>AP027113.1:51837531-53037531 GCA_028142955.1 Pinctada fucata | reverse complement strand
AATCAATTATTATCTTATGATTTGATTTCATTATTCTTACCGTTGTATACAAGAGTAGACGTTTCTGCAGGGCATGAATTCTTCCCCCATCTGACATAGGTTGCACCGGGTTCTTGAATTAAGCACAAGAAAAAAAAATCAAAAATGTTTTGATTCTCTAATCCTCGCTAATGGTAGATTGGTTAAATCTTTGCAAGTCAATGCATTTTCATCCGTATAACTAATTTAATCACAATTTTGCTCTCAGAGCAAAGTACTTTTGCAGTGATTTATTTTAAAATGTCTGAAAATGTCTATGGTTGTAACGCGAGAAATTACTGTATCACTTTTCAATATCTGCTATCTAAAAGGCGATGTTGATTATATATATACTTATTCTGCTTAAGTGTCGAGTACCGTCTCGGGCAGGATTTTTTTATCTTCAAAAGAATGCTCTTTTGTGGAAATTATCAGTAAATCTCTGATTTTTTTAATCATATAAAATTAGTTGGGTTCTTGCACGAACTCCTTAATATGGATTCTCTGTAAAAACCTAAAACAGCTGGCCACGGCATGTCATGGATTTTGATGAAACTTTCTGTAATTATCATACTTAATGTAAAAACAATGAAAACAAACCATATTGTTATATTTGAAGAACGGTTGCCATGGTAACGGGTCAATCTACTAGACACCCCCATAAATATGAGAGATAAGACATATTGTGACATTTTGTTGCCATGGAAACCATGGTCAAAATTTACTTTATGAACACAAACACTTTTCTTTGTAAGTTCAACTCTAACAAGAATAACTTTTTCGGGGGAGGGGGTTATCAGGTAGTTGTTGATATTCAGTCAAATTATGTGAAAATTTAGCAAAAATAAGGTCTAATTTTAGGGTCATTTTTGGCCTGTTTTTGATTATTTTGAAGATTGAAAAACATTATTTGGTGAATGTTGTGGGTATTTAACATCATCTTGCCAAAATAAATGTCTTTAGCTGGAAAAAATCAAGAAATAAAATTTATGGTGAAACTCACCATTTTGTCATGAATGCCAATCAAAATCCGTTGCTATAGCAACATGGAATCCATATTACCATATACCGCATATTAAAAACATTGTTTTTCCTCATGTTTGAATCCTATGATTATGAAATAGCATACCTATATACAAATTATATTTATAATTATCAATTGACCTTCAAATCATTTCAAGGTCATCTGTCCAAATCTCAAGGTCATTTCTAACTTTAGACTTAAATTAAGACAAAAATCAGGATTTCCAATTAATTTAAATTGATTTCTCTAATTTATTTCATTAGGTATTTTGATTTCTAATTATTTACAGTTGAACAACCGATCATAAGAAGTAGAATTCATCACAATTTTGTTAAATTGTATTTCAGTTCTATGTATTACATACTTTCAAAAGAGCATAAAATTGAGATTTTCTAAAATTTTCTTGTAAAATATGTAACATTTTTTGGGGTCTTCAATGGACTTTGATAAATTTGATACTCATCCCAACAAATAATACATTTATCATACTTTCACTGATAATTGATTGTTTTGCCAAGGTTCCATAATGTTTACTGTTAATCATGTCTCTTTTTAGTGAAAAACCACAAAAATTGGCCTGAAAGTAGCAAATATTTTTCAATGACCTTGAAAATTGAGCAAATGACTTTGACATTTTCCCAAGGTCATGATAGCATCAAATGGTCTTTAATACATCTACATACCAAGTTTTGTAACGATAGCATGCATACATCTTTAGAAATGAGCTTTTTACTTACGACAGATATTTACCCCTTCGTACCAAATGTTGCCATGGTAACCTATTTCAAAGGCATGTAAACAGAAAAATCTCACTTCTAGATAAATTTCCTTCGATTCCCATGAAGTCCTAGGATAATACTCTTCAGGAAATAGTCAACTGTATTTCAAATCTTGTGCAATTGCATTATTACTCTTGTCAAAAGTAAGTAAAATATAGGTAAAATAAGGCCTAAATTGGCCGAAAATGGCTCATTTTGAAAAAGCAATTTTTCTTGAAATTGAAGCAAATTTACATGACACACAGAAAGAAGGAGCATCGAAAAATCAAATTGTATCAATTTAAGAGGATTTAAATAATCTTTTCGGAACATTATGTATACATTGAACATTTGTTTCCATGGTAACGGGATGCATAAAAATGCCTTGTTTAAAGGTGTTTTTATACAAAACCTTGGTTACCATGGCAACGGAACGTCGGAGAAAAAAATGGAAGGTCAATTCGTTCTGAGGACATCATATTTACCTTATACACAAAAAATATCCAAAATCTGAGGCATGTCGTGGCCAAACATGTCTGATTTTTTTAGGTTTTTACATAGAATCCATATTAAATTTATATACATTTGAAAAGAGTGTGGAGGTCGTTCCAGTAATCCGACCCGAGACTCCGGCCCCACCCCTTCAAACTCCTATTCACACATAGTAAATATTATCAAAAGGAAAAATATGGAATACATGTTAAAATCCGTAGACACCCCTCTCCCATAGTTTCTTTTCTCTTCGTATGTAGATATCATATTTCGTTCAAATAACTATATGCTAAACGTGAAGAACCGAATATTTTCAAATGACTGACAACTAGTTGGACGCGAGGTAACGCACACCTAGATTTAAAATGTGCATGAAACGAAACAAGAAGTCAATGAGGCGCGCTTTACATGTAATACAAACATTTACAAGATCAGACAAAACAAAATTATCTTATTAAAGAATCATACAATGTACGCTTATACGTGAAGAAAAGGCACACGGAAAGGTGATGGAATGAAGCTGGGGGATATTAGCTAAAAAGATTCATTTCATCAACATTATACTATGGAATACCGGTCCCGACATGCCAATTGCTAATTGCCAACTGCTAATTGATAGTTGTCAATTGCTAATTGTCATTTGCTAACTGCGATTTGCTGATTTGATTATATGCACACTATATGCATTTATCAAGATAGAGCACAGGGATTGCTAAGAATACAGGAAGTCAGAAATTCAAACACCTACATTGTATTTGATTGGGGGGGGGGGGAGGTAACAATAAACATTCACTCCTGTGATGAAAATGTATTTATGAGGGGGTGGACAGGTTGAGAGAGAGAGGGAGAAGGAGGGGGCGGGAGGAGGTGGAAAGTGGGAGAAGACGAAGGGTTGGAGGAGGGAGGAAAGGGGGCAGGAGGAGGGTGGAAGGGGGCGAGAGGGGGATGTAAGGAAAGGGTGAAAAGGAGAGAGAGAGGGAGGATGGGGGGGGGGGGGGGGGTTAAGGGGATGGGAGGGGAGAGAGGTATCTCCTGTCCCCCCATTTATGATATTATCTTGCTAAATCTATTTTTCAGCTTAAAAACGTATGAGTACATGTACAAACCCGCGGCACGTTGCAAACATGAGAAAGTATGTGAGAAAGTATGTGACGAACTTATATTGCACACGAAACCAATCAGAAGCCATCGTTTTGTTTACAGTATACACGTTCAGTCGATATTTTTTGGGGGGGTGGCAGGGGGGGGGGCATCTATACATCACTACTGAGTTTATCATGGGTACATATCAGAAAAGTATAGTATTACTATACGTGTTATAGACTCATATCGACGGTAAAGAATAATGGGATATGTTTTTAAGAATTATGAGATAATGCTTAAATTCTGTATAATAAAATAAGGTCAAGCAACATCTCCTTACATGGAAAAGAGGCGTTCTTGTTTGTTTTATTATCTCATGGGTCGATCAAGTCAATATACAGACTACGGGGTGAGGAGGGTCGGTGAAGTAAAATTTAGACGCTGTTATTTTGTTAAGGTCAGGAAAGCTTTTTTGAAAAGCTTATATATACTTGTATGACGTTTAGATAGAAGTCAAGTGTAGTCTAGCTTCTACACATGTGCGTTTAAATGACGATTTGCCTTTATTAGGTTATCATTTTCAGGATTTTTTCATATTTGATATAAACTTTGAATAAATGTATACGTATCAAAATGCTGCGATATATATATGTATACACATCAAACTGTTATCTATAAATCTTATGAATATTGAATATAACAAAGTAACTACATTGTACGACTTAATTCGGTTTTAATGCACGGTCGTCCTCTAACGTCTCCATCTGTGCAATGCCCTGCTTATACTAATTCTTTCTCTCTCTCTTTTTTTTTTTTTTTTTTTTTTGATTTTTTTTTTTGATTTTTTTTGTTTTTTTGTTTTTTTGTTTTTTTGTTTTTTTTGTTAATTATATTTCTCTTCTCAGATTCTGATAAAACCGATTGTCGATTCCTCTTCGTTCCACGTGTTATCCGTCCGTCGTGTTCTTTTGTTTTGCTACAGCACTAGTCTTATGTTACAAAGTAAGTTGTAACTTTAAAAGAATGAATGTTTCTTACTTGATGCAATTCCATTTACTTTGTTTCGAAGTAAGTCAAGTGTGTTATCGCAATTAGATAAAGCCATACAAAGGATAACCGGAATAATGGTGACGTAGAAACCCATGCTCTGGAAAAAGGAATGAACAAAATTTTATAAGGGGAAATTCGCTTTTAAGTAAAATGACAAATATGGGCAATGACCATATCCCAATACACAGATCGAATTGAGGAAATCACAAACCGAATGCATACGAAATCAGGATCCAAACAGGAGCCAAAGCAAACAAACAATACCCTCAATCACATGAAAAGAAGCGAACTCCCAAATAGGAGTGAGACCAGGTGCCCAGGAAGAGTCAGCATCTCCTGTTTGCATGCAACACCCGTCGCTTCAATTCGTCAGAAATATCACATCCGGTTACTTCCATTTCGGAAGATACAAGTAAAGTCTGTGGTTGGATGGTTTCAAATTATCTAAGACAGAATATCATCCACCATTCTGGACAATGGGACATCATAGTGTATGACGAGTTCCCAGTATCGACCGTAGAACTTCATCAGTGAAGATTATCAATATTGAAATATATGTTCTATCACGTGTTTTGGATATTTTTATCCTCGTCAGTACTAGTTCGTGCCAAACAGTTTAAATAAAGCCAAAGTGAATTTTCCTGGCGCCATCTACAATACCGAGCTTTAATTTCCTCTTGCCAAAATGAGCGGCTCCAAAGTTTATGTAGGGTTTATTCAGAAGCGTATTTAAGTAAAAAAAATATGGCCAAAAATCGTTGGAGGGTAGGCGCAAGGAGCTTAATTCTAAACATGACCGAAAAAAATTATGCCAAAACCCAGCTTAGGACAGAGCTATGCAATGAGGGAGATACCCTTAGTTTTAGAAATTTAGGTCTAATTTGATGAAAGGAAATTTATTATATATTTCAATGCAGTGCGACAACACTAAAACTAGGTGAGCGATATCCTCGGGGGCTTACAGTCCACCAGCAGCGATACCAGCCTAGTGGTTGAAATTTTCAATATTGAAATATATGTTAGTCGATCACAAACGTAAAACAGAAAATGTCCACAGTGAAAATTTCTTATTTCGTCATTAAAGATCAATTACAATTCATTTATCTTTATTTCTAAATCTTGAGAAATTTATGTATCAAATTATGTATCAACCATTAAACTTTCATATTAAGTTTGATTCTTACCTCAGCTTTAAGTCAATCTTTCTGTTATCGGGGTACAACTGTATACATATATGTCAGCACTACCTGGGTATTTTATACTATGAAAATGTAACATATTGGTAACTTTATAACCGTGACAGCTTGTTCTAAGTACACATCATAGATGTATATTGAACAGAAATGCAGCATTAATAGAATGGCGAACTGAGCCATGATTGTAGCCCTTACGTCGTCCCTAAAACATCTAAGTACTACATTATACTTTTAAAAGCACTAAAGTAAATTAATTCATAAGGAGTAAAGGTACGTGGATTAATTGTGGCATGTTATGTCTTTCGGTATCACTTTCAGATGACAAATATGGATAATGACCATATCCCTGTATACAGCACAAAATCGATCATTCAAAAATCAGAAACCGAAGGCATACAAAATCAGGATAAAACAGGAACCAAAGCAAACAAACAAAAACCTCCACCATATGAAAAGAAGCGAACTCCCGATATGGGAGTGAGACCAGGTGCCCAGGAAGAGTAAGCATCTCCTGCTTGCATGCAACACCCGTCGCTTCAATTCGGTAGAACTGTCACATCCGGTTACTTCCATTTTGGAAGATATAGAGTACAATCTTTGGTTGGATGTTTCAAATGGTCTATGACAGAATATCATCCACCATTCTTGAGAGTGGAACATCATAGTGTATGACGAGTTCCCCATATCGACCGTAGAACTTCCTCAGTGACGATGTTAGTCGGTCACAAACATATCCCTGACTGAGAAGCTTGTCTGAAAGACGCCTAGCTCTCAGAACAAAATCCGTATATTTGGTACTTGCTCTGGCATAGCGTATCAACTAAGATATGAACACGCCATAAGCAGGCGATGAAGGGATGTTGCTACTCAGAAAAGGAAAGTTTGTAATGTTTGTAAAGATTTTCGGCCATATTTCAATCTTTGAATTGAGGATCACTGACGAGATTAAGTATCCGAAACGTGCATGTCTGGTCTGTGCTTCAGATATCTCTGTTCTTAAATTATGCTAAGAATTTCAGGGGCGTAGCTAGGGTCTTTTCGATGGGGACGTCTTACAAAATGGGTGGACCCAGATCCTCAACGTCCGAGGGGGGGGGGCACCAGACACTTTTAATGGGTGATGATTTGCGTTACCCGAAGTCCGATTGAGGGAAAGTATGGAAGGATGTTGGTGGCGGTTCGAGGGTATGAACAAATGAAGCAATTTGTCAGCCTCTGAAGCTCATTTGAGCTGAATTTAGAAGAGGTAAAGTGTAAGATTTGGTGACATGAAACCGGCGATTAACCATGAATTACAGTGCATGAATTGTATATATTGTTTTCATTTTCGTGCTTAAACATCGACGGCGGGTGCGGCTAGCCAAAAGGGGATGCTTACTCCTCCCGGGCACTGGTCCCACCTCTAGCTTGCCAGGGGTCCGTCGATGCTTAATTTTTGCTCTATTGTGGGTGCTGTTGAGATTATCGTCAGGATCTTCTTCAACTCATTTGTGTCACACTTATGTTCTTTGCCGTCTGGAGCTCGTAAAAAAGTTCCCCGCGAGGGATTTGACAGTAAGTGTTTTGAATATATTTCCCTGACATTGTCGCCATAGCACTTTCTATATAGACATAACTTCAGACAGTGCATGAATTTTATATATTGTTTTCATTTTCGTGCTTAAACATCGACGGCGGGTGCGGTTTGCCAACAGGGGATGCTTACTCCTCCAGGGCACCTGGTCCCACCTCTGGCTTGCCAGGGGTCCGTCGATGCTTAATTTTTGCATTATTGTGGGTGCTGTTGAGATTATCGTCAGGATCTTCTTTAACTCATTACCAATGCGAACATGATTCTCCCCTTGACATGGATATTGATCGCAACAGCCCTGCATTCTGCGCACTTTGATAGAGAAGATGACGAGGGTATAGTACCCGAAACGTACATGTCTGGTCCATGTAATATTGTAAGTACCTGAGACAATTTTTAAAATGTATTCAAATCGGTGCTTTCCGGAGTGTCTTTCGGCAGTAACAAAGGGTCATAATCGCCCTCTTCTTTTGACACTACAGAGGGCGAAACTTTGTCTTTTTCATTGTTAGGCCCCTGAATTTGAAGAAGTAATATTTGTACCACCTAATTGTTGAGTGTCACTGCTGGTGGACCAGGAATCTCCTAAGGCTCATGTAGCCAAGTCCGATGGTTCAAGCAATTTTTTGAAATATATGAAATATTGTTTCCCACCCATAATGCTGCGTATTTTGGTATTTTATGGACATTAGTTTAACAGTCTTTGGCCATATTTTATTGTTTGGATTGAAGATCACTAAAGAGAGTAAAGTACCCGAAACGTGCATGTCTGGTCCATGCTGCAACTTTGTCTGTTCTTGAATGATGATATGAATTCGAAGACGTGATATTTAAGATGCCCTTTTATTGAGGAAATTCTGAGTCGCACACACTGCAAAATGCATAAATTGAAATTCCAAAAATAAAACTAGAGAGCGCAACTAAAATATATTTGGCTGTGTGTGAAAATCACTTCGGCATTTAATTAAGTACCACTGATGAGGATTTACTATCCAAAACATGTGACTGGTGCATTAAAATTTGATTGAAAAAAATCTCTTTAAAAAAAAAAGAGTTGGAGCACTTCCGTATTACTTGAGGTCGCTGTTTTACAAGCTTTGAAGAATATGGCAAAAAATATGCCTCAATTTTCATATTTATAGATTTATTAGATATACAATTTATTCATACAAAGTCTATATGTGAATGAAATAATTTTAATGTATAGAACAATGGGCAAAGAATCAGCGAATGAGAAAAAAGAAGGGAGGAGATCTCCAACAAGACCCCTTTGCAGCATCAACAGTAAAACACCAAAACACCCGATGCAAAAACACAAAAGACGAGTTCAGCATGAGACGGAAAAGAGACATACGACATGTAAACATCAAACACAAAAGACTACACATAAACCGAGAGTCAAACACAAGAGTCGATATCAGATTCCAAAAATCAAAATCTAAAGGCTTACGAACCACAATCTAAAGGCTTACGAACCACAATCTAAAGGCTTACGAACCACAATCTAAAGGCTTACGAACCACAATCTAAAGGCTTACGAACCACAATCTAAAGGCTTACGAACCACAATCTAAAGGCTTACGAACCACAATCTAAAGGCTTACGAACCACAATCTAAAGGTTTACGAACCACAATCTAAAGGCTTACGAACCACAATCTAAAGGCTTACGAACCACAATCTAAAGGCTTACGAACCACAATCTAAAGGCTTACGAACCACAATCTAAAGGCTTACGAACCACAATCTAAAGGCTTACGAACCACAATCTAAAGGCTTACGAACCACAATCTAAAGGCTTACGAACCACAATCTAAAGGCTTACGAACCACAATCTAAAGGCTTACGAACCACAATCTAAAGGCTTACGAACCACAATCTAAAGGCTTACGAACCACAATCTAAAGGCTTACGAACCACAATCTAAAGGCTTACGAATTCTTGAATAAAGATATAACTTTCTGACGCGAAAAGAAAAATCAGAGAAAGATGCAGTTCAACAGAGCCACAAAGGACATCAATGTTAAACGTCTTCAAATTGAATAGCATCATTTAAGCACAGATGAATTTGTAGCATGGACCAGACATGCACGTTTCGGGTACTTAACCCTCGTCAGTGATCCTCAAATCTAAATAATGTAATATGCCAAAAAAGTATGAAAGTTACTATGTCTTCGGAGTCCAGTGAACGTGTGGAATGGACTGTAGGTGGTGATGTTAAAACGTGCCGTTAAACATATTCAGATAGATATACCTCGGCTGTTGCATGCAATCAGGAGATGCTTACTCTTCCTGGGCACCTGGTCTCACTCCCATATCGGGAGTTCGCTTTTTTTCATTTGGTGGAGGTTTTTGTTTGTTTGCTTTGGCTCCTGTTTTATCCTGATTTTGTATGCCTTCGGTTTCCGATTTTCCGAATTATCGATTTTGTGCTGTATACAGGGATATGGTCATTATCCATATTTGTCATAGCATGAATCATGTTAAATATTTAACATTTACATCACTAGTAGATTCCCCATGTTGAACGCCTATTAGGCAACTAGAATCATATTCCAATAACTTGGGTTGCTATTGTGACGTCACGTTCAAGTTTTGAATGTAGGGAGGATTTACCAAAGTTAAGATACATTTGACGCTGTTACTGGCAAAATGTGCGATGTTCATGCAAATAAAAATGACCGATAATTAGAATAAATGTAAATATAAGAAATGACTGTCTTACTTTTGGTGTTCATGGGTGTATAATTCTGGTTGGACACATGCAAATTTTCCGAGAATCGCTTCGCGATTCACGGAATTTGCACGTGACCAACCAGAATTATACACCCATGAACACCAAAAGTAAGACAGACATTTCTTAAATATGCAAGTAGAAAAAAAAATGGTACATTTCAATGAATCATTGTGTATCGATCTTTGATTATGAATAATTTTCAAATATGACATTCTTGGTTTATCTATTGACTGCATTCACCTGACTATTTAGTAACCACGCTCTGTTTTTTTTGTAAGTTCTCCTCATACATCACGAGACACGTGTAACACGTGCATTACGTGCATACATGTTTTCACCAAATTCAATATGGTTAGAATATGAACCATCTAGCATTGATTTTTACTTTATATATAGACTATAAATCCCTTGTTGTTTGTGGCTGATCGTAATGTTATCCCATTTAATACAAGCATGTCAAAAATATTTCATTAAATGTTATAGAAAAGTGATTTTGTATGGTTCCAGAAATATCAATAAAACATTTTATTGGGTTTTTTTTTGTTTTTTTTTGTTTTTTCATTTTTTGCACTCTTTAATGTTGTTTAAACGTTTTAAAAATTCTCTACAACTGCACAGTGTTTTAAAAATGTTCTTGAAACGTTTTGCCAGTAATGTTTTAACAGAAACCTATTTGAAATCATTCGAAAATGTTTCGAAAATGTTTTGTGTTACCTGGGATATTACCAAAACCTCGATGACATCTTGTTATTGAATGAAGTATACTTACACTGCCATCCATAATTAACTATGAAAACAAGGAAATCACTAATGTAACGTAATGTTTATTAAAAAAAACTCCTAATCTTCGGCCAAACTTTCAACAAAAGTAGACTTTTTTAGACATGAATTCTCTCCTACAGTCATACATTATCTTTATCATATTCCTTTTTCGCAAAATTTTTTTGATTTAATAGCTGAATGCTACCTTTATGCACTATATAAAGTTATTTATTTTGTTGCATACTGCTTAACCACGGAGAAATGAGTATAATTTGTCATTAAAATAAATTGTTGAAATTCATGTTGGAATTGATCTTCAAAGTATGTATTTCAAGACCTCGTGGCAAAGAAAAATGCCCATTAACCTATTAATATTTTTCACTTTTCTTATCCATTAAATGGTAAATTGAAAATTGGTATGTAAACCCGCGTTTAAGGACGTATCCGGCACCCAAACGTTTGAGTCTTCACATCGAAGTGTTCCCCATATGTACAGTCGTACAGAAATAATGATAGTCTATATTATATTACCAACTGGACATGATGTACCTGTTTATTCCTACCTGATAACAGTGCATTGTTTTGTTTTGTTTTTTTGGGTTTTTTTTTTTGCAATATTTGTTTTGTTAAGGATATTGATAAAGTCAAATTATGCTTCAATTATATTACATAAAGGTGCTGAGTAATCTTTTGAAATGAAAACATGTCTAATAAACAACTATTTGGAAATATTCTGTATTAATCTCTGACTTACAAAAAAAGATAACTCCAGTTTGCATTATGAAGGTATTTGAAAAAATATTTGAAAGTGAATTTTTTTCTGTCAATTAAACAATGGTATATGCCGGAAGGTTTCAATTTCTTCGCTTCAATGAATTAGTAGTAAATCCAATATATTGCATTTCAAGTTTGAAGGAAAATCATACAACAATAAAAAAGATATTGAGAAAAATTTTGAATTTACCATAGTTGGCAATGGAAAATGTCTGCATCAGTCAATTTGGGAAGTATGCAGAACTTCAAATTTTCCTATGGTAACCACATCAAGTGTCACTACTTATCACTTTTGCATACAATAAGATGTAACTGATTCAAATCTAAAGGAGATCTATCCTAAAACTGAATAAACAGTATATGTCCTTAAGCCTTGTAAGGAGGTAACTTGAATCATCCAAATAATTATAGATGTGCGTTTGTATGTAGTACATTTATTTCAGTTTTTTTTTTTATTTATTTAATGTTTCTTTTGGGATCAGTATGATTTTTTGTTTCAATTTCCTTGCTTAAGTTTTGAACATTGTTATTTTATTTCTGTGTGTATAAGCTTCGATAATTATATAGTAAGGGATGGTCGGTGCGTGATTTCTGCCGCTAATAAACAGCTGTAATTTGAGTTACGATATATTTACAACATAAGTTATCATTATTCCGTGATAATTTCAAAAGACGTAGGATGTTCAAAAAGGAGTAAACGCCGTCAATTCGTATTATTTTGTAGGCATTCATACTCTATTGCTTCAGTTCTGAACATTGTTATTTGGAAGTATCAAATATAATTACTTTTCTTTTTCGTAGGATACTTGAAGCTTTTTTTAGAAAAAAAGTTTATATCCTTTCCCTAGAAAAAAAGCCGATATAAGCTACATCTGAAGATTTTTAGCTCATCAAAGCCAATGGCTCAAAGTGATATATTGTCTATCGTCCGTCCGTAAACTTTTTACCTTTTCGACTTCTTCCCAAGTACTGCTGAAAGGAGTTTGATGAAACTTGTTTAGAGTAGAATATTCATGGTCCATTACAAGTTTTGTTGTTTTTCGTCAGGACGTCCTCTCTGAATGTCGGTCGGTCTTCTCGGTAGATAACATGCATTTTTTTCTCCCTACAGCCGGCAGAGCATGGACTGCATTTCATAGGCCCCACACCTTTTATATATTATATATTTACATATTCATCTGTGTTGTTTGGACCCCGGTGTTGTGCTGTCTTGTTTGTAAGGTCATCTTACAATGAGGAGGATATTTTACACAACAATTGTGCGTTCTTCGAGACTTTTGGGCAACCGGAAGAGTGGGAGGGTTGTGCGCGCGTAATCAAGGATAACCACACCATCTGCTAATAATGTGGCTGATGGCCGTCCTTAGTCGGCACCGATTGCCCATGGGTCTCGTTGGTTTATGTGTGGTCTTTTCGGGTACTTAACCCTCGTCAGTGATCCTCAAATCTAATCAATGTAATATACCAAAAAAAGCATGAAAGTTATTTTGTCGAAAAGCGTACCGAAAAACGTAGCAGGATGGGTGGGATATGATGCTACAGGACCCACGTTTAAGAAATTTCAAGCAATTTTGATAACAGAAATTTTAGAGTGCGTTGAAGAAACGATCAACCGAAATTGATTGAATTTGGCTACATGTACCCTCGGGGACTCCTGGTCCACCAGTAGTGACACTCACCGAGTGGTATAAATGATGTTAAACGTCTTCAAATTGAATAGCATCATTTAAGAGCAGATAAATTTGAAGACGTTAAACATCATTTCTGAAACCTGGGTCCTGTAGCATCATATCCCAGCTATCTTGTTACGTCATTCGGTATATTTAGGACATAATTTTCACAGATTTTGGTCATATTACAATGTTTAGATTGAGGATCACTGGCGAGGGTTAAATAACCGAAACGTGCATGTCTGGTCCATGCTGTAAATTTATCTGCTCAAAAATGATGCTAATCAATTTGAAGACGTTAAACATTTGTACCACTTGGTAAGTGTCACTGCTGGTGAAACGTTAAAACCATATAAAATATCAATAAAAAAGCGAATTTCGAAACGAATTTATGAAATGTAGTAGTGTTCCAGGCCTTGTCCATGATAATTTTTTGTACCAATCGATGGATTTCTGATCGGTCTTTAAATTGGCATAAAAAATATCGTGGTCGAGGCCTGGAGCGTAGATGAATTTGGAAGATTTGTATGTAAGATACGATGATTTTCCTTTGTTTTGCGTCTTTCTGAGCAAATGACGTCAAAACATGACGTCATGCATCACGCGCGTGATGTCACAAGGGCTCAAGTTATGTCATGACGCCATATTTTCTCAAACATTCAACATTGAAAAAAGTGATAACTGATCATTCTTTTATCAAAAGCATTTTTCGTCGAAATTATAAGGCCGATATGAGGGGTTAGCGCACCTAGTCCTTTGCACAGCTATATGATTACAGGATGTTGGTAATTGGTTCGAAGAATTAACAACTGTCTCAATATTGTGGCCATTCATGGCATTTGCCATTGTTTATTGTTAGCTGATATTTAACGGATCCAGGGTTTGATCGGAGAACGCGCGCCTAAACATTTTTTTAATCCAAATAGAATTTTTCTTCTTGAAAATGAGATTTTAAAATCAATTCAGCACCTAGTCTCTTTTGAACAACATGATCATTTGCACAGGTCGTTCAGAGATAAACATAGATTTCCAGGATATGTTGCAAGATGGAAAAGTCAATAGATTACTCTTTACGAGAATCGTAGACTACATAATTCACATCAGAAGAAAGTCGCTTATCACAATGTTCTACTTCGACAGATTTCAGAGTAGATTCTCTGTTTCAAGTAAATCTTGATAATTTAGCCAATACAATGAGGAGATTCGTCTTATTGACAAGTACAGGGGGCGGGAAAATGCTTTATATATATAGCTTTTCCTTTTTCCAAGCTATTCCAACCTGTATGAATGATGGTGTCCTCAAGGTGGTACGCCATGGTCATGGTTGGACTTCAAGGATGTTTCTATGTAGCATTAACGTTAGATTGCGATGTTCAAAGAGATACATGTGGATACAACGCAAATTTACCACTACCATTATGTTATTGTGACAAACAATGTTTTCATTTTAACGATTGCTGCAAAGAGGCTTTACAAAGTCATGTCAATTTCGTTCGAAAGGAGGCCAATTGGAAAGAACAATTTTGTGTACCTTTGACAAATGAGGATAGACCATGGACATCAAGAATAGGATCTTTTATGATTACAAAATGTCATAAAGAGGGAATTGCATGTCAAAGAAATGACAGTCTACATGGGCTTCTACCGGTTTCGACGGAGGATACGACATTCTTAAATGCAGAATGTGCAGTCTGTAATGGAGTTGAAAAGTACGAATCTTGGAACATTGTTTTTCACATTCCTGAACAAAACAACATATTATCATCTTTCGGGGACAATACAGAACTACGTCTGGGATATGTGGAAGACGAACACGTACTGGAATACATCTTCAAGAGAGAGTCTTCGCTGCCACTGTATTATCTACAGGAACCCACTACACTACGTCCACGATTCTGCCTCTCTGACTTCATAAATGAAACATACAATGTAAACGAGGAATTAACTCACCAAAACATTGTAAAATGTGGGGGCAGGTTTTTTAAGAATACAGAGAAATGCAATGCGGATGGATGTTGTTCATCAAATTCCGGTCTTTGCTTTAATCACAAACATTCACTTGATTATTTAGACAAGTACTCCATTTATTTTCCCCTCACTTCAGGTATGAAAGTACTGGTGAACATGAGCGCTGTTGGATACAGTTCTACTTCAAAGAAAAAGGTAGGTAAATTTCGAGATAAAGTATTGTTTGTTGTTGGTTTTTGTGTCGCCTGCGAAGCATAGCGACACTTAGGGATCACTTTGTCCGTTGTCCGTCTGTCCGTCTGTCTGTCTGTCACACTTTGGATGTCACAGCCCATAACTTTTGATTGGTAAGTGATAGGGCTTTGATATTTCACATGTATATTTCCTTGTGACAAGACCTTGCTACACATACCATAATTTTTGACCTAGTGACCTTGACCTACATATTTGACCTACTTTTCAAAAAAATTAAGAATGGATATATCTTTTGATTGGTAGGTGATAGGGCTTTGATATTTCACATGTGCAATCCTTGTGGAAAGACCTTTCTACACATACCATCATTTTTGACCTTGTGACCTTGACCTAGATATTTGAACTACTTTTGAAAAAAAAGATAAGATTCGCTATATCTTTTGCTTGGTAAGTGATAGAGCTTTGATATTTCACATATGTATTCCTTGTGACAAGACCTTCCTACACATACAATAATTTTTGACCTAGTGACCTTGACCTACATATTTGACCTACTTTTCAAAAAAAATTAAGAATGGATATATCTTTTTATTGGTAAGTGTTAGGACTTTGGTATTTCACATGTGCAATTCTTGTGGCAAGACCTTTCTACACATACCATAATTTTGACCTTGTGACCTTGACCTAGATATTTGACCTACTTTTGAAAAAAGATAAGATTCGCTATATCTTTTGATTGGTAAGTGATAGGGCTTCGATATTTCACATGTGTATTCCTTCTGAAAAGACCTTTCTACACGGACCATTAAATTTGGCCTTTTGACCTTGATCTAGATATTTGACCTACTTTTCAAGAAAAGTAATATTGGCTATATCTTTTGATTGGTAGCTGATAGGGCTTTGATATTTCACATGTACTTTCCTTGTATCAATGCCATTCTACACATACCATTATTTTTTTACCTTTTGACCTTGACCTACATATTTGACCTACTTTTCAAAAAAATTAAGAATGGATATATCTTCTGATTGGTAAGTGATAGGGCTTTGGTATTTGACATGTGTATTCCTTGTGACAAGACCTTTCTACACAGACCATAAAATTTGACCTTTTGACCTTGATCTAGATATTTGACCTAGACCTACTTTTCAAGAATTTTGATCCACTTTCTAGAATAATAATCAAACCGCTTCGCAGGCGACACAAGCATTCCTTGGATTGCTATTTTTTACTATTTAGGCCACTGTAATGTTAGCCAGGAGGACAGAAAAGTAGTATGGTCTGCAATGAAAGAAAGGTCCGTCACAATCGGGAGGGGGATTTATTATTATTAATAGAGAACGTAGTCCTCATGAAGATACTAAACGTCTTCAATTACAATAACATGTGTAAATAGATAGGAAAAATACCGGTTTCCTATGTTAATTCTGTAGAAATTATGTATAACCTACAAGCTCAGCCGTGCGGTATCGCCAGAGTCTCGGTGCTTACCACTCAACCCATGTAATTCGGAATAACTTTCGGTCTACATTGACGGAGGATGATTGGACGACCTGTTTTCAGCGGCATATCCGAATTTCATAATCTTATTGAATACATTGAATCATGCTTTACTTACTTGATTATACGTTAATTGAAAACGTTTCATTTGACTGTCATATTTGACAAGTTACGACTAATACGTCATGACGTCATTAGGCAACGTCTTCATGTAGCAAGAATAACGTAGTTTCGCGGACTTTCTGTACGTTAGCTTCAATATTTTGCCTAACCCACACGTTGTTTCAATTCCGATGTCTTTTGTTGATGGGTTTTTTTTTTATGTGGGTGGAAACACCATGTGGGACGGGCGAAGTATTTTAGCTACATGTATCTGTATATGTGTACGCAGAATTGTTGAAATTTTAAAGAATTAGTCAGACCGAGGTCCCTCTCAGTTATAGCTATATTGGCTATATGTAGAGGATTGTTTGGATTTGTTTTGTCTAGTTTTATCTGTTTTTGTTTTTGTTTTGTTTTGTTTTTTTATTTCATTTTATTTTATTTCATTTATTTTTTTTTATTTATTTATTTATTATTTTTTTTTTTTTGGTTTTTGTATTTTTGGGGTTTTTTTTGGGGGGGGGGGGGTTGTTTTATTGGTTTTTGGTTTTTGATTTTGGGGGGGGGGTTGCCGCTGGAGTGAAGTTGAGGGAGCAAATATATGTGAACAATACTGAAAGTTAGATTTAGATTAGGTTAAAAGTATCTCCCTCACCCCATAAAATCTTAAAAGGTTTAAATTCCTGAAGATATGTACCTTGAAATCTACTTTTAATACCCCATATTCGCTTCTTGAAGTATGATTTTGTTTTATTTCTCCTTTTATTTCGTTTTCATTAATTCATTTTCATATTTATTTGTTTATCTATCACTGGTATTATATTTACATGCTCATTTATTAATATATTTCTAATTCATAAATTTGCAGTTTCAATTATTGAAATAGTAATATTTTTTCAATGTTACCCTGCGTCCTCACTATGACTTAGCCATCATTTATATTATAAAACCCAAACCTTGAAGGAGTTTCCATTTACAGTCCAAATTGAGAAATAAAATGAAATCTGATATAAACTTCAGTCATTTTATTGTTAAGTTGTCGCTGGTTTTTTTGTTTTTGTTTTTTGGGGGTTTTTGTTTGTTTGCTGTTGTTGTTGTTGTTGTTGTTGTTTTAAGGTGGCTCAATAATCCAAGAATTCTTTGTCAGAGTCAAAAAAATTATTCTGTTTATTTGACATACACGTCTGATGATTTATATTAGTAAGTAAGATTACATATCATCGTTCATTTGATTGACTAGTGGTCCTCTGAATATACATGTGTAAATCAATTCCGAGATCTGTCGCAAAACAATGAAGTTTGATAGATAGATAAATACATGACATAGGGATAATAATTTCAGATTAAAACCATTCTTGTGATTATTTTCACCATGATATAATCAAATATGTCTATTTCTTTATAGATAATGCTTTCAAAGAGTAAAATAGCTAAACCTGTTCCCGAAACGTACATTTTTGTGCACCCCCCACCCAAAATGAAAATCTAAAAAAAAGTACCCAGTACCCATATTTGTCATCAAAGTGATAGGAAGTCTTTGTCAGAAGTTATTTTCTTTTACATATTTCTCAACGACAAACTCTGTTCTTAAAAATTAATTATAAAAAAGTACATGTTTTCGTTCATCCTGATTCAAAATACTTGGTTGTCGGCGTTAATAATGTAAAATAAGCGGTATTTTCGATCGCCGGGCGTCAGAGATACGGAAATATGAATAAGAGAAATAGAAAAAGTAAACGGAAGCGTTTTTAAACATTTTGACGTTCAAGGTCAATAAGTAGACGTCACTAACCTCCCTCGTTCTCGATAATACGTGCACTCATTGGTAAAATGGATATATCTTTGAACAAAGCAGGGTTAAAACTAAAAATTTTTAAATAGGGAAACTTTATTCGATAACATCTCGCTGCAAAGTACGATAGTTCACAAAATTGTAGAAAAATTTGTAAAACCTAAGATAATTAGAGATAGCAAACTTGAAATATTTTATCTATTATATTGCTAAAATCTCAAAGAAATATCCTGTTTGATAATTAAACTTTAGTTTTTCTACTTGATTTTATTGCTAAGCAATACACGGTTGAATTTCCGATGATGACGTTATAAAAATAATACGTTTACGGCAGTAGCAAGGGTGTCTCACTTACGGGATATTTTTTAATGTATAGATTTAACGATGCATTTGACTATATATATATTACACTCAGATTGTAGATGATAACTTTCTGGTTCCATCGATACCAAACTTGTCGAAATCCGTCAAGAAACAAGCGAATTAGAGGAGTTTGAAGACCGAAGCCGCACTCGGTTCTATTCGAACCAGTATTGACGCCGGGAATATGATGACGTCAAACGATTATTGAGCCTCCTTAACAACTAAAACAATAGTATTACGTGATAGAATTAAAGGAACTATCAGTATTGAACTTTACATTCTTATGTAATTATTTTATCGCAGCATACGCGTATTGTATGGAATGTCTTATTAGTGACATTCGAAGCCGAAATAGAGAAAAATCAAAGTAATAAATATGGCCTGAAAAGATTCCTTTTGCAAACAAATTACAAACTTATACTAATGCCTCACGTTGGCTCAGATTTTGGTGTGTGAAAGGGTCCTTGGAGCAGAGAACCCAGAGAAAAAACCTTCTAGGGCTTGGTGGGCGATCCTCATACCTCCGATATAAGATCCCTTTGCCGAAGAGGGTATTCGAACTGGAACCCTAGAGATTAGAAGCGACTGCGCTGACTCGTGCTTAGAGTCTTTTATGACCACATTATAGAAAGAAGGGAATTGTACATAAAACAAATGACAGTCTAAAAGGACATTTACCGTTATCGACAGAGATGCATGGGCTTGTACCCGCCGACAGTCCTGTAGCATCATATCCCACCCATCCCGCTATGTTTTTCGATACATTTTTAGACATAATAACTTATACACTATTTGGCCATATTACACTGTTTAGATTGAGGATCACTGACGAGGGTAAAGTACCCGAAACGTGCATGTATGGTCCATGCTGCGAATGTATAAGTTCTTAAATGATGCTATTGAATTTGAAGACGTTTGACATTAGCCTCAGCCGACAGAGCCCTATGTTTTGATATCCCTTGACATAGTCAACTTTGTGTTGCTCGGGTCTCTTTATGTTGCTGTCTTGTTTGTATGATCAACTTAAAGTGAAAAAAGACATTCATACACAATTGTGTGTTCTTCGGGATCACTAGGGAACCGGACAAGTGGGAGGGTTGTGCACATGTTATCCGTATAACCAGATCATTTACTACCCACGTGACAATTAACCGTCTCGAGTCGACATCGTCAGCCCATTTATTCCTTTGGCTTATTTTGGTCTTTTGTGTTGAGTGTTTTGATGTCGTATGTGGTTTCCTTGTATCTTTTGTGTTGAGTGTTTTGATGTCGTATGTGGTTTCCTTGTCTCTTTTGTGTTGAGTGGTTTGATGTCGTATGTGGTTTCCTTGTCTCTTTTGTGTTGAGTGTATTGATGTCGTATTTGGTTTCCTTGTCTCTTTTGTGTAGAGTGTTTTGATGTCGTATGTGGTTTCCTTGTCTCTTTTGTGTTGAGTGTTTTGATGTCGTATATGGTTTCCTTGTCTCTTTTGTGTTGAGTGTTTTGATGTCGTATGTGGTTTCCTTGTCTCTTTTGTGTTGAGTGTTTTAATGTCGTATGTGGTTTCCTTGTCTCTTTTGTGTAGAGTGTTTTGATGTCGTATGTGGTTTCCTTGTCTCTTTTGTGTTGAGTATTTTGATGTCGTATGTGGTTTCCTTGTCTCTTTTGTGTTGAGTGGTTTGATGTCGTATGTGGTTTCCTTGTCTCTCTCTTGTGTAGAGTGTTTTGATGTCGTATATGGTTTCCTTGTCTCTTTGTGTTGAGTGTTTTCATGTCGTATGTGGTTTCCTTGTCTCTTTTGCGTCAAGTTCTGAGCTTGTCTTCTCTGTGCTTTCAGATAGGCCTCCTTCGATCATTATACCCCAAGCTAACAAAGTTTGGGGGTATATAGGAATCGACCCTGTCTGTCCGCCTGTCTGTCCATCACACCTTGTCCAGAGCATAACTCTTCTCCCTGTTGATGAACAGTAATTTCAATAATATTTCTTTAGGACCCAAGTTCATAGGTCAAAGGTCAAGGTCTCAATAGACACCATTAGTAAAACCTTGTCAGAGCATAACTCCTTCCCTGAGAATGTATTTCATTAATATTTCACAGAAATATTCATTAGGACCTAAGGGTGTGCCATGACTTTGAACCAAGGTCATAGGTCAAAGGTCAAGGTTACAATAGGAATCATTAGTAAAACATTGTCCGGGGCATAACGCCTCCCCCATATTGATGGATTTCAATAATATTTCACATATTTTTTTTTTCTTAAGGACCTAAGTGTGTGTCATGACCTTGAACATTGGTCATAAATCAATGGTCAAGGTCACAATAAACATCATGTTCAAAGCCTTGTCCGGGCATAACTCCTACCCTGTTGAAAAATTTCGATAATATTTCAAATAATTTTTCTTTCAGACCTAAGGGTATGTCATGACCTTGAACCAGGGTCATAGACGCTTGACCTCGATCCAAAATAATGTTTCAAAGAATATTACTGCGGGGGTATTTTCGTCCCGTTAGGGCAACTTTTATTTAGTGTGGGTATTGCAACCGAGTCTTGTCAGCGAGCTCCTCCTTTGTCTAAAATCCGTCCCATTGAACCAGCTAAAGAACTACACTGACATCCATAAATAACTATACAAACAAGGAAATCATTCTAAATGCTTTATAAGTGTATCCTAATTTTTCAATCCTGAACTTGAAAGAATCATAATAATTGGCTTCACATAATTCAAAATTATGAATTGTGGTAACAAAAATGAAAAAAAGAAAATTTTCTCATCTGCACAATTTTTTTCCAAAAATTGTCATTTTTATATAAAAAAGTTTAAAAATTCAAAAGCTTCAAATATTTGGGTCAGGTTTGTTACGAATGATTTCTACAAGGTTCATTATTAGAATCATACAGCAATGGATTTGAAACTGTTCATTTTATAACAGCAGAATGAGTAGAAATGGTGTATACTAATTCATGGATGGCAGTGTAGTTAAAAAAGAGTTATAAACTATAAGGGAAATATACCCCTTACCTTTAGGAAGAGTTGGAACACTTCCGTATTATCACCATACAAAGTTATTTCCTTTTGCAGTGTGGAGCAGTTAAATTTGTTCACCGTGACTGGATGTTTAAAGTGTTTAATCCCGAGTGTCCCACATTTAGAAAAAAATCATATCCCGATTGTCCTACATTTCTAAATAAACACATGCATAATTGCAATACAAACACTCAGTTTATAGTCTGTTTTATTCTATCAGTGATGAAAATGAAATAAACATGATAGATATGATAAAAATAATTTTCTCTTGTATATCTTCATTTTTTTTCTTGCTTGATTCTTTATAACTAACGCAAACAATGACACCCTCGGTTTCATAGAATTACGGTACTTTTATTTAGTTGTTGGATATATACATGAGATAAACTTAAAATATTTCAAATGTTGCTAATACATGTAGACTGTGAATTTCAAAGAAATTTCCATGACTTTGTGATTAAGTTTAAAAAATTCATACTCTAAGGTATTATACCAGTGTACAGGGAAATCAGTCTTTTTGTTTTTGTTTCCTCTCTCCGTCCCTTGCAACCGATACACAGAGTATCACGAAACCTATAGGAAGTAAGTACTCAACATCAACTACCAAAATTGGGGAGGAGGGGGGGGGGGGGTTGTCGATCGGTCAACAAATATGGCCATCGAGGGCTCTGGTTGGCTGACGCATTTTGACATCTCCTCTGCAACCGTGAATACATCTATAAGAGATACAATTCAACACAATACAAACCAAATTAGAGTTTTGATTTGATTGACCTATTTATTGCAAGAGTAATTACCCTTAGACAAACACATTTCGTGAAATATTCAGTCTTCCTGACTTGAAATTATTTTTGGTATGTGAATATATCATAAAGTGTTACAGATCAAACTGGTTTTTGATTGACATATTTTAGATCAAAGTTATGGCCCTTTAACTTAGCAAATTTTATGAAATTGTCATTTTCCAAACTTTTTCTAACACATATACTGATGAATTCATGTTCAATTGACCCTTCCGATTGTAGGAAAAAATTATATTTTGTGACGTCACAGTGCTTTTACCTCGGACAAACAAGCTTCGAATCTCGGTCAGTCATCAAAATTGCAATGTGACGTCATGGAATTTCTCAAAATTTTCCCGCGTTCGGAAGGGTCAAAGAAGCGTTATATAAAAGTTGCATGACAAAGATTTATGCCGGTGTCATATAGTAAAGCTTCCCCCATAGAGATCTTTCCCCCCCGGAGGGTTTTCTATAATAGAGAAGCTTCCCCTTTGGGGGAAGTTTTTCTACATAGAGAACATTCCCCCTTTGTTACCATAGAAAACCTTCCCCCATACCGTTCTTGGTTTGACTTTCACTTGTTTTAGAGATCCAGAGACAAACTGTATGGGACTGAAAGGGGGGAGGTATTCTCTATTATAGAAAACACTCCTCCAAATCTAGAAAATGCCCGATTCAAAATGCTAGAAATTCGAAGTTAAAATTTGAATTAGCCAAACACGTGATATTGAAATTTGTAGTCCTTCTTTAGGAGAAATGATTTTAAAAATAGATAACTGAGGAGGTGGACAGAGTGGAGGGGGAGGAAGGTGGAGGGAGTGGGCGGGAGGGGGAGGAGGGGGAGGAAGGGGGAGGGAGTGGGCGGGAGGGGGAGGAAGTGGAGGGGGAGGAAGTGGGCGGTAGGGGAGAGAGGGGAGGTAGGCGGGAGGGAATGGGGGGAGGGGTGGGAGGAGGGAGAAAGGAGGTGGGAGGAGGGAGGAAGGGAGGGGGAGGTAAGGGAAGGGTAAAAGGAGGGGAAGAGGAGGGGCGGGAGAAGGTACCCCCTGTCCGCCCCCATAACTGTTCCGCTGTTCTCCATGTCATTTGCTAGAACTGCAGATATATGCTGATCATCGCGGGGAGATCAATTTTATACGAATTCTGACAAACCTTCATATCACAGAACCCATCGATTCAACAAAATGTACATGAACTGGATGTACTTGATGTACTATTTTAAAGAAATGGCGGGCTCTCCAACAAGACTCGGTTGCAGCACCTATCCCTTTGCGAAAACATGGAGTAGACAAGCACAAAAAGAGACGAAAAGGGACAAACAACACAAAATACGAATCGAAATATTAAAACGCAAAAGACCACACAAAAATGAACAAGACAAATGGGCAACCGGTGCCGACAAAGGATGGCCATCTGCCACGTTAGCATATTTACAATGTTTTTGTTCAAAAAAGACATATAGATGAAACACTTTGGTGCATTGTCGCGCGTAAATGAAAAAAAAACGCATGAGGTCGAATAAATTTATTTATTTTGTTTATTGGTGAATGTGTTTTAATTCATTTAATTAATCACAGAAAAAAATATATAGAAACATTTGATGTTTCCATTTCACATTTCATAAGAAAACATTTCACATTTCATAAGAAAACACCCCTCCAAAGTTAAATTTGAATTAGCCAAACACGTGTTATAAATAGAAATTTGTAGTCCTTCCTCAAGAGAAATGGAGTTCACACTAAACTCCAAGGATCTAAATAAAAAAACATATGAAGAGAAAAAAAAAATTCAAGTCAATTAAACTTTTTCGTTTGGTGTTTCATATGTTTAGTTATTATCCCTCAAATTCTAAAGAATAATCGAAAACACTTTAAATTCTATTTCAAATAGCACTATCTTTAAATTTCCATGGATCTATCATGGTAGACAGTCAAAAACCAAAGACGATATCAAAAATCCTTATGGCTTTCCGGATTTGGGGGGAAGGTTTTCTATGATGGGGGAACGTTTTCTATATAGAGAACCTTCCCCCTGGGGGATGATTCTCTATTCCGGGGGGAAGAGTCTCTATGGGGGAAGGTTCTCTATACGTACCGGTAGTGAACTTACATCGCTCGGCGATCAAAATATTTTCATTAATTTCTTTGCATGAAAATGCCGTTTTTGGAATTACAAGTCATGGAAGATGAATTATGAACTGTATACTGCAGGCCTCAAAGGATGACAGATTTAAATTTTTCGCATAAATACACTTTTGAAAAAAATTTAAACACGAACTATAGCATCAAACTTTATTCATTCGAAATGGTTTTTCTTTTTTTTTTTTTCTCTTTTTTTTTTTTTTTCTTTTTGGTTTCATTACCCCCCGGAAGAAACTTCTTTTCTTTTTTTTCAATCTGAAAGACGTTTAAGAGGGTAAAACATTTAACTTTTAGCTTTTGCATCTTGAAAGAGGTTCTGAAATGTCCTTTAATACGTCTTAATGTACACATTGTATACATTTTCAGTCAACATGTTTAAAATTTTCACACTGTGAAGATCACTTTCAATTCATCTTGTATTGAAAAAGGAGAAATGCAAGAAATGCTAATGTTGCCATTCCAGAAATGCCATTATTTAACTGCACCATGTAAATATTTTGTAAATGCTGAAACGTTTACCAGGGAATCTCTAAATTTAAGCTGAAGAAATAATCTTTTAAAATAGAAACGCTATAAACTTTTGGGAAGCTGTAGAGGGGGGATGTTTCAATATGTTTAAAATAAAAAAAAAACCATTGTAGTAAATCCTCTTAACCAGACTTCCTACTGGTGGACGTTTCAGCATAAAAACAAACTGTACATACTTTAATCAATAAATGGTGGGGTTGGATGGCTGTAGGGGAGGAAGGAGGCCATAAAAAAAAAAAAAAAAAAAAAAAAAAAAAAAAAAAACATGTTTAAAATTTCAAGAAATCATGAATCAGACTTTAACTTAAACCCTTTGATCTATCAGAGAAATAATTGCTGCAATTATCTATTTAACTTGTACACCATATCCCGATTGTCCCACATGACTTTTATACCTTTTTATTATAAATGTGGGACAATCGGGACGACACTGTTTAAAGTGTAATAATTACTTATTTCCAGCTCAAAGCTTTGTTTTGACCCCTTTTAATTTAAAACATCATATTTTAATTTTCTATTTCGGAAACTTGTTAATCTTATTAAAATTCAGCTCTCTTTATTTCGTAAACTACATAGAGATCTAACAACGACCGATTGGAGGGCTTGTCGTATAGATATAAATATTCGACCAATCAGATCGCAGCTGGCTCCGTCGATGAATGTTAACCTTGCGTGAATAAGTTTTGAGGCATTCCGAAAATTTGAGAAAAATGCTATCCGAATGACGTTGAACTACAGCAATGGCGGCCTCCATAACATACGTGATTTGTTAATTTGTGTTGTGTTGTGGTTTCTTTCATTTCTAAAAATACGGATGAGGTAGGTAGTATCAAAATGGATGAACATTTCGATATAAAATAAACTTCAATGAACACCAAAAAGACTCATATTAATTAATAACATCTTCTAAAGAAACTGGATCATAACGCAGTTGGCTGATAAACAACAACTGTGATTGGTTGAAATATTTAAGTATCTATGCAAATGCAAGTATCATCGAAATTTAGGGAGGTTAGCATTCAAGTACCATCCCTCGAATGCTAACTTGGACATAGATTTGATCTAACTATGCTTCTGAATCGACCCTTTAGAAATTTGGAGCTGTGCAAGCATTGCAAATCGCCCAAATTGAAATAAAAAACTAGAAGGCTCTGCTAAAACATATTTGTCTGAAAATCGCTTCGGTATTTAATTATAAGTATCACTGATGATGATTTACTATCCGAAACACGAGTCTGGTGCATTATGATTCTTCAAGAAGGTAAAGATCGAGTTCGAACACTTCCGTATTTTTACCTTTACAATAGTCAAGAAATTTTGCGGTAGAGAATATGCAAGTATATTTCAAGTTCCGAAACACTTTGAAACTTGGTTAAGGATAGACCTGTATTGGTTTTTTTTTCTGTTTATAGGACAGGGATACACCGAGAGAAAGGGCATCTTAAATATGGATATTTATTATCCAAAACATGTATTTCTTCTTAAGATAATTCTTTTTTCTTGTTTAGTTTTGATTTTATTCAAAAATAGATTAATAAAAATCAAAATACAGACTTATCCTGTTGGGTGGAACTGTGACCTTTGAAAAACTACTGCATTTATACTGACTTTTCATTTAAGATATTGACCATTCCAAAACGTTTTAAAATACATTAACAAATTCAAATTCAGCCAGCAGATCGTCTCATTTAAATCGAATAAAAAGGAAATTCCTGGCAGAAACAATTAAACATGTACATTTATATGTATAAACAGCAAAAAACATATGCGGTTTTTTTTTCAATTCGGCATTGAAGGAATATCCTTTTTATTTTCCTCGCTTGCTAGTCCTATAACTCTGACAGATTAAGATCTGGTCACAACCTGCTCTTCGTGTTTTGGTCGTGTGTGATTATGGGAGTCTACAATCGCTATATATTTTCTGAAGACGTAGGTAAGAAGGTGACAAGTGTAGGAAGTAGTGCACTTTGCACGCAGGTTATTAAAGGAAGATTCCCAACAAGACTCGGTGGCAATACAAACAGCTACCCACCAAAACACCCCATACAAACAGCTACCCACCGAAACACCCCAAACAAACAGCTACACACCGAAACACCCCATACAAACAGCTACCCACCGAAACACCCCATACAAACAGCTACCCACCGAAACACCCCATACAAACAGCTACACACCGAAACACCCCATACAAACAGCTACCAACCGAAACAACCCATACAAACAGCTACACACCGAAACACCCCATACAAACAGCTACCCACCAAGACACCCAATACAAACAGCTACCCACCGAAACACCCCATACAAACAGCTACACACCAAAACACCCATACAAACAGCTACCCACCGAAACACCCATACAAACAGCTACCCACCGAAACACCCCATACAAACAGCTACCCATCGAAACACCCAATACAAACAGCTATCACCGAAACACCCCATACAAACAGCTACCCACCGAAACACCCCATAAAAACAGCTATCTACCGAAACACCCCATATAAACAGCTACACACCGAAACACCCCATACAAACAGCTACACACCGAAACACCCCATACAAACAGCTATCTACCGAAACACCCCATACAAACAGCTACCCACCGAAACACCCCATACAAACAGCTACACACCGAAACACCCAATACAAACAGCTACAAACCGAAACACCCCATACAAACAGCTACCTACCGAAACACCCCATACAAACAGCTACCCACCGAAACACCCCATACAAACAGCTACACACCGAAACACCCCATACAAACAACTACACACCGAAACACCCCATACAAACAGCTACCCACCGAAACACCCCATACAAACAGTTACCCACCGAAACACCCCATACAAACAGCTACACACCGAAACACCCCATACAAACAGCTACACACCGAAACACCCCATACAAACAGCTACACACCGAAATACCCTATTCAAACAGCTACACACCGAAACACCCCATACAAACAGCTATCTACCGAAACACCCCATACAAACAGCTACCCACCGAAACACCCTATTCAAACAGCTACACACCGAAACACCCCATACAAACAGCTATCTACCGAAACACCCCATACAAACATCTACCCACCGAAACACCCCATACAAACAGCTACACACTGAAACACCCCATACAAACAGCTACACACCGAAACACCCCATACCAACAGCTACCTACCGAAACACCCCATACAAACAGCTACACACCGAAACACCCAATAAAAACAGCTTCACACCGAAACACCCCATACAAACAGCTACACAACGAAACACCCCATACAAACAGCTACCCACCGAAACACCCTATTCAAACAGCTACATACCGAAAAACCCCATACAAACAACTATATACCGAAACACCCCATACAAACAGCTGCCCACCGAAACACCCCAAACAAACAGCTAAACACCGAAACACCCCATACAAACAGCTACACACCAAAACACCCCATACAAACAGCTACCTCCCGAAACACCCCATACAAACAGCTACACACCGAAACACCCCATACAAACAGCTACACACCGACACACCCTATACAAACAGCTACACACCGCAACACCCAATACAAACAGCTACCCACCGAAGTACCCCATACAAACAACTACACACCGAAATATCCCATAAAAACAGCTACACACCGAAACACCCCATACAAACAGCTACACACCAAAACACGTCATACAAACAGCTACCCACCGAAACACCCCATACAAACAGCTACACACCGAAACACCCCAAACAAACAGCTACACACCGAAACACCCCATACAAACAGGTACACACCGAAACACCCCATACAAACAGCTACACACCGAAACACCCTATACAAACAGCTACCCACCGAAACACCCCATACAAACAGCTACACACCGAAACACCCCATACAAACAGCTACCCACCGAAACACCCCATACAAACAGCTACCCACCGAAACACCCCATACAAACAACTACACACCGAAACACCCCATACAAACAGCTACCCACCGAAACACCCCATACAAACAGCTACACACCGAAACACCCCATACAAACAGCTACCCACCGAAACACCCCATACAAACAGCTACCTACCGAAACACCCCATACAAACAGCTACAAACCGAAACACCCCATACAAACAGCTACCCACCGAAACACCCTATTCAAACAGCTACACACCGAAAAACCCCATACAAACAACTATATACCGAAACACCCCATACAAACAGCTGCCCACCGAAACACCCCAAACAAACAGCTACACACCGAAACACCCCATACAAACAGCTACACACCGAAACACCCAATACCAACAGCTACCTACCGAAACACCCCATACAAACAGCTACACACCGAAACACCCAATAAAAACAGCTTCACACCGAAACACCCCATACAAACAGCTACACAACGAAACACCCCATACAAACAGCTACCCACCGAAACACCCTATTCAAACAGCTACATACCGAAAAACCCCATACAAACAACTATATACCGAAACACCCCATACAAACAGCTGCCCACCGAAACACCCCAAACAAACAGCTAAACACCGAAACACCCCATACAAACAGCTACACACCAAAACACCCCATACAAACAGCTACCTACCGAAACACCCCATACAAACAGCTACACACCGAAACACCCCATACAAACAGCTACACACCGACACACCCTATACAAACAGCTACACACCGCAACACCCAATACAAACAGCTACCCACCGAAGTACCCCATACAAACAACTACACACCGAAATATCCCATAAAACAGCTACACACCGAAACACCCCATACGAACAGCTACACACCAAAACACGCCATACAAACAGCTACCCACCGAAACACCCCATACAAACAGCTACACACCGAAACACCCCAAACAAACAGCTACACACCGAAACACCCCATACAAACAGCTACACACCGAAACACCCCATACAAACAGCTACACACCGAAACACCCTATACAAACAGCTACCCACCGAAACACCCCATACCAACAGCTACACACCGAAACACCCTATACAAACAGCTACCCACCGAAACACCCCATACAAACAGCTACCCACCGAAACACCCCATACAAACAACTACACACCGAAACACCCCATACAAACAGCTACCCACCGAAACACCCCATACAAACAGCTACACACCGAAACACCCCATACAAACAGCTACCCACCGAAACACCCCATACAAACAGCTACCTACCGAAACACCCCATACAAACAGCTACAAACCGAAACACCCCATACAAACAGCTACCCACCGAAACACCCTATTCAAACAGCTACACACCGAAAAACCCCATACAAACAACTATATACCGAAACACCCCATACAAACAGCTGCCCACCGAAACACCCCAAACAAACAGCTACACACCGAAACACCCCATACAACCAGCTACACACCAAAACACCCCATACAAACAGCTACCTACCGAAACACCCCATACAAACAGCTACACACCGAAACACCCCATACAAACAGCTACACACCGAAACACCCAATACAAACAGCTACCCTCCGAAGTACCCCATACAAACAACTACACACCGAAATATCCCATAAAAACAGCTACACACCGAAACACCCCATACAAACAGCTACACACCAAAACATGCCATACAAACAGCTACCCACCGAAACACCCCATACAAACAGCTACACACCGAAACACCCCAAACAAACAGCTACACACCGAAACACCCCATACAAACAGGTACACACCGAAACACCCCATACAAACAGCTACACACCGAAACACCCTATACAAACAGCTACCCACCGAAACACCCCATACAAACAGCTACACACCGAAACACCCTATACAAACAGCTACCCACCGAAACACCCCATACAAACAGCTACACACCGAAACACCCCATACAAACAACTACACACCGAAACACCCCATAGAAACAGCTACCCACCGAAACACCCCATACAAACAGCTACACACCGAAACACCCCATACAAACAGCTACCCACCGAAACACCCCATACAAACAGCTACCTACCGAAACACCCCATACAAACAGCTACAAACCGAAACACCCCATACAAACAGCTACACACCGAAATACCCTATTCAAACAGCTACACACCGAAACACCCCATACAAACAGCTATCTACCGAAACACCCCATACAAACAGCTACCCACCGAAACACCCTATTCAAACAGCTACACACCGAAACACCCCATACAAACAGCTATCTACCGAAACACCCCATACAAACAGCTACCCACCGAAACACCCCATACAAACAGCAACACACCGAAACACCCCATACAAACAGGTACACACCGAAACACCCCATACAAACAGGTACACACCGAAACACCCATACAAACAGCTACACAGCGAAACATCCCATACAAACAGCTACCCACCGAAACACCCCATACAAACAGCTACCCACCGAAACACCCCATACAAACAGCTACACACCGAAACACCCCATACAAACAGGTACACACCGAAATACCCTATTCAAACAGCTACACACCGAAACACCCCATACAAACAGCTATCTACCGAAACACCCCATACAAACAGCTACCCACCGAAACACCCTATTCAAACAGCTAAACACCGAAACACCCCGTACAAACAGCTTTCTACCGAAACACCCCATACAAACAGCTACCCATCGAAACACCCCATACAAACAGCTACCCACCGAAACACCCCAAACAAACAGCAACACACCGAAACACCCCATACAAACAGGTACACACCGAAACACCCCATACAAACAGCTACACACCGAAACACCCTATACAAACAGCGACCCACGGAAACACCCCATACAAACAGCTACCCACCGAAACACCCCATACAAACAGCTACGCACCGAAACATCCCATGCAAACAGCTACCACCGAAACACCCCATACATACAGCTACACACCGAAACACCCCATACAAACAGCTACCCACCGAAACACCCCATACAAAAAGCTACCTACCGAAACACCCCATACAAACAGCTACCCATCGAAACACCCCATACAAACAGCTACCCACCGAAACACCTCAAACAAACAGCTACACACCGAAACACCCCATACAAACAGCTACACACCGGAATACCCCATACAAACAGTTTCCCACCGAAACACCCCATACAAGCAGCTACACACCGAAACACCCCATGCAAACAGATACACACCGAAACACCCCCATACAAACAGCTACCTACCTAAACCCCCCATACAAACAGGTACCCACCGAAGCACCCCATACAAGCAGATACACACCGAAACACCCCATACAAACAGCTACCTACCGAAACCCCCCATACAAACAGCTACCCACCGAAGCACCCCATACAAGCAGATACACACCGAAACACCCCATACAAACAGCTACCCACCGAAACACCCCATACAAGCAGCTACACACCGAAACACCCCATACAAACAGCTACACACCGAAACACCCCATACAAACAGCTACCCACCGAAACACCCCATACAAACAGCTACCTACCGAAACCCCCCATACAAACAGCTACACACCGAAACACCCCATACAAACAGCTACACACCGAAATACCCCATACAAACAGCTACCTACCGAAACACCCAATACAATCAGCTACCCACCGAAACACCCCATACAAACATCTACACACCGAAACATCCCATACAAACAGCTACACACCGAAACACCCCATACAAACAGCTACCTACCGAAACACCCTATACAAACAGCTACCCAACGAAACACCCCATACAAACAGCTACACAGCGAAACACCCCATACAAACACCTACACACCGAAAAACCCTATTCAAACAGCTACATACCGAAACACCCCATACAAACAGCTAGCTACCGAAACCCCCCATACAAACAGCTACACAACGAAACACCCCATACAAACAGCTACCTACCGAAACCCCCCATACAAACAGCTACCCAACGAAACACCCCATGCAAACACCTACACACTGAAACACCCCATACAAACAGCTACACACCGAAACACCCCATACAAACAGCTACACACCGAAACACCCCATACAAACAGCTAAACACCGAAACACCCCATACAAACAGGTACACACTGAAACACCCCATACAAACAGCTACCCACCGAAACACGCCATACAAACAGCTACCCAACGAAACACGCCATACAAACAGCTACCCACCGAAACATCCAATACAAACAGCTACCCACCGAAACACCCCATACAAACAGCTACACATCGAAATACCCCATACAAACAGCTACACACCGAAACACGCCATACAAACAGCTACCCAACGAAACACGCCATACAAACAGCTACCCACCGAAACATCCAATACAAACAGCTACCCACCGAAACACCCCATACAAACAGCTACCCACCGAAACACCCCATACAAACAGCTACCCACCGAAGCACCCCATACAAACAGCTACCCACCGAAACACCCCATACAAACAGCTACACACCGAAACAGCTACACAAAGAAACACCCCATACAAGTAGCTACACACCGAAACACCCCATACAAACTGCTACCCACCGAAACACCCTATACAAACAGCTACACACCGAAACACGCCATACAAACAGCTACCCACCGAAACACGCCATACAAACAGCTACCCACTGAAACACCCAATACAAACAGCTACCCACCGAAACACCCCATACAAACAGCTACCCACCGAAACACCCAATACAAACAGCTACCCACCGAAACACCCCATACAAACAGGTACACACCGAAACACCCCATATAAACAGCTACACACCGAAACACCCCATACAAACAGCTACCCACCGAAACACCCTATACAAACAGCTACACACCGAAACACGCCATACAAACAGCTACCCACCGAATCATGCCATACAAACAGCTACCCACCGAAACACCCAATACAAACAGCTACCCACCAAAACACCCCATACAAACAGCTACCCACCGAAACACCCCATACAAACAGCTACCCACCGAGACACCCCATGCAAACAGCTACACACTGAAACACCCCATACAAACAGCTACACACCGAAACAACCCATACAAACAGGTACACACTGAAACACCCCATTATAACAGCTAAACACCGAAACACCCCATACAAACAGGTACCCACTGAAACACCCCATACAAACAGCTACACACCGCAACACCCCATACAAACAGCTACACACTGAAACACCCCATACAAACAGCTAAACACCGAAACACCCCATACAAACAGGTATCCACTGAAACACCCCATACAAACAGCTACCCAACGAAACACGCCATACAAACAGCTACCCACCGAAACACCCAATACAAACAGCTACCCACCGAAACACCCCATACAAACAGCTAAACACCGAAACACCCCATACAAACAGCTACACACTGAAACAACCCATACAAACAGCTACCCACCGAAACACCCCATACAAACAGCTACCTACCGAAACCCCCCATACAAACAGCTACACACCGAAACACCCCATACAAACAGCTACACACCGAAATACCCCATACAAACAGCTACCTACCGAAAAACCCAATACAATCAGCTACCCACCGAAACACCCCATACAAACATCTACACACCGAAACATCCCATACAAACAGCTACACACCGAAACACCCCATACAAACAGCTACACACCGAAACATCCCATACAAACAGCTACCTACCGAAACACCCTATACAAACAGCTACCCAACGAAACACCCCATACAAACAGCTACACAGCGAAACACCCCATACAAACACCTACACACCGAAAAACCCTATTCAAACAGCTACATACCGAAACACCCCATACAAACAGCTAGCTACCGAAACCCCCCATACAAACAGCTACACACCGAAACACCCCATACAAACAGCTACCTACCGAAACCCCCCATACAAACAGCTACCCAACGAAACACCCCATGCAAACAGCTACACACTGAAACACCCCATACAAACAGCTACACACCGAAACACCCCATACAAACAGCTACACACCGAAACACCCCATACAAACAGCTAAACACCGAAACACCCCATACAAACAGGTACACACTGAAACACCCCATACAAACAGCTACCCACCGAAACACGCCATACAAACAGCTACCCAACGAAACACGCCATACAAACAGCTACCCACCGAAACATCCAATACAAACAGCTACCCACCGAAACACCCCATACAAACAGCTACACATCGAAATACCCCATACAAACAGCTACACACCGAAACACGCCATACAAACAGCTACCCAACGAAACACGCCATACAAACAGCTACCCACCGAAACATCCAATACAAACAGCTACCCACCGAAACACCCCATACAAACAGCTACCCACCGAAACACCCCATACAAACAGCTACCCACCGAAGCACCCCATACAAACAGCTACCCACCGAAACACCCCATACAAACAGCTACACACCGAAACAGCTACACAAAGAAACACCCCATACAAGTAGCTACACACCGAAACACCCCATACAAACTGCTACCCACCGAAACACCCTATACAAACAGCTACACACCGAAACACGCCATACAAACAGCTACCCACCGAAACACGCCATACAAACAGCTACCCACTGAAACACCCAATACAAACAGCTACCCACCGAAACACCCCATACAAACAGCTACCCACCGAAACACCCAATACAAACAGCTACCCACCGAAACACCCCATACAAACAGGTACACACCGAAACACCCCATATAAACAGCTACACACCGAAACACCCCATACAAACAGCTACCCACCGAAACACCCTATACAAACAGCTACACACCGAAACACGCCATACAAACAGCTACCCACCGAATCATGCCATACAAACAGCTACCCACCGAAACACCCAATACAAACAGCTACCCACCAAAACACCCCATACAAACAGCTACCCACCGAAACACCCCATACAAACAGCTACCCACCGAGACACCCCATGCAAACAGCTACACACTGAAACACCCCATACAAACAGCTACACACCGAAACAACCCATACAAACAGGTACACACTGAAACACCCCATTATAACAGCTAAACACCGAAACACCCCATACAAACAGGTACCCACTGAAACACCCCATACAAACAGCTACACACCGCAACACCCCATACAAACAGCTACACACTGAAACACCCCATACAAACAGCTAAACACCGAAACACCCCATACAAACAGGTATCCACTGAAACACCCCATACAAACAGCTACCCAACGAAACACGCCATACAAACAGCTACCCACCGAAACACCCAATACAAACAGCTACCCACCGAAACACCCCATACAAACAGCTAAACACCGAAACACCCCATACAAACAGCTACACACTGAAACAACCCATACAAACAGCTACACACTGAAACACCCCATACAAACAGCTACACACCGAAACACCCCATACAAACAGCTACACACCGAAACACCCCATACAAACAGCTACACACCGAAACACGCCATACAAACAGCTACCCAACGAAACACGCCATACAAACAGCTACCCACCGAAACACCCAATACAAACAGCTACCCACCGAAACACCCCATACAAACAGCTACCCACCGAAACACCCCATACAAACAGCTACCCACCGAAGCACCCCATACAAACAGCTACCCACCGAAACACCCCATACAAACAGCTACACACCGAAACAGTTACACACCGAAACACCCCATACAAACAGCTACACACCGAAACACCCCATACAAACTGCTACCCACCGAAACACCCTATACAAACAGCTACACACCGAAATACCCCATACAAACAGCTACCCACCGAAACACGCCATACAAACAGCTACCCACCGAAACACCCAATACAAACAGCTACCCACCGAAACACCCCATACAAACAGCTACCCACCGAAACACCCCATACAAACAGCTACCCACCGAAACACCCCATACAAACAGGTGCACACCGAAACACCCCATATAAACAGCTACACACCGAAACACCCCATACAAACAGCTACCCACCGAAACACCCCATACAAACAGCTACCCACCGAAACACCCCATACAAACAGCTACACACCGAAACACCCCATACAAACAGCTACCCACCGAAACACCCCATACAAACAGCTACCTACCGAAACACCCCCATACAAACAGGTGCACACCGAAACACCCCATATAAACAGCTACACACCGAAACACCCCATACAAACAGCTACACACCAAAACACCCCATACAAACAGCTACACACCGAAACACCCCATGTAAACACACTGAGTAGACAAGCTAATAAAGGGACAGGAAATACGACATTATACACTAAACATGAACGACTATACATAAAGAAGCTATATGCGCGCATCATATGTTGCGCAGATTGTAAACATTATCTGCGTTCTCTCACATTCCAACAGTTGCCGTACGGACCACGTACTGATTATGCGCCGACCGCGTACAGCTTCCAAAAGGGAATACACGTTTTTGTACGTAGACAGCATGATCTTTTAGACAGCAGCCAACTTTTACGTACCGCGGCTTGTGACCACGGCTTTATGCAGATTCACTTTTGGTACTTCTAGCGTATTGTAAGAATAATATAACGATTTCTTTTTCTTAAAAACAGGAACATGGACACAGTTTCGTACCACCCCTTTTCTACTTGGATTTGAATGAAATAATGATAGAGTTAGAGGTGAACGAATCAGTGAATTCGACGTCAGCTTTGGATAACTGTATCCAAAGTACCATAGCCTACGTTTCGTTTAGGTATAAGCTAGCCAAGGATGAACCCTTTTTCAAAGAAATTTTGCTGGAGGAAAAAGGGTGGTTGTTTGAAGTAAAATTCCGTTCAGAGGTCATGCTCACAGCCACAGACGTAAACAGTCTTATTCACTTGAATTCTTCAGTTCACTGTGTAGACAGATCGGTCCCAGAATATCTTACAATTTTAATTAGAGTAATTGGCATATCTCGCATTCACGCTCCAATAAGAGAGAAAGGTTCACAGTTCAAGTTGATAAAATCTGCACAATTCAAGCCATCGACGTCACAGATAATAGCCCCATGTGAACATGTCCGTATTGTACTACATCCAATTGAAAAAGGTGTTAGATTGTTTGTTGTTGAATGCCAGATTAAAGACTTCTCATTAAGAATAAATGGAACCCCGACGCATTCAAACAGGAGTAGCCTTTTGTATATCCTTGCATGTTTTCCAGTTCTTCTGATCGTGAATTTTATCTAGTTATCATATTTTATATGAATCTAACTCAATGATGAGGATCCTCAGAAAGGATTCTAATGAATATAAAAATCAATTATGACAGGAACACACTATGTATGACTATGTTTTTATATGGAAATATTCTTGTTGTAATAATTAACATGTATTCTTCACTTGGGTTGAGAAGTTCACATGTATTCACTGTACTTTTAGAGCTGCCACGTGGATATTTTTACAATAAAAGGCAGAGTTCGTACCTGCCATGTTGTATACTTTGTATTCGGACACTTTAAAGTCCACCCTCCTCTTTTTTCTTACTATGGCTCGTTTCTCTACTCGCTTTTTATTCTACATTATGGGATATCTTGGCCGTCAACTATGCGTCAGGGGTAGGCGTATAATCATTCTAAATGTCGTTATTGTTTGTATTCTAATAAAGTATGTAAATTGTATCTTCATTGATTCATTTCATCTGTTCTGTCGTCACGTGGAGAAATAGAATAAACATCATAGATGTAGCTATCAGTTATTCAGTCTTAAAGTCGAGAAGGCAAGGCCAAATCGTGAGAATTCCCAACGGAACGGTTGCGAACCCCGGAGTGAACAACAAGGTGAAGGGAGACCAGGGGTGCCCGGGGAGAGCCAGCGTCTTCTGACCGCACGCAACATCCGCCGCAAAAGCCCACGGAAACCTGTCAAACTCGGTTCATACGAAAAAAAAAAGAAATCATATGAACCTGAAGACAGACGTTCAGAGCCAAGCTGTCATTCCTGTTACTCAAGTGACAATGAACACGAACGCTGTATACATGTATATCGTTAAGACGAGTTATTACCATTAAGAACATTGTACAGTAAAAAAAAATAAGTTGAACATTATGTTGGTCGCATTGCATTATCAAATGGATGCTGATGAAATTGTGTAATATATATGTAACTTACATGCCAATACGCCAAAACGATACTGAGAGCACGCAGAATATTCTTACCTCTCTGCACAAAAGATTTCCAACAATATCTATCCAGACGGTGTAGTAATTTCATTGTGTAGCAATGATTAGTTAAAAGTAATGATTGGAAGATTGTCTGAGTCGTTGATGGATTACCATGAGTAGTTTTCTTAAGTAGCAATAAAGAAATATTCAATGACTGGTGATAATTGTTAGATGACCTTATAAACATTAAAGAAGTACCAATCAGTTATTCAGTCTCAAAGTCGAGAAGGCAAGACAAAATAATTGGAATTTCCATAGGAACGGTTGCGAACAAATACCGTGCAACAGGTAGGTTATACACTTATCCTTTTTTTTTTCGGGGGGGGGGGGATATGGCAGAGATAATATTGCATGCATGGGTAGTATATTTTTTTTTCTATGAATGAATATTATATACCAAAAAGTTCTTGTTGAAGATATCCTCCTATCTTTCATTTCCGAATAGACCATTTTCCTATCTTGTTAGAGAGCACAAAATGTCCCAGTCAACATCATTTGTTGTTGTTTTACATTATGACGTCACTGTTAAAAGACGAAATACCATTTAGACGTAACAATGAAAAAGGACGCAAAATTGCCTACCTCGGACATTTTTCGTCATTTTGTCAGCCATTATGAATTTTGGCAAGTGACCTATTGAGTTGCACGGACAGTAACACCTTAACCAAGTAACATGAATGTCACAACATATAACATGGGGAGGCCTATGTGTACCCGAACAGGACTTTGGTCGAGCACCTGCTATAAACATAGCAAAATCCGTAGTTACTCGGACTACTTTTTAAACAATATTGGAATATATATTCTATAGTAAAACTTTCAGTGCACCAAATGCGCATTTTATCAAGTATTGTCCACTTTTTCAAAGACCCAGTATAAATTAGTTTTTAAAATATAGGACGGTCGATAGAGATCACTGAATTCCAATAGATTCATAGGGCGGTCTGACACCAGACATCACAAAATTTGGCGATATTGTCATTGTAATGTGACAATAGAAACATAACAACGCATACAGTCAGTGCGATCAAATATAACGTCACAATTAAAAATGTTGCCAAATGATGTGATGTCTGGTGTCTGTGCATATAAAATCAAGGTTTAAAACGGTCATTAATATTTTCTGGAAAATGGACTATTGAGTGGTCGAGCAGTTTCCGACTGACCACCATCAACTTCCTTTGCGATTCAAATGCGATCCTACCCCATCATACCAACCCGATCCTCGTCTTTCTCTTTTTATACTTATCACCGACTTATGTACTTCGACGTAACGTTTATTCATGTCTATGCATCTATAATGTTAACGTTAATTTTGATTTTCACAAATAGGTTTTGAAGGAGGTTGGGGAGGGGGCAATATTTATTTAACTATTGGCCTTCAACGGAGCACCTATTAATGGTATCCTCCTTGTGGTATGAACTTGTCTTCATAGAAGAAATGGTGAATCTCCAACAGGACTATCTTGCATCAATCACAGAAAAAAGCACTGGACAGAAACATCCTTATCTGCAGGACAACACATCAATGGAAACATCAATGGACAATGGGTGCTGACTTGGCACGACCGTCTACAACTTGGCAAATAACTTGGTATCAGGTATCCGTTATATATAGTTAATAAAGCCGCATGGTCTCGTATTTCATCTTTCAAATCTATGTGTAAGTGTAAGCTTATAATTGTCTATCGTGGTTGTTTCGATAATTACATTGAAAGGGATAGCGGTAACGTGATATTTGCTGCTGATAATCATCTTTCTTAAAGGAAATTCTAAGTTACGATAGATATATTTCATAGGTAATAACTATTCCGTGATAACTAAGAAGTAGGATGTTAAAAAGAGTACAGACCGTCAGTTTGTATAACTTTGTATGTAATTATATTTTCGTGCTTCAGTTTGAACACTGTTATTTTGAAGAATAAATCATAGAGGGTTTTTTTTTTATTATCGTAAGATAATTGCAGCTTGTTCCAAGAAATAAAGTTTGTGACCCTTCTCGTGAGAAAGGGGATATACTGGAGTGGAAGATCCAGGTATAAGCTAGCTTCATAAGGTGTTTTCTGAATAAAAAAAAAGTCACTGTCAGCAGGAATTAAATTATTTATTATTAAGACATTTATAGTGCATTCCACCGAACAAGAAGTGAAAACACAATCAAGTCCTTGGAAAATTATCAAAGAAGTACCTATCATTTATTTAGTCTCAAAGTCGAGAAGCCAAGACAAAATCATAGAATTTTCATAGGAAAGATTGCGAAGCTCGGAATGAATAGCATTCCGAAGTGAGACGAGGTGCCCAAGGAGAGTGTGCGTCTCCTGATTGCATGCAACATCCGTCACGACAGGTCCATGAAAACTAGTCAAATTCGGTGATTGTCTTGATGTACATATTGATGTACGTATCAGGTAACGGACGAACGACGTTGAAATCTTAGATATAAAACACACAATGATCCTCATGAAGATGACACTGAAACTAACACTAAGCAAAAATCATATTCAAATATGAATTGTATAGTAAACATCAAAGAAGTACCTAACAGTTATTCAATCTCAAAGTCGAGAAGATAAGAATTCCCATCGGGACCGTTGCGAACCCCGGAATGAACAACATTCCGAAGTCTGTTATAGAAAACACATAGATAGACCAATTCGCACTTTAAAATTACAAAACCACTATGTGAAGTGATACCAAAAGTATTTGGAATGGGCACGGTCTTCTGCCCTGCTTGATGAAGCAAGCATTGATTTACACTCACCGTCAAATGATAGGCCAAGATTGCGTTCATATAAAAAAAGAAGACGAACACATGGAAATGCTAAAAAATACAGAATTTTCTTGCAGAACTTACTTTTGATATAAAAAATACAGACCAAAACTAATTTGAATTCATTTCTATCGATACTTTTTAGAGAGTTTGAATTTTTATAAAATGAATGGGCCAAACTACAATGTTAAGTGTCCCTTGTACTTAAAAAAACTTTATAACCTTTCTCGCAAGAAAGCCGACATACTGGAATTGAATTGCAAGGTAAATACGGTACATCAGAAAGTTCTCTGCGTTATTGAAGTACTTAAAAACTGAAGGCAATAATGAGAATTTTCGCACATTCGACCACATAGTGGAACAAAATCAAGTTCATCAGTGGACGACGCTGAAATCTAAACATAAAGGACAAGGCATGATCTCCAGCATGACCACCCTGCACTCACCCAACGAAACAAACCCACAAGAAAGTGACACATAAATGACATCATACAAAACTACATATCGCAAAAAGGACACAACAATATTCACTAGAACATCATACAAAAAATCGTAACAGACGCACAGAAACATCAAACATTGATGACAACACATAAAAGGAAGAAGGCTTTTGACGGCCATCTGCTACAAGCAAATGATGTGGTTATCCGGATTACCTGCGCACAACCTTCCCACTTATCCGGATACACAGAGTCTCCATAGACACACAATTGTTGTATAAACATAAAACTTCTCACTGTAAGGTGACATCACAAACAAGGTAGTTACAGCGGCCTCTTGTAACACAGATTCTATGTAAATGGATCTAAAATAAGTCTATGGCATGCGTATGACAGTCTGTGCTCTGCTGGCTGAAGCGAGCTCAAGATCAATCACCCGAGAAGGCTGACCAACTTTCAGATGGGACAGAAAATCAAGACTAAGTCTTCTCTAATGAGATTTCAACAAGGCCCGTCATGGACTCCCGTCGTCACGGTTGACGCGAGTGCAACATTGGGAAAGACACTGGTACTAAAATGTAGATTTGTCCAGTACCATACCCAGTTTTTTGTGATGACTTTAGGATCATATCCTCGGTAAAGCAGGCAACAAAACATTTTCTTACATTTGTGGTTGAAATTTGATCTGCCTTTGATCCTTCTGATTTTGTTTATATGATCACCGTAAAATGAAGGCAATGAAATTCCCAAAGATATATACTCTGATGCTGGAGTCGTCCGAAATTTTGAAAGAAATCAGAATAGTTATTGTAAAATTTCCAAAAAAGAATTTACAAATTTAAGAATCGTATAGAAAACACGTAGGGGCTAATTAATAGAATGATTATTATTTATCATGGCCACTTTTTCACAAACCTCTCACCTATCTGGGTACTCAGTGGTCTTCCAAGTCAAATAGGTCATATTGTGTACCGTAGAACTTGAATTTTAAAATGTAATTACACAACCACTTTGCACGAAAGGATATCAAAAGTATTGCGTTGGTGAAGCAAGCTATGATATGTACATACATGTTAGTTCGCCTTAATATGCGGTCCGTCTACAGTGCTGGGAAAGATGATGAAAGGAGAAAACTATGGGCTGGTCTGCAGTGGATATTTTATGAAAAAAGGGAGGGGATCTCCAACAAGACCCTGTTGCAGCACCAACAGCAAAGCAACAAAACACCCGATGCAAAAGCACAAAAGACGAGAATAGTATGAGACGAAAAAGAGACATACGACATGTAAACATCAAACACAACAGACTACAAATAAACCAACGAGACCAATGGGCAACCAGTGCCGACTTTGGACGGCCATTTGCCACGCAAGTGGCAAATGGTGTGGTTATCCTGGATTACGTGCGCACAACCCTCTCACTTCTCCAATTACCCAGAGGTCTCGAAGAACGTACAATTGTGGTGTAAAACAACCTCCTCACTGTAAGATGACATCACACAAACAAGACTGCAAAATGTAGAGGCCCCAGCAACACAGATGAATATGTAAATGGATATAAAAAGAGGACGTGCGTAATACAGTCCGTGCTCTGTCGGCTGTAGCGAGCTCATGTATGTAATCACCCGAGGAGTCCGACTGACATTTAGAGAGGACAGGTGGTCGGGGCACTGTCTTCTCTAAAGAGGTTTCGACAGGGCCCGTCATGGAGTCCCGTCGTCACAGTCAGTCAGAGTGCAAGTCTCAAGGATGCGCTGGTACAAGACTGTAGATTGGTCAAGTACCAAGCCTAGTGTCCGTCTGGTGACATTAGGATCATATCCACGGTATAAAAGGCGTTTGATGACTCTGACGCATTTTCGATGGTTATGCTGTCTACCTTTGATCCTTCTAATTTTGTTTATCATATCACCATAAAAGACAGGTTGTGTAATACCCAAAGTAATGTACTCTGTTGTGTGTAAAGATCCGAATTTTAAAAGAAGTTGAATGTAATTTTTGTAAAATTTCCAGAAAGTCTTAACTAGTTTATGAAAGCGGAAACCTTGACCTAAACGTTTTTTGGTAATTTGTAAATTTCTACTGTGAAAATCCAAAATATCAGTACATGCTCTAGCGTACCGGATGAGCTGTGATATGTGAATGCCATATGACGGTAATCTTGGAACATCACCGTCAAGCCAGGGGAAATTTACCATGTTGAATCCAAAATTATCCCTTTTGTCATAAACACTTGTATGGATCTTTCTGTTTACAATTTTGATATTTAGGTCCAAAAACGGTGTTTCTGTATTTGTAACAGTTGCCTTGTTAAGTGTTAATTCTTGTGGATAAATTTCATTCTTACATAATTAAAAAGCAGGGTTGTCAATAGCTAGAATATCATCCAGATACCTAGAAGTATTATTGAAACATTTCAGATCATCAAATTTTCTTTGCTTTAGAAGATTTTGGATAAATTCTTTTTCATAAGTGTAAAGAAATAAAGCTGCAACAAGAGGTGCACAGTTAGTACCCATAGGAATTCCTACAACCTGCTTGTATAGATCCTCACCAAATCTAACATAAATATTGTCCAAGAGGAAGGACAAGGCATTACACAGGTCACTACATGTCCATGATTTGTATGATTTGTAGTCTGTCGAGGAAATGAAACCCTTCGATTCAGATGTACAAATGTAAGTTTTCCGCTCTCGATCAAAACACCATTTAATGAGATTTGATAATCGATCATTAATTTTGTCACGAGGAAGTGTGGTGTACATATTAGAGAAGTCGTATGAAGAAATCGTATTGGCTTCGAAATTTCCAGATTTCATTTTGTCAATCACATCCCCTGAATTCTTAATAGACCAAAACAAATTAACATCGTTCCTGCTTAGAACCGTTTCACAATATCTAATTACATGTTCTTTAATAGTAGTAAGTGATGACGTCAGATTTCTAGACAAAATTGTAGTGGAGCAACTAGAATTAGCAATAAATCGAAATTTGTAAGGAGACTTGTACAGTTTCGGTATGCAATAAAGTGTTGGGAGATCCAACTTATAAATAGAGAAATTGAATGAAGTCAGTTCACTGTTATGCTTGCTTGAAATATTAGATGCACTTTCTTGCTTTTGATATATGTATTAGTAGACGAAAGTTCCGAAACCAAAGTTGATATGTAGAAACGTTTTCAAATGATAATGGTGTTCTTGGCTGCTTTATCAGCTGGTACAAATTCATATTTTTCATGTAAGTTACTTAGTTTGGATTTGAAATATCTTTCTGATTTGGAACGTGGATTTTGAAAAAGATGAGGGTTTTTATGGAAGTTCCTTTTGGACAATATTTATGTAAGATTTGGTGAGAAACTCTACAAGCGGGTTGTATGGATTCCAATGGGTACTAATTGTGCGCCTCTTGTTGCAGATTTATTTTTATACACGTATGAAAAGGAATTTATCCAAAATCTTCAAAAGCAAAGACAAAATAATGATGTGAAATGCTTCATTGGTACTTCATTGGTTTGACAGTAAGTGTTTTGAATATTTTTCCCTGACATTGTCGCCATAGCACTTTCTATATAGACGTGGCCTCAGACAGTGCATGTATTTTATATATTCTTTTCATTTTCGTGCGTGAACATCGACGGCGGGTGCGGCTAGCCAACAGGGGATGCTTACTCCTCCCGGGCTCCTGGTCCCACCTCCAGCTTGCTGGGGGTCCGTCGATGCTCAATTCGGTGCTCTATTGTGAGTGCTGTTGAGATTATCGTCAGGATCTTCTTTAACTCATTTGTGTCACACTTATGCCCTTTGCCGTGTGGAGCTCGTAAAAAAGTTCCCCGCGAGGGGTTTGACAGTAAGTGTTTTGAATATTTTTCCCTGACATTGTCGCCATAGCACTTTCTATATAGACGTGGCCTCAGACAGTGCATGTATTTTGTATATTCTTTTCATTTTCGTGCGTGAACATCGACGGCGGGTGCGGCTAGCCAACAGGGGATGCTTACTCCTCCCGGGCTCCTGGTCCCACCTCCAGCTTGCTGGGGGTCCGTCGATGCTCAATTCGGTGCTCTATTGTGAGTGCTGTTGAGATTATCGTCAGGATCTTCTTTAACTCATTCTAGGTACCTGGATGATATTCTTACTATCGACAATCCTGTTTTTGAAAAGTATAAAAATGTTATTTATCCACAAGAATTGATTCTAAACAAGGCAAACGTTTCAAACACGGAAACACCATTTTTGGACCTAAATATCAAAATTGTTTATGGGGAGACCCATACAAGTGTGTATGACAAAAGAGATGACTTTGGATTTAACATAGTAAATTTCCCCTGGCTTGACGGTGATGTTCCTAGACTACCGTCCTATGGTATCTATATTCCACAGCTCATCCGGTATGCTAGAGCATGTACTGATGTTTTGGATTTTCATAGTAGAAATTTACAAATTACCAAGAAACTTTTAGGACAAGGTTTTCGCTTTCACAAACTAGTAAAGAGTTTCTGGAAAATTTAAAAAAAAATTATTGCCAACTTCTCCTGAAATTTGGACCAATACAGGCAACAGAGTATATTACTTTGGGTATTTCACAACCTGCATTTTATGGTGATATTATTAACAAGATAAGAAGGATCAAAGATAGACAACATCACTATCGAAAATGCGTCAGAATCATCAAACGCCTTTTATACCGTGGATATGATCCTAATGTCACCAGACGGACACTAGGCTTGGTACTTGACCAATCTACAGTATTGTACAAGCGCATTCTTAAAACTTGCACTCTGACTGACTGTGACGACGGGACTCCATGACGGGCCCTGTCGAAACCTCTTTGGAGAAGACAGGGCCCCGACCACCTGTCCTCTCCGAATGTCAATCGGACTCCTCGGGTGATAACATACATGAGCTCGCGGCGGCAGAGCACGGATTGTATTACGTACGCCCTCTTTTTATGTCCATTTACATATTCGTCTGTGTCGCTTGGGCCTCTGCGTTTTGTGGTCTTGTTTGTGTGATGTCATCTTACAGTGAGGAGGTTGTTTTACACCACAATTGTATGTTCTTCGAGACCTCTGGTTAATCGGAAAAGTGGGAGGGTTGTGCGCACGTGATCCAGGATGACCACACCTTCTGCTATTTCCGTGGCAGACGGCCGTCCTGGGTCGGCACCGGTTGCCCATTGGTCTCGTTGGTTTATGTGTAGTCCTTTGTGTTTGATGTTTCTGTGTTGTGCGTTGACGTTCCTTGTCCCTTATGCGTCTCTTTCTGTGCTTGTCTGCTTTGTGTTTTTGCATTGAGTGTTTTGGGGTTTTGCTGTGGGTGCTACAACCTGGTGTTGTTGGAGGTCCCCTCCTTTGTTTTATCTATTCGAATATCCGTTATATCTAAAATGAGGTTTTTCCAGTCATTCAGAGCTTGCGGTTCGACTCCTTCTGATTTACAGCATCTTTTCGTATAATTATCTAAGGCTTCCATAAGCACCTCACGGCATTTGACAAAATCTATCTTGGATGGGATTCTATACTTAGGTCCTTTTTTAAGAAGACCACGGAGCTGTCTGTCTTGGATAATTGAAAAGTCACCTGTAACAATATGGCCAGCTGGTTTGTAGAGATATTTAGAAGTTGCACATTCTCAAGAAGCAGGACAAGATTCATGTTTGTCAGGATCCGATGTAACTTTATTATAGTTGAAAACAAAGTTTAGAATAGGTTTCTTGTACTTATAACAAATAAGAGGGGGTTCTAAATTTTCAAAATATTGAGGAATGGTACTTTCTACGCGATGATCCCGAAAAGTATTAGAGATGTTTAGAAGAACAAAACCTTTGTTAATAAACGGGATTTTTATGAATCGTCTTTTAGGGGAGGTGTTACCAAACTGGAGGTGACTTCAGTTTGGTATCCCCGTTGTAAGATAGCAGGCAATTTCTCGTGGCCTTTTTTTCATTCATAGGTCGTCCAGAGATTAACAGGGGATATTTCAAGATGGAAAAGTCAATAGATTACTCTTTACGAGAATCGTAGACTACATAATTCACATCAGAAGAAAGTCGCTTATCACAATGTTCTACTTCGACAGATTTCAGAGTATATTTTCTGTTTCAAGTAAATCTTGATAATTTAGCCAATACAATGAGAAGACCCGTCTTATTGACAAGTACAGGGGGCGGGGAAATGTTATATATATATATATATATAGCTTTTCCTTTCGTTCAATCTATTAAAACCTGTATGAATGATGGTGTGCTCAAGATGGTACGCCATGGTCATGGTTGGACTTCAAGGATGTTTCTATGTAGTATTAACGTTAGATTGTGATGTTCAAAGAGATACATGTGGATACAACGCAAATTTACCACTACCATTATGTTATTGTGACAAACAATGTTTTTATTTTAACGATTGCTGCAAAGAGGCTTTACAAAGTCATGTCAATTTCGTTCGAAAAGAGGCCAATTGGAAAGAACAATTTTGTGTACCTTTGACAAATGAGGATAGACCATGGACATCAAGAATAGGATCTTTTATGATTACAAAATGTCATAAAGAGGGAATTGCATGTCAAAGAAATGACAGCCTACATAGTCTTCTACCGGTTTCGACGGAGGATACGACATTCTTAAATGCAGAATGTGCAGTCTGCAATGGAGTTGAAAAGTACGAATCTTGGAACATTGTTTTTCACATTCCTGAACAAAACAACATATTATCATCTTTCGGGGACAATGCAGAACTACGTCTGGGATATGTGGAAGACGAACACGTACTGGAATACATCTTCAAGAAAGAGTCTTCGCTGCCACTGTATTATCTACAGGAACCCACTACGCTACTTCCACGATTCTGCCTCTCTGACTTCATAAATGAGACATACAATGTAAACGAGGAATTGACTCACCAAAATATTGTAAAATGTGGGGGCAGGTTTTTTAAGAATACCGAGAAATGCAATGCGGATGGATGTTGTTTATCAAAATCCGGCTCTTGCTATAATCACGAATATTCACTTGATTATTTAGACAAGTACTCCATTTATTTTCCCCTGACTTCAGGTATGAAAGTACTGGTTAACATGAGCGCTGTTGGATACAGTTCTACTTCAAAGAAAATGGTAGGTAAATTTCGAGATAAAGTAATACTTGTTTCTTGGTATTGTTTGTTGTTGTTTTGTATTTTCATTTTACTTTTTAGGCCCCTGTATTGTTAGCTAGGAGGATAGAAAGAAACGTCCGTCACAATCGGGAGGGGGATTTATTATTATTAATAGAGAACGTAGTCCTCTTGAAGATACTAAACGTCTTCAATTACAATAACATGTGTAAATAGATAGGAAAAATACCGGTTTCCTATGTTAATTCTGTAGAAATTATGTATAACCTACAAGCTCAGCCGTGCGGTATCGCCAGAGTCTCGGGGTTTACTACTCAACCCATGTAATTCGGAATAACTTTCGGTCTACATTGACGGAGGATGATTGGACGACCTGTTTTCAGCAGCATATCCGAATTTCATAATCTAATTGAATACATTGAATCATGCTTTACTTACTTGATTATACGTTAATTGAAAACGTTTCATTTGACTGTCATATTTGACAAGAAAGGAGGGGATCTCCAACAACACTAGGTTGCAGCACCCACAGCAAAATCCCAAAACACCCATGCAACAAACACAGAACAGATACCCACAGAAAGAGACGCAAAAGGGACAAGGAACACCAACTCACAACATAGAAACATAAAAGACTACACATAAACCAACGAGACCAATGGGCAACCGGTGCCGACTTAGGACGGCCATCTGCCAAGTAAATAGCAGACGGTGTGGTTATCCTGGATTACGTGCGCACAACCCTCTCACTTCTCCAGTTACCTAGAGGTCTCGAAGAACGTACAAATGTGGTGTAAAACAACCTCCTCACTGTAAGATGACGTCACACAAACAAGACCGCGAAACGCAGAGGCCCCAGGGACACAGATGAATATGTAAATGGATATAAAAAGAGGGCATGCGTAATACAGTCCGTGCTCTGCCGGCTGTAGCGAGCTCATGTATGTAATCACCCGAGGAGTCCGACTGACATTCAGAGAGGACAGGTGGTCGGGGCCCTGTCTTCTCTAAAGAGATTTGGACAGGGCCCGTCATGGAGTCCCGTCGTCACAGTCAGTCAGAGTGCAAGTCTTAAGAATGCGCTCGTACAAGACTGTATATTGGTCAAGTACCAAGCTTAGTGTCCGTCTGGTGACATTAGGATCATATCCACGGTATAAAAGGCGTTTGATGACTCTGACGCATTTTCGTTACATATGCTGTCTACCTTTGATCATTCTTATTTTGTTAATTATGTCACCATAAAATGCAGGTTGTGAAATACCTAAAGTAATATACTCCGTTGCTTTTATGGGTCCGAATTTCAAAAGAAGTTGATCATAATTTTTGTAAAATTTCCAGAAACTCTTTACTAGTTTGTGAAAGCGAAAACCTTGACCTAAAAGTTTCTTTGTAATTTGTAGATTTCTATTATGAAAATCCAAAACATCAGTACATGCTCTAGCATACCGGATGAGCTGTGAAATATAGATACCGTATGACGGTAATCTAGGGACATCACCGTCAAGCCAGGGGAAATTTACTATGTTGAATCCAAAATCATCTCGTTTGTCATATACACTTGTATGAATTTCTCCATTGACAATTTTGATATTTAGGTCCAAAAATGGTGTTTCAGTGTCTGCAAAGTTTGCCTTGTTAAGAGTCAATTCTTGTGGATAAATAACATCTTTATACTTTTCAAAAACAGGATTAACGATAGTAAGAATATCATCCAGGTACCTAGAAGTACTAATGAAGCATTTCACATCATCATGTTTTCTTTGCTTTTGAAGATTTTGAATAAATTCCTTTTCATATGTGTATAAAAATAAATCTGCAACAAGAGGCGCACAATTTGTACCCATAGGAATCCCTACAACCTGCTTGTAGAGATTCTCACCAAATCTTACATAAATGTTGTCCAAGAGGAAGGACAAGGCACTACACAGGTCGCTACATGTCCATGATTTGTATGATTTGTATTCTGTAGCGGAAAAGAAACCCTTTGATTCAGATGTACAAATATAAATTTTCCCCTCTCGATAATAGCACCATTTAATGAGTTTGGACAATTGATCATTGATCTTGTCGTGAGGAAGCGTGGTGTACATATTTGAAAAATCGTATGAAGCAATCGTATTGGCTTGAAAATTTCTAGATTTTATCTTGTCAATCACATCCCCGGAATTTTTTATAGACCAAAATAAATTTACATCATTCCTGTTAAGAACAGTTTCACAATATTTTGCAACGTGTTCCTTTACCGCCGTGAGGGCTGACGTCAGATGTTTAGACAAACTTGTAGTTGAGCAGTTGCTAGAATTAGCAATGTATCTAAATTTGTAAGGAGATTTGTGCAGTTTTGGTATGCAGTATATTGTAGGAAGATCCAATTTAGAAATAGGGATGTTGAATGAAGAAATTTCACTGCTATGTTTGCTAAAAATGTTAGGGACACTTTCATTGCTTTTGATATAAGTATTTGTAGACGAAAGTTCCGAAACTAAAGTTGATATATAGTAAAGTTTTCATATGATTATGGTGTTGTTGGCTGCTTTATCTGCAGGAGCGAAGACAAATTTTTCATGTAAATTACGTAATTTGGATTTAAAATATCTTTCAGATCTAGAACTTGGATTTTCAAAAAGATGAGGATTTTTGTGGAAGTTGTCTATTCGAATGTCAGTATTGTCCAAAATGAGGTTTTTCCAGTCATTCAGAGAATGCGATTCGACTCCTTCCGATTTACACCATCGTTTGGTATAGTTATCTAAGGCTTCCTTTAGTACTTCGCGACATTTAATAAAATCTATCTTGGACGGGATTCTATACTTAGGTCCTTTTTTGAGAAGACCACGGAGCTGCCTGTCTTGGATAATTGAAAAGTCACCTGTAATAATATGACCAGCTGGTTTATATAGATATTCAGATGTTGCACATTCTCAAGAAGCAGGACATGATTCAAGTATTTTAGGATCTGATGTAACTTTGTTGTAGTTAAAAACGAAATTTCGAATAGGTCTCTTATATTTGTAACAAATAAGAGGAGGTTCTAAATTTTCAAAATATTGAGGAATAGCACTTTGTACACGATGATCCCGAAAAATATTAGAGATGTTAAGAAGATCGAATCCTTTGTTAATAAATGGAATTTTTAAGAATCGTTTTTTAGGTGGGATGTTTTTAACAACTGGATAAAGTTTATTCTGTGCGAATGCAACAATGATATTAAGTCTGAATCAATCCGTATTTCTTAAGAATGCAACCAGTGCTTCATCCAAGATAGATTTCAATTGAACTGCTGGAACTGATGAGAGAGCATGAAGCAGTTCATGTCTGCCGCCGTTGCGAGCAATGATCAGAAGATCGTTGAGGGTACGGTGTAATCTAGATCTTATTCTGAGTTTTCGGTTTCGTCGTCTTCCGTGAGACCTATGCTTCCGTTTAGTGTTTGGGCGGATTGAAAATACATTAATATTAGTTGACGTCGAGGAAATGTTTCCTTGTCCATAAATTTGATCGTTTAGACCAAGGGGGTACGCAGTTTGGAGTTTTGTGATCCAGGCAAGTTCAGCTTGTAGTCGGCTTTTTTTAATTTCCGTTTTACTAAGATTTTTAAGTCTAGAAAAAGACTGAACCGGTGTAATAGTTATATCCGAAATGGAATGATTGTATTTAACGAAGTGATTATAAAGTAAATTTCTATGTTTTTTGTGATGTGAGTTTCTTATCTGATACGAATGACTTCTAAAACGAGATTTTAAGGCCTGACCTGTTTCTCCAACATATTGGGCGCCACATCCCCTAGCGTTTCATGTTACAACGTAAATGACATCTTGGTACGATCAATCGATGTCGTTTTCAATCTCAATTTTAAGAGTCTGCCCGTTAACACTTGATTTAATTGTGGAATTGCAATTGATGAGCGGACACATATCGCATCTTTTCCCTTTGCACGTAGAAACTGCTGAGAACCCTCTATGTTTGTTGTTAAATGTAGAGCCTGCAGATGGAGAAGTAGGTGTAATACGTCTACGGGATTTCAATTTAAGAGGTGAAAGAAGTACTCTGGGTGAGGAAAAAAGTTTATTACTGTTAAAAGTCGATGATGGGAAAGTTACTGTAGTGATAGAGGGTAATCTCAAAGGAGTAAGTTTAATACGAGGCGACCTTAAAAATGCCATAGTGAGATGATCAAAGAAGGGTGAGTAGAGATCCTGCATGGAAGACACTACAACAAAGTCAAGTTAGAGAACGAAATGGAATTAAAACACTTCAAACATCGGGTCACGGGGAATTGTATTACCAACTCCACACTGCAACACGAAATAAGTGTAGATATAAAAGAAAGGAGGGGATCTCCAACAACACTAGGTTGCAGCACCCACAGCAAAATCCCAAAACACCCATGCAAAAAACACAGAACAGATACCCACAGAAAGAGACGCAAAAGGGACAAGGCACACCAACTCACAACATAGAAACATAAAAGACTACACATAAACCAACGAGACCAATGGGCAACCGGTGCCGACTTAGGACGGCCATCTGCCAAGTAAATAGCAGACGGTGTGGTTATCCTGGATTACGTGCGCACAACCCTCTCACTTCTCCAGTTACCTAGAGGTCTCGAAGAACGTACAAATGTGGTGTAAAACAACCTCCTCACTGTAAGATGACGTCACACAAACAAGACCGCGAAACGCAGAGGCCCCAGGGACACAGATGAATATGTAAATGGATATAAAAAGAGGGCATGCGTAATACAGTCCGTGCTCTGCCGGCTGTAGCGAGCTCATGTATGTTGACAAGTTACGACTAATACGTCATGACGTCATTATGCAACGTCTTCATGTAGCAAGAATAACGTAGTTTCGCGGACTATCTGTACGTTAGCTTCAATATTTTGCCTGACCCACACGTTGTTTCTATTCCGATGTCTTTTGTTGATGGGGTTTTTTTTTGTATGTGGGTGGAAACACCATGTGGGACGGGCGAAGTATTTTAGCTACATGTATCTGTATATGTGTACGCAGAATTGTTGAAATTTTAAAGAATTTATCAGACCGAGGTCTCTCTCAGTTGTAGCAAAATTGGCTATATGTAGAGGATTGTTTGGATTTGTTTTGTCTGATTTTATCTGTTTTTGTTTTATTTTTGTTTTATTTCATTTTATTTCATTTATTTTTTTTTATTTTGGGATTTTTGGGGGTTTTTGGGTGGGTTTTTTTTTTTTGGTTTTTGGTTTTTGACTTTTGGTTTGGTTTTTTTTTTTGCCGCTGGGGTGAAGTTGAGAGAGCAAATATATGTGAACAATACTGAAAGTTAGATGTAGATTAGGTTAAAAGTATCTCCCTTACCCCATAAAATCTTAAAAGGTTTAAATTCCTGAAGATATGTACCTTGAAATCTACTTTTAATATCCCATATTCGCTTCCTGAAGTATGATTTTGTTTTATTTCTCCTTTTATTTCCTTTTCAGTAATTCATTTTCATATATTTATTTGCTTATCTATCACTGGTATTATATTAACATGCTCATTTATTAATCTATTTCTAATTCATAAATTTACAGTTTCAATTATTGAAATAGTAATATTTTTTCAATGTTACCCTGCGTCCTCACTATGACTTAGCCATCATTTATATTATAAAACCCAAACCTTGAAGGAGTTTCCATTTGCAGTCGAAATTGAGAAATAAAATGAAATCTGATATAAACTTCAGTTATTTTATTGTTAAGTTGTCGCTGGTTTGTTTGTTTTTGTTTTTTGGTCGGTTTTATTGTTGTTGTTGTTGTTGTTGTTGTTTTAACAACTAAAACAATAGTATTACATGATAGAATTAAAGGAACTATCAGTATTGAACTTTACATTCTTGTGTAATTATTTTATCGCAGCATACGCGTATTTCAACATGCAATGTCTCATTAGTGAAATTCGAAGCCGAAATAGAGAAAAATCAAAATAATAAATATGGCCTGAAAAGATTCCTTTTGCAAACAAAATACAAACTTATACTAATGAAAGAAGAACGAATGCTCAGATTTTGGCGTGTGAAAGGGTCCTTGGGGCAGAGAACCCAGAGAAAAAACCTCCTAGGGCTTGGTGGGAGACCGCCATACCTCCGATATAAGATCCCTTTGCCGAAGAAGGTATTCGATTCCGGAACCTTAGAGATTAGAAGCGACTGCGCTGACTCGTGCTAAGAGTCCTTTATGACCACATTATAGAAAGAAAGGAATTGTACATAAAACAAATGACAGTCTAGAAAGACATTTACCGTTATCGACAGAGATACATGAGCTTGTCCCCGCCGACAGTCCTGTAGCATCATATCCCACCCATCCCGCTACGTTTTTCGATACATTTTTAGACATAATAACTTATACACTATTTGGCCATATTACACTGTTTAGATTGAGGATCACTGACGAGGGTAAAGTACCCGAAACGTGCATGTCTGATCCATGCTGCCAATGTATCAGTTCTTAAATGATGCTATTGAATTTGAAGACGTTTGACATTAGCCCCAGCCGACAGAGCCCTATGTTTTGATATCCATTGACATAGTCAACTTTGTGTTGCTCGGGTCTTTTATGTTGCTGTCTTGTTTGTATGATCAACTTAAAGTGAAAAAAGACTTTCAAACATAATTGTGTGTTCTTCGGGATCACTAGGGAACCGGACAAGTGGGAGGGTTGTGCACATGTTATCCGTATAAACAGACCATTTACTACCAACGTGACAATTTACCGTCTCAAGTCGACATCGTCAGCCCATTTATTCCTTTGGCTTATTTTGGTCTTTTGTGTTGAGTGTTTTGATGTGGTTTCCTTGTCTCTTTTGTGTAGAGTGTTTTATGTCGTATGTGGTTTCCTTGTCTCTTTTGTGTTGAGTATATATATGTCGTATGTGGTTTCCTTGTCTCTTTTGTGTTGAGTGTATTAATGTCCTATGTGGTTTCCTTGTCTCTTTTGTGTAGAGTCTTTTGATGTCGTATGTGGTTTCCTTGTCTCTTTTGTGTTGAGTATTTTGATGTCGTATGTGGTTTCCCTGTCTCTTTTGTGTTGAGTGGTTCGATGTCGTATGTGGTTTCCTTGTCTCTTTTGTGTTAAGTGTTTTGATGTCGTATGTGGTTTCCTTGTCTCTTTTGCGTTGAGTGTTTTGATGTGGTTTCCTTGTCTCTTTTGTGTTGAGTGTTTTTATGTGGTATGTGGTTTCCTTGTCTCTTTTGTGTTGAGTGTATTGATGTCGTATGTGGTTTCCTTGTCTCTTTTGTGTTGAGTGGTTTGATGTGGTTTCCTTGTCTCTTTTGTGTTGAGTGTATTGATGTCGTATGTGGTTTCCTTGTCTCTTTTGTGTTGAGTGTATTGATGTCGTATGTGGTTTCCTTGTCTCTATTGTGTTGAGTGTATTGATGTCGTATGTTGTTTCCTTGTCTCTTTTGTGTTGAGTGTATTGATGTCGTATGTTGTTTCCTTGTCTCTTTTGTGTTCAGTGTATTGATGTCGTATGTGGTTTCCTTGTCTCTTTTGTGTTGAGTGTATTGATGTCGTATGTGGTTTCCTTGTCTCTTTTGTGTTGAGTGTATTGATGTCGTATGTGGTTTCCTTGTCTCTTTTGTGTTGAGTGTATTGATGTCGTAAGTTGTTTCCTTGTCTCTTTTGTGTTGAGTGTATTGATGTGGTTTCCTTGTCTCTTTTGTGTTGAGTGTTTTGATGTCGTATGTGGTTTCCTTGTCTCTTTTGTGTTGAGTGTATTGATATCGTATGTGGTTTCCTTGTCTCTTTTGTGTTGAGTGTATTGATGTCGTATGTGGTTTCCTTGTCTCTTTTGTGTTGAGTGTTTTGATGTGGTTTCCTTGTCTTTTTTGTATTGAGTGTTTTGATGTGGTTTCCTTGTCTTTTTTGTATTGAGTGTTTTTATGTCGTATGTGGTTTCCTTGTCTCTTTTGTGTTGAGTGTTTTGATGTGGTTTCCTTGTCTTTTTTGTATTGAGTGTTTTTATGTCGTATGTGGTTTCCTTGTCTCTTTTGTGTTGAGTGTATTGATATCGTATGTGGTTTCCTTGTCTCTCTTGTCTTGAGTGTTTTGATGCTGTTTGTGGTTTCCTTGTCTCCTTTGTGTTGAGTGTATTGATGCTGTATGTAGTTTCCTTGTCTCTTTTGTGTTGAGTGTTTTAATGTCGTATGTGGTTTCCTTGTCTCTTTTGTGTTGAGTGTTTTGATGTGGTTTCCTTGTCTCTTTTGTGTTGAGTGTATTGATGTCGTATGTGGTTTCCTTGTCTCTTTTGTGTTGAGTGTATTGATGACGTATGTGGTTTCCTTGTCTCTTTTGTGTTGAGTGGTTTGATGTCGTTTATGGTTTCCTTGTCTCTTTTGTGTTGAGTGTATTGATGTCGTATGTGGTTTCCTTGTCTCTTTTGTGTTGAGTGTTTTGATGTCGTATGTGGTTTCCTTGTCTCTTTTGTGTTGAGTGTTTTGATGTGGTTTCCTTGTCTCTTTTGCGTCAAATTCTGAGCTTGTCTTCTCTGTGCTTTCAGATAGGCCTCCTTCGATCATTATACCCCAAGCTAACAAAGTTTTGGGGTATATAGGAATCGACCCTGTCTGTCCGCCTGTCTGTCCATCACACCTTGTCCAGAGCATAACTCTTCTCCCTGTTGATGAACAGTAATTTCAATAATATTTCTTTAGGACCCAAGTTCATAGGTCAAAGGTCAAGGTCTCAATAGACACTATTAGTAAAACCTTGTCAGAGCATAACTCCTTCCCTGAGAATGTATTTCATTAATATTTTACAGAAATATTCATTAGGACCTAAGGGTGTGCCATGACTTTGAACCAAGGCCATAGGTCAAAGGTCAAGGTTACAATAGGAATCATTAGTAAAACATTGTCCGGGGCATAACTCCTCCCCCATATTGATGGATTTCAATAATATTTCACATATTTTTTTTCTTAAGGACCTAAGTGTGTGTCATGACCTTGAACATTGGTCATAAATCAATGGTCAAGGTCACAATAAACATCATGTTCAAAACCTTGTCCGGGCATAACTCCTTCCCTGTTGAAAGATTTCGATAATATTTCAAATAATTTTTCTTTCAGACCTAAGGGTATGTCATGACCTTGAACCAGGGTCATAGACGCTTGACCTCGATCCAAAATAATGTTTCAAAGAATATTACTGCGGGGGTATTTTCGTCCCGTTAGGGCAACTTTTATTTAATGTGGGTATTGCAACCGAGTCTTGTCAGCGAGCTCCTCCTTTGTCTAAAATCCGTCCCATTGAACCAGCTAAAGAACTAGTTAAAAAAGAGTTATAAACTATAAGGGAAATAAACCCCTTACCTTTTGGAAGAGTTGGAACACTTCCGTATTATCACCATACAAAGTTATTTCCTTTTGCAGTGTGGAGCAGTTAAATTTGTTCCCCGTGACTGGATGTTTAAAGTGTTTGATCCCGATTGTCCCACATTTAGAAAAAAATCATATCCCGATTGTCCTACATTTCTAAATAAACACATGCATAATTGCAATACAAACACTCAGTTTATAGTCTGTTTTATTCTATCAGTGATGAAAATGAAATAAACATGATAGATATGATAAAAATAATTTTCTCTTGTATATCTTCATTTTTTTTCTTGCTTGATTCTTTATAACTAACGCAAACAATGGCACCACCGGTTTCATAGAATTACGGTACTTTTATTTAGTTGTTGGATATATACATGAGATAAACTTAAAATATTTCAAATGTTGCTAATACATGTAGACTGTGAATTTCAAAGAAATTTCCATAACTTTGTGATTAAGTTTAAAAAATTCATACTCTAAGGTATTATACCAATGTACAGGGATATCAGTCTTTTTGTTTTTGTTTCCTCTCTCCGTCCCTTGCAACCGATACACAGAGTATCACGAAACCTACATGAAGTAAGTACTCAAGATCAACTACCAAAATTGGGGAGGGGGGGGGGGTGTCGATCGGTCAACAAATATGGCCATCGAGGGCTCTGGTTGGCTGACGCATTTTGACATCTCCTCTGCAACCGTGAATACATCTATAAGAGATACAATACAACACAATACAAACCAAATTAGAGTTTTGATTTGATTGACCTATTTATTGCAAGAGTAATTACCCTTAGACAAACACATTTCGTGAAATATTCAGTCTTCCTGACTTAAAAATAACTTTTGGTATGTGAATATATCATAAAGTGTTACAGATCAAATTGGTTTTTGATTGACATATTTTAGATCAAAGTTATGGCCCTTTAACTTAGCAAATTTTATGAAATTGTCATTTTCCAAACTTTTTCTAACACACATACTGATGAATTCATGTTCAATTGACCCTTCCGATTGTAGGAAAAAAATAAATTTTGTGACGTCACAATGCTTTTACCTCGGACAAACAAGCTTCGAATCTCGGTCAATCATCAAAATTGCAATGTGACGTCATGGAATTTCTCAAAAATTTCCCGCGTTCGGAAGGGTCAAAGAAGCGTTATATGCACAGTTGCATGACAAAGATTTATGCCGGTGTCATATAGTAAAGCTTCCCCCATAGAGATCTTTCCCCCCGGAGGGTTTTCTATAATAGAGAAGCTTCCCCCCTGGGGGAAGTTTTTCTATATAGAGAACATTCCCCCTTTGTTACCATAGAAAACCTTCCCCCATACCGTTCTTGGTTTGACTTTCACTTGTTTTAGAGATCCAGAGACAAACTGTATGTGACTGAAAGGGGGGGGGGGGGTATTCTCTATTATAGAGAACACTCCTCCAAATCTAGAAAAAGCCCGATTCAAAATGCTAGAAATTCGAAGTTAAAATTTGAATTAGCCAAACACGTGATATTGAAATTTGTAGTCCTTCTTTAGGAGAAATGATTTTAAAAAATAGAGACTGAGGAGGTGGACAGAGTGGAGGGGGAGGAAGGTGGAGGCAGTGGGCGGGAGGGGGAGGAAGTGGAGGGGGAGGAAGCGGGCGGTAGGGGAGAGAGGGGAGGTAGGCGGGAGGGAATGGGGGGAGGGGTGGGAGGAGGGAGAAAGGAGGTTGGAGGAGGGAGGAAGGGAGGGGGAGGTAAGGGAAGGGTAAAAAGGAGGGGGAAGAGGAGGGGCGGGAGAAGATACCCCCTGTCCGCCCCCATAACTGTTCCGCTGTTCTCCATGTCGTTTGCTAGAACTGCAGATATATGCTGATCATCGCGGGGAGATCAATTTTATACGAATTCTGACAAACCTCTATATCACAGAACCCATAGATTCAACAAAATGTACATGAACTGGATGTACTTGATATACTATTTTAAAGAAATGGCGGGCTCTCCAACAAGACTCGGTTGCAGCACCTATCCCTTTGCGAAAACATGGAGTAGACAAGCACAAAAACAGACGAAAAGGGACAAATAACACAAAATCTATTAAAACGCAAAAGACCACACAAAAATGAACAAGACAAATGGGCAACCGGTGCCGACAAAGGATGGCCATCTGTCACGTTAGCATATTTACAATGTTTTTGTTCAAAAAAGACATATACTAGATGAAACACTTTGGTGCATTGTCGCGCGTAAATGAAAAAAAAAACGCATGAAGTCGAATAAATTTATTTATCTATTTTGTTTATTGATGAAAGTGTTTTAATTCATTTAATTAATCACAGAAAAAAAATATATATAGAAACATTTTATGTTTCCATTTCACATTTCATAAGAAAACATTTCACATATCATAAGAAAACACCCCTCCAAAGTTAAATTTGAATTAGCCAAACACGTGTTATAGAAATTTGTAGTCCTTCCTCAAGAGAAATGGAGTTCACACTAAACTCCGAGGATCTAAATAAAAAACATATGAAGAGAAAAAAAAATTCAAGTCAATTAAACTTTTTCGTTTGGTGTTTCATATGTTTAGTTATTATCCCTCAAATTCTAAAGAATAATCGAAAACACTTTAAATTCTATTTCAAATAGCACTATCTTTAAATTTCCATGGATCTACCATGGTAGACAGTCAAAAACCAAAGACGATATCAAAAAATCCTTATGGCTTTCCGGATTTGGGGGGAAGGTTTTCTATGATGGGGGAACGTTTTTCTATATAGAGAACCTTCCCCCTGGGGGATGATTCTCTATTCCGGGGGGAAGAGTCTCTATGGGGGAAGGTTCTCTATACGATACCGGTAGTGAACTTACATCGCTCGGCGATCAAAATATTTTCAGTAATTTCTTTGCATGAAAATGCCGTTTTTGGAATTACAAGTCATGGAAGGTAATTATGAACTGTATACTGCAGGCCTCAAACGGTACAGATTTAAATTTTTCGCATAAATACACTTTTGGAAAAAATTTAAACACGAACTATAGCATCAAACTTTATTCATTCGAAATGGTTTTTTTTTTTTTTTTTTTTTTTTTTTTGGATTCATTACCCCCCGGAAGAAACTTCTTTTCTTTTTTTTCAATCTGAAAGACGTTTAAGAGGGTAAAACATTTAACTTTTAGCTTTTGCATCTTGAAAGAGGTTCTGAAATGTCCTTTAATACGTCTTAATGTACACATTGTATACATTTTCAGTCAACATGTTTAAAATTTCAAGAAATCATGAATCAGACTTTAACTTAAACCCTTTGATCTATCAGAGAAATAATTGCTGCAATTATCTATTTAACTTGTACACCATATCCCGATTGTCCCACATGACTTTTATACCTTTTTATTATAAATGTGGGACAATCGGGACGACACTGTTTAAAGTGTAATAATTACTTATTTCCAGCTCAAAGCTTTGTTTTGACCCCTTTTAATTTAAAACATCATATTTTAATTTTCTATTTCGGAAACTTGTTAATCTTATTAAAATTCAGCTCTCTTTATTTCGTAAACTACATAGAGATCTAACAACGACCGATTGGAGGGCTTGTCGTATAGATATAAATATTCGACCAATCAGATCGCAGCTGGCTCCGTCGATGAATGTTAACCTTGCGTGAATAAGTTTTGAGGCATTCCGAAAATTTGAGAAAAATGCTATCCGAATGACGTTGAACTACAGCAATGGCGGCCTCCATAACATACGTGATTTGTTAATTTGTGTTGTGTTGTGGTTTCTTTCATTGCTAAAAATACGGATGAGGTAGGTAGTATCAAAATGGATGAACATTTCGATATAAAAAAAACTTCAATGAACACCAAAAACACTCATATTAATTAATAACATTTTCTAAAGAAACTGGATCATAACGCAGTTGGCTAATAAACAACAACTGTGATTGGTTGAAATATTTAAGTATCTATGCAAATGCAAGTATCATCGAAATTTAGGGAGGTTAGCATTCAAGTACCATCCCTCGAATGCTAACTTGGACATAGATTTGATCTAACTATGCTTCTGAATCGACCCTTTAGAAATTTGGAGCTGTGCAAGCATTGCAAATCGCCCAAATTGAAATAAAAAACTAGAAGGCTCTGCTAAAACATATTTGTCTGAAAATCGCTTCGGTATTTAATTAAGAATTGAATGTTTATTTTTGCCAGTTTATTGGATGATGAAATGTCAGTTGTCGTATCACAAATTGTGTAAAACCGCGTAGCGTAGCGAAGCGGTTTTACGCAAAATTTGTGATACGACAACTGACATTTCATCATCCAATAAAATGGCAAAAATAAACATTCAATACTTATAATTACCAAACATACGAATTTATTCCGAATTCGTACAAATTCTAAGGAAAATAAACGATTGAGTACGTGGTGTATGAAAATATTAAACTGGTACGAACTAGTTCCCTAACAACAAAAATGTTCGAGAGGAAAAAAAAAAGCAAGCCGACATTTAATCTGGAAAAAAGCATTTTCCCCTTCAGAACCTCAGCATGTTTTACCTATTTGCACTTACTGCTGTACTGTTATGACGTAATTTGTGACGCGTTGTTTTTCGAAGGCAGCAGACATGACAATTGAAAGTAGAACATGAAGCAATTTGTGTTGGGATTTATACGGACTCTCAGACAGAATTTCTTGTACCTGTAGATTTTATGTGTGAGGAAAAAACACGTTGTTAAGATCTACAGGTATCGGAATATCAGCCTTAAATTATTTCTTAGGAATCAGAACGAAATCGGCATGACAAGTTTGGTAAGTCGCGATTGCGTAGCTTTTGCTCAGTACTTTCAAATTTATTCATCCTACATCGTAACATGTTGTATATCCATGTGTATTAGATTAATTTCGATGATTTTAGAAAAATAAAGGACAAGTTTTTTTCATGCATTTCAGTAGGTCAATCAAAATTTCCTTAGAAACACAGGAAATCCGTCAACAAACTTCCGTTCATGTTCACTTGTTGCAGTTTTCAAATCATGCGCGTAGCAACCGATGTTATCTCTGCAAACATTCACAGTACTGTGCTGTGATGTTTATGAGTCGACACATGGAACTGTCTCTAGTTTTAATTGATTATTTGAGACCATTTGTATTGTTTATTTCATGCCTTAGACAATTCTTGATTTCTGTTGCGTTAGTGTGAAAGTAGTTCCGGTCAATTTTGACATTTTATCATCTCATAACGGAAGTCACAATAAATGCGATCGACCAATCAAAATGCTTAGAATCAGATAAACAAACACATTTGGTAATTATTTATAAGTATCACTGATGATGATTTACTATCCGAAACACGTGTCTGGTGCATTATGATTCTTCAAGAAGGTAAAGATCGAGTTCGAACACTTCCGTATTTTTACCTTTACAATAGTCAAAAAATTTTGCGGTAGAGAATATGCAAGTATATTTCAAGTTCCGAAACACTTTGAAACTTTGCTAAGGATAGACCTGTATCGGTTTTTATCTATTTAAAGGACAGGGATACACCGAGAGAAAGGGCATCTTAAATATGGATATTTCTTATCCAAAACATGTATTTCTACTTAAGATAATTCTTTTTTCTTGTTTAGTTTTGATTTTATTCAAAAATAGATTAATAAAAATCAAAATGACCTTTGAAAAACTACTACATTTATACTGACCTTTCGTTTAAGATATTGACCATTCCAAAACGTTTTAAAATACCTTAACAAATTCAACTTAAGCCAGCAGATGGTCTTATTCAAATCGAATAAAAAAGGAAATTCCTGGCAGAAACAATTAAACATGTACATCTATATGTATAAACAGCAAAAGACATATGCGGTTTTTTTTTCAATTCTGCATTGAAGAAATATCCTTCTTATTTTTTTCGCTTGCTAGTCCTATTACTCTGACAGATTAAGATCTGGTCACAACCTGCTCTTCGTGTTTTGGTCGTGTGTGATTATGGGAGTCTACAATCGCTATATATTTTCTGAAGACGTAGGTAAAAAGGTGACAAGTGTAGGAAGTAGTGCACTTTGCACGCAGGTTATCAAAGGAAGATTCCCAACAACACTCGGTGGCAATACAAACAGCTACACACCGAAATACCCCATACAAACAGCTACACACCGAAATACCCCATACAAACAGCTACACACCGAAAAACCCCATACAAACAGCTACACGACGAAACACACCTTAAAAACAGCTACCCACCGAAACACCCCATACAAACAGCTACCCACCGAAGCACCCCATACAAACAGCTACCCACCGAAACACCCCATACAAACAGCTACACACCGAAACACCCCATACAAACAGCTACCCACTGAAACACCCCATACAAACAGCTACACACCGAAACACCCCATACAAACAGCTACACACCGAAACACCCCATACAAACAGCTACCCACCGAAACACTCCATACAAATAGCTACCCACCGAAACACCCCATACAAACAGCTACACACTGAAAAACCCCATACAAACAGCTACACACCGAAACACCCCATACAAACAGCTACACACCGAAACACCCCATACAAACAGCTACCCACCGAAACACCCCATACAAACAGCTACCCACCGAAACACCCCATACAAACAGCTACCCACTGAAACACCCGATACAAACAGCTACCCACCGAAACACCCCATACACCGAAACACCCCATACAAACAGCTACCCACCGAAACACCCCATACAAACAGCTACCCACCGAAACACCCCATACAAACAGCTACACACCGAAACACCCCATACAAACAGCTACCCACTGAAACACCCCATACAAACAGCTACACACCGAAACACCCCATACAAACAGCTACACACCGAAACACCCCATACAAACAGCTACCCACCGAAACACTCCATACAAACAGCTACCCACCGAAACACCCCATACAAACAGCTACACACTGAAAAACCCCATACAAACAGCTACACACCGAAACACCCCATGCACCGAAACACCCCATACAAACAGCTACACACCGAAACACCCCATACAAACAGCTACACACCGAAACACCCCATACAAACAGCTACACACCGAAACACCCCATACAAACAGCTACACACTGAAACACCCCATACATACAGCTACCCACCGAAACACCCAATACAAACAGCTACACACCGAAACACCCCATACAAACAGCTACCCACCGAAACACCCCATAAAAACAGCTACCCACCGAAACACCCCATACAAACAGCTACCCACCGAAACACCCTATACAAACAGCTACCCACCGAAACACCCCATACAAACAGCTACACACCGAAACACCCCATACACCGAAACACCCCATACAAACAGCTACACACCGAAACACCCCATACAAACAGCTACACACCGAAACACCCCATACAAACAGCTACCCACCAAAACACCCCATACAAACAGATACCCAAAGAAACACCCCGTTCACCCCATACAAAGAGCTACAAACCGAAACACCCCATACAAACAGCTACACACCGAAACACCCCATACAAACAGCTACCCACCGAAACACCCCATGCAAACAGCTACCCACCGAAATACCCCATAGAAACAGCTACACACCGAAACACCCCATACAAACAGCTACCCATCGAAACACCCCATACAAACAGCTACACACCGAAACACCCCATACAAACAGCTACCCACCGAAACACCCCATACACCGAAACACCCCATACAAACAGCTACCCACCGAAACACCCCATTCAAACAGCTACACACCGAGACACCCCATACAAACAGCTACCCACCGAAACACCCCATACAAACAGCTACACACCGAAACACCCCATACAAACAGCTACCCACCGAAACACCCCATACAAACAGCTAACCCACCGAAACACCCCACACAAACATCTACCCACCGAAACACCCCATACAAACAGCTTCCCACCAAAACACCCCATACAAACAGCTCCCCACCGAAACACCCCGTTCACCCCATAAAAACAGATACTCACCGAAACACCCCATACAAACAGCTACCCACCGAAACACCCCATACAAACAGCTACACACCGAAATACCCCATACAAACAGCTACACACCGAAACACCCCATACAAATAGCTACACACCGAAACATCCCATACAAACAGCTACCCACCGAAACACCCCATTCAAACAGCTACCCACCGAAACACCCCATACAAACAGCTACACAGCGAAACACCCCATACAAACAGATACCCACCGAAACGCCCCATACAAACAGCTTCACACCGAAACACCCCATACAAACAGCTTCACACCGAAACACCCCATACAAACAGCTACCCACCGAAACATCCAATACAAACAGCTACCAACCGGAACACCCCATACAAACAGCTACCCACAGAGAGACCCCATGCAAACAGCTACCCACCGAAACACCCCATACAAACAGCTACCCACCAAGACACCCCATGCAAACAGCTACCCACCGAAACACCCTATACAAACAGCTACCCACCGAAACATCCCATACAAACAGCTACCCACCGAGACACCCCGTACAAACAGCTACCCACCGAAACACCTCGTTCACCCCATACAAACAGCTACACACCGAAACACCCCATACAAACAGCTACCCACCGAAACACCCCATACAAGCAGCTACACACCGAAACACCCCATAGAAACAGCTACACACCGAAACACCCCATACAAACAGCTACCCATCGAAACACCCCATACAAACAGCTACACACCGAAACACCCCATACAAACAGCTACCCACCGAAACACCCTATACAGACAGCTACCCACCGGAACACCCCATACCCACAGAGAGACCCCATGCAAACAGCTACCCACCGAAACACCCTATACAAACAGCTACCCACCGAGACACCCCATGCAAACAGCTACCCACCGAAACACCCTATACAAACAGCTACCCACCGAAACATCCCATACAAACAGCTACCCACCGAAACACCCCATACAAACAGCTACCCACCGAAACACCCTATACACCGAAACACCCCATACAAACAGCTACCCACCGAAACACCCCATGCAAACAGCTACCCACCGAAACTCCCCATACAAACAGCTACCCACCGAAACACCCCATACAAACAGCTACCCACCGAAACACCCCATACAAACAGCTACACACCGAAACACCCCATACAAACAGCTACCTACCGAAACACCCCATGCAAACAGCTACCCACCGAAACACCCCATACAAACAGCTACACACTGAAACACCCCATACAAACAGCTACCCACCGAAACACCCCATACAAACAGCTACACACCGAAACACCCCATACAAACCGCTACCCACCGAAACACCCCATGCAAACAGCTACCCACCGAGACACCCCATACAAACAGCTACACACCGAAACACCCCATACAAACACCCCATGCACCGAAACACCCCATACAAACAGCTACCCACCGAAACACCCCATACAAACACCCCATACAACGAAACACTCTATACAAACAGCTACCCACCGAAACACCCCATGTAAACACACTGAGTAGACAAGCGAATAAAGGGACAGGAAATACGACATTATACACTAAACATGAACGACTATACATAAAGAAGCTATATGCGCGCATCATATGTTTCGCAGATTGTAAACATTAACTACTATAGCGTATCTGCGTGCTCTCACATTCCAACAGTTGCCGTACGGACCACGTACTGATTATGCGCCGAGCGCGTACAGCTTCCAAAAGGGAATACACGTTTTTGTACGTAGACAGCATGATCTTTTAGACAGCAGCCAACTTTTACGTACCGCGGCTTGTGACCACGGCTTTATGCAGATTCACTTTTGGTACTTCTAGCGTATTGTTAGAATGATATAACGATTTCTCTTTCTTAAAAACAGGAACATGGACACAGTTTTGTACCACCCCTTTTCTACTTGGATTTGAATAAAATAATGATAGAGTTGGAGTTGAACGAATCAGTGATTTCGATGTCAACTTTGGATAACTGTATCCAAAGTACCATAGCCTACGTTTCGTTTAGGTATAAGCTAGTCAACCAGAAACCCTTTTTCGAAGAAATTTTGCTGGAGGAGAAGGGGCGATTGTTTGAAGTAAAATTCCGTTCAGAGGTCATGCTCACAGCAACAGAAATAAACAGTCTTATTCACTTGAATTCTTCAGTTCACTGTGTAGACAGATCGGTCCCAGAAGATCTTACAGTTTTTATTAGAGTAATTGGCATATCTCGCATTCACGCTCCAATAAGAGAGATGGAGTTCAAGATGATAGAATCTGCACAATTCAAGCCATCGACATCACAGTTCATAGCCCCATGTGCACATGTCCGTATTGTACTACATCAAGTTGAAAAAGGTGTTAGATTGTTTGATGTTGAATGCCAGAGTAAAGACTTCTCATTAAGTATAAATGGAACCCCGACTCATTCAAACAGAAGCAGCATTTTGTATATCCTTGCATGTTTTGCAGATCTTCTGATCGTGAGATTTATCTAGTTATCATATTCTATATGAATCTAACTCAATGATTAGAAAGGATTCTAATGAATATAAAAATCAATTCTGACAGGAACACACTATGTATGACTATGTTTTTATATGGAAATAATTAACGTGTATTCTTTATTTCGGTTGAGAAGTTTACATGTATTCACTGTACTTTTAGAGCTGCCACTTGGATATTCAATAAAAGGCAGAGTTCGCACCCGCCATGTTGTATACTTTGTACTTGGGCACTTTACGGACCACCCTCCTCTTTTTTCTTACTATGGCTCGTTTCTCGACTCGCTTTTGATGTTACATTACGGGATATTTTTACCCTTAACTATGCGTCAGGGTTAGGCGTATAATCATTCTAAATGTCGTTATTAGGTCTTCCGACTTCCGTCGGAAGACCTATTGTTTTCGTAACCGTGGAAAATTGGATCAGCGATTTCTCAAAAACCCTGTAAGCTAGGACAATGAAAGTTCTCCAACGTTACGTTTGGAGTAAAAGCTAGATTGGTCTTTTTTATTTTTGGTCTCTGTTATTTTTTTTATCATGTTTTTTAGTAGATTCAAATATTTGACGGGAGCGTCGAATTACTCAAAAGGACCGAAAATTTCATGTTTTGCTATTTGTAAGCTTAAATATCTCGTATTTTGCTATCTACAATTTCCATTCTTTTTGAAAGTCGACAGCCATGCAAGATATGAAATGCTAGATGCACACTGTAACGATTTATTACGATGACGTCCTTCACCGTCCTTTATATTTCCAAATTCAGAAGTTCATAGGAGGAAGACACTTTTTTGCTTAAAATAGTAAACAAAAATTAAGCTTATGAAGTTTCCTAAAAATTTCAATATTATTATTTTTTATCCATATATCTGTCTTATTTAGTCTTTCTGATTTTTCCTATCTCTTACTGTTGAAAAGATATGAGCATCGAAATTTTGAGTTGGGTATTTCGATACACCTTCACGCCAACAGATCGGGCGCACACTAAAATTGGTAGTCCGAGTCCGACTCGAGAAAAGCAGTGTTGAGATTTTCAACTTCCGATTTCACGGCAATGATGAATATGCATTTCATAAATACATTTCGATATACACAATTTGATTTTAAAACAGTTGATTAATTTAGAAGAGATCAGCTACAAACCAGAATTTACACACAAAAAGTGGTAGTTTGATTCCGATTTCTAACCTACAAACCTGTTTCTAAACTTCAATAACTATATTTTGAACATCAAGTTTAATTTCTAATTCTAGCAAACGTTCGAACATAATTTTCGGTTGGTTTATTTACAAATTGATGAACAATTTCTCCAACATTCTTCCCTCCCCTCGTTTTTCGAAAACAGTTCTGTTTATATTGAACGATGTCGCCATGATGGAAATTCAAAATAAACTTTGAAAAAAGGGAAGGGGGGGGGGTCCAAATTTGAACCTGCACAGCGAGAACCTCATGGTATTTATATATATATATTGAACGTAACTTGTTATTACCATTTCTCTTCTCAAGAAAATTGGTTCTACAGCTACGAGCTCGCCTTTTTTATGGGGGAAGGGGGCAGGAAGAATTTGCAAAAAAAAAAAAAAAATCCCGGCTCTGAAAAATGTTGAAAAAAATATTCCGGCCCAAAGGGCCGGCAATTTTTTATTTCCCGGACCATGCAAAAGTAAGGATACATTGCATGATATGGAAATTTTTGCTGGCCCTTTGTGCCAGACAATTTAAAGTCAAAAAATTAATTAATATAAATACAAACTGTTCACATAGCTGTATCTACCAGAGACCTAATACGCATAGGCACAAAAATCTAGAAAAGGTTCTATTTAAACATCATACAATCTGTCTGAAATTCGCTAATTGCAAAGAGACATCTGAAGGAACGGTTATTAACTCATACTCTGTAACAGCGGGGAGTTTAACTTACACAGACATTCACAACATTTGACAATTTGTTTAAATCCGGCCCGAAGAACCGGCGAAAATTTTTCTCCGACTCTGGTAATGGCTGAAAAAAATGGCCTGCTCAGAAAATTGCTGAAAAAATTTTACCGGCTGGCAATAGAATTCCTCCCCCCCCCCAAATCAAATGGTTGCTCACCAACAATTATCGGTTTGAAAATTTAATGTTACTGCTATTTGAAAACTTAAATATATAATATAAATACATGTAATGTGACGTCCTTCATATTTCCAAACCAAAAATTGTATAGGAGGAAGACACTCTTGTTGCAACCGCAACAAGAAACCTTTCTAGTTGTTTGTATTTTGATAAAGTATGTAAATTGTATCTTCATTGATTCATTTCATCTGTTTTGTCGTCACGTGGACAAGTAATATAAACATCAAAGAAGTACCTACCATTTATTCAGTCTCAAAGTCGAGAAGGCAAGGCCAAATCGTTAGAATTCCCATCGGAACGGTTGCGAACCCCGGAATGAACAACATTCCGAAGTGAGACCAGGGCTGCTCGAGGAGAGCCAGCGTCTCCTGACCTCACGCAACACCCTGGAGACAGACGCTCAGAGTCAAGCTGTCATTCCTGTTACTCAAGTGACAGTGAACACGAACGCTGTATACATGTATATCGTTTAGACGAGTTATTACCATTAAGAACATTGTACAATAAAAAAAAATAACTTGAACATTCTGTTGGTTGCATTGCATTATCAAATGGTTTTGCTGATGAAATTGTGTATTAATTAGAGAGGTTGAGATTTCCTACGTGTAACTTGTACGGGTACGTCTAGTGTACAAGTTGAACTACACGTTACTGTTGTTGAGATTTCTTTTCAAAGACCACTACGTGTACTTGTAAAATCTTAGCGAATTTGAGTTGACTTTTGGAAAGGTTAAATTCAAAAGAAACATTAATTTCGATTAAATCTACATTGAAATAGAGACTTGAAATCATTCTAAATTAATTGAATGCCATACTTTTTATACTATTTAATTAAACAAAGGGGATGAAATATCTTGAAGTAAAGACCTACGTGTAACTCGCACTTTACACGTTCACTGGCGACGTGTAACTTGTAAATGACGTCAAACGCAATAAAAGATGACATCACAATAACAGACCAGAGAAGAAGTACACGTACAAGTTACACGTAGGAAATCTCAACCTCTCTAATATGTAACTGACATGCCAATACGCCCTTTAACGATACTGAGAGCATGCAAAATATTCTTACCTCTCTGCACAAAAGATTTTCAACAATATCTATCCAGACCGTGTAGTAATTTCATTGCGTAGCAATGATTAGATGAAATGATTAAAGTAATGATTGGAAGATTGCCTAAGTCGTTGATTGATTACCATGAGTAGTTTTCTTATGTAGCGATGAAGAATTATTCAATGATTGGTGATAATTGTTAGATGACCTTATAAACATTAAAGAAGTACCAATCAGCTATTCAGTCTCAAAGTCGAGAAGGCAAGACATATAACATGGGGGAGGCCTATGACAAATATGGGTAATGACCATATCCCTGTATACAGCACAAAATCGATAATTCAGAGAATCAGAAACCGAGGGCATACAAAATCAATATAAAACAGGAACCAAAGCAAAAAAACAAAAACCTCCACTATATCAAAAGAAGCGAACTCCCGATATGGGAGTGAGACCAGGTGCCCAGGAAGAGTAAGCATCTCCTGCATGCATGCAACACCCGCCGCTTGACTTCGGTAGAACTGTCACATCCGGTTACTTCCATTTCGGAAGACATAGAGTACAATCTTTGGTTGGATGGTTCAAATGGTCTAGATCTATCACAGATTATCATCCACCATTCTGAAGACTGGGACATCATAGTGTCTTCTTTTAATTCTGTGTGTAAATGTAAGCTTATAATTATTTATCGTTGTTTTTTCAATGATTATATTGAAAGGGATAGCGGTAACGTGATATTTGCTGCTAATAAGCAGCTTTATTCAAGAAAATTCTAAGTTACGATAGATATATTTCATAGGTAATAATTATTCCGTGATAACTAAGAAGAGGGATGTTAAAAAGAGTACAGACCGTCAGTTTGTATAACTTTGTATGTAATTATATTTTCTTGCTTCAGTTTTGAACACTGCTATTTTGAAGGGGTTTTTTTTATTATCGTACGTAAGATAATTGCAGCTTGTTCCAAGAAATAAAGTTTGTGACCCTTCTCGTGGGAAAGCTGACGTACCGGAATGGCTTCATCAGAAGGTTGATAGGTGTTTTCTGAATAAAGTAAGTGACTTCAGCAGGAATAAAATTATCTGTTATAAAGACACTTAGTGCATTCCACCAACCAAGAAGTGAAAACACAATCAAGTCCTTGGATAATTGTCAAAGAAGTATCTATCAGCTATTCATTCTCAAAGTCGAGAAGGTAAGGCAAAATCATAAGAATTGTCACAGGAACGGTTGCGAATCTCGGAATGAATATCATGAATAGACCCAAGGAGAGTCAGCGTCTCCTGATTGCATGCAACATCCGCCACAACAGGTCCGTGAAAACTAGTCAAATTCGGTGATTATCTCGATGTACATATTGATGTACATATCAGGTAACGGATGAAGGACGTTGAAATCTTAGACATAAAACAAACAATGATCACAACGAGGGGATCCTCATGAAGGTGACACTGAAACTAACACTAAGCAAAAATTATGTACATCTGAATCAAAGGGTTTCTTTTCCGCCACAGAATACAAATCATACAAATCATGGACAAGTAGTGACCTGTATATTGCCTTGTCCTTCCTCTTTGACAACATTTATGTGAGATTTGGTTAGAATCTCTACAAGCAGGTTGTACTAATTGTGCGCCTCTTGTTTCAGATTTGAAAAGAATTTATCCAAAATCTTCAAAAGCGAAGAAAACATGATGATGTGAAATGTTTAATTTGTACCAATGAAACATTTCACATTCTAATGTTTTCTAGAATAGGCACCTGGATAATATTTTTACTATCGAGAATCCTGTTTTTGAAAAGTGTGAGAAAAGTTATTTGTCCACAAAAATTGATTCTAAAGAAGGCAAACATTACAAGTACAGAAACACCATTTTTGGACCTTAATATCAAAATTGTTAATGGATTCAAGTATGTATGACAAAAGAGATGATTTTGGATTCAACCAAGTAAATTTCCCTAATGTTCCTGAATTACCGACATATGGTATCTACATTTCACAGTTCATCCGGTATGCTAGAGCATGTTCTGATGTTTTGGATTTTCATAGTGAAAAATTACAAATTACCTAGAAACTTTTAGGTCAAGGTTTTCGCTTTCACAAATTAGTAACGACTTTCTGGAAATTTTACAAAAAATATTGTCTTCTTTTGAACTTTGGACCAATACAAGCAACAGAGTATATTACTTTGGGTATTTCACGATCTGCATTTTATGGTAACATAATTAACAAAATAAGAAGGATCAAAGGTAGACTGCATAACCATCGAAAATGCGTCAGAATCATCAAACGCCTTTTATACCGTGGATATGATCCAAATGTCACCAGACGGACACTAGGCTTGGTACTTGACCAATCTACAGTCTTGTACCAGCGCATTCTTAAAACTTGCACTCTGACTGACTGTGACGACGGGACTCAATGACGGGCCATGTCCAAACCTCTTTAGAGAAGACAGGGTCCCGACCACCTGTCCTCTCTGAATATCAGTCGGACTCCTCGGGTGATAACACACATGAGCTCGTTACAGCCGACATGGACTGTATTACGTAATCCCTCTTTATATATCCATTTACATATTCATCTGTGTTGCTTGGGTCCCTGTTTTTTGCGGTCTTGTTTGTGCGTGGTCATTTTTACGCCACAACTGTATGCCACAACTGTATGCTCTTCGAGACCTCTGGGTAATCGGAACAGTGGGAGGGTTGTGATCACGTAATCCAGGATAACTACACCGTCTGCTACTGACGTGGTAGGCACTGTCGTCTCTAAAGAGGTTTGGACAGGGCCCGTCATGGAGTCCTGTCGCCACAGTCAGTCATAGCGCATTTCTTAAGAATGCGCTGGTACAATCCAGTACCAAGCCAAGTGTCCGTCTTGTCACAAAAAAAGCGAAATCATAAACGACAACAAAAAGCGAAATAAGAAAGGACAACGCAAAGAAGCGAAATAAGAAAGGACAACACAAAGAAGGGAAATAAGAAAGGACAACACAAAGAAGCGAAATAAGAAAGGACAACACAAGGGTGCGAAACAAGAAAGGACAACACAAAAAAGGACATCATAAAGGACAACACAAAGAAGCGAAATAAAAAAGGACAACACAAAAAAGGGAAATAAAAAAGGACGACACAAAGAAGCGAAATAAGAAAGGACAACACAAGGAAGGGAAATAAGAAAAGACAACACAAAAAAAAGGAAATAAGAAAGGACAACGCAAAGGTGCGAAATAAGAAAGGACAACACAAAAAGGGAAACATTAAGGACAACACAAAGAAGCGAAATAATAAAGGACAACACATAAAAGGGAAAAAAAAGAGAGGACAACACAAAAAAGCGAAAAAAGAAATGACAACACAAAGAAGGGAAATAAAAAAGGACAACGCAAAGTAGCGAAATAAGAAAGGACAACACAAAAAAAGCGAAATCATAAAGGACAACACAAAAAGCGAATTCATAAAGGACAACACAAAAATGCGAAATCATAAAGGACAACATAAAAAAAGGGAAATAATAAAGGACACCACAAAAAAGGGAAATAAGAAACGAAAACACAAAAAAGGAAATAAGAAAGCATAACACAAAAAATCGAAATAAGAAAGGACAACACAAAAAGACGAAATAAGAAAGGACAACACAAAAAGCGAAATTATAAAAGAAAACACAAAGAACGAAATAAGACAGGACAACGCAAAGAAGCGAAATAAGAAAGGACAACACAAAAAAGGGAAATCATAAAGTAAAACAAAACGAAGGGAAATCATAAAGGACAACACAAATTTGGGTCCTGTTGCATCTTATCCCACCCATCCTGCTACGTCAGAGAGGACAGGTTGTCTAGGCACTGTCTTCTCTAAAGAGGTTTGGACAGGGCCCGTCATGGAGTCCTGTCGTCACAGTCAGTCATAGCGCATTTCTTAAGAATGCGCTGGTACAATCCAGTACCAAGCCAAGTGTCTGTCTGGTGACAGAAGGGTCATATGTAGGGTATAAAAGGCGTCTGATGGTTTTAACACAATTTCGATGGTAATTCTGTCTACTTTTGATCATTCTTATTTTGTTAAGAATGTCACCATAAAATGCAGGTTGTTAAATACCCAAAGTAATACTCTGCTATTACTTGTATGGGTCCAAATTTCAAAAGAAGTTGACAACGAGTTTTGTAAAATTCTAGAAAGTCTTTACTAGTTTGTGAAAGCGGAAACCTTGACCTAAAAGTTTCTTCTTAATTTGTAAATTTCTGCTATGAAAATCCTGCTCTAGCACACTGGATGAGCTGTGAAATATAGACGCCTTATGATGGGCATCATCATGTTTTCTTTGCTTTTAGAGAGGACAGGTTCTATGTCCTGTCTTCTATAAAGATGTTTGGACAGGGCCCGTCTTGGAGTCATGTCGTCACAGTCAGTCAGAGCGCATTTCTTAAGATTTTGATTTTAAAGATTTTGGATAAATTCATTTAAATCCTGTATTTTGAAAAAATATAAAAATGACATATAACCACAAGAATTGACGCTAAACGAGGCAAACGTTACAAACACAGAAACACCATTTTTGGACTTGAATATCACATTGTTATCATGGAGAGATTCATACTTGTAAATGTATATGACAAAAGAGATGATCTTGGATTCAACATACATGTAGTATCACGGTGATATTCTTAGCTTACCGTATTACGTCATTTACATTTCACAGCTCATCTGATACGCTATCTAGCGTACACGTACTGATGTTTTGGATTTTCATGGTAGAAATTAACAAATTACCAAAACACTTTTAGGTCAAAGTTTTCGCTTTCACAAACTAGTAAAGACTTTCTGGAAATTTTACCAAAAAAAAAATTGTCAACTTCTTTTGAAATTCGGACCCATACGAGCAACATAGTATATTTATTTGGGTAAATGTATTTCACATTTTCCCGCAACCTCAATCCTGATAGATATGTTTGTCCTCCTTCTAATGTTATAAGTTAGCATTTCTTCAGACAAAGACTTTTTGCTTCCATTATGAGTTTTATTAAGGTAACTTTTTTCTCTGTGCTTTCCATTATAGAAATATCGAAAAAGACGTTTGTGGTAATCTTTTTCCCAATATTTTTCCCGCCTCAATTTGGAAAGAGCACAATTTGTAGAATCTCATAGTATTACATGCCCCCGGATTTATCAAAGATTCGGGAGCATTTGTTTTTGGCCTGTCCGTCTGTTTGTCTGATTGTATGTCTGTCTGTTTGTCCGAAAAACATTGCCAGGGCATAATTTTTGAATGGAAGGTGATAGAGCTTTCATATTTCATATGTGTATTTCTTGTGACAAGACCTTAAATTTCCATTGATACCAACATTTTTGACCTCGTGACCTTGACCTTTGATCTACTTTTCAAAAACTTAAACATTGGGCATAACTTTTGAATGATAAGTGATAGGGCTTTCATCTTTCACATGTGTATTCCTTGTGACAAAACCTTTCCATCAATACCAAATTGATTGACCTTGTGACCTTGACCGTTGTACTACTTATCAAAAACTTTAACATTGGGCAGTACTTTTGAATAGTAAGTGATATAGCTTTCATCTTTCACATGTGTATTCTTTGTAACAAGACCTTTCCATTGATATAAAATTGTTTGGCCTTGTGACCTTGACCTTTGACCTACTTTTCAAAAACTTTAACATTGGGCATAAATTTTGAATGGGAAGTAATAGGGCTTTCATATTATACATGTGTATTCCTTGTGACAAGACCTTTCCATTGATACCAATTTTTTAACCCACTGATCCTGACCTTGACCTTTCACATACTTAACAGAAAATCGTGTTTATACTAACAAAGATGCCACCGGGGGAATTCGTGTTTCACAAACACAGGCTTTATTTATTAATTTTCCTTTTTTTTTTTTTTTTTTGAAAATGAACTTTTGCCTCCATTTTCGTTTGAAAATCGCTAATTTTAAGATTTTTTGATTTATATTTTATGCCCCGGAATCAAAGATTCGAAGGCATATAGTTTTTGGCTGTCTGTCTGTTTTTCTGTCTATCAGTCTGTCTGTCTGTCTGTTTGTATGTCTGTCTGTCTGTTCAATAAACTTTAACATTGGGCATAACTTTTGAATGGAAGGTGATATAGCTTTCATATTTCACAAGTAATACCTTTTTCAATCATTGAGAAAATTGGCGACACTTAATTTTAATCAAATTTAAAGTATCATAAATATAACTTGTTCAATCAGGGGGGTATATATTTTATATACGTCCCTGGTTCAATTTAAATAAATTAAACTACATTTTTATACAGATATGAAATTATTTTCAGTTTTAAATGAACATTTCTCTTCAATAATTCAATACATTTAGTAATTCTATGGAAGATAGATTTGGAACGAAACGTCCCGGGACGAAACATGCAGTCGGAGCCAAAGGTCCAGTTCCCACCGAACTGTCTACGGAACGAGTTGTTCGTTACTTGGTCATTAACTTCCTGTTTTGGAAGAGCGGGCGCGAATTTCAACTGACCTGTCGGCGCTGCCAATTTCACAGTTTCAGTATATCTCAGTCCAGATTTAGCACAATGCTTTCTTTTCTTCTTTGCTAATCAAGGTTATTATGTTATCAAAAGTTAATATAGCTCTGCTACAGCGTCGTAGAACTTGAAGATGTGAAAGGGAGGCGTGAGTGTCAAAGATGTCATTCTGAGACATTTTGTCACTTTTCAGAATCAGTCTTTGTGAAAACTTTTTTGATCACTAGCCAGTGGGGCTAGCCACCAAAATTTTTCACTACTGGTGTCGGAACAGTTTCCGGACAGTAACAGTTTCCGGACACTCGCCCTTTTCAAGTACTTTGAAAGAAATTATTTTCAAAATTTTGTGACAATTTTGTAGATTTTTAAATGCAGAATTCAAATCACGAATCATATAAACAAAATTTTGCATCTAAGATGCTTTTATCACACCACCTTTTTACCTCTTTATGTCCCGTTTAATAATTTCGCGCACTGGTGGAAGTCACCAAGAAACATACTATTTTAATACACGTGATTTGAGAAGTTTTGGTTCTATTTTCAAAATTATTTTTACACAGTCATTTGTAGAAAAGATTGAAGAAAACAATATATCCAAAACTCATCCAGTTTGGGCTGAAATTGATTGAGATTGACAGATTTAAAACCAGCAGGGCTTGAAATTCCCACTCACCCGTTCACCAATGGCGAGTGAAAGTGCCGCCGGGCGATTAGATTTTCGTCTGAACTCGCCCATTTGGCGAGTAGAAAAAAAGATCAGTGTTCTCTCCTTGCCGTTTCATCGACCGCCATGCGTTTTTTTCCAAAAATGTGTGTACGCCTTGGCGTTAATTTGCCGCACATCCGGTTAATTAGCCTCCGCTGTATTCAACCCGAGACGTAAAACGTCACGTAGTTGCCCCCTCAAGCTTTAAATTTAACTGAGATGAAAACGTTTATGGCTTCTACGGCGCACGTCAATCTATCATGCACATACCTGTCAACTTTTTTCAGACAAAAGAGGGTCAATGACCCTCTTTGGGAAATGAAAAAGAGGGTCATAGCGCGCGAACCAAAATCGCGACCTTTTGCTTGTGTCATTATGAATAAATTTTAACCCCCCCCCCCCCCCCCAAAAAATACATTTCAGGTTAATAAAGTTCATTTTACTGTAAGACATGTAAAGCATATATATATTTATTTAAATTGTAATACTGCATAATCATGATATTGTAGTACATGTGTAAAATTTTAGGACTTCATTAATCAAGGCCTAAAGGTTCATAGTTGAATTTGTTAGGCTAGATAATACATGTATATTTTTATTTAGTTATTGCTATACCATGATGAAGATTTTGTGTGAAATGAACTCTACGTTTCACTGCTTCAATTGTTGTAAACACTATAAAAACATTGGTTCCTTTTCGTCAGCATAAATCTCCGTGTTTACGATCGTCTTCCCATTGACATTTCCATAATAATCCAAGCCCAGATTGTTAAAACAACATGAAAGTGGCTAATTACTACCCATATCACTAAACAAACATCCCAATTTACCTGTAACTGCAGGTGTTTTAATGAAAAAGTCATAGCTGGAAATTTAAAGTTCCAAGTAATAGACGGAACCAAATCGGAATCGGGTGATTCCCGGGTCAGCAACGAAAAATCGGGTGAAAGGCATGACCCGCGCGGGTGATAAAAAATAATCGGGTCAAAGGGTAAAAAAGCGGGACTGACCCGCCAAAATCGGGTCAGTTGACAGGTATGCATGCATTTATGGCACGCGTTGTGTTGTCTGTATCTATCGAATGACCAACAAAGGTAACATGAAAACGTTCACATGCATCTCGTACATGTAATCGCTAGATCGCTTGGACCGGCATGTGAAGTTTCAGCGTGACGGGAAATCGGAAATAGAAATACATGTACGCTGTATCAGATTTCATTTCATTTTTATATTTATCCGTCTTAATATTTATTCATCATAATACCCGACCTCGCTGTCTTTGTCATTACATAATAATGGTCGGGTTTTTTTTCAAGATAAGAAAGAGGATGTCTCGCTCACGTAAATGAATAAATAACAAATTGGTCAATGTTCATGTTTTTAATACGCTTGAATATAGTGATGGATCTTCATCAACAAACACACAACATATTGCACGGATCATCGTTTATTTACGAGTCGGATGGCGATATAGAAAGCTTCTATTAAATACAACTGACATTTAAAAAAAGATTCGTCTGGATTTGTTCAGGTTTTTGTGGAGGGGGATGCGCTCATATATTTTAGGCTAAGTAAAAACATTGTCAGCTTTTTTTGGACCCAAATGATTTACTTCAATGTTGTGTTTAAACTGCTGTCAAAGATGGTCTTTCACAACAAATGCTTTCAACAATTATCTTATGTAATTAATAGAAAAGAAACTTAAGTATTTACGGGCTCCTTGATTTTTGGTACGGGCTCCTTGAATTCCAGCACTAGGAGCCCGTATGGCTTCTTTGGAATTTCTATGAATTTCTATGAATTTCAAGCCCTGACCAGGTGTCCGGAAACTGTTCCAGTGATTTGCCAAATGGCAAAAATATAGGGTCATAAAATCGGTCTAGAAACCATATTTCTTGAGAGATTTAATATTTTCTTTCAACATGAGTATCTGTTGGAAGGGCATAGCATTATTTGAGAGAAATTTGAATTTTTTCCATTGATGGACGGAGGAGTTATCCCCGAAAAACCTTTAAAATCGTCCGGAAACTGTTCCAACACCAGTGGACATTGAAGAAATATCGAAATGTTATATAGACCCATTGTATAGGATAGATAGGTTCGTTTTTGTCACTTTTCAGAGACAATGGGTCTATATAACATTTCAATATTTCTGGCTAGTATAAAATTTTGGTGGCTAGTAGATTTCGGCACTCAACTAGCCCGACTGGCTAGTGGTCCAAAAAAGTTCTCACAAAGACTGATTCTGAAAAGTGACAAAAACAATAGGTTCGAAAATATAGGATAGATAGGTTCGTTGAGTAGGTCCAAATTTGACAGATGTTCCTATAATTCAAGGTTTAGTGGCTCAGGCGCGTGGTAACATTTATATAGTTGCCCCTCGTCATTTACTTACATATCGTAGGTTTTTTCTCTCTTTTGGGGGAAGGGGGTCAGGGCCAATACATCAGTGGCGGATTCAGGGGGGTGCGAAGGGGGCGCCCGCCCCCCCGGCACTGACCCAAAATTTTCCAAAAACAGTTATATTTTGGCCCATTTTCAGTAAAAATCGTCAAAATTCGCCCCTTGACCCCCCGGCAAAGGGGGCGCTGGATCTGCCACTGTACATGGGGGAAAATATGCGCGTGAACTACTCAAAAGGGAAATTTTTGTGTCGCCTGCAAAGCATAGCAACACTTAGGGATCACGTTGTCCATCTGTCTGTCACACTTGGATCTCACACCCTATAAAAGAAATTCCTGAGTGTCGCTATGTTTCACAGGCGACACATGCATTCCTTGGAATGATTTTTGATAAACTAAAATTCTTGCAAACACTGTATTAAATAGCATCAATATAATTGGAATGGCTTTAAATACAAACAGGTACATAAAAGGAACCATATTCTACAATTTGCATTCTGATTTTTAAAAATTTTACACACTATTTTAAAAACAAATATTTGCCAAAGAAGAAATTTCTGTGACAGAGGGAGAAATATATACATGTACTCCAGAGAGGGGGAAATGGGGCCGAATTTCGCCTAATTTTATTGGAAAGAAAAACACTGGATACACTTCACAATGTACCCATTTTTGGCCGGATTGCAAAGCAATTCCGGCCTATAGATTGACGATGTCCGTCTGTCCGTCCGTCCGTCTGCTGTCAACATTTTGGTTAAAGTTTCTGGTTGAGGCAAAATCTAAGGAACTATATGCAATAGAAACTTTATATTATACATGAAGCTTGCCCATGACAAGACCTTTCAATTTATGCCATAACATTTGACCTAGTGACCTTGACCTTGGACTTTGACCTTGTTAAAGATTTTGGTTAAAGTTTCTGGTTGAGGCAAAATCTAAGTAACTATATGCAGTAGAAACTTTATATTATACATGAAGCTTGCCATCACAAGACCTTCAATTTATGCCGTAACATTTGACCTAGTGACCTTGGACTTTGACCTACTCATAGATTTTGGTTAAAGTTCCTGGTTTAAGCAAAATCTATGGAACTGTATGCAGTAGAAACTTTATATTATACCTGAAGCTTGCCCATGACAAGACCTTTCAATTTATGCCGTAACATTTGACCTAGTGACCTTGACCTTGGACTTTGACCTAGTTAAGTATTTTGGTTAAAGTTCCTGGTTTAAGCAAAGTATATGAAACTGTATGCAGTAGAAACTTTATTTTATACATGTAGGTTGCCTCTGACAAAACTTTTAAATTCATGCAGTATTATTTGACCTATTGACCTTGACCCAGTTAGTGACAAAAACTTACTTTGCAATCCGGCCATACCGTCTTTAGCAGTGTTTTATTGAAATAAAAAAGGTCATGGAAATAAAAAATCGAGCTTATCATGCTTATTCAAGTTTAAAAAGCAGTCCTTATAATCGCCAAGCATTGTGAGTGTTTTGTTACATGCATCAGTGATTTTTTTACCTTTTTTAAAAGCCACCTGTACCTTTTCAGTTGGGAAAATATGCGATATTTTGGAACAAATTGGGATAATCTAGAAACAAAATTTCTTTTAAGAAACGCTCAAATTATTGGTTCAAAACAGCAATTTCCTGTTCACAAATGCGTTATCAGTATTACTACCAGGAAAGTGAAAGAGTTTGCAAAAACAAAGGCACACCCCTTTTCGCCTATTGAAGCGTTGAACTATTAGTTATAATATGGATACTTTGATGTATTTTTTATGGCGCTCTCCTCAGCGTGAACAATTCGATTTTTAAAACAAAAATCATTTTCCTTTCGAAATTTTTGAGAGCATTGAGTTCTAAGCATGTAGTATAGATCATAATTCACATACGTTTCGGTCTACGAATGCAAGATATTTTAACGAATGTGTGTCAGACGTTTTGAATTCTGCAAGCGGGATCGTGCACTCAGCAGTTACTGTCGGCTCACATCTTGTGGATGTTTCAACAGACTCAGTATAACAATGAATTCTTGATGTTGTTCGAATAATTTCCAGTACACTGTTTACATACAGAAAATAGACCGAGGTAGAAAAGTATAAGAACTTGAGTATCACTATCATGACTGGCATTTGATTGTCCGTGTCAATAACTATACAATTTTCATATTAATTAAAAGTCTTATTTACAGGCGTGAAAAGTCGAGATCTGATCGTCCTATAGTACTTCTTTAATATATGTTGCCGTAAAATGATCCGTCATGCCATGTTGAAATCAATCTACTCACTGTAATTACGGAAACATTTATCCCGTACCTTGTATAGTGACAGCTTTTTAAAGGACAACGTAATTTCCTTTAGTACACGTTCAGTTTTCTTACTTAAAGAAACTGAGATACAACATTATTTTACGGAAAGTAGGCGGCGATTTTACCCAAAATAGGAGGCGAGAAATCGCAGGTTGCCGGCTTTTAATGAGAACCTTGCTGGGGATTACTTTTGTGCACGTTTCGTGTCAAATTCAATTCAATCTTGAAAACAATTTTGATCTCTGTGTATTGGGAAAATATGGGCCGATTTTGGGGAAAATAAAGCAAATTTTTACGAGGGGAAGTCACCGATATTCGGCGGTAAATCTGGCCAAAAAAATCACTTTGCATGCAACACAAAGCAAGGATATTTATCATAAGAAATGCGGCAACAAACATTAGATGTAATATAGATATATGCACTTTCTTTTTGTTGCAAACCCGTTTCCAAACACAAATAATTTAATCACTTATTCAATGATAAATAAATGTAAACGAACAAAACTAAACATGCAACAATATACAGAAATTCTATATGCTGTGACATTTATCTTACAGTTTGGTGTACACGGTACTAACATTTTTCATCTACATGTACATGTAAGTTATGCAGAGCTTTTGGGGGCTCATCTTGGGCTGAAATTTGACCCCATTTCCAATTGCAAAGTTTCTTCCGGAGAAAATTAAGGGTCCCTACATGGATGCTATAGAAAACAACCCAATTTTAATGTTTACTGACTTCTTTTTTCAAACTGACCAGGGAAGGTGATAATTTGCAGCAATGCTGTAAATAGGGCTGGGTATATCTTCCAAAAATTTACAGAAAATGACTTTGACATTATCATGATTATACTAATCTGTGATCTAGATTTTTTTAATGCTATTATAAAAATTTTTAAAACTCGAATGATCAGACAGATGATGTATACATGTAGATATAAATACAATGATTACTTTTAATCATGAACGTGGCACAGCGCATTCAAAATACCCTTACAAGTAAAGCCCAGTACATACTATAAGATTTGCCTTATACATGTACATGTAGGACTTGTATTATAGTACAGAAAAAAAACATATTTTACCTGGAATACCCAGTCTTTCACAAAACTCACTTGCCTATGGCTACCAAAATTTTTGCCAAGCTAGTAGAAATTCCTTAAGAAACTATACAAAAAACTAATAAAATTTATCTTCGGGCTAGTGGCTGAAAAAAGTTTTCAAAAAGACTGAAACCCAGAAGTACATTTCCTTTCATGGTGCAGGGGTCTAGAATATTTTTTAAAATCTACTTGCCACGGGCAACTCGAGGCTTTAAATTTACTTGCCCGACCCAAAAAATCACTTGCCCAAATGATGGGTCCTATACTGAAACTTGTTGAAATTTAGAATATTTAGTAAATGGAATGCTTGATTCTTCAGAATGTTAAAATTAAAATTCTTTCTGTAGAATAAGATAAGAAAGAAATCTGAATGAAGTGGAAAAAATGTTCAACAAGTCTCCTTGCCCACGGGCAAGTGAGAACCTGCTTTGTACTTTCCCGACCTAACTTTTCACTTGCCCCGGGCAACGGGAAATGGGAATTCTAGACCCCTGATGGTGGTCAAATTCCCAATTTAGATCTTGAAAAAATAATGTAATAAATCAATAACATTTTTGAAAGTCAAAGAGGATTTATGTAATCCTTGGCAAGAGAAGTTTTCCAAAAAGATTCAAGTAGTAGTGCCCTGCTTAGAATTTCTGTTACTTTATGGGTGCTTGCATTAGGAGCCCATGATGGACACTAAATGTTTCACTCCACTTCATACATGGCCTTGTCCTGGTATCTACTTTTAATCTTTTTCTTTTGAGTCAGTTTTTAGCTCGACTGTACTTTAGTGCAAAAGAGCTATTGCAATGCCCCCGGCGTCGGCCGAACTAGATGATAAGGTAAATGTTCAGATCACACAATTTCCTTTCCGATATTACTATTCTGTTGGTTCTTTTTGTTGTTAATGTTTAATTATACTTTGTTTAATACTACCAGATGGGGATGTAGCCCCTGGGTTTGGGATTTTTAAATTTCAAGTGATACACTGTAAGGCAAATGTTGAGATGATAAGGTATAAAATGTTAAGATAGCAATATTTTGACTTTAATGGCCAATATTAAGCAAAGTATAAGTACTACATGTTCCAAACTTACATGGGATGTATCTTTGATCAAACTTTCATAAAATGACCGTGACCTCCTTTTTCCGCTTGAGTGATTTTGCCTTTAAAAGCCAATATTGAGCAAAGTATAAGTGCTACATGTTCCAAACTTACATGGCAGATGTATCTTTGATCAAACTTTCATACAAATTTTTAAAATGACAGTGACCTACTTTTTCTCCCTGAGTGATTTCGCCTTTAAAAGCCAATATTGAGCAAAGTATAAGTGCTACATGTTCTCAACTTGCATGTTGGATGTATCCATAAAATGTCGACCTTGACCTATTTTTTCCGCTTGAATGATTTTGCTTTTCAAAGCCAATATTGAGCAATTTATATATAAGTGCTACATGTTACCAACTTACATGTTGGATGTATCTTTGATCAAACTTTCATATTTTTGCAATTACAAAAAAAGTACAGTAATTCATATTCAATTAATGAGATTTTTTAGCGAGAAGAACCAAATGGAGTAGATTATTTGTTTACAGTCTTATAAGAATTGTATAATTGTGTGTGCAGTGGAGTCTCGTGAGGCATAAAATCTCAGATAAGTCTTTTAAGTCTAGTTTTACCATGTGTACCGGACAGAGACAGAGATTTCACTGTCCGTTCCTCATAGCATGTTCATCAGGGTATACCCCTCTCCTGAGGACAAATCTGAAGCATTATCATGATCATTTTACGTACTTGTGGAAGTTTTCCCTTTGTTTTGTCAAAGTGTTACTAAACTTTGCTTTGATTTTCTTTTCAAATACCAACATTTTTATTTTCTCTTGTATCGATCTTCACTATATCAATATATCGATTTACAACTTTTTATTAATACACTGATCCACCCCTAGCTGTAAACACACTTAAAAAGATATCACTTATTGTAACTTTGAAATTGGTCACTTTATTTGCATAGGTGAAATATTTCTCCCTACCATTTTATCACTTAGGCAGCATAGGCTGGAAGCATCACTGATGAGGATTTAATATTCAAAACATGTGTATGGTGCATAAAAAATAGGTTTGAATTTTTTTTTTTGAAAAGAAGGTATAGAGTTGGAACACTTCCATATTATTACCATGTATGCTTATTCGGTATTTGCGAAAATCAGAGTTACTTCCCGTTTGTGACGGTACATGTATCTGATGTAGACTAATTGTGATGTCATCAAATTCTATGGAAACGGTCCTAAAACTCTGGGAAATGACGGTAAAAAAACGACGTTACCATACAATTTTCATGACGTCATAATGGTTTTACGTCAGATACCTCAAATAAGAAGTATAACTCTGTATTCCGCAAAGACTGAATAGCAAAATTCATATGGAACCTTGGGTAGAGAATGTCAAGCTAGCGATGAGGGGAATTTAAAGTTTTGTCTGTGAACGTCAACGTTACTTAATAGATAATTTCCTACTGAATCATTTTAATGTCAAGGACATAGCTTAAAAGACTTTTGAAAACTTATAAAGCTAGAAATGTCATCAGACACAAGATGGGACTCACTCTTCCTGACGGCCATTTTTCTTGTTTTGGATTATGATAACATAAATGTACCTGTATATACAATGTATTCTATAAATTTCAGGATAAAGAATGAGTATAAGAAGAAGTGGCACGAGACCTTCTATAGCTCGAGGACAGCTGAGGTTTACTCCATTTGGTAGAACTACACAGCGTAGAGGTCTGGGTGGTAAGAACAAAAATGCCAGTAGCCTACTAAAAGAGCCGTTTATCCTTAATTATTACATGTATTACTAAATAGTACTTAAATACTGATATCAAGTACATTCACTAGCTAGTACATGTAGTATATGTAAATTCTATAGATACTGCTATCAAGTACATTCACTAGCTAGTACATGTAGTGTATGTAAATTCTATAGATACTGATATCAAGTACATTCACTAGCTAGTACATGTAGTGTATGTATATTCTATAGATACTGATATCAAGTACATTCACTAGCTAGTACATGTAGTGAATGTTAATTCTATAGATACTGATATCAAGTACATTCACTAGCTAGTACATGTAGTGTATGTAAATTCTATAGATACTGATATCAAGTAGATTCACTAGCTAGTACATGTAGTGTATGTAAATTCTATAGATACTGATATCAAGTACATTCATTAGCTAGTACATGTAGTGTATGTAAATTCTATAGATACTGAAATCAAGTACATTCACTAGCTAGTACATGTAGTGTATGTAAATTCTATAGATACTGATATCAAGTACATTCATTAGCTAGTACATGTAGTGTATGTAAATTCTATAGATACTGATATCAAGTACATTCACTAGCTAGTACATGTAGTGTATGTAAATTCTATAGATACTGATATCAAGTACATTCACTAGCTAGTACATGTAGTGTATGTAAATTCTATAGATACTGATATCAAGTACATTCATTAGCTAATACATGTAGTGTATGTAAATTCTATAGATACTGATATCAAGTACATTCATTAGCTAATACATGTAGTGTATGTAAATTCTATAGATACTGATATCAAGTACATTCATTAGCTAGTACATGTAGTGTATGTGGGTACCTGTAAAGTGCGAAACAAAAACGAAACAAATCGAAACGAAACGAAACAAATCGAAACGAAACGAAACAAATCGAAACGAAACGAAACAGATCGAAACGAAACGAAACAAAACGAAACGAAACAGATCGAAACGAAACGAAACAGATCGAAACGAAACGAAACAAAACATAAAACTTAAAGAAAATGAGAAAAAGAAGAAAAATCGCCGAAAACGAATATTTCAAGACAAGATCTTATTGAAGGGTCAGGGGGGTACCACTTTTCTCCTGCCGCCTCCCCCTCCCCGTGGGGGGAGGGGGTCGTGGGCGGTCAAGACAAATGTTTAAACTTTAAAGTGTAAATTGGTGCAATAGTGAAGTTATTTGGGTTATTTCCTTTTTTAAACCTTGAATAAAGAAATAGACCCGTTTAGATGAAAAACTAATGTGAGCGAAGCGAGCCTGAAGTATTTGAAAAATGAATTGAAAATTGCGGCGAGCGAAGCGATCGGAAAAAAATTTTAAGGTATATATAGATGAATTTCGTGGTAATTTTTAAAATTGAGATTATGTACATGAACGCATAAGAGCAAGATTATTTATATTAAAAGTAATTTCCTATATTTTTTTTGGTTACTGTTACCCTCCCAATCATCTGTCCCTCCTCTCGCCCCCTTCTTCCCTCCTCCCGCCCCCTTTCTCTCCCCTCCCTTTGTCCCTGTCCACCCCCTCATTATTGCCTTCAACCGTTAGTTCTTGTGGCTGGAGTGTTTTTAAAGAATCAAAGTTGACGATTAAAACATAATATATACGGTATATACAATTCAATTCTTTATTAATCAAAACCCATACGGCTTATATATAGCACAATTGCATTTTAAGGGAGAGTGAATGGGATGAATAACCTTGTCATAGACGGAAAAATATTATTTAGCAGGGAGGAGTCTAGCGCAGAGGAAACGGAACTGTTCTGTTATGTGTATTTGAAAATTTTATCAGAAAAATTAGAACAATGAAAACTGGGGGGGGGGGGGGGGGGGGGGGGCACATTTCGTTTGAAAAAGTATAAGATTTTTTTTTCCTGAAATGTGCCCCCACCCCATTTTTAGCTCTACTGGTCTCAGACCAGTCGAGCTTATGCGATCACCCTTCGTCCGGCGTCCGTCCGTCTGTCCGTCTGTCCGTCTGTCTGTCTGTCCGTCTGTCCGTAAGCAATTCTTGTCCGGACAACTCCTCTGAAACTATTAGAGATAGAAACTTAATTCTTTTTGTATTTTACTTGGTCCATGGTCTAGTTGTGCACCTGATATTCAGTTTCAGTCCCTGACTCCCAGGGTCTTAGAAAATGGGCGTGGTCATTAAATTCTATGTAATTTTGTCCGGATAGCTCTTCTATCACTATAAATGATAGAGACATAATTCTTTTTGCAATATGATGGGTCTGTAGTCTAGTTGTGCACCTGATATTTTGTTTGAGCCAATGACCCCCAGGGTCTTAGAAAAGGGTGTGGCCATTTTCTTTTATATTATTCCATATAATCTTATGCTTACAGTGCTGACACTATAAATAATGGAGACTAAATTCTTTATGCAATATGATGGGTCTGTAATCTCGTTGTCCACCTCATATTTTGTTTGAGTCTCTGACCCCAAGGGTCTTAGAAAATGGGTGTGGTTGTTTTCTCTCTTTTAAACTACATGTGATCTCATGGTAGCTAATTTCCCAGAATTTATGGATAATAGTTAATTGATTTATTCCAAATTATTATCGGTTTGCAGTTTAGATGTCATTACAGTATTTTACTTCAGTCCCTGTTCCCTAGGATTCTGGAAAATGGGTATATGGCTATTTTCTCTTACCCTATCTACATGCATTTAGAGTACATAAGTGACAGAAACTATAAATGAACAAAGATATTGCAATTTTACAATATTATCATAGATGAGTCTGTAATTTAGTTTTTCTCATATTTTATTTGGGACCTGACCCAGGATTTTATCTTCAATTCTATAGAAACGCTAGGGGATATTTTCGGAATTTCCTCTGATCAATCAATCAATATGAAAATCTTTTATATAGTGTTTATACAGTGCAAGAAAGATATCAAATAGTCAAAATGCATGTATTTCTCACTTATTTTTTATTTGTTTAACATGTTTAAGGTGTAAGATTTTTGGGGAGAGTTAGTGAGAATTTTTGTTGCAAGAGTAGAATGTCCGAAGTGATCACAGACTTGAGCTGTGCTTTCTGTTAAATGGGAACACCAGAATCACAAAGATTGATCATTTTATCAAATAAAATAGCAATAATGCATCCTTCACATTGCCAAATGAAAGGAATATTGTGTTTGTGTAAGTTTTTTTTTTGAGGGGGGGGGGGAGAGGGGGGGAGGTAACTAGAATGTCCTAAGTGATCACAGACTTGAGCTGTGCTTTCTGTTAAATGGGAACACCAGAATCACAAAGATTGATCATTTTATCAAATAAAATAGCAATAATGCATCCTTCACATTGCCAAATGAAAGGAATATTGTGCTTGTTTAGGTTTTTTTTTGGGGGGGGGAGAGGGGGGAGGTAACTAGAATGTCCTAAGTGGTTACCAGTACTTTCGACCGTATTCACTTTCGACCCCAGTCTTTTCGACCTTTTGAACTTTCGACCCAAGACCATTCGACCAGGTCGAATATGTGTCGTCCTTACTTTTCGACCTTTCACTGAAAGACTTTTCGACCTCGTTATATTTACATACAATTTGTTTCCATTGTCGATTCTTATAAAATCTGGATCCAAGTCCGAGACAAAAAGATGACTTAATGATTCTTACATATGACGGCCGTCAAGCAAAAATCACCTTAAGGGGGTTCGAGTATTGCTATTTTGACACTGTTTGGATGGTCAAACTAACTTTATTTTTTTTTCTAAACTACAAATCTATCTTAAGATATTCTAAAATGTATAAAATATATGCATCGTGCAGGGCATCTTTAGAGTACCGGATATCTACCGGAAAAGTAACGGACGTGTGACGGACTTCACCGTACGAGTAACGGAAAAGCAACGGATAAAACGGAAATGCAACGCATAAGAACCGGACAGAACGGACATACGTTACTCGTCCGTTGGCCTCCGGTAGCTGTCAGTTACATCTCCGTTTTATCCGTTTCACGTCCGGTAGATGTCCGTTCGTGACTCGAGTCAACCGGACATCAACGGACACCTAACAGATATAAACGAACACCTAACGGACATCTAGCGGAGATGTAACGGACGAGTAAAGGTCAAAACGGATAACAACGGACACGTAACGCTTAAGTAACGGATGCCTTAGTCCGTTCTGTCCGTTTGAGCATGCTCAAAACTTGTCAACGGACAGAACGTACACCAACGGTCATCGCCGGACGAGTAACGGATAAAACAGATAAGTAACGGATGAGTAACGGATGCGAACGGACACTAACGGATTGAAAATTTTGCTATCCGTTACTCGTCCGTTCGCGTTATCCGGCTAGGTGTGACTGAGGTATATAATCTCCAATGTCCACTTGTAACGTGTCTTATCTACGTAAAGGTACTTGTGTATGCGTTCTTCCGTAAAATTATCATGTCATTTTTTAAAAAGTAGTCAGTCAATGGGTACAAATTGAAGTAATAAAACTTGTACAGAAATGTCAATTGCCTTCCCTAATACCAACAAAGCTGAAAACGAAGCTGCCCATACGTGGACACGAAAAATACAGGATAGATGGCTGAAAGTTTGGTCTTTGCTGTTCTGTTATCCATGCAAAAAATGTACTGTATATTATTCATTGGAAATTTGGTATGTTGAGCGTATCTAAACTGCAGTAAAAGTTATAGACAAAAATGTGGACGAAGGGTAATTTATAACGTAGAAACTGAAACTGTCCAGAAAATGTGTAAAATCTACTAGCTCCGGGAATTCGCACCCTGTACTACTAAAAGGGTTTCGCCCAGAATCCATTGGTGCCTAAATGCGGTCCTCAAACCATCTGCCTGCAAGTGCTTCCACTTAAAAAGTACTCTGCATAGCTACGCGCCTGCCTCCCCTCTTCGCCGTCTTTTATGTCGGTTAAAACTGTACCTTCAGTGATGCTTATTATTCTTTAAACATTCGTTGTCAAATTCAATGGAACTTGCCTATTAAATAACTGTTTTAAAAATCCTTGATGTCGACCTGCATGACGTGAAATATGATATATGATGCACTATAGTTATAGATTTGTTGATTTCAATGGCAAAGACATTATCGGTAAACCTTGAGTATTTGGACATATAAAAACCTTGTTTGTCTTCCATGGATTTATTTTATTTCAAATCCTCTGTGAAAAGATCGGCAAGAAACATTCTTGAAAATAAGAAAAAAAACTAAAACGTTCCCTGTGAGTAGGGCGGTACTTCGCCTCGATCTGGTATTACGGGCAACCGAAAGGCGAACCGCGTAATCGAAAAATCGAAACCGAACCTACTGATTTCGAGAACGCGGAAGGTTCCAGCTTATTTATTATATACTTGTACGTTATTTTCAAATGATGCTGCGCTTTCCTATATACATGTACAACACATATACATTACACCTAGGTCAATAAAGAAGGACACTAAGGAAACGAACAGAAACTGAAAAAGACACGAATAGTGAATTTTGTTCCAATTCTTGGAGAAAAAAAATTCGCTGGCTCGCTATCGCTCGCAATTTGTTGTATTAAATATTAGAACTGACGTTCAATTTAATCAATTACTATGATGTGAAAAATCAAAAGTTTTTAAGTTGTTAGCTCGCCATTGCTCTCCAGTCACCTGTTTTATTAATAATTTTATTAAAAATCACAGAACTGACAATCATTCATCAATAACTTTACTTTCTTGCGTTTGCGTTCTTTTTTTTTTTTTTTTTTTTTTTTGCCCTTCAAAAAATTCGGACTTTAGGACCCCCCCTGAAAAAAAATTCTGGATCCGCCCATGTACTTCAATAAACCAGCTCCTGAAGTATTGATAATAGTAATAGTTTAAGGATTATTCAAATTCGTGAGAAATCAAATATGAAATAGGCTACTTAAATTTGTAACAGGTAAACGTGTTCCAATATGGCGTCTCACGCGCGCGCCCATACGAAAATCCAAAAACTTTCACTCTACATTAAAGATATTTCCTACAATTCAACCCCTATAAACTATATATTTTCATGTTCGTATGACCTTCATCTATCTGAATATTAAAATATTTTCTCAATTTACCAGCCCACATTCATATATTTACATTACTAGTAGATTCCCCATGTTAAACGCCCATTAGGCAACTAGAATTATATTCCAATAACTTGGGTTGCTCACGTGCAAGTTTTGCATGTAGGGAGAATTTACCAACGTTCAAATACATTTGACACTAAAACAGGCAAAATATGTGAAGTGCATGCAAATAAAAATGACAGATATTTAGAATAAATGTAAATATAAGTAATGACTGTCTTACTTTTGGTGTTCATGGGTGTATAATTCTGGTTGGACCGCTTCGCGATTCACGGAATTTGCACGTGTCCAACCAGAATTATACACCCATGAACACCAAAAGTAAGACAGTCATTTCTTAAATAAAACCTAGAGTTTTAGACCCACCGGTAAGAAAAGTCAAATCAAACAACATCAGAATCTTTCTTTTTCAATAAGTTTTTTCGCTTGGGTCGAAAGTACCCCAAAATTGGTCGATAAGTCTTCGGGTCGAAAAATCGTCAGGTCGAAAAAAAAATTGACAGGTCGAACTCTAAAAAGGTCGAAAGTGAATACGGTCGAAAAGACTGGGGTCGAAAGTGAATACGGTCGAAAGTACTGGTAACCTCCTAAGTGATCACAGACTTGAGCTGTGCTTTCTGTGGGAACACCAGAATCACAAAGATTGATCATTTTATCAAATAAAATAGCAATAATGCATCCTTCACATTGCCAAATGAAAGGAATATTGTGCTTGTGGAAGCTTTTTTTTTTTGGGGGGGGGGGGGGGAGAGGGGGGAGGTAACTCTTACATCTTTCTTCTTATAAATTCCTCCACTGCTTGGAGTACCACCCCCAATGGGATGTAAAACTGTGTGGTTTGATAAAATTTTTCATAATGTTTACATTAAAGCAAATGACACATGTTTTAATAGAAGATAATATAATAAGAGATGCCTTAATATTGGCATATCTACTATGTGTTAATCAAATTTTAAAAAAATTAAAATAAAATACTAAAAAAAATCATTTGTAAAAGCCAACTCATACAAAAATATTTCAACCCAGGAAAACTTCTACCAAAATTTTCCTTTATTGCCATTTGACAATATTATCATAGATGAGTCTGAAATTTAGTTTTTCTCATATTTTATTTGGGGCCTGACCCAGGATTTTATCTTCAATTCTATAGAAACGCTAGGGGATAGTTTCGGAATTTCCTCTGATCAATCTGTCAACTTCAAAATCTTTTCTATTATGTTTATACAGTGCAAGAAAGATAACAAACAATCAAAATGCATGTATTTCTTACTTATTTTTTAATTGTTTAAGGTGTAAGATTTTTAGAGAGAGTAGTGAGACTTTTTGTTGCAAGAGTAGAATGTCCTAAAGTGATCACGGACTTGAGCTGTGCTTTCTGATAAATGGAAACACCAGAATCACAAAGATTGATCATTTTATCAAATAAAATAGCAATAATGCATCCTTCACATTGCCAAATGAAAGGTGCTTGTGTAAGTTATAGAAGTTGAATTTGTAACTGGAGAGGGAGAGATGTGACTGTACCGGGAATCGAACCCGAGATCTTCTGCTATCAAGGCAGACGCTCTTACCAACTGAGCTATCTGGGCACGATGCCCGTTCCTGCCACACTCCTCTCTACCAATTTTTCAGGTTTCCATGCACTGGAAACCTCACACAAAACTCCACTTCACCTTGAGTCATTTAGTTCGGTGCCAATTCTGTAACAGGAGAGGAAAAGATGTGACTGAACCGTGAATTGAACCCGAGACCTTCTGCTATCTGGGCAGACGCTCTTACCAACTGAACTATCTGGGTACGATACCTGTTCCTGCCATAAATTAATGGTAATAAACTAATGTTTCAGGCCTTTTTGTCAATTGGACCTCGAGTCATTTTGTCCTTTTAAAATTTGACCAATCAAAAACATCATTTCAACCTCATGCAGATTTTGAAATATTTTTCTGAACTGGGATATATGGTAGAAATGTTTTCTATAGAGGATCAAATATTTCATACCGGTATGTAAAAATATTTTGTATTATATTTTAATAATTAGCTTCTGTCTACATTAATACCACATTCGCCCTAAAAGTTCATGTTCTTCGTTCAATATTCTATTTACATTGTTTTACATTTACTAAATAAATAGCCTAAAACCTTTTTAGGTTTTAGAACAAAATGGCCGATACTTTTAAAATTTCACTCGGTAGGCCACATGTCCTATTATATTTAATTTCAATCTGAAACTGCCTGATTACGGTACTTGATCTAAGTATTTTCACTGGTCAGTATAAGAAAGAAGGAAATATCTCTTATGATAGAGTATCCTATGCAATACTATTTCAGCTCAAATGAGAGGTTATTTATGCCTTTAGTCTTATTTCATAAAAGGGCATATAGTGGTAGGTCTGTCTGTTCATCTGTTTGTCTATCCATCCGACTGTCAGTATATCATTCCATTCAACTAAATTCTGATGAAAGGGTATAAGATAATAGAGCTGTCATATATTGCATGTCTATGAACTTTGAGAAGGCTCGATCATCTTTTGGAGCCAAATTTTTAACCTTTGACCCCATCACTGACCTTTGACCCACATTTTTTGAAAAATAAAAACATCCTTTATTTTAGTTTTGATACATATGGTATGTTATACATGTTGTATATACACGTTTTTAGTAATTCTCTCACATTCTAGAGAAATCTAAGGCACGGTCCATTTGATATTCTTGGGAGGGGGGGGGGGGGACTCCGTTTTTTTTTTCAAAAAAAAAAAATTTTGCTCTGAATTTTGATGAAAAAAATTAATTAGGAATTGATGGATATGCATTGGCATGTGGTTGTTGGTTCTAATAAAAAAAAAACTTGATACACATTTATCCCGCCTCTGGCAAATTTCTTGCAATCTGATTGGTCGAGAAGAACCAAATATTATGTTGTATTATTTTACTAACAGAATATTATTTTGATATCCTGCTTCTACTAAGATGCTTTATGCTTTTGACGTCACCAAAATGCTTTAGAATATGTTGACCTAACATACACAAACCAAAAGCGATTCAGTGGGATAAATTTGTTATAGAGTGTTTTACAGGGGGGATACAGAAATATATTGGGTCGATGAAAAAAGTGGTATTAGGCAAGGTGAAGTCCAGCATTCATTCTCTTGAGTGTATATGTACAAATCAACCAGGAGAGCTTCAGTCTCATCAGAGACTTCTGGTATGATCTCATTACGGTGTCATAGCGTGGTTTTCTATCCCCTCCCTTTTATTCCTCTTAAATACATGAATGGCATTTGACATTTACTTTTTTAAATTGTCATTTTGACTCTTTCAAGAAACCCTCTCAGCACTAGTTATAAATGTAGAACTCTTGGATTAAGGCAATATTACATTCTGATCTTGTCTTGAAATATTCGTTTTCGGCGATTTTTCCTCTTTTTCTCATTTTCTTTAAGTTTTATGTTTTGTTTCGTTTCGTTTCGATCTGTTTCGTTTCGTTTCGATCTGTTTCGTTTCGTTTTGTTTCGTTTCGTTTCGATCTGTTTCGTTTCGTTTCGATTTGTTTCGTTTCGTTTCGATTTGTTTCGTTTCGTTTCGATTTGTTTCGTTTCGTTTCGTTTCGTTTTTGTTTCGTTTCGCACTTTACAGGGACCCAGTGTATGTTAATTCTATAGATACTGATATCAAGTACATTCACTAGCTAGTACATGCAGTGTATGTAAATTCTATAGATACTGATATCAAGTACATTCACTAGCTAGTACATGCAGTGTATGTTAATTCTATAGATACTGATATCAAGTACATTCACTAGCTAGTACATGTAGTGTATGTTAATTCTATAGATACTGATACCATGTACATTCATTAGCTACTACATGTAGTGTATGTAAATTCTATAGATACTGATATCAAGTACATTGACTAGCTAATACATGTAGTGTATGTAAATTCTATAGATACTGATATCAAGTACATTCACTAGCTAGTACATGTAGTGTATGTAAATTCTATAGATACTGATATCAAGTACATTCACTAGCTAGTACATGTAGTGTATGTAAATTCTATAGATACTGATATCAAGTACATTGACTAGCTAATACATGTAGTGTATGTAAATTCTATAGATACTGAAATCAAGTACATTCATTAGCTAGTACATGTAGTGTATGTAAATTCTATAGATACTGAAATCAAGTACATTCACAAGCTAGTACATGCAGTGTATGTAAATTCTATAGATACTGATATCAAGTACATTCACTAGCTAGTACATGTAGTGTATGTAAATTCTATAGATACTGATATCAAGTACATTCACTAGCTAGTACATGTAGTGTATGTAAATTCTATAGATACTGATATCAAGTACATTCACTAGCTAGTACATGTAGTGTATGTAAATTCTATAGATACTGATATCAAGTACATTCACTAGCTAGTACATGTAGTGTATGTAAATTCTATAGATACTGATATCAAGTACATTGACTAGCTAGTACATGTAGTGTATGTAAATTCTATAGATACTGATATCAAGTAGATTCACTAGCTAGTACATGTAGTGTATGTAAATTCTATAGATACTGATATCAAGTACATTGACTAGCTAGTACATGTAGTGTATGTAAATTCTATAGATACTGATATCAAGTACATTGACTAGCTAGTACATGTAGTGTATGTAAATTCTATAGATACTGATATCAAGTACATTCACTAGCTAGTACATGTAGTGTATGTAAATTCTATAGATACTGATATCAAGTACATTCACTAGCTAGTACATGTAGTGTATGTAAATTCTATAGATACTGATATCAAGTACATTCACTAGCTAGTACATGTAGTGTATGTAAATTCTATAGATACTGATATCAAGTACATTCATTAGCTAGTACATGTAGTGTATGTAAATTCTATAGATACTGAAATCAAGTACATTCACTAGCTAGTACATGCAGTGTATGTAAATTCTATAGATACTGATATCAAGTACATTCACTAGCTAGTACATGTAGTGAATGTTAATTCTATAGATACTGATACCATGTACATTCACTAGCTAGTCATGTAGTGTATGTAAATTCTATAGATACTGATATAGTACATTCACTTGCTAATACATGTAGTGTATGTAAATTCTATAGATTCTGAAATCAAGTACATTCACTAGCTACTGTCCTGTTCACTAAATCCAGAGCACCCTGTTTTCCCGGTTTTCTCTGAAATATGATATTGTCAACTTCCAAAAAGATATCAATTTTATAGTACTCCTTTAGTCATAACAGAAAATACCATTGTTTTGGCTGTGCGTTAGCTAAGTCAGAAATAGGACAAAAATAAAAAGTCTACGGGGATTTTCTATAGTAAAATCGCTGTAAATGTGTGACTTCGGAGGCTTTGACGTCACTGTTTACTATTGTTGACACGGAGAACAATATGGCGGCGGCTTGAAATTAACATGGAAATTTCCCGTAGACATTTTATTTTTTCATATTGCGGTTTGCAGGCAGCTGTTAATGTGAGTTGAAGTTAATATCCAGTTACGACTAAAGGAGGTCAATTCTCGGAAACTATCATTTATAGGAAAATTCCGCAGATGACAGAATAAGTTGCCAGAACAGGGTGCTCTGGATTTAGTGAACAGGACAGTCGTACATGTAGTGTATATAAATTCTATAGATACTGATATCATGTAGATTCACTAGCTAATACATGTAGTGTATGTAAATTCTATAGATACTGATATCAAGTACATTCATTAGCTAATACATGTAGTGTATGTAAATTCTATAGATACTGATATCAAGTACATTCACTAGCTAGTACATGTAGTGTATGTAAATTCTATAGATACTGATATCAAGTACATTCACTAGCTAGTACATGTAGTGTATGTAAATTCTATAGATACTGATATCAAGTACATTCACTAGCTAGTACATGTAGTGTATGTAAATTCTATAGATACTGATATCAGTACATTCACTAGCTAGTACATGTAGTGTATGTAAATTCTATAGATACTGATATCAAGTACATTCACTAGCTAGTACATGTAGTGTATGTAAATTCTATAGATACTGATATCAAGTACATTCACTAGCTAGTACATGTAGTGTATGTAAATTCTATAGATACTGATATCAAGTACATTCATTAGCTAATACATGTAGTGTATGTAAATTCTATAGATACTGATATCAAGTAGATTCACTAGCTAGTACATGTAGTGTATGTAAACTCTATAGATACTGATATCAAGTACATTCACTAGCTAATACATGTAGTGTATGTAAATTCTATAGATACTGATATCAAGTACATTCACTAGCTAATACATGTAGTGTATGTAAATTCTATAGATACTGATATCAAGTACATTCACTAGCTAGTACATGTAGTGTATGTAAATTCTATAGATACTGATATCAAGTAGATTCACTAGCTAGTACATGTAGTGTATGTAAATTCTATAGATACTGATATCAAGTACATTCATTAGCTAATACATGTAGTGTATGTAAATTCTATAGATACTGATATCAAGTACATTCATTAGCTAATACATGTAGTGTATGTAAATTCTATAGATACTGATATCAAGTAGATTCACTAGCTAGTACATGTAGTGTATGTAAATTCTATAGATACTGATATCAAGTAGTGAAGTACATTCACTAGCTAGTACATGTAGTGTATGTAAATTCTATAGATACTGATATCAAGTACATTCACTAGCTAGTACATGTAGTGTATGTAAATTCTATAGATACTGATATCAAGTACATTCACTAGCTAGTACATGTAGTGTATGTAAATTCTATAGATACTGATATCATGTAGATTCACTAGCTAATACATGTAGTGTATGTAAATTCTATAGATACTGATATCAAGTACATTCACTAGCTAGTACATGTAGTGTATGTAAATTCTATAGATACTGATATCAAGTACATTCACTAGCTAGTACATGTAGTGTATGTAAATTCTATAGATACTGATATCAAGTACATTCACTAGCTAGTACATGTAGTGTATGTAAATTCTATAGATACTGATATCAAGTACATTCACTAGCTAGTACATGTAGTGTATGTAAATTCTATAGATACTGATATCAGGTACATTCATTAGCTAGTACATGTAGTGTATGTAAATTCTATAGATACTGATATCAAGTACATTCATTAGCTAATACATGTAGTGTATGTAAATTCTATATATACTGATATCAAGTAGATTCACTAGCTAGTACATGTAGTGTATGTAAATTCTATAGATACTGATATCAAGTACATTCACTAGCTAGTACATGTAGTGTATGTAAATTCTATAGATACTGATATCAAGTACATTCACTAGCTAGTACATGTAGTGTATGTAAATTCTATAGATACTGATATCATGTAGATTCACTAGCTAATACATGTAGTGTATGTAAATTCTATAGATACTGATATCAAGTACATTCACTAGCTAATACATGTAGTGTATGTAAATTCTATAGATACTGATATCAAGTACATTCACTAGCTAATACATGTAGTGTATGTAAATTCTATAGATACTGATATCAAGTAGATTCACTAGCTAATACATGTAGTGTATGTAAATTCTATAGATACTGATATCAAGTAGATTCACTAGCTAGTACATGTAGTGTATGTAAATTCTATAGATACTGATATCAAGTACATTCACTAGCTAGTACATGTAGTGTATGTAAATTCTATAGATACTGATATCAAGTACATTCACTAGCTAGTACATGTAGTGTATGTAAATTCTATAGATACTGATATCAAGTACATTCACTAGCTAGTACATGTAGTGTATGTAAATTCTATAGATACTGATATCATGTAGATTCACTAGCTAATACATGTAGTGTATGTAAATTCTATAGATACTGATATCAAGTAGATTCACTAGCTAATACATGTAGTGTATGTAAATTCTATAGATACTGATATCAAGTACATTCACTAGCTAATACATGTAGTGTATGTAAATTCTATAGATACTGATATCAAGTAGATTCACTAGCTAATACATGTAGTGTATGTAAATTCTATAGATACTGATATCAAGTAGATTCACTAGCTAATACATGTAGTGTATGTTAATTCTATAGATACTGATATCAAGTACATTCATTAGCTAGTACATGTAGTGTATGTAAATTCTATAGATACTGATATCAAGTACATTCACTAGCTAATACATGTAGTGTATGTAAATTCTATAGATACTGATATCAAGTAGATTCACTAGCTAGTACATGTAGTGTATGTAAATTCTATAGATACTGATATCAAGTACATTCACTAGCTAGTACATGTAGTGTATGTAAATTCTATAGATACTGATATCAAGTAGATTCACTAGCTAGTACATGTAGTGTATGTAAATTCTATAGATACTGATATCAAGTAAATTCACTAGCTAGTACATGTAGTGTATGTTAAATTCCATTATGATACTGTAAACGTGTTATTTTTAGCGTAGGGGTAATTTTCGCTTTTTTGCGAATCAATGGACTTCGCGAAAATATCCCCCACGCAGAAATATTCCTGCTGCATTCTTACCATGGAAAAGACACTTTTATCACAAACATTTCCCCCACGGGTAACGTCTTGGTGTTATAATAGTGAAATTTTCCCCCAGCGAAAATTACCTTGTTTACAGTATATTCTTACAAACAAAATAGAAGTTAGCCAGGTCATAAAAATGTTCAGGTAATATATATATGTAATGTATTGTTCTACCCTGTATTAATAATGACTGTGTTTTAGGAGCATCAAGACTTGGTGAGAGGACCCCACAGACTCATCCTGAAGATCTGGAGGAGCAATCAGCAAACTTAAAAGGTACGAAGGCTGATTGATATGTTGTGAGCCTCGTATATATTGATGGATTTGAATTTTATCAGACAGTTTGCGCTATTTTTGTACATAATCCCCTTCAGTATCTATACACTTTTGCCACCGATGTTTAAGGGCCTCAAAACCACTTTTAAAGAACTCCTTATCTTGACTGGTCAGAAAGCCATCCACTGCAAGTATGACATCATCATCAGACTGAAAGTGGGTGCCAGAAATAGCTGCTTTCAGTTTTGGGAATAGATGAAAGTCTAGTGGAGCAAGATAAGGTGAATAAGGCAGATGTTCAATCAAATTAAAGCCACAATCATAAATGGCAGCCATAGCAATGACAGACTTGTGAACAGGAGCATTGTCCTGATGGAACAAGACACCTTTAACTAGACAGCTTTCTGCGGCACCTAAGTTTAATATTTTCCCATAACTGTGTCAGAAGTGAAGCATAGTATGTGCCATTGATTGTTTGTACTTTTTGGAGATTATCTAACAGCAGAATACCTTCTGCATCCCAGAAAACCATGGCTCACAACATATCAATCAGCCCTTGTATAATTTGCGTATCACATATATACTCAATAATCTCATTCATTAAGGACTGGCATATTGCAATTTGTTACACCCTAAAATCCCCAACTACTGTATAGTAACTACACTTACACAGCAAATTGTGCCTTATATGAAATTCATGTGAAATTTACATGAACTTTATATGAAAGTTCACATGAAATTTATGTGAAACGAGCACGAACATGAAATTTACATGATTTTTCACATGAAATTCATGTGAAGATTTTTACATGGATGTTATGTGAATTCAGTTTCCTGTGAAGGTCACTGTGAGGCACAATTGGCTGTGTATAGTTCTATTGGAAAATCATTCAAAACATCCTAATAATTTCAAATCTTGAATTTTCACCTCCTTGTATCAAAATTGCTCTCTCATTCAAAAGATACAGTATATAAGGCCGTGTAAAATTGATTGGTTGGTTCTCAGATATCGCAGCGCACAATAATTTGCCACTGATGAGACACTTTTATTTCAACTTTAGAAAAAATACCCACAATGTCTCATTTTCAATCGTAACTTCAAAACGAAATATCTTTATTTAATTGATTGAGCCTAAAGGAAAGTATATTATCCCGAAAAATATGTCATAAAAGTTGTCCAGACAGTACCCAATAAATATTTTGTGTAATATGCAAGTATAGGACGACTTAATCCACGCCCCTTTGTATTCAATATTGTATAGCAATAATTGTATAGAGCTGCTGACCACGTTCTGACGCATGTCGCAGACACTTAAGGAGGTCCAGGACAGCCAGACTAAATACAGATCCTATCGTTTAATTTTCTTAAAAATTACAAATGTTAACAATTGAAACATATTTTTTCTACATGCAAATTTTCATCAATTTTTTACGGTTAGTTTTGAAGCTACGAACGTACATATATACCTACTGAAAGCCCCAAAATGGGCCGTAAATGTGATGTTAAAATTAACACACTTTAGGTAATGAACAACACTTACAAATCTTGTGTAGAGGCAGAATATTAATAAGTTCTGAATTTTTCATTTAGAAATGATGTGGACAATCGGATATGCATAGAATTATAAATGATCACTAAGACTTTTCAAAGAAATTGTCGAAAGGAGATAAATTTATGTCTATTTTCAGAACATCTTTGAGTTGTTAAGTTTTGATAATAAAGTCTGTTTATCTAAAACCCTATCATTTATTTTCCCTAAAAATTTGATATTATCTGTATGTCAAGTGAAAGATTGATAAGTTCCTAATGAAATTTGACCGTCAGGTATTAAGTTATAGTGATTTTGTTACGCCTCCCCCTTATTTCTACGTTACCTTATGCTGACGTTCTTGCGAAAAATGCGCACAATGTCGCTGTTTCTATTATGACGTCATAATTGATCAAGAGTTTTCCGATGCAATTCTTTCGGATACTGTTCTGGACCCCCTTAAACTGCCAATTTGTGTGTCTCTGCAGCATATGAAAACATGCAGAACAATATCAAGTATTCTTTATAATATTTCCAAGTCCATTGATTAAGGGCGAAACTTTTACCAAATTTCCTAAACGTGTATATACGTCTTATACGACTTAGTTATGCTTGACTAGATCAAATTCGCAACTGACATGCTGATGTTTCGTACAGCAATAAAACTTTCAAAGATTCAAAAATCAAACTGTTATTTTCAAATCTTCCGGTTTTAAGCGTTTGTTTAAAGTTTGTCCAGTGTGTTTGAATCTAGGATGCACATACATGTACATTTTGTACGTACGTTAAATGAAGAATCAATTGACTGACTTTGCGACTTCAGGAAATCAATACAAGTATTGAGTTTATTCGAGTAATATTAACGATATTAAAGAATATCTTTTTATTGTATGTACAGTAGTCCGTGCACACATTTAGAAATTATGTAAAAGTTTACAATAAAAAAACGGAATGGCTCTGTGTACACGTGTAAACTTTTCACACCTACCATTGATAATGACGTTAAACAATGTAAAAAGAAACATGGACCGTCAACGGCAATGTAGTTTAAAGATCCTTACATCTACTAATAAAAAGAATGTACCGTACCCGTGTACATGATTTGATCAGACAGTGGTTTAAATGCTAATCAATTTTGTTTTTAACAATACATTTGATTTCTCTGCTCATCTAGAGTTGACTTCCGTCAGAAGATAACGTATAACCAGAAATTTTCGCGAGTATCAAATTTCGCGATTTCATGGTAAAATAGTGTGTCTTTATTTTCATGAGTACAATTTTTCGCGATTCTAAAATTACAAAACAAATATGTACATATGGCTTTACTGTTTTGTACCATCCATTATTGAAGTTCGAGTTATTTCTATCTGAAGAATACACTCGATGTACTCCGCTTTATGTTTAATCGGGATATGTGAAGAATGACAGTAAAACCAAAATGGCATTTATATATCAATTTATGTTAAACCTTATCCAACAAAATTTTTCGCGAGAATAATTTTTTGCGATGTCAAATTACTCGCGAATAAAGCGAAAATTAGTATATCGCGAAAATTTCTGGTTATACGGTATATGCTAGAGTATACGCTGAGATTTTGATTTTATAAATAAGCAGACTGCCTCGGCCCTGACGAAGTGATGAAGCGTGAATACGCCAATAAAGGCATGAGGATTTAATTTGAACGGCATTTAAAAAAGGTGTGAGCACACAACAAATACGTGATGCTACTCCTGCAGTTTCTTTCATCAGACGGAAATTTTGTCAGTCATGGGCTACGTTTCCCCGTTCTCAGAAGGAAAATAAAATTAAATTAAAAAAGAAACTGAAGACTGCCATAAATTTGTTTAAGTCCTACGAATTAAGGAAGGGGGGAGGCTATGCCAAGGCATAAGATTTATTCTATGTAAGGATAAGAAAGTTGTGGATTTAATTAGCAATCTATTTGGATAGAAAACTACTATTTTCCGGTATACAATGTAAATAAAATATATAAACAATAAATAGTAAGAGTACTCTTCACTAAAACAAAAATTAAAATAAAAACCCTACCTACCTTGCCACTTTTTTAAAAACCAATTATCTGAGAAACAAATATTTATTTTTACATGGCCTAAGAGAGGTAAACCTAAATCTGATGAATCATTCTTTTCCACCATATTTGTATCTTAGGTAAATCATATATCAATTATGATATATTTATTACATGAATCATTCTTTTCCACCATATTTGTATCTTAGGTAAATCATATATCAATTATGATATATTTACTACATGTGCCCACTTTTATATTTTCAGTTAGTTGATTTTTCAATTTAAAAGTTCGGTATTGTGGAAATTTATAATATTACAAAGTCCCTCCTTGTTTCCAGGCGTCACTAAAACTGGTTATGTAGGTAATTGTTTGTGTTTAAAAATATGTATATATATAAAAAAAATTGTTCACAGATTTGATGCCCTTGACTAATAATATGTATAATGATGGCTATACTGGCAGGGCATTCATGTTGCACCTACACATGTCTAATCATAATAATCTTGAGATTGACCTGACCAACTACTTGTATTTACATATATCAGAGAGTTTCACTCACATTTATTGTGATTTTTTTTCCATTTACAGGTTTGACATCAAAGACATGGAAAGTATACAGGGTTTCACCACTGTACAAATTCAACACAAATCCTCGCTGTCTTAAAAGATACGCCAGCAGTCTATCTGCTAATGTTGAAGCCGTAAGACTTAAGTTTCATGTACACTTTGAATAATAACCAAAATTTTTATTAGAATCTAATTTTAAATAGTAAAAATAGCACAATCATACAGTATAAAGCCTATAAGCATATAAGATATTTCTTATTTACATTAATAATGACATTACCTTTTTGTTAAAATATTGACCTTTGATGTAGTTCATGGAGTTGTGGAGTTGTTTTACTTCAAGACTTTGAAATCTGATGTTAGAAAAAATTCTGCATAACATTTGATCATTGTACATGCATACAAATTTATTCAATTTATGGTACTGGATTCTATGTTCAAAAGACACTGCAAATCAGGGCAATCAATTGTCAAAAGTTTGGGTAGATATGTGTCCCTTTTCTCCATCAAAATAGTATATTTTTCCCCGAAAATGTGATTGAAAAAAAAATTCCTCAATTATAATCAGTTTCTTTGCAAAAATAAAACCCGGAGATTACTTATTTAATCAATCAAATTCTGAACAGTGAAAGCAAATGTTTGAATGACATACATGTAGCTATGGTATTAAACCCCCAAGATTGGAATCTAGTGACTAATAATTTTTGATTTTGTTCATATCACAATATTAAATAATTTCCCTTCTCTTGGTAAAATATTGCAAATTTTCCCCCCACTAGGGTACATGTGCCAGTCCCAAAAAATCATCTGTAAACTTCATTCATTTAGATGCCATTTGGAGATCATTTGAAGGCTTTCAATTAATGTTATCAACAATTTGAGAAGGTGAAAATCTTTTGATTTGGCTGAATTAAAATGCAAGGAATATTGTATAAAGAATGACATTAAAGTACATGTACCAGAATTTTCACTATACTTTATCAGGTCCAGAATAAAGGAACATTCATTGAGAACAGAGGGACTGGTAAAGCCATTATCAGTGTGTATCATGGGCTGAAAGAGACACCAGGTAATTAACATACTAAATCAGGTACTACACCAGGTAATTAACATACTAAATCAGGTACTACACCAGGTAATTAACATACTAAATCAGGTACTACACCAGGTAATTAACATACTAAATCAGGTACTACACCAGGTAATTAACATACTAAATCAGGTACTACACCAGGTAATTAACATACTATATCAGGTACTACATCAGGTAATTAACATACTAAATCAGGTACTACACCAGGTAATTAACATACTAAATCAGGTACTACACCAGGTAATTAACATACTAAATCAGGTACTACACATGGTAATTAACATACTAAATCAGGTACTACACCAGGTAATTAACATACTAAATCAGGTACTACACCAGGTAATTAACATACTAAATCAGGTACTACACCTGGTAATAAACATACTAAATCAGGTACTACACCAGGTAATTAACATACTAAATCAGGTACTACACCAGGTAATTAACATACTAAATCAGGTACTACACCAGGTAATTAACATACTAAATCAGGTACTACACCAGGTAATTAACATACTAAATCAGGTACTACACCAGGTAATTAACATACTAAATCAGGTACTACACCAGGTAAACATACTAAATCAGGTACTACACCAGGTAATTAACATACTAAATCAGGTACTACACCAGGTAAACATACTAAATCAGGTACTACACCAGGTAATTAACATACTAAATCAGGTACTACACTAGGTAATTAACATACTAAATCAGGTTCTACACCAGGTAATTAACATACTAAATCAGGTACTACACCAGAGGATTTTTTTTTCTTTGATAAAAGTAAAATACCATCTAGCATAAATACCTTTCATCACTGGCAAACAAGCTCAATTTTTTAAAGGAGTGGAAACTAAACTAAACTTACTAATGTATAGGGTATAATAAATGTTATAGAAGCCAACTCTGGGTAATAAGCTATCCTATTGCTAACCTCTGGGGTTATGAGACTAAGAGATTCTAAGCTACATGTACATGTATGTACTACATTTTTGTATCAGTTGTGATTTTTCTTCGATATATGTTGGATTTCCTATAACTTTATATATAACAAAGATTGTACTCTATGTCTTTGGAAATGGAAGTAACCGGATGTGACAGTTCTACCGAATTGAAGCGGCGGTCGTTGCAAGCAAGCAGGAGATGCTTACTCTTCCTGGGCACCTGGTCTCAGTCCCATATCGGGAGTTCGCTTCTTTTCATATGGTGGAGGTTTTTGTTTGTTTGCTTTGGTTCCTGTTGTATCCTGATTTTGTATGCCTTCGGTTTCTGATTTTCTGAATTATCAATTTTGCGCTGTATACAGGGATATGGTCATTATCCTTATTTGTCATTTATTCCTAATTGTATTATCATGTGTTAGATTATTTTATTATATTTACATATGCCCAATCATTTGTATAGAATTTACACTGTAATTATAGGAGTATAACCGCGATGGCTCGATTTGAACTATGACGTCATAGTACCTTGGCTGGATTTGAAGTCGGACGGTACGTAGTAACAAAGCCTTAGCAACGGAGTTTTAAACGTATCTAAACGTCATTTTAAGCGTGAAAAATGGAATGTAAATATATATAATAACTGTAGTTTGGAATGTGATTATACTGTGATAACCTACAATGGATCCAGGAATTATGTTTCTCATAATGCGCTAACGCGCATTATGGAACATAATTCCTGGATCCATTGTAGGTTATCACAGTATAATCACATTCCAAAAGACAGTTATTCTATAAATAACTAGCCTACATTGAGTCATATCCAGTAATTTTGCCCACTGAGACAATCCTCACTGTTGTTTATATACATGTATATACCTATTTAAAATTCTTTTTATTCAGTTGATCCAGATGCTGTGCAGATCCTGTTAAAAGGAAAAACAAGGACAGGTAACTCATGTTGAACTTTGTTCATAATCATGATAATGTACATGTATTTTTAGAATATTTGGCAATTGAGAAATGCTATACTGATACATTTCCTAAAATAGCATGTAGACTTTTGAACAAAACAGAATTTAAAAAAAAATCCTTTAAAAAAGATTCATATCAGCAAAATTTATTGGTCTGTTATAAAAATGTCCTAAAACTTTCCAAAACTTGCTTTTAAAATGAAATTGATGTGCTGATATTTTAGGGAACCAGGAGGTTGTACAGCTGACAGCAGTTCTATGTGGGGTGGGGCTGGAGGAGAACCCCCTCCCTGAAGGGAACAGAGAGAAATTCATGTACTACCCTTTACTGCTGGTGAAAGGAACAGTGGCACTGTCAGATACACTTATATGCTGGATACAGGTAAGTGTCAGGTACACTTATATGCTGGATACAGGTAAGTGTCAGATACACTTATATGATGGATACAGGTAAATGTCAGGTACACTTATATGATGGATACAGGTAAGTGTCAGGTACACTGATATGATGGATACAGGTAAGTGTCAGATACGCTGATATGATGGATACAGGTAAGTGTCAGGTACACTTATATGATGGATACAGGTAAGTGTCAAATACACTTATATGCTGGATACAGGTAAGTGTCAGATACACTGATATGATGGATACAGGTAAATGTCAGGTACACTTATATGATGGATACAGGTAAGTGTCAGATACACTTATATGATGGATACAGGTAAATGTCAGGTACACTTATATGATGGATACAGGTAAGTGTCAGGTACACTTACAGTATATGATGGATACAGGTAAGTGTCAGGACACTTATATGATGGATACAGGTAAGTGTCAAATACACTTATATGCTGGATACAGGTAAGTGTCCTAAACACTTATATGATGGATACAGGTAAGTGTCAAATACACTTATATGCTGGATACAGGTAAGTGTCAGGTACACTTATATGATGGATACAGGTAAGTGTCAAATACACTTATATGCTGGATACAGGTAAGTGTCAGGACACTTATATGATGGATACAGGTAAGTGTCAAATACACTTATATGCTAAATACAGGTAAGTGTCAGTTACACTTTTATGCTGGATACAGGTAAGTGTCAGATACACTTATATGCTGGATACAGGTAAGTGTCAGATACACTTATATGATGGATACAGGTAAGTGTCAGGTTTACCTATATGATGGATACAGGTAAGTGTCATATACATTTATATGCTGGATACAGGTTAGTGTAACATAAGTTTATATGCTGGATAAAGGTAAGTGTCAGGTACACTTATATGCTGGATAAAAGTAAGTGTCAGATACACTTATATGCTGGATACAGGTAAGTGTCAGGTACACTTATATGCTGGATACAGGTAAGTGTCAGATACACTTATATGATGGATACAGGTAAGTGTCAGGTCCACTTATATGATGGATTCAGGTAAGTGTCATATACATTTTTATGCTGGATACAGGTGTCAGGTACACTTATATGTTGGATACAGGTAATTGTCACGTACAATTCTATGCTGGATACAGGTAAGTGTCAGATACATTTATATGCTGGATACAGGTACACTTATATGATGGATATAGATAAGTGTCAGATACACTTATGCTGGATACAGGTAAGGTTGCACTCCACAGTATTGGCCATTGAAAATTGAGCGTTTTGAATGAAAGGCATGCAATAGTTGACGTTATATTAATAATTTTATATTGCTCATACAATATAAAACTACATATCAATAAAAAGTACTCTTATTGCTGATTACTTCTATAATTCTTGATTTCATCTGAACAAATCATAACAGTCAGACATGCTGCTCAAAGTTATAGCAGTACATTAGAAGATGACATGGAAATGGGGCATGACCCCTCAAAGTGACTCAAATTTGACATCCTTCTCAAATGATTTTCTTAATAAACTGTATGTCTATTTGTTGTGTATTTCTTATTCTATAATATGTGCAATTTATTTGAATTTTCACCTGATGCAATTCGAGAAATATGACGTCAAAGTTTTCTTACCTAAAATACAGCACTCATATATTTGCCCATGGCTAGTCACATGACCTCTTACTTTCACATCCGGTCATACTATACATGTGAGGTATACAATGGAAATAATGGGCTTTTCTCAAGACAACAAGCTAATTATTTCTTCCAAATATCAAAAATCATAGTTCTTTCAACTAAAAAGCTCACATAATGAAGCTGGACCCCATCTGTCCCCTATTTAAAAAATCATCCCTAGCCAAATTCCAAATGCGATACTGCGGATACTATGTAGTGTAACCTAAGTGTCAGGTACACTTATATGATGGATACAGGTAAGTGTCAGGTACACTTATATGATGGATACAGGTAAATGTCAGGTACACTTATATGATGGATACAGGAAAATGTTGAAGTTGTCCTTATACATGTATGTGCAGGGATATTTGTACTGTTTGTAGAGAACAGATTTATCAACTGATGATTTTCCACAATTTTTAGCTCGCATCGACGAAGTAGAGAGGGGCTTATGCTATCGCCCCTTTGTCAGCGTCTGTACAATGGGTTAAGCAAACCTGGACAGGTCCATTCCTGCCAAAGTATAGGTCCTACATCAACCAAACTTGCATGGATCATGCATCTGAGGATGTTTGCTACAATGCATGGTACGGATGGTGCATCTGACCCACATTTCATGCTTGAGTGAGCAGGTTAGGTAAAATGGGACAGGTGACGTAAAATGGGACAGGTCCATTCCTGTCTTACTAATAAGTCCTAGGTTATTCAAAGTTGTGTGGATGATGCATCTCATGATGGTTACTATGATGCAGATGCTGCATCTGACCCATACTTCATGCTTGAGTGACCAGGTTAAGGAGAATGGGACAGGTCTATCTCTGCCTTTTAAGTCCTACATCAACCAAACTTGTGTGGATGATGCATCTGAGGATGCTCACTGCAATGCATGGTACAGATGCTTCATCTGACCCACATTTCATGTTTGAGCATACAGTTCAAGTAAAATGGGAAAGGTCCATTTCCAGCCTATTTTAAGTTAATTTAAATCTGAGGATGCTTTCTGTAGTGCACTGTACAGGTGCTGTGTCTGACCTATATTTCAGGCTTGACTGATCAGGTAAGGTAAAATTAGAATCTTCATTTCCAGATTTCTTTAAATTCTTTATCAACCAAACTTGTGTGGGTGATGTATCTGGAAATACTTTATGCAATATGCATGTAGGTACAGATGCTAGTCATGTGACAATGTTGCTGTGAGCTCTGTCATCTCTGATGACACTATGTTTGCTGATGTCATGAAAAATCTATTTAATTTGAAAATTGAACAAGGTTTAAGAGAAAAGTATTTGTTTTAGAAAAAAAAAGATTTGGCTACTGAATATATACATGTATGTACATGTATATAGTGAAAGCCTTTTTGTCCCAAACTCCACTTTTTTGTGTTGCTAAATTCGGGGGTTCTAATATATCTAATAACATTTTAGCTTTGTTTACAGGAAAGACAGAGGACAAAACAATACACTTCCAGGCTTTCTACTGTTCCTACTTTTTCCTACTTTTCCTACTTTTTTATTTTGATCCTATTTTTTCCTACTTTTTCTTCAAAACCTTCTACTATTCCTACTTTTTCATCTCAAAAGTAAAAAAATTACTTGCTTCCTTGTCATCGTCATCTGATTCAAAGTTTTTAAAAAATTTTGGGCTCGCTTCGCTCGTCCATTCTGTATATTTTACATGAACAATCAATCTGTCCTTATTTCTCTCTGTGATTTCCTCAGAGATGAACATTACCAGTCTACAATCATTGCTCACTGTGATTTGTGTGTCATACTTACTGAAAATTGTCACTAAAAGTGATGGAAAATTACCTATTTTCCCCTATTAATTCCTACTTTTTCCTATTTTTCTCCTACTTTTTTTCATTGACTACTCCTACTTTTTTCCTACTTTTTATCAAGGTAGAGTAGAAAGCCTGCACTTCCTTTAAAATTGCTACATGTAAATGGCTTCAGTTGAAAAGGAGTTGAATATCTTGCTCTGTATTTAACATAATGGTGATTTACCAAAAGACGCTGTGATTTTATTTAACCATCTCTGAAGTATAAGCATGATTTGGTTTGTTAACATTGACCTTACTTCATGTATTACAGAACCATTTTGACTGTAAAGTGTCGTCAATGGCTGTCAGTCCATACGAGTTGTCTTGGATGGTTGCCATGTGGAGTGGCAGTACCACAGATCCTGGTAAGTAGGATTTACATCAATGATAATATACATTGTATCTTAATGTGCCTTGACATTGGATGCGCAGCAGAGTTTTACAGAGGGATGAAACAAAAGACAATTTAAAATTAAAAAATTGAATTTCAGGCCACAATTTGATACTTAGATTTCTGGCATCTGTTTTGTAAAAATATTTTTAGAAAAAAATTTATGCTTTTTCCAATTTCGAAATTGAGCTTTAGATTTTTCGTTCCAGGTATTGAAAACGAATGTACAAGAAACAATTTAAATTGAAAATAGGTGAATAATGGGTCTGGTAACCCCAAAAAAAATTATGATTTTCATTGAATCCACTCATAAAGGAGTGGAGTTTGTCTACTAGGCACTTTCTCAACCTTTCTGATCAAACAGGTACAAGACTGGAACGTTCCAGTACAGGACTTTATACTGGTATCAATACAAACAGAATGTTATTTTGATAAAGTATCAATCTGTATAATTCTTAATCCTACTCTAGAAGACCAGATATCTCATAGAACTCATGTTTATGAAAGCCTCCTATCTAAAGATGACATTATTACCATGGTTACCTTTGGGTATAATTATCACCTTTCCTTTGCTTCGTTACATCAGAGTAAGCCAGTACAGTTGGTATACAGTGTACCTAAAAGATGACATTGTTACCATGTTACCTATTGGTATGATTATTACCTTTCCTCTGTTTCAGTACATCAGAGTAAGCCAGTACAGTTGGTATGCAGTGTGAGTAAAGGATGACATTGTTACCTTTGGGTATAATTATCACATTTCCTCTGTTTCAGTACATCAGAGTAAGCCAGTACAGATGGTATGCAGTGTACCTAAAAGATGACATTGTTACCATGGTTACCTATAGGTATGTTTATTGCCTTTCCTCTGTTTCAGTACATCAGAGTAAGCCAGTACAGTTGGTATGCAGTGTACCTAAAAGATGACATTGTTGCCATGGTTACCTATAGGTATGATTATTACCTTTCCTCTGTTTCAGTTCATTGGAATAAACCAGTACAGTTGGTGTACAGTGTACCTAAAAGTTTACATGGTTACCGTAGAGTATAATTATTACCTTTCCTCTGTTTCAGTACATCGGAGTAAGCCAGTACAGTTGGTATACAGTGTACCTAAAAGATGACATTGTTACATTGTTACTTTTGAGTATAGTTATTCCCTTTCCTCTGTTCAGTACATAGGAGTAAGCCAGTACAGTTGGTATACAGTGTACCTAAAAGATGACATTGTTACCATGGTTACCTTTGAGTATAGTTATTCCCTTTCCTCTGTTCAGTACATAGGAGTAAGCCAGTACAGTTGGTGTACCTAAATGTTTACATGGTTACCTTAGAGTATAATTATAACCTTTCCTCTGTTTCAGTCCACCGGAGTAAGCCAGTACAGTTGGTGTACAGTGTACCTAAAAGATGTGAAGGGATTTCCAGGATCACCTACACCATACAGCCTGATGACTGCCTGAGACTGTGGAAATGGTTTGTACAGTTATAGCTAGCATATCAATATTCAACTTGGACAGTAAAATACATGTTAAACAGGGAGTTTGTTTAACTTGAAAACCTTCTATTTGGTATCAAATTGGACCCCTTGTAGGGAAAATATTGGAGTTGCACTTAAATCATATGATAGGATAGAATTCTTTGAGAAGAATGTGCCAACAAATTTGGAAGTTTTAAGTTCAAGGTCAAACTTGCACAAATTTTGATAAAATAGGACTGTTTTGTCTTAATATGTGTAAGTCAAGCAAAATTACACAATTTTCCCCTTTCAGAATGATTCATAATAATTAGTGGAGTCATGTCTGCTTGATACATGCATGTCATAAATGTATGTGTATACTGATAAAGAATATTTAACAAAAATCCCCATGAATTTTTAACTTTCACGGTCAAGGTTAAACTACTGCAAAGTATTAAGTATCGTGGTATATTTACTTCATCTTTTCTACTTTACAGCATCCATCAGTCTGATTCAGATGATTTTACAGCTGAGGAAGTCACAGATTTCATCAAGGCTGTGGAGGGACATTTCTATGATCTTTTTCATGTTAAACTTTCTGTAAGTCAGACAATTTGATTTTGACGTCAGCTTCAGTCTCTCTGTCACAAATTGTATTTGGTTAATTTCTCTGTGTTACTGTACAGTTCTGTGAAGGTTAGGCCATTGGAGAAAAACACTTGGAGTTACACACAAAATAGAATCTCATGGAATTGAATACAAATTAGAATTAATCAGATGCACATGCACACAAAACTGGAGATTCAAGGGTGGAAATTTTGGCTTTTTTAGTGGATGCCATAAAATCACCAAATTTTTATGTGCCAAATTTTCCATTTATTTGAGTCGGAATCTATATATACATGTATATAAGCTAGGGATATGCCATGGTATCTATTGCATGAGTACTACATGTACTGAGTAATGACTTTAACTGCTAATATATTCACCCAATGTGTAATTACAGGTATCATTGTTAACCTAACCATGGTGCAAACAATGTCTACCCCTGCATTAATCTTATTATCAATAAATGCTTCAGGTACCATGACTTTATCGGACAACACATTGGAAAACATTAAGACAGATTACACATGGGTTTCGTTTCTTGAGGGGTAAATAGGGTATAGGTCTTCAGACTAATGGACCTTCCGAGTGGCCGTAAATAGTCAAATATATATTTTTTTTTAATCTGAAACATTAACTACATGATTACTGCTTACCTCTTTCAATACAGTGTCAATATACTCTGATCATGATATTTAAAACAATATTCAGACTTTTTAAGTAGCTTTTTACAAACATTGTCTCTCATTTTATGAATAAAGTACAAAAAACGTGTTTTTTTACAAGTTTCTAGTCATGTTATGTTCGTTTAAAAGGTCATAAAAACAGGGATTTAAGACAAGGCCATGGATTTGACAATTATATGTAATTGTTTTTGAAAATATGCCAATTTAAAAAGCCTCAACATTTCCATCACCCGATTTGGATCAAATTTGCCTAAATTTTTCTACATCAAAATTACAAATGTACCTGATATAAGGTACATGCAGGCTTTTGCTACTCTATTTGTGTTTTTCCTCTAAAAAAAAATTTAAGCTAGAAACTGGAAAGTCACCTTTAAATTTTATTGGTAGAACTGTCATACTAGTATTGGCATGATATCTGTGTGACAGGACCTTTCTAATGGTACCAATTTTTTGATACAATCCGACCTTGACCTTAATGTTTGCAACATAGTTCATACATTGTGGAAAGGTTTTTCATGTGGCCCCAAAATTTCATACCTTGTGACTTGTAGGTCCTGTCATGCTTTATTCATCTATGTTGTCTTTGTCTGAGATCTCCCTGAAGATTACTGCCTAACTGAACGGTTAGGTTCAGTTATACATATACCTAACCGTTCATGTATACAAAAAAATAGCAATAATTTCATGTGTTCAAAAGAGATGACTATTTATGATATATCGGTATGTTTCCAGGCTATGTGTTTGTCATTTGTTGGAACGTCACTATCCTATGTTGGAAAGGATGGAAGGCTTAAGGTAAGAGGTCCATGTAATAACATACATGTATGTATTTCGTTAAAACTCGTTTGTTGATTTGTAGTAACTGTAGATTGTTAAACATGTATCTGATTCAACTGAAAATTGTGAAAATTTATTCAATCTAGATATGGTCCATAGAAAAATGAACATTGGGGGAAACAGATAGGATATTAGAACAGAGTTTATGATCAAGTCAATAATCAATAATAATGCCAAAATGAAACTGAACATACCTATAAGAGCAAGTGAATCATTTTGTTGGTCATTTATATGTATACAGTATCTTTCATCAATCTTTTTTCTGACTTTCAGATTTTTTCCAAGGATCATGCTCTAAGAATTTTACGACATTTTACACTGCTATCTGTTGAACATTTTACCCAGGGACATTGATGATACAGATATGTTGTTGAAACTTTTACTGTAATTTCAATCTTCATTTGTCTTTCATACACGTACATTGTAAGACAGAATTTTAAACTTTTCACTGATGTTTTTAATTCTATACCTATTTTTGATTTATTTGTCCCACTCAGCTCATAAATTTACAGTAGAAGAAGTTTTCAATTGAAATATAAAGTGTTTTGCCAGAAATTCTTGATTTTCATTTTCAACACAATTATCTTTCTTTTACGAGTGTAATTTCGCCATTTAGAATATCTCATTGTGTTAATTTCATTTATCTTCCCCTTCTCAACATTGACCATTTTACATTTATTATGTTTAGAGACTATGACGTATTATTTTTGCGTTCATGGGTTGTTACATGAATTAGTTTTCATAAGTAAGAATATTTGATTTATCTACTCATCATAAGCTTCAATAAAATCCTACATGAATATACACAACACAATACCAGTACATACATTTGTACATGTACATGTAAAGCTATTATTAAATGTCATTTGCATTGAGTAAGAAAAGCAATGCACATTTATGAAAAGATAAGTGATCTACATGTGAATGGACTAAAAACGGTCTATGAATGTTTTGTAGCCTATGGTGTCAATTCTTGCATTGCTTCTATTTGTAACAGTATCCAACATTTTCTTTTATTTAGCATCTTAAATAGATAGTTTTTCAATTCTTTTAATTTGTTTGCCAGCAGTTGTACAGAGCTGGTAGTTTTAATCCATGTTTGTGTAAGTCATCTTATAGAATTTATAATGTGTATGTACACATATTTTGAAACATGTTGATATTAAATTGTTACCAAATTTGATGTAGTACGTGTATGTGTAGCATGTGTATGTGTAGTACGTGTGTATGTGTAGTACGTGTGTATGTGTAGTACGTGTATGTGTAGTACGTGTGTATGTGTAGTACGTGTGTATGTGTAGTACGTGTATGTGTAAGTCAATACTATTCAGGCTCTGTAAGTTTTGCTATCAAATCAGTTTAATGTGTTTCCCTGACAATTATTGCTGAATGCCTTCTATCACCAGCATTTCATTTGACAAAGGACGAGAACTGAAATATCTGGGTCCATATGTTCACTCTGCCACATAATTTAAACAAAAAACAATTATCAACCTCCTACTAGGCTGCCAGCTTCACATTTCAAACGTGTACTTTTAACAAGACATTGTAGCTCGCCTGAGCAAAGTTCAAATCGACTTTTGTCATAGCCTGTTATTCATACAGCATAAACTTTCAAACATTTTGCTTTCTCCTAAATAACTACTTAGAATGTCACCTAATAGAACACAAGTACTCAAGGTCCTCTGCCAAGATAGTGATCTTCACCGCAATACATGGAACAAGAAGGTCAGTGGATCTGATAGACTATAGCCCTCTTCACACTTTCACTGATCAAGCCACAACTCCAAAAAAGATCGATATAACCGTGACAAGTCGAACGCAAAATGTTTGATGAACCATGAACCTACGACTCCAGTACGGAGTGGTACGGGTTGATACGAATGGAGTACAGATACATGTAGCTAAGGATTACTACAGATATCATTCCGACTTTGCTACAGATTGCTATGACACATGTGCGGATAGAAGCGGATTGCTAAAGAAGACCAACAGATTATCATGACTCCAGTATGGATAGCCATGATTCGCACACAAATAACCTTGGAACTGACAAGTGCTCGTCTTTGAAGTATGCACACTAGCTACATTGAGTGACATAGGGACTCGTGGTGGAGATACCTCTTTGTACTCTATCAAAAATTTTAAGACCAAACTGTCAAACATTTTTTGGCATGTTAGCTTCTTGCAGGGGTAGATTCTAATATGCTACAGATTGTGTTCTTAGAGCACTCTAGTTGAGTCACATTGTCCTTTATCTGACTACCGTATATGTAGAATCTTTCCCTGTGTATTAACCTTCGCTACTTTTGCCGGTCAGCCTTGTATCGCAAAAGTTTGTCTCGGTGAATAAAAAAACTAAGTGCATAATTCAAATCCGCAAACCATGGTACAAAAGAAAGGTTTACTTTTATAAAATCGAGGAAGAAAGTATCAGAATATGATTCTCCCTATACAGTATGAGTTGCACCTTACGTGCCGCCCTTATGACAAGATCATTCCACAGATACTAGATTTTTTTACCGTGTTAACAGGCGTACATGTAGATGTTTGACCTTTTCAACAATTAAAATTCAGTCTGAACTTTGTTCAGCAACTTGCAAACAAGGTCATAAGCGACACAGGCTTGCAATATAACCTTGCCGTCATCGCTATTTTCCTACACCATTTCACGAAGCGATAAAGCCTGAGAGGCCTTGGAAGTACTGCATGTTGTCACAATGATGTCATTCGGATTTCTGACGTAAACAGTTCATAAGACTGAAATGCAGAGGCTCACATTACTTCTTGAGTGTTTAGGGGCGAGTGCATAGGCAATGAAGGAAATTCTAATATTGATGTAGAAAAATTCACAAGACTCGCGTCTAAAGATGGAAGATTTCGATTTATTGGTTGAATTTTGGATTTGTACAGGAGACTTCTCGCTCAGCTGATCATGTTGGCAACATATGAAATAAGAAAGAATCCCTGATATTAAGTCTTATTGCATTGAAACAAAGACATTGCTTGTACACTGGATACCTCATAAATGTAGTCTAACCTGATGGTATATACATGTACTTGCAATATTTCATTTACAAATATAAAGCCTCAGTTTCAGTCTGCAAGAACCTTGCAGATAAACAATAGGCGATGACGGCAGAGGTAGATTTCAAAGTGAAGAAAAGCAGAAATGAAATCGGACATATCTGTAGGAAATTGTTTGTTGCGGTGTGCTTTCACATGTAATTATTGTGGAAACGTTTTTCTACAGAAACCTAAATATCTGATCTGGTGATCTTGTCCTAGATGTCTGAACAACTAATTCAAAATTATCCATACAGTAACTCTTATTTGGTACGTGTACCTGATTGGGCTTCGAATCCTTATAATCCTGCTCAATGAGAATTAATTTCAAAGCCAAAATGTCTGAACAAAGAGAGCATAAACAAAACAAAACTGTGACCCACATGTAAACAAGTTTATCAGAATTAAATATTGTACAGAAAAATCAAATATTTACAGTTTGCACAAAATATCTTTTAGCTCACAATTCTAAAATTGTCTTCTAGTATTTCATATGTCTGCTATCTGTCATAGGTCAGGCCTAACCCCGAAGCCCGGTCCTTTTGGTTCCTCTGTGAGGCAGGTCAGCCCCTCTTTTGGCTCCGCTGCATACCTGTGATTCTGACCACTCCTGTAAATAGAAATAGAAAGTGCAGATGACCATGGCATTAACTATAGCCTTTCATTCAGCATGAGCTGGAAGCTTGTTTGAGTTTTAACTTTATTTTCATAATAATATGTAACGAGTCCTCTGTTGCTTGCCAAGTGTTGTGCTGAATTTTTAAAATAAAGGAATAAAAGGAAGTCTGTTGGTTAATATCGGTAAAATCCACAGAATTAATCAAATGTCTGAAATTTGTTATAAAAGCCAGTATAGCATGTGGATTTTCAGTTTTCTTAATTGGCAAAATGATGCTGTCATTGTTCACCTCACCAGTATGTGAATAGAAATAGAGTTATTAATATAACTTACTGAGGCCCTGCTTTTGGCATTACTCCTTTCTTTATGTCATTGAGAATTCTATGCATATCATCTACTGTAAGGTCCTCCTATAAAGGTACAAACAAAACATTCATAAATTAAGGAGACATTAAATTATGTGTATGTACAGGAAAATATATAAGTGAGTGCTCTAATTAGTGACTACATGTACATGATATTTCTGATTGAAGTTACATGTAATTCCAAGTTTCATAACGGATGGATGAGAGATCCAGAGATGGATCATATACTGAAATTCTCAAGTGAATGAAGTTGCAATATAGAGCCAGTAAAACAAGTCTTCACCACAGACACTTCAACCAGTATTGTAAAGGTCAAGGTCAAATACAAGTACGGAGTATGGACTTCTTAAACTTTTCATTTTACACAACTTCTATGCAAGTAATTTTTTAACTAGTCAGATAGATTGTAATCAAACTTTTCACTGCAGTGAGATTCACCTGAATTCAGAAAACTACATGATTGTATTTTGGTGGAGGAATTAGAGCATAGACTTTGTTTTGATACACCAACAAAAAGGTAAATATGATAGAAATGCATAATATATTTAACAGTACATTTATGAATCTGTGATATGACCTTGACTTTTGACCTTTAATCAAGCCTACCAATAAAGTTCATTATAAGGTTACAGTCACAGACATAGAGAGCCCGAGTCAATGTATTATTGGTTTCTTACGTAATAATTATCGTTGATCTGTACCATAGGAGCATTCACACACGCTCCTAAACACTCCACTTCTATCAGGGTAAACATGTTATCTGGAGTCGTCTCCCCTACATTTATACCTATAATCAAATGAATATATGTATACTTATATACTAGTAATAGACTCTAGACTTTAATTTTCAATTTCTATTCTTTCTTTTTTTCCTCTAATCACTGCACATGTTTCATGACAGAAAAATCTACCAACACTAACGTATACAATTAATCTACAAACATTTCTGTACATTTCAAAAAGAAATTTCAAATCAGATGAAAGTACAATGCAATCTTTATGGATCAAGTGTCAGTGATGTTGCGGAAATTTGTGCTACAGTTATAATTTCATACCCAGATTTTCTTTGATGGCATCCAGTATAACGTCAGATCCTACGCCCCCTAACATACAGGGTGTGGTCGTACAGATCTGAACAAAGTATTTCCCTACTGGCTTCCTGTATATATTAAAATAACATTCCTTAGTACATATACATGTAGTGACTGAATATACATGAAGGTTAGCCATCCATATTTAAGTTTACTTACCACTTGTGATGAAAAACCATTCATTTGAAATTTTAACAGCTCTGTTAAAAACATTTTTTACAGGTAATTTCAGTAAAGATGGAGCTTACTTTCAACTTAGAGAAATTTACTGGACATATAATTTATCAAAGTGTAGAAAGTAATAATTTTAATTACTGTTTTTTAAGTCATAATCTATATAATATTCTAGAGTCTATATTAAAAAGAGCATTGGATTCAAATATCCTTTACTGACAGCAAATGCTTGAACATTTTTAAATCATATTATTACAAAGACACAAAATTGCATTAAGAAAATTTAGTTCAATTCTTCCATTGTAAATTGTATTTTATTCATAATTGATGGTTGCAAACTAGGGGTACACTTACCTATTGAACATGGTATAAAATGTAGCTACTTCATAAACTCGTATTTTTGGCATTTTGAGAATCTTTGCCACTTCATGCATGGCAGAGATGGGCAGCCATCCTGAAACAGACAATATTTATAATAGAAATAGAATGGAAACAGACAGGACTTAAATTGAAGCTTGGACTCTTTATAAACAAGATACTATTAAAATGTAAGTCTGATTTTCAACTTAAATTTTTAGAAAATTATTCAAATGGAATGCAAATCAACAAGGCCATAATCACAATACGTAATGATTTACGCTCTCATCACAGAAATTTTCATATAAAAATATCAGTCTGATAGCAAAATACTCACAATTCAAAAGATTTAGTGCAAATAAGTTTTCCCTTAAGTAGGTAAAGGTCAAGAAACAAAGTTTAAAGATATGGTATGATATGAAAGCTTTTGTCACTGAAAATTATGCCTGAACCCCAGGGCTTCGATCAAGTAAAGCTGTCAGAGATTCCTTTGAAATACATGTACATCTAATCTGAAATGTTTTTGACCACGTCATACTTTACTAGTAGATGTCCAACAGTCAGTATTAAAGTAGGCAACAGATTTTCATAAAACTAGAACACTGAGGTGTCATCATACTTTAAATATAGGGAAGATGTGACTTACCATGTTGCCTCTGTGCAAGGTCAAGGACAGGTATAACAGCTGCTGCCTGATGACCTTCAGGATAGTTCTTTATTATTGTATCTACTCTCTGTAACAAAATATACATCAGTATTACAATACAAAAAAAATTATGAATCACAAGCAATATAAGTCCCCTACCGGCATTAATCCATGTCCTTCAATTCTGCCTTGACCTGTACCTACACCAAAAGATGAATCCAACATCAAAATAAGTTCAATATGTGTTTTAGAAAAAGGTCTGGAAAACAGAAAAATTTAATGAAATTTGCTATTTGCTTACCTTTTGTAAGAACAAATAAATCAAACCCAACTTCAACTTATTCTTTATCAGACTATCATGTATCTGCATACCAAAAATCAGTTCAATATCTACAAGTACAGGCATGAAAAGACTGGAAACAGAGAAGTTCATGAAATTTGCTAAGTAAAGGGGCTATAACTCCTGTAGTAATGGGTCAATCAAATTTAAAAACGAACTTGATTTGTATCACACTGAGATATATTCACATAACAAAAATGATTTCAATATCTGCAATACCATGGAAGAAAAGTCAGGAAAACTGAGAAATTCATGAAATTTGCTAAGTCAAAGGGCCATAACTCTTGTGAAACTGGGTCAATCGGAACCAAGCTCTAACTTGAGCTGTATAACACTAAGATGTAATCACATATAATAAATTATTTCAATATCTGCAATACCTTGGAAGAAAAGTTAGGAAAACTGAGAATTTCATGAAATTTGTTAAGTCCAGGGGCCATAACTCTTTTAAAAATACAAATGTACAATCGGAACCAAACTCAAATTTGATCTGTATCACAATGAGATATACTCATATACCAAAAATGAGATCAATATCTACATCGACAGCGAAAAAAGTTTGGAAAACTACAGTGCGATGGACAGACACACAGACAATGGGGTGGAAACTGTAAGTCCCCTCCAGCGAGTCGGTAGGGGACTAATAATCAAGGTCAGGTATAACAGCTGCTGCCTGATGACCTTCAGGATAGTTCTTTATTATTGTATCTACTCTTTGTAACAAATTATACTTCAGTATTACAATACTAAATAATCAATGTCAAGGTCAGGTATAACAGCTGCTGCCTGATGACCTTCAGGATACTGTAAACAACTTTATATTCTTTTTATTAGCGAGGACTTTATTTCTGCATTTGATCAAGCTCGCAAAATAAAGTCCTCCCTAATAAAAAGTTGTTTATAGTAGTTCTTTATTATTGTATCTACTCTCTGTAACAAATTATACTTCAGTATTACAATACTAAATAATCAAGGTCAAGGTCAGGTATAACAGCTGCTACCTGATGACCTTCAGGATACTGTAAACAACTTTATATTCTTTTTATTAGCAAGGACTTTATTTCTGCATTTGATCAAGCTCGCAAAATAAAGTCCTCCCTAATAAAAAGTTGTTTATACAAAAATGTAGTAGTTCTTTATTATTGTATCTACTCTCTGTAACAAATTATACTTCAGTATTACAATACTAAATAATCAAGGTCAAGGTCAGGTATAACAGCTGCTGCCTGATGACCTTCAGGATACTGTAAACAACTTTATATTCTTTTTATTAGCAAGGACTTTATTTCTGCATTTGATCAAGCTCGCAAAATAAAGTCCTCCCTAATAAAAAGTTGTTTATACAAAAATGTAGTAGTTCTTTATTATTGTATCTACTCTCTGTAACAAATTATACTTCAGTATTACAATACTAAACAATCAAGGTCAAGGACAGGTATAACAGCTGCTGTCTGATGACCTTCAGGGTAGTTCTTTATTATTGTATCTACTCTTTGTAACAAATTATACTTCAGTATAACAATACTAAATAATCAAGGTCAAGGTCAGGTATAAAAGCTGCTGCCTGATGACCTTCAGGATACTGTAAACAACTTTATATTCTTTTTTATAGCGAGGACTTTATTTCTGCATTTGATCAAGCTCGCAAAATAAACTCCTCCCTAATAAAAAGTTGTTTATGGTAGTTCTTTATTAATGTATCTACCATGTCTACTCTCTGTGACAAAATATGTGTCAGTACATGTACTTGTATCAAAACATTCACTTATTTACACGCAAGACAAATTTATATAGGAAATACGTGTATTCGCGAAGGAATCCCAAGATATTTTGCATCGTTTCTTAGTTTTTGCCGTCACAGTCTTTCTGATATCAGTACAATGATATTTTTTATTTTAATTTTCATTACGCTCTCAAACTTTTTGTTTTTTTTGGTTCCATCTTTTCAGAGGGCACAATTTTATTTCAGAAGGAAGATATTAGCATTAGAATTTAGATTTACCAAAACATTTATTTGTTTAGTTAGGCAAATCTTACATTTTGCCTTTTCGGATTCCCATCTCCTTACAAAAAAGGTAATTCTGTAGCTTGTGCTGAATTTTGTACAGTATAAAGACAAAATCAAAAACTTAACACAACAAAATCAATACATTTGAGTCAAAAGATCATTCAATTCTTTTTACTCAATGAATGCTGAAACCAGTCACTTCCCAGTGAAAAGGATTCTAACTCCATATCCCTGAATATCTGCCATTTACGGCTTTAAACCTCTGTCTTTAACTAACTGGGCAGTAAGCTTTGGAAAAACAATACTTACCTTAAATTGTATAATCAGTTTTTGTTTGTATGTATGAATGTGTGAGTGAAAGGTGTCTTGTTTTTCTTTTTTGTGTACTTTTTTTTCATAATATAGAAATTATTAGATGTATACCATGTTAATTAATAGTGATAATATGAAAAAAGAAAAATACTTACCTTCAGATTTTCATCTGTGAATTTAAATGGTGTGTTAGCATTATTCTCAGGGGAATCCCTGTGCTGAAAAAAAAAATAATTTTGTAATAAGATTATGAACTAGATGGCTACTGTTGCAAGCAACAGACAGATTCCTCCTTTATTAGACAATCCTCGGAACTGAAGTGTTAAAATCCGAATAAAGAAGATGGAAAAAAGAATAGTACCTTTAGTACCTTATTCACTTCAGCAAATGAGTCAAAAGAGCTTATGTCTAACTTGGGACTCTTATTTATTTATCAACAAAATAGAAGAAAAAGGTAATAAATACCTTCCATGTTTACGAAAGCTTTAGACTCCATGATTTATCAATTTTAAATCCTTTAGAATTACTATCTCAAAACAGAATTGCACAATGATTTGGCAATGAGAAAATTTCTATAAATAAAAAATGACAACAGCATGTAATGCTACTAAGAAAAAAAAAGAAACAGAGAACAAGAATGAAAGAGTTATCTTTCTTGGACTATGTTAAGTTAATATAAGAAGGACTACTTGTGTAAAGAATAAATAGTATAGGACCAGAAATGTGAATTCTACAGGAGTAAATGTTTGTTATGACCTTGAGAATGATTATTTGACCTTGAACAAATGTCACAAATAAAAGATAAGTGTTGGAGATTATTCTCATCAAAATTGATCACAAACTGATCAAAGTTCAGTATTTTATCAACCAAAGTATGTTGTGACCTTGTAATTGAACAAATGACCTTGGGTCTAGGTCAAGGTGAGAGGGCTTGATGCAAGGAATATTTGTGTTAAGTTTGAACTCTCAACGTCAAACAGTCTTTGTTTTACAGGCAAAATTTTGTTGTGACCATGAGAAGGATAATTTGACCTTGGGTCAAGGTCAAGGTGAAAGGGCTTGGTTCGACGATTATATGTATGAAGTTTGAACTCTCAAGGTCAAACCGTCTTTGTTATACAGGCAAACGTTTATTGTGACCTTGAGAATCAAAATTTGACCTTGAAACTATGTCAACATTAAATGACTACCTATAAGTAACCTACCATCCAAGTTTCAACTCAAAATCTCAAAAGCTGAGGAAATTGGCACTGTGCCAATTTAAAATTCTATTTTCAACTTGTAATAGCGCGAAAACCATAAATATTTCATCAAGCATGTAAGCGTATAAAAATTTGCAAATTTTCCAAAGAACAATATAAAACAAATTTCGTTCAAATCGTACGGTTACTTTAGGAGTTATGAGAGTTTAAAGATTTGACCTTTGATGACCTCTAGCGGGGGCATATGTGAACTTTTGGAGAAGAAAAAAAATTTGAATTGAGATCTTGATATGCTCTTTCACATGGTTTCAATAAACAGTTTCGTATAATCTCTAACCTGATTTGGCCCCGGTCAATTTTTTTAATAATAAGAGCTGAGCCTTGATCTTCATACTGTATGCATGAAAATTAAAATAATGGCATATTATGAGGTATCATTAAAATCTGTAAGATATTTGCAAGATTATGGGAAATTTTCATTTTCTGAAACACGTGTTCATAGGCAATGAGCTGGGGCTCATTAAAGGAGTCTACCACAGTAAGGGGCGCCAAAAGGGACATCATGATTTTCAGTGTTTTTGATGGTCATATTGATTTCTCCTTAACTACACGGTCAATCCCTAATTCACTTTTATATTTTATTGATATAGATACACTCTTTCTTTGATATGAATTTTATTCCCCAAATATTTACGGAACAATGTCGTTTCCGCTGTAGAAGTTGCCCCGCGGTACCGTCAAATTTTTACTATTTTCCCCTTCGTCGAGCACATTTCTACATCTTATTATAAGTTATAGGTATAATCTTGTGTAAGCATGATAAAGTGTAAGATTTATTCTTTTTAACCATATATGTACTTTGATAGGTATGTATTTTATGATAGTATTATATGACGCTGGGTTAAGGGTGCGCGTCAAGGGATGACGTCATGAAAAAAACTGTTTACTGTAACCTGTAGGCATATGGGAATATGGATACTGATGTAGTATGTAAATTTACAATTAAAGTCCTTGGATACCATACATGTGTAAACTGTATATTACATATAGGTGGTAGCAATAGTGAAAATAAAGGTCAAAGTGCTGTATTATAGATGCATTATGGGTATTAAAATGGGTATCTGCCTCAACATGTCAAATGGTGAAATAAAGGCAAAAATGGGCATTTCGGAGTGGGTCGCGGGAGTCTCTATGCGGCATACCGATAAATAAGTATGCGCGTTACGACAACTTGCGATATATCAAATTCTTCGGAACGGCATATACTTTCCATATTTTAAGGAAAAAAATTATGACGGGATGATTAAAATGTCTTTTAGGTTTCAATAAACAGTTTCGTATAATCTCTAACCTGATTTGGCCCCGGTCAATTTTTTTAATAATAAGAGCTGAGCCTTGATCTTCATACTGTATGCATGAAAATTAAAATAATGGCATATTATGAGGTATCATTAAAATCTGTAAGATATTTGCAAGATTATGGGAAATTTTCATTTTCTGAAACACGTGTTCATAGGCAATGAGCTGGGGCTCATTAAAGGAGTCTACCACAGTAAGGGGCGCCAAAAGGGACATCATGATTTTCAGTGTTTTTGATGGTCATATTGATTTCTCCTTAACTACACGGTCAATCCCTAATTCACTTTTATATTTTATTGATATAGATACACTCTTTCTTTGATATGAATTTTATTCCCCAAATATTTACAGAACAATGTCGTTTCCGCTGTAGAAGTTGCCCCGCGGGTACCGTCAAATTTTTACTATTTTCCCCTTCGTCGAGCACATTTCTACATCTTATTATAAGTTATAGGTATAATCTTGTGTAAGCATGATAAAGTGTAAGATTTATTCTTTTTAACCATATATGTACTTTGATAGGTATGTATTTTATGATAGTATTATATGACGCTGGGTTAAGGGTGCGCGTCAAGGGATGACGTCATGAAAAAAACTGTTTACTGTAACCCATGGTATTTTCCACTTTATCATATATTGCGGTACTTTTTTGTAAAGTGTCTGGAACGTTTGGGGGTAAGAATAATAATAAGAATAATAAGAATAAAGAAAAGACAATACAATAACAGAAAGGATTCCGACGGAAGTCGGAATCCTTAATGATGATTTCCCCTTTTTACATGTACTTCTGTGAGATTTTGACACATATAACTTATAAGGAATTTCATTCTAATCAATTCAAAGAATCTTTTTAATATCCTCAGATATATATATAAACTGCAAAAACTGCTTGATCACTTACCACAAATAACTGGCCTCCACATGCTACTGTTGTCTGATGAAATCCACGAATCTGCCGTGACTGTAATCAAAACGGATACATATCTTAGAATGCATAAAATGTTACCAACCATAAGTACAATACAGTCCTGGGTTCTCCATAACTTGAGGAAGGAGGCGATTCTGAAAGACAGGGGCTTTTTTTCCTTGTTTGGGGGCCGAATTTCAGCCCCTTCCCAATGCCAAATTTCCTCTATTTATCCCCCAAAATCACACTGAAATTCCCAAAGAGGAATTATGAAAAAACACATGAGAAAATAAGACTCAAAACCTGGAAGTCAGCACAAAATTTCATATTTCTAAGTGCATTTTAAAGTTTTTCATTCATCCCTTGCTCAGTTCAAGAAAATCAATGGATTAGCTGTGTTAATAAATGATTAGTCTTTGGTGAGAATTTGTATAAAAAAATTCCCAATTTCAGCAAAATGTCGCAATTTTTCCCAAATGGGACAGGCACAGACACTTCCCCAAAATAAAAAACACTGTGAAAGAGGTAAACTAAAAGGTCACTAAATATTTTTAAGTATAATATCAGGGATTTCAGTAAGAGATGGCACCCAGCGAAATTTTACCGCATTATGAAAGAAATTGCTGTCTAGATCACGAGTTTTCGTTGTCAGATCCTGCATTTGCTTGTATAAACTGCTCAAAAGATCTACCTCAAATATCTATATTGCCACCTCAAATAAATCTTATTTAAAATCTTGCATATGCAAAGAAGATATTGCTTCTTTAATATTCTGAAGAAGAGCAGGGAATGACAGAATAACTAAGAAGTAACTTTTTGTTTAAAAATTCATGTGATTGGAGCCATCAAACAAAGAACAGATGCGCTAGAAAATAAAGCCTGTGTTTGTCAAATACGAATGTCCCAAATGGCATCTTTTTTAGTATAAATACCAATTTCTGTTAAGTACATGTATGTGAAAGGTCAAGGTCAGGGTCACTGGGTTAAAAATTTTTGGCATCAATGGCAAAATCTTGTGACAAGGAATATACATGTGAAATATCAAAGCCCTGTCACCTGTATTCCTTGTGACAAGACCTTTCAATTGATACCAACATTTTTTACCTTGAAATTGACCTTTGACCGTCAAAGGTCAAGGTAAAAAAATTTTGGTATCAATTGAAAGGTCTTGTCACAAGGAATACACATGTGAAATATGAAACCCCTGTCACTTGCCTATCAAAACTTATGTCCAATGTTCAAGTTTTTGAAAAGTAGGTCAAAGGTCAAGGTCACAAGGTCAAAAATTTTGGTATCAATGGAAAGGTCTTGTCACAAGGAATACACATGTGAAATATGAAAGCCCTATCACTTCCCATTAAAAAGTTATGTCCAATGTTAAAGTTTTTCGGACAAACAGACAGACAGGCCAAAAACTGTATGCCCCCGAATCTTTGATTACGGGGGCATAAAAACAAAGGTGTCTTAATGTTGAGTTACAATCAACGATGTCATCAAGTAGGTCCTTACTACAAAGCCACTACAAAGCCTTACTACAAATCTCACTTCTCATTCCATTGGCATATATTCCATATAGCCTAAAAGGCTCAAGCCTACACATAAATTTCCCAGATTTTATTTTTTTTATTTGAGAGAGAGAGAAACAGAGACAGAAAGAACAAATTATTTCTTATCATTAAAGGAACTATCTTTATACAAAATGTATATACTGTTTAAACCTGTTTTAAGAGACCTCTCAACATGCTCAAGGGAAGCTAGGTGAAATAAAGGTCTCATAAGACAGGTGGTCTTTGAATACAGGTTCATTTTCATGAAAATTGTTTACTTGGGACTTGAAAAGTAAGGTCTCTTAATACAGGAAATTTCTTAACACAGTGGGTCGCTAAGGCAGGTTAACTGGATATCAGTTAAGTTTCCTTTTTAATTTCATAGCACGGTCATGAGTATGATGATCTATTCTGACGACACTCCTACTTCAGCAATTAGCCTAACAAGAGCCCAAGGGGGCACAACGCTCACCTGATACCCATGCACACTCTTAACCTACTGATATTGCATTATGATAGTGTCAGTGCCAGAATTGGCACCAACAACCCTGGGACTATATACACATAAATCATTTTTTTAAATTAAAAAAAATCAAAAGTATAAAATTTAGGCATGAAATAAATATCACAGCAATAAGAGACTTAAATATGTCAAGTACACAGTGAAAGAGTGTGCAAAATGGAAAAAAATGAAAATGGAAGAAAAAAAATCTTGGCCAAAAATGAAATTAAAGGTATTCAGATTATTTAAAAGTGCATAAAAAGATTACAAAATTGAAAAAAAATGAAAAAGGAAGAAAAAAATTTGGGGGTGCCAGTGCCGGGACTTGAACCCACAACCCTTAGGACTATGTGCACAGTAAACATATCTATTCATATTTTTAAAATTCATAAAAATTTCAAAAAAGGAGATTATAGCACATAATGTATACAGGGATCAGCCTAGCCCTACAGAGTAATAAGATAAAAATCTCATTTGCTAAAAAACAATGAGATTTTCTCGATTTCAATGAGATTTTGAATGTATTTGTTCGAAAAAATAGTGAAAAAATCAAACTTCGGTTTCTCTTTATTTCCGTGAACATCTGGCGACACATTATTTGAATGTGAGAATCACCCTGGACTTTTTCTTTTTCCTTGTTTGAATGACATTTTAAATGAAAAATGAGGTCAAATAAAATTTCAATTTTTTTGTCTCTCAGACACTGCCACACGCTATAAGTCGCCAACGAGACGTTTCTTCACAACTTAAAAAATGTATTACATATCCGCCATGCCTCAAGTACACTCGCTATTAAATATGAAGTATCTATTCATCTAAAAGAAATTACAGTGTGAATATCAAAATTTTAAGAAATCATAGGTTCCAATGGTACATATTAAAAGTATTTCAGCCGGCCTAACAATCGAATAATCATCCGAAAATTTGAAGATCTATAACGAATCTCCTGTTCCGTCGCATTATATTAACTTAAGTGCGATTTATTCACAGGAGGTATGCGATCTTTTATCTCAACAACGCAGTAAAAATGCAATATTTGAGTAAAAAATGCGAGAATATCGCAAAATCGCTGCCTAGAGTGATCCCTGTGTGTATCAAAGCAAATAGTAACTTAAATATAACAAACATGCAGTAAATAAGGGCACAAAACCACACATTTACAGAGTTAGTCAAAGAAACAGTTCAAAAATGAACATTTCTGACAAAGTCCAAAAAGACGCCAAAAATGCGTCAAAAATTTGACTTCGGACTGGAACAAAAACAACAACACTTGTTGAGACATCCTTTTAGAGCATCCAAATGCTTTCCGTTTTTCGATACATGCTTCCGTTCTGAAGAAGAAGTTTGTCAAAGGAGGGTACCCCCTGTGACCTTCTTTTGCCTGTGGTGGCGCCACCTGTTGATGGATCCAAAGGAAAAACAACAACACTTGTAGGGGACCATTAGTACTTCATTCCTTATTACAAAGTTTCATGAAAATCAGTTCAGCAGTTCTGGAGAAGAAGTTGAATATGTATGAAAATCTCCCCCCCCCCCCCTTCCTTTTTATATAGGAAAAAAATTCATAAAAAAATATATATCAAAGCGTTTAGTAATAGAAATTAATATGATAAAAATGCAGTATATGAGTGTGTAAAATCATACACTTATTGAGTTATTTAAAGAAATAGTGCAAAAATGTGCATTTCTGACTAAGTCCAAAAAGATGTCAAACACGCGTCATGAATTTGACTTCCGACTGGAACAAAAACAACAACACTTGTTAAGACATCCTTCTAGATCATCCAGATGCTTTCTGTTTGTCGATATGTGCTTCGGTTCTGAAGAAGTTTGTCAAAGGATGTTACCCCCCGTGACCTACTTTTGCCTGTGGTGGCACCACCTGTTGACAGATCTGGACGAAAAACAACAACACTTGTAGGGAACCATGAGTACTTCATTCCGAACCAAGTTTCATCAAAATCCCTTTATGTTTCAGTTTCCGGACGATTTTGAAGGTTTTTCGCGGATAACTCCTCCGTCCATCAATGGAAAACATTCAAATTTCTCTCAAATAATGCTATATGCTCTTCCTGTGACAGATACTCATGTAGAAAGAAAATATTAAATCTCTCAAGAAATATGGTTTCTAGACCGATTTTACGATCCTATATTTTGGCCATTTTTCGCAAATCACTGGAACAGTTTCCGGACACCTGATTTTTAAATCTGTCAATCTCGATCAATTTCAGCCCAAACTGAAACTGGATGATTTTTGGATATTATTTTCTTCAATCTTTTCTACAAATGACCTCCTGCATCAACCCCCTCTTTGCACTTCGAATGAAATCTCGGCCGAAATCTCCGGCATCATATTTCAGCCTACACATTATCAGAACACAAGTATAAGACGCTGGATTCTCTCAGTGCCTGTTACGAAACAACTTTATTGGACCATGTTACAACGTAGCATTTTCAGTTGGGAGATTTTGCGAGCAATCTTTGGAAAAATCGTTAAAATCATATATGTATCAATTCATTATAACATGTAGAATATAACAAATAATTAATTTTAAGCTTTCAAGAGGAGAAAAACTCGTACCACGGAAGAAACTAACTGTTGACATGCACTTCGAATCATCCTTGAAAATGACGGACACTGTAAATTGTAAACTGCAGAGCGGATACGCTACTGTGTCGGAAAAGTATCCGGATAGTCTCTCTCTCTCTCTCTCTCTCTTGATATTATAAATTCCCCCCTCCTGTCAGCGAAATTCCCATCCATATAAAATGACCTTTTCTTTGACAAAAAAATCGTTTAAAATATGTGTAAAATTTTATATATGAAATATATATATATGAATCAGAATAGTAAAGTATTGTTGTTCTAATTTATACCCCTGTTTCTACTTACAGCCTCCCCAATGCTTTCTTACAGTTTTTTGCAAAGTTTCGATTTATTCAAACTTTCCCCTTTTGGCTTGTTTAAGCGCTTATTTTCCCCCACGCATTGGCACCCCAAAAGTAAGAAATAAGACTGGCAGTACAGCGCTCTGAACACAATGACAGATGGAATGTTCTAAAATTTTATAAGTCATTATTTATTTATTTATTTATTTATTTATTTATTTATTTATTTATTTATTTATTTATTTATTTATTTATTTATTTATTTATTTATTTATTTATTTATTTATTTATTCAATCATTCATTTATTCATTTATTTATTTATTTATGTACAATCATTAATTGACGCTTATTATATCAATATTATTTTACAGTTTCAATCGCTAATTCCACTACGCGGCAGCAAGTTTTTATTCTTTCTCTTTCTCTTATCACAAATCACAGAAAATTGTTAGATGCAATCATTCAGTGTTTCCAGTGTAAAAAAAAAATGCGTTACAAACCGAAACGTCATTTGTTTACATAATATGAAGAAAATGCCCCATTTTCAAATACTGTAAATTGTATAAATTGGTAAACATCATGAAATATTGCGGGCTTTTTCATCCCAAAATTCAGTCTAAAAAGGCTTAGACTCTGATTAATTTGCATCAACGAACCAGATTCATATATAAATTCAATCAATAACTTCAAATTTCCTCTCAGAAACATTGATGTCTAAAAGCAACATTCGTAGCCTGAGACTGAGCCGTACTATACATGTTTATATTTCGCCTTTTTCAAACCGAGAAAAGCACTGAATGCAAAGTGCAATGCCTTTATTTCTTTTATGCTCCCGACAAAAATTCGGGGGAACATGCACATGTCTGTCTGTCTGTCTGTCTGTCTGTGTCCGTCCGTCCGTCCGACCGACGTCCGAACTCGTGCACATAATTATATTTCCTCAGATCAGAAGGACCTAACAAGATTTATAAGACGTAAAATCTGCTCTAAAAAGTGGATTTTTGAAAATGGAAATTTCAATTTTGGAGATGTTGAAAATGCGTCAGCCAATCAGAGCCTTCGGCGGCCATGGACTAATATTGTTGACTATTCGGCACGACAAACACAAATGGTAGGAGACCTTGGGTAGTGCTTCTTGTAAGGTTTCGTGAAATTCTGTGCAGCGGTTACTAGCAGAGGCGAAAATGCATCAGCCAGTCAGAGCCCTCGATATATGATCCGATGAATTATATAAAATTAGGAACGAAATTTATTGCTTCGCCGATGTGAATATTGCGCTAAGAATTGTAGCTATTGAATACAATTTAAGGAGTACTTCACCGAAAAGTAAAACATAAAAAAGTCTTCAAATTCATTTATAATTCAAATTGACAGTATTGATTTTTTTTTCTGCATACGAATCGCCACGCGGAAGAAATATGGCACAAGATTCAGGGCTAAAATCGCGGCTCCTTTGATAATATTTCACACAATTTTACATTTATAAATATTCATTGGGTTAGACCTTTTGGGATACATTAAGGCCATTCTTCAAAGGGTCAAGGTCTTTTCCAGGCTAAGATAACTTGGTTTCAAATTTTGATTAATGACAGAAACATTTATATTTTATGTTTTTACTGCGATGATTGATGAGTATATAATTGTGTGTCAAATGGGGGGGGGGGGGGGGTATGTTACACAAAACATAAGGATCGGAGGGTAGTGTACAGAAATGCTGTTGATGATAATTTCATCAGATTCACACAAATGCAGGATCTAGCTCCTTCAGGACAAGAATCGATGGAAGGTAATTCATCAAATGGCCAAGGTCATTTCTAGGCTTGAATAGCTTTTCCTGCATAAACAATGAAATTCATTAAAAATATGTTTCTTGGTCCTTATGATGAGAAAAATTGGGAGAGGGCCCGGTTACACATGTATACATGTAATTGTTCAATTCGGATAGTGATTTGCTAGATGTTACCTTTCAGACAAAGGTCTGATCGAAGATCATTCGTGATCATTTCTAAAAATATATACTCAGGAAATTGGACTTCCAGATCTGTACGTGTCCAGTTCCAAAAAAATGTTTAGAAAAATTTTGCCCGAATTTTCGGAACTTTCAATTAATATTAGAGAAAAGAATAAAAAGTTTTGGTTTTTTTTTTTTTCACTTGGATTGTATCTACATACTAAATATAAATTCAGAAACACTGCGGAGGAAACATTGCGATTTGCGGCTGATAATCATATTAAAATTTCTTTGTTCGAGGAGCATACATGCAGGATGCCATCAGTCAAGTTTGACCAATTTTCCTTATCGTTCGGTGCTGGGCGCAAACAATCACTGGAAAAAAGAAGAATACCTATATATGGGCATATATACCGGTATGACTGTATAGTTCATTTACAATATGTTCATTTTCATAGTAAAAAAAAACACACACATTTTTTAATTTAAAGTATTTTTAACAAAAAATTAATTTGGAACCTGTATTAGCTTTACCCAATGTGCAATACATGTAATATAGAGAGATCTATGGGGTAAAATAATCCATGCATGCATAATTTCCCCCGATTTTGGAACAGAGGTACAATCTACCTTGATCATGGTCATCATTGTACACTCTCTAATTAAAATAGATTTCCATACAGTCTACATGGTCTACAGACTCTACACTGAGCACAGGTGCCCAGAGTTCCCGACGACGTCTTGGGTATCACACTCATCGATATGTACAGACGCTTTTTATATACAAAATTTCTTCCTTCTTCCGTAAACTTGGTCGGTCACTAGTTATTGTTTCAAGATTAGATATATCTACCCGCGATGCCACACTTGACTGACATCGAAAAGTAAATACGAAAAGCTCACACCACAAGAGCTGCATCACTACTTGGACATTTGCCGAGTGCAATCAATAACACGGTGACCTTGTCGAGTAAGTCGCGTTTCTCGCGATAGTCGCTTGCTCAAGCCTGCGTGTCAAGTAACGGGGGTAAGTGCAGTTGCCTTCCTTGTGTTCCTTCTATGTTTTCGTCCTTAATTTACTAAATTCTGAGATCAAAATAGTCTTTTCTTCTCAAGTTTGCCTTTCTTTATTAATATTTGTTGTCTTTTTTGTGTTCTTTGGCGATTTAAAGGTCTATCGACCGAGGTTTTAACGGCACGGGCAACTGTAACATCTTGCACGGAACAACATGGCCGCGTTACCCGACCTCTTTGTTTACAAAACCAATCTTGCCTGTACACGCCTCGTGTAAATAGATAACAAGGAAATTGATATTTAGTACTTAAGTTTATGCTTATTTATAGGTTTTCATGTATGTTTTTTGAGGATATTGAATGTTACAGGTAAGGGAAAACTGTAGAAATACGTGATTGTGTGTTTCGTGCAGACGAACTTGTTCGCAACAGAAGCATTTCGCCTTGATCTATTTTTAGCACTTTGTATGTACAAGCCTTGGTTTAGAATGTTCATATTGTGCAAACGAGGAGTACATTGTCTCAAAGGAGGTCAAGTATAAAAGGACTTTAACATTGATCTCTCCTTCACTACATAGTCAGTGTAATAACTACGTGTAGGGGAAAGAGAGGAATAAAGGAGGGGGGGGGGGGCTAAGTAAAGAAAAATCCCAAACAGTGCTCAATACATACACACCTTTTCAGTGTTCTAGAGCAATGCAAAAATTATATATGCATGTCACTATAAAATACACAGATATATTTTTGTCAAATTATGTGTGTACACTGTACAATGTGTGTGTGTGTGTGGGGGGGGGGGGGGGGGGGGGGGTGTTCTACAATCTTTTATGTTGAAATATAATTTGATTAAATTTGATTTTTCATCGATGTTTGATTTTAAATTTTACATGCCTCAGTCACAAATTGCTGTAGAAGTGTAAAGTTGCAACTTGCTGTCATTCCATCATTCTGAATGATTCATTTCCTGGCTAATTGTCCCAATGAATCTGATAGTATATAAACCCATTGATAGATTTCAGTGAAACTTATATTATAGTACAAAGAAAGATATACATATAACTAATTGTAACTGTGCGTGAATTACAGGAAAGGATTAATGTTGCCCAAAGTTTATTACAGGAGGTATGGATCCTGACCTTAGATTATTCTGAGACCGCCCCGTGATTGGAGATTCATTCAGCCTGGGCATTAAGTTTTGGTCCTGTCTGTAAATTGTATGAAAAATGTAAACCTTTGCCATAATTCTTGAATGGTTAGTGATGTAGTTTCTATATTTCACATGTGAAATTCTAGAGGTAGGACCTTTCCATTGGCATCTAAAATTTGATCTTGATCTTGGAGTTTGACCTACTGAAAAAGTTTAACCTTGGTCATAAAGCTCTTGAATACAAAACGTAATATGTGATAGTTCATATACATGAGTTGTATCACATTTGTATCCCTTGTAGAATAACATTTGCATTAGCATGATTAGTTGGTACCAAAATTTGACCTTGGCGTTTGACCTACTTGAAAGATCAGTGATAGGGCTTTTATATATTTTACATGTGTATACCTTGTGGTATGACCTTTCCATTGCAGGGGTCTAGAATTCGAAATTCCCATTTCCCGTTGCCCGGGGCATGTGAAAAATTAGGTTGGGAAAGTGCAGAGCAGGTGTTCACTTGCCCGTGGGCAAGTCAACTTATTGAATGTTTTAATCTTCTTAATTCAGATTTCTTTCTTATCTCATAATTCTAAGACAGGGTTTTATTTTATTCTGAGGAATTACATGTATGCACTTGATTTTTAGGGTTGGGCAAGTAAATTTTATGTCCTGAGTTGCCCGTGGCAAGTAGGTTTTGATAAAAATTCTAGACCCCTGCATTGGCACAAAAAAAAAAAGATTTTGACCTTGGAATAACACAACAGCTGATATGCTGGCAGGTGAATTCACAATCACACTTTTTTGCATAGTGACACATAGGGATCACTTTGTCTGTCTGTCTGTCTTTCTGTCTGTCTGTCACCAGTGTGCGAAACTAACTTTTAAGTCCTATAGACATTCGGTCCACAGTAATTTTAGTTCCTATAGACCTCAGCATTTTCCTATAGACCGAAATAAAAAGGCACAAAAATCAGAATGTTTTTGCATTTTATTTGCTAAAATCATCTGCCAATCATTTATTATATTCTCTCTCAATTTGGTAGACAATTTGTGTGATGGGATTTTCATTTTCAAGTTCATTTTGTTCTATTTCCCTGTCAGATTCACTGTCAATACTTGATTCATCACTAGAACTAGCACATGCAAGGTTTCGTTTCGTGCCCGGGTGTGCACCTTCAACATATTTCAACCGGTCAAAGAACGACATCGCGACCGGCTTTAGATGACGAAAGGACGATAAAAAACAGAAGTACTACAACACATCAACGTTTTACAGGTGCTTAAATAATCATTGGTAGTATAAATAGGCTGGATTTAGGCCACGTAAAAATATTTATATCCATTCACATGTAAAATATTGAACAGAAGGCGTCCTATAGCTAACGTTAACGTAAATATGGAACGTGCTGTGATTACACTTAAGTATTTATCGGGTACCTTTTGGATAATTCAACTTCTTTTATAAGTAATGATTGAAAATGACACACAGCGGGTTTTTTTTTTTCTGCAATTGAAATAAAAACTTTTCATCGGCGGCTGTATCTGAGAAATGACCGATCAATTTTATATGGCCTTACCTGCTCTTGCTAAGCTATTGCTGTGCGAAGAGCAAACATTTACATGACTCGGGTCAGATTTCCTATAGACATGTCTGTCTACCGAGTTTTTGATCTCTATAGACCGACCAGAATAACTATAGACTTTGTCTATCGGTCCACCGTTAATTTCGCACACTGCTGTCACACTTGGATTCCACACTCTATATAAAAGTGAAACCTAAGTGTCGCTATGTTTCGCAGGTGACACATGCATTCCTTGGAATGATTTTGTATTTTATGGGTAAATAATATACTGTAAATTGCTTTATTTTCGTCAGTACCAATTTTCTTCAATTCGTTCAAAATGACCATTTCGTCAGTACGTATATTCGTCATCCAAATGTCCCTAAAATATAAATTCGTCTGTTCAAATGCCAACTTAACATTCAGGTATAGGCCGTACGCGTTTGTTTTCATTGCTTGTTTAACAATAATTGGTAAACAAACAATTAGAGATACGTATACCACCTAGCTTGTTGTGAAAACATATCATTTGGTAATTAGAAGTACAGTATATGCGACTTTGTGACAAATGGCTGTCCAAAGTCGGCACCGGTTGCCCATTGGTCTCGTTGGTTTATGTGTAGTCTTTTGTGATTGATGTTTACATGTCGTGTGTCTCTTTTCAGTCTCGTGCTGTACTCTTCTTTTGTGTTTTTGCATTGGGTGTTTTGCTGTTGATGCTGCAACGGGGTCTTGTTGGAGATCTCCTCCCTTCTTTTGTGTGCGTATTCAGTTTTCAATAATTTATCATTTGCCTGTCGTATTAACTCTTAAGATTCAATTTTTCCTTTCTACAATATATTTTGTCAGCAGGAGTATTTATATTCGTCGATACGTAATTTTGTCAATGGAGGCACTGACGAAAATGACGAAAATTGGTACCTGACGAATAAAAACCAATTTACAGTAATTTTCAACTTATCCTCCTGAAACAAAAAATATAACGGCATGTTATGCTTTGAGAAGTAGATCAAATCAAGGGTCAATATAGAGGGGGGAGGGGTTCAAATGTCAACCTCAAGTCAAGGATATGCCTTATGATATAGGATTGGAAGGTCAAGGTCATAGGACTTTGATGATTGAAAATGGTTTCTGGATCAAAACAGAATGCATAAATTGCACCTAGTGTCATGAAAATGCATTCCAGAATCAAGGATGCGGCCAACTGAATTTTTTATCTAAAGGTCGGAACTCATTAGGTTATTGGTCTTTGATAATTGTAAATGGTTTCTGGATCATAATGGAGTTTTAATAATAAATACTATGTCTATCATTATTAAACTTCTGAGAAATATTTTCCATAAGTCAAAGATGTACCATATATTTAATTTGTGGTCAAAGGTCAAGGTCATACTAATGACTGTCACTAAAATGATAATTGAAAAAAGTTTTCCACTACAAGTAATCCAGCAATGGTGATATGCTATAACTCCTTATCAGAATGTGTAAATTCAACAGGGACTAATTGACTACACTGTATACATAACCCCTTTATCATGTTTATATTAATAAACTTTTAACGTTGCACTGTAGCACTTGTGATTTTTTATGAGAGTGATTTTGGTTTGATTCAAATAATCTATGGGAGAATCTTCAGCATTTGACCAGTAATTTTCCAGACGACTTTGTAATATATTACCAGTAGGTCAAGAATTTAAAATTTAAATGCTTAATTTTCAGTTTCATGTTTTCTTTCAGACTCAGAGTATGTGATAGAGAAGCTGTGTTGACATCTCTATGTAGTAGATATTGACAAAGATACAGTGGCTCTTAAATAGGACAGGTATAGTAGTATATCCAAAATCAGTTATTATGATTTATAGTAAAAAAAAAAATATATAATATATTAGAGCTGAAATGAATATCAATTCCACTCGTCACTTGAACCAATCAAAAACCAATCGCGGCTCCGTGATAATTTGATTTGTTCATGCGACTCATGGAATTACTGGACAATAAACCACGGCTAGCTGGTTGTTATTTCTATTCAAATACGATAGCCGTTCCAAAAGTTTGTGGGCACGTGCCATAATTACTGCATGTAAGGGTGAAAGTCAATGAAATTTTCTACGGATGAAATTACATTATCAGATAAAACAAATATCAAATAACAGTGCTAACAGGTGAGGTACATGTAGATACCATATCCTTGGCTTGCTAGTGTCGTATCAGTAGACAATACTTTAGCCTGGGTTATATATATATTAACTATGAGGTTATATATATATTAACTATGAGGTTATATATATATTAACTATGAGGTTATATACATGTATATATACATGTATTAACTATGAGGAATAGGGCTTTGATATTTTTCAAACTAATATTCAGCATGATGAGAGGCAATTTAATGCAAACATTCCATTTCATGTCCCCTGACAAATCTCTGTTTCCTATTATGACCAAGTGTGATGTATTTCAGGTTTGACACGCAGGGCTTTCCCAGTTGCTGGTGCTTATTGCATTGTCAAGGACGAGTGGAAACTTGATTGACATCAGATTCATAATCATTTATATAAGGTAAGCACATGTTAAGTGAGTTCACGATATCAGATACTGGAGTTATGCTAAATAAGAAAAGATTATTGTTGTCAGAGTGAAAGGAGCTGTAAGAATGAGACTGGCCTGAAAAAGTTGAAGTTTCAAAATGCAAAATTTGAGAAAATTTTACAATAGAAATGTAATCTATCTTGTATGTTATCAGTCTATTGACTGTTGCCTGAACTAAGGTCTTCACATTTTCTACTTTTCTGCAACTTCATGCATTGTCACAAAAGTTTACAGGTAGCAAGTACTTTGTACTGTCCACGCAGCTCACTTCAGAAATCGAAAAATTGAAGTTTTCTCCACTTTGCCCGCATATTTTCAAATTAAAATTTATATAGTGGGATATATCTCAAACTCTCATAACTAATGGTGTATGATATATGTCTGTACGACCAATACTATGCTCACAGTTAGAGAAAATAATTTTAGATGTGGAGATTTCTATGTTAATTTTAGTGTGACGTCGTCGATGTTCTCCATTGACTCAGTGTTAAACATCGACGATGTCGCGCTAAAATTAAATAGAATTCACTGTGAGCGTAGTATTAGTTGTAGGTACACATATCATACACCGTTGGTTATGGGAGTTAGAGATCTATCCACCTATATAACTTTAAATCGCAAAATATGCTGACAAAGTAGAGAAAACTTTAATTTTCCGTTTTCTGAAGTGAGCTGCACAGACAGTAGTTATGTTGTTCATTTATAGGACAGAGGGTATATTGATTTTTTCCTGTATGTTTGTGTCTTCTCCTTTGTCGGTCTGATATTTTAATTTTGTCCATAACTTTTGAACCATATCAGGTACAGCTTAGATATGTTGTATGTGCACTGCTTGTTGAAAGACCTTTCATTTGATATCTTGACCTTGTGACTTTAATTTTGTCCATAACTTTTGAACCATATCAGGTACAGCTTAGATATGTTGTATGTGCGCTGCTTGTTGAAAGACCTTTCATTTGATATCTTGACCTTGTGACTTTGACCTTGAAGTTATGTCTTCTTATAAAAAAACACTTTCTGCAATACCTCTGTGATCTATAAAACCTAAATCATCTTTTATGTATTTCACATTTGTCTTCCGTATGACCGAACTTTGATCTTTGTCCCTGTGACCTTGACTTTCCTAGATTGAGAACTTCACCTTTGCTATAAGTTTTTGGCCAAAGCTTAGAAAGCTTTGATATTTCAGATATTTATGATCTTTGACTCACTGGCTTTGACCTCTGAGTTTGACATACGTTTAGGAAAATACACTGACTAGTGATTCCTCTGACATCTGTTAAGACATGTGATATATACATATTTTTTATGTGACAAGACTTTTGATTTGTGTCCCAAGTCTTTAAAAATAAATCAGCTGTTCCATAAAATTTGATTCTCTTTTTATTGGCAAGATTTTGTCACGACAAAGCAAGATATTGATTGACAATAAGGAAACTATTTAGATATGTAAACTTTTTTTAGCACATTGCAAATATTTGATACCTTATGGTGATGTAAGACTTGTAATGATGTAATCAATGTTCTCTAACTGTTGTAGAATGACCATTCTTGTGATATCAACAGAGAAGATTGACAGATTCTGATGGAATGACCAGCTAACTAGACTGGAGAAAGGTAAGAATGGGTCAAGAATAAGAACTATAAATATATCAAGATTTTCGATCCAACTGACCTACATGTCTCACTCGAAACATTATGATTAGTAGCTACTATTTTGCAAAAAAAAAATTATTTACCAAACTTACACCTAATATTCATTTTACATCTATTAGGCTTATTTAATTAAGAGTTATCTGCCATTCAGGACTTACATCCTGATGTTAAGTCATTTTAGCTGAAAAAAAAATCATTTATGGAAGCATTATTTTACATCATTATTTTGTACATGACAAGACCCGACCTGTACTTATAGAATCTTGGTTTAGAATGATCACAACTATTAGAAAAATGGACATATGATGTAACAATAACGTCTTTTACATTGCCGTTGTAGACTTGCTTTTTTTACATGCCAAGACCCAACTTCACTGCATTTGACGTAACTTTTTACTATGACATCGTAATATTATATCTATGATGTCATAGTGAAAAATGACGTCAAAAGTTGTGATGTCGGGTCTTGGCGTGTCTAAAATGCAAGTCTACTGCGGTAATGTGAAAATGGTCTTTTTGTTGATGTCAGGTAGCTGCCCATGTGGGAAATAATTTGCTGTAAAGAAAAAGACAACACCAGAACGTTCTGTATTTTAAAATTGGGGACAAACTTTTCAACATCTTTACAGTCCAAAACATTATACTGATTCATTACTTTAATATCAGCCTTAACCTTTGTTATGTTGCTTACATACATGAACAAATCAACATCATGAAAATTAGTATGAAAACTCCAGAGATTTATTTGCATTGGGCTATTACATGTAATTGGCTCCTATTGAGTGTTTGACAGCAGTACAATTTGACCCCCTCATTTTGTGAAGTTTTTACTTGATATTAATTTATATGTACATATAGTTTATATATAGCATTTGAGGGATGCAAAATGTTCAGTATTTCACCCCTTAGCCGACTTTACCGTATGACATCATAATACTGTAAACATGGTCATCTTCGCTGGAGGAAACATCAAGACGTTACACGTCGGGGAAATATTCGCGATAAAAATGTCTTTCCCGTTGTAAGAATGCAGTGGGGATATTTTAGTGTGGGGGAAATTTTTTGCGAAGTCTCTTGATTCTTGTCTCTTGAATGTTGTTCGGAGAGCCAATAGTTTGACACCAGATACATGTACATCTATAAACAATTTTAAATCATCCTCATGAAGACATCATGATGAGTTTCATTGTCTTGACTCTTCATTATATTTATAATGGTTATAACACCAAAGTATGGAATTAATATTTGGAATGATGTAATACTCAGAAGATGTTGAAAGGATATTTTTTTTATCTTGCAGGTAACTCTTGCCTCTGTGATGGGGAAGACCAAAGGAGTTATCCTTCCTAACAATACATGTGATATCTGTGGATTTAACACCAAGAATGTGTACATCTACAAACGACACAGAGTGAGATGTAAGAGGGAGAAGACGGACACCGGCCCAGACGAACTGACGAAGCTGAAAGACACGATGCTTAACTCAGGGGAACAACCCAATACTTCAAATTCAACACCTCTTAAAGTACCAGACTTCAAAACCAGTCAGACCAAAGATAACGATGGGGAATCTGAGTTGAGAAAGAACATGACGGCTAGAGTGGAAGAAAAATCAAAACCGACGTATAAAAAGACATACAAGTGCAACCAGTGTCAGTTTACAACTTTGAAGTCCAAGATGTTTCTCTACCATCAGATCATCAAGCATAAAGAAAACTTATGCATCTACTCGTGCATGAAGTGTGAATATTGTTCAAAAGTGAAGGGCAAGATTCAGACTCATATGGGCATGGTTCACAAAATTAAAATTGCTGATTTGAAAGAGATTCCTCTAGAATACGACTTTAAATCTGGACCTCCAGTAGGAATCAAGGAAGAGGATGTGTCTGTTGATCTATCTAAACCTACACCTTCACCATCACCAAAACTTATACATGTACCTAAACCAAGTTCACAGCCATCTTCCATTCTAAGCAGTGCATTGACGTGTGCTAAATCACCCAGTGCAGACGATCATATTATAGAGATGAACAGCGGGCCTGGCAGTGTCAAGTACAAGTGTAAATATTGCCTCTTCAACAACCCTGTAAAAGAAGTAGTATCATCTCATGTGAAAACCAAGCATATGAACATGAAGCAATTCAAATGCTCCCAGTGTGATTATACAACTACCAAAAAGATCGAATTTATTGCGCACAAGGCGGAGCATGTGAACGTAAGCAGTGACCAAGGGAAAATACTGGTAGAACCAACAGAGTATAGATGTGGGGAGTGCGACTATACGACATATTCCAAACTTGATTATGACGAGCATAAACGGGGACATGATAATGAGGTCATGCCTTACCAGTGCAACATCTGTGCGTTTTCAAGCGACAGCGAATTAGCAATGGTTCGACATATGAGTACTGCACACATAGAGAATCCAGATGGTGTTGAGATCATAATTCCTCGAGCTCCGGAGGACGATATCGATTCCTCGATGGATATGGACTATTCTGGTGGATTGAATTATTCCACTGAGGACTCGTACACATACCTACCTGATTCCGTGCTCGGTATGGACACCTCAAACTTTGATGATGACCTAGATTCTGCACGATCTAGTCGTGAAGGAACACCAACGTTCATGAGGAAGGATCAGATGGCCAGGCTCCTGTCAAAGCTGCAGACATCAGACGGACTTTTTTTCTGCCCACTATGTGGACTCAAGTATAAACGATCCTCTGATTTGAATCGTCACATGAAGTTGAAGCATAACATGAGAATGAGGCAGTATTTGTATCAAATGAAAGACGAGGAAGATCGAACAGGTGAGACAAGCGAGGAGAGGTCGTTTGGAGTCTTCAGCGGCTGTGAGGTGTATGTGGAGAAGGAGGCGGACAATAATGGTGATCTGAAATGTAAATACTGCACCTATGTTGCTTCAGATCCTACAGAGTTACGACAGCATCTTTCAATCCACACTATCGAGAGTAGATATAAATGTCCCATCTGTGATAAGCAGTACAAATATAGCGGTGATATCCACGTGCATCTGAGACAAGACCATCAGGTTGACCCAGATACTGTCCAGATTTCCAAAGTGCCTATAATACCCAATAAGAAATCCTCCCCAGCTGTATTCAGGTGTCCTAGCTGTCCCTTTTCTTCACACTGGAAAGCTGAAATTGATAGACATTCCAAGCTGCATAAGGAATCCAAGCCGTTCAAATGTAACAATTGCAACTATGAAACGCACTGGAAGGGAGACATCAGGAGGCACGTCTTCAAGCATCATCCTACGCTAATGACTGATGGAGTCTTTCTTGAAGACGTAATTACCATCGACCTTGATAAGTCAAAAGCAAGACATTTTCCAGATTCTTTCAGAGAAGAGAGTCCATCTCTACAGGACAGCTTAATGTTAGAGATGCATGGACACATGGATGATGACGACATGATGGAGAACTCCTCCACCAGTATAGATGATGGCAGCTCCAGCTTCGATAGGACGTCTTTTGATCGATCTAGGAGTGCCACTCCCATGAAGGAATCACCAGGAGGGCCACAAATCTTTAAGTGCGATCACTGCTCCTTCCAGACTAATGCTCCGTCTAAGCTTAGTGCACATGTAGCTACACATGTGAATTTGAAGGTTTACATGTGCCCTGTATGTGGTAGGAGGGCTAATTGGAAATGGGACATCAGAAAGCATATAAAGAAGGATCACCCTGGTACACCAATGGATGTGGTCAAACTAAGCAGACAGGAGGCTGAAGCTACTATACAGAAATACATAGACACAATGCCAGTGGTCAGACGTGAGCATCACTTAAACTGCGAGATAACACCCAGCAAAGTACCACCAAAACCTGTGGAGACAGAGCATCCCTCAACACTATCAGAGATGACCAGTGCTAGGAAGAGTAAAAACTATGTCTGCTCAGCTTGTGGATTCAGATCAAATGTGCGAGGGAATGTCAACAGGCACATTAAATCTCTCCATCCTGGAAAGACTGTTGACTTGCTGTTTATACCTGATACCATTAATGAGGTGGAAGATTTACAGAAGGCTGGAATTAGCATTCCGTCATACTCCACAAGTAGTACAGCAACGCCTGACGCTAGTGAGAAGGGCTTGCTTGCACCATTGAACGTGCCATCTTCTGCAGGAAAAACGGAGAAACCATACATGTGTGCGGAGTGTGGAAAACGCTGCTCCATCAAAGCAGATGTAAGGAAGCACTATCACTACATTCACCCCACACTAGAGATCAAAATTCTTTTCCTGGATGAACACGGAGCTACTCTGCTGCCTCCAGAAGATACAAGGAACAGACCACCTTCTGCTATAGAAAGAGCAACTGCTAAGATTTTAACTGGCAATGAAGATTTCAAACCTTTCAGATGTGGGGAACCGGGATGTGGAAAGTCTACCAATGCTAGAGGTGACATAAAGAGGCACTACTCCTTCATGCATCCAGGTAAAAAGGTACAGGTCATATCTATTGGAGAAGATGGACAAGAAAGAATAGAACCGTACGAAGAACCTGGGTCTTCTGCGATATTAACTTCAGCAAATCCCAAAGTATTTGGATACATTAAACCATTTAAATGTTCCTTGTGTGGCCATAGATCGAACTGGAAATGGGATTTGACCAAACATATGAGGTCCAAGCATCCAGATCCAAATGAAAAACCCTTTATCATAACATTGAGTGAAGCTGAGGCCAGGTCTACATATAAGGAGTACATGGCCGGCATTATCTCTCCGGTCACGTCAGCAGTCAAGAAACTGAAATCTTCAATGGTGGAGAAGGAGAAGAAACAAAGGGAAGTAACCCTGAAGAGGAGTACCTATCGACAATTCAAGTGCACTGCATGCCCCTATCGATCAAATTGGAGAAGTGACTTGCTTCGTCATATCAAACGAAAGCACGGTATTGCAAGAGCAAAGGTTCAAATTTTAGATGTCGAAGAAGCCAAACAATCTTTATATGAGTATGATTACAAGCCAAAGAAGAATAGAGGGCCTTTTGGAGTGAAGAAGAGGTACATGTCGGGGGAGGAGAGAAGGGATACGGGCAGAATATGGAAGTGTGGGAAATGTAACTATCGTAACAAGGACAAAGTTGTGGTCATCAATCATTTATCTACACACGGTGTGAAAGCCTACAAATGTACTGTGTGTGGATATGCCACAAATTACCGCAGCTCAGCCTATAGGCACATCAAGGGAAAGCACAATTCTGACAACATATCTCTGTGTCGCACAGCTATCAAGTATATAAAATACGACATTCTCACTGAAACTGAAATTGAGGTAGGCAGGAAGAACCCGTCTGGAAGCCATGCTATGGGTACTAATGAGGAGTCGGAAGATGTTAATGAGGAGGATGCTGATTACGATGCCACTGAAGCGGAACCAAATACTTTCATTGATACCTACAGGTGTACCATATGTAATTTCAAAGCAAATTGGCGTTCCTCGGTCTGCAGGCATATTAGGAATGTACATAGTACTAATGATTACACTGGACTGTTAGAGGGCACAAGGAGATTTTTCAACGGAGAAACAAAGCCTCTTGATATAGTGTGCTTGTCAGTTGAAAAAAAGGACAAAGAACCCACTGAGTTCAGAACACCAACACCCTCCGTTTCTTCCGAACCTGATGTTGAGGATAATTCTGACAAAAAACACAAGTGTACTATATGCCCATACAGAACAGCAAAACCAAATTTATTGAAATTCCATATGAGTTGTCACAAACCACAGCCAGGGGTGGTGCAGGAGAAGTGTAAGTTCTGTCCTTACTATGTCGTAGCCAAGAGACTACTTCACCAACACATGAGGCTGCACATGCAGGAAATGCACAATCGTCAAAAAGAGGCTACGCTCCAGAAGTCAGCTACACCCGTAAAGAAATCGTCCATCTTCCAATCTACAACGCCAGGAACCGTTACACCTAAAAAGTACAAGTGTAATAACTGTCCGTACCAAAGCAACAGCAAAAACGACATTCTATATCACAAACAGTTCCATCGTCAGCGACCTTCATGTGAATTCAAGTGTGACTATTGTGATTATTGGGTGACACATAGAAGGCTTATACGACAGCATATGAAAGTACATGATAACGCGCCTTCACCAGCTCTGTCCAGCTCTGCTCATTCATCACCAACCAAATCTGACATTACCGAGTCTAGTGCTATACATGACACGGTTCAATTAGCCATGTACAAACAACGCATGATATCAGCCAAGATTGCACCAAGTATTTCCCAGAAACCTGTTATGTCACCCATGAAAATTGCCTGCTCTGTTGGAAATAAATCAGGATATGCTCTAAAGAACGGGGTGTATAGGAAAATGCATAAGTGCTCAAAATGTCCCTATATGAATCTGCGCCTGAGAAATCTGCGACTCCATGAGCTAATGCATGGTAATAGGAAATCAAAGACTCCTTTACAGAAATGTCCTCATTGTGATTACTCAGTTGGATCTAAAGGGCTTCTATCACATCATCTGAAGGTACATCAACCAGGCTATATGATGGCCATAACTGACGTCTCAGCACCGGAAATAGGAATAAACGGAACGACGCACGATGACGAGGAGGTGGATTCTGATGAAAACAACTCTGACACAGCAGACATCACCATGGAAACCAAAGCTGATACTTTATTTGAAATTGCAAAGTTCAAGAAATACAGCTGTGAGAAATGTCCATATGCAAGTGCAAAAAGGTCACACTATGAACGACACGTCTCTCTTCATGGAAGTAAACAAAGATGCCAATGTAAATACTGTGATTATAGTGTACCATCAAACAATCTACTGGCTCAACATATGAAACTCCACATGTCACCAAATCAGAACCTACTTGCTGTGCAGTCATTGTCCAATCTACAACTCCTTGAAGAAGTGCCTGCAGACGTAGCATTAGCCAGTGCTCTACCACCACTGGACAGGAAGGGGTCGTTTTCTGTCAGTATTACACACGACCACATGGATTTGTATGAAAACTCACCTGAACTTGATATCGAGCCGAAGAAATTGTACAGATGTGACCGTTGCCCGTATGCAAACGTAAGACGTGACCATTTGTTAGCCCACCTAAAATTCCACATGATCAAAAGTGAACTTGTCTGTCCGTATTGTGATTACTCCGTTGCCAAGCAACACCTGTTGACGCAGCATATCAGAGTTCATTTCTGCCCTCTACCAGAGCTTTCTAATTGGTTGGTTCAGAATGGTGAGATGGAAAGAATGAAACTGTCAAAGGACCCAGATATTTCTGAAGCATTGTTCGTAGCTGAATTGTACCGCACTGATGGATGTGGAAAAACACAATCAGATGACGAAAGCAATGAGAATGTCAAGGCGGAAGAGTCTGTGGATGTAGAAAATAAAGATGACAAAGTGAAACTGGAAGAAAATGACATCAAAGAAGAGCAAACGAAAGAAACTGAGGTTACACCAAGTAGTGCTAGCAATGCAGAGCCATCTACAGGCAGCCAGGAGGAGAAAATTCTGGATGATGAGAAAGCTGACACCAAAGCCGATGACAAAGTAGATGTTAAAGCTGATGATGGAGTAGATGACGGAGGAGAGAAGGCTGATGAGTATATATGTCAGTATTGTGACAGAGAATTCCCGTCATCAGATATACTGGTCAAACATGAAATGCAACATCTCATCGGTAACAATTATGAGGTAAGAACTCACAAACTGCCGTGCTTTCTACAAATAAGACAATCTCCAATTATTTGGCTCTCTAATAAAATTGTTATTCAAAACATTCAATCATTTTGATAAGTCAATAGATTTGCATGAAATAAAGTTTGTAGCATTTGTTTTGGAGAAAGATAATTTTTAATCATAATACATTTAATATGTTTAATGGACTAATATGATTTTAAAAAGATATAACAAATTCTAGACTAACTTTTGAAGTTTTGTGAAATTCTATGCAGGTATGTAAAAGAGGAGAAGTTGAAAATGTTTCTGCCAATCAGAGCCTTTGATTGCCACATTTCTTGACTGTTAAGCGCATCAATTAATATAATTATATCTCGGAGAAACTTCTTCAGTGCTAGCATTTGTTATATTTTAAATTTTATGATGCACAACTTCTACAGGAATACATGGCTCAGATTCAGCAAATGGCAGACATTAGTGACGAGGAAGAAGGAGAAGACGTCTTAATGGAGGACGCACATTCTGATACAGTGGCTCCACCAGGTGATGGAATGTCAGATGGTTCAAGCTCGCCTGACGAGGACGAAAACTACCACGATGAGATCCGACTTATAGATGACATTCCATTGGAAGATGAGATACATGATGATGAATGTCAACAATATGAACAAAAGGAAAACATTAGTCAGGTAGATAATGGAACAATAGACAGTATTAATGACAATATAGACGACGATGATGACGAAATTTCTTTCAAAATTGATGACGAAATTTCTTTCAAAATTGATGATGTTACAAATGCTTCAAAGAATGAAGATTCATCTGTGATTGGTGACGAAAATTCAGCCGTGATTGATGACAAAGGTTCAGCTGTGATTAGTAACGAAGAACAAATGGATGTAGAAGATGATGTAGCCGAGAAAGAAAATGTAGAATAATAGAGTGGTTTTGTTGATGTTTGAAGTGTCACAACACGTAGATTAATTTATGAACAAAATTTTTGCTAGTAGTTCATATGCAGGTTTTGCTTAGTATTATTTAAATATTTTGTTTGAAGTGTAAAGAAGTTGATGTTAAAGAAAAATTTTGCTTAAAATGAATATGCAACTAGTGCCTACTATTATTGTTGGGGATTGCTAGAAAAAGTGGTAAATTTTGTAATGTCACAATGTTTTTATACCTCAGACAAAAACAAGCTTTGATATCAGTCAAACATCAAAAATGGAGTATGACATCATGAATTTTGTCAAATTTTTTGTGTAAATGGAAAGGTAATTTTCAAATTCCTTTAAGCACAAAGAATGCAACTGTTACACTATATTTCAATCATACCCAATTTTTTTGAGTAAAAAGAAATTAATGAATGCAACAATTTCTATCTTTTTATTCTATGATCAGAGCATATGCAGCCTTGCACTTCATGTATTTAGAGAGATATCTTTGGAAAAAATTTAATATACATTTTTATGCAAAGAATTCCTAAGTTGTTTAAGGGTTCACACTGGCATATGATACATGGGAAAATCTATGATATCTTCAGTAAGAAAGTTGATAGTGTTAGTTTGCTTCTGCTAGAAAAATAGAGAATATATTTATTCATACACATGTATTTTGTGCTTCATTTGTATTAGTAAATGTGTATTTTTGCGTTTGACGTTGTTATAAAAAAATTTGATACACCAGTCCTCGGGAGTATTAATTGAATTCAATTCAAACTTAAAAATTCATGATAATTATTCAATTTCTATAAAATTATGCTCAATTCCTAATAACTTTTAAGAAACAAATTTCAAATCCTTTTTCTAATGAACCGATTTCGAAAAAAAACTTTTGCTTTTGATATTTCACTTTTATTTAACCTGTGTGTCAAGTTGACCTTGATACCTGGCAAAGATTGTCTATACCTTTTTTCAAATCTTTTACCTAATACTATTGATTTACCTGCTTGGTTTGCAGATAACCTAACAACCATGTAAGCATATACAATTGATATAGAGAGTTTTAATGAATTAATTATTTACTGGACTATCAAGTTTTTTCAGCATTTGTTGTCTGTATTTTCTTCTATATCTACATGTACATCTTTTTTAGTGAATAATTGACAAGTTCAGCAGAAAATACAGCAATCTCCGAGAGCTTGGTGTTCAGTGATTATATTTATACACTGTGTCAATTTGTGATGTAAACCATTTGATGGATAGGAAGTTTGAGTCTTTTTCAAGGTCAAAGATTAATGTGTACTTTCTTTATGTGCTAACTTTAAACTAAAGATAAATAAAACATAAGTATACATGCAAACGATGCCAGTGAAATTATTTACTATTTACTAAATCAATTACGGTACATCATCAGTAGCTTAGGCCAGATTCCTATTATTTTTTTGTCATTTTGATGTATCCATTTGTGTCTTAACAATATTTGTAGCAAACATAAAGTAGGCATGTTGATCTTTTAGGAAGGGATAAGGAGGTATAAGTAATAGATGATTTTCCAATAAACTTGTTAGATGGTCCGACACCAGACATCACAAACTTTCGCGATATTTTTTATTGTGACGTCAAAATAAAAGGCATGACAACACATCAAGGTGCTTCAAGATGCTGGGATCAGATATGACATCACAATGGAAAATTTTGCCAAATGATGTGATGTCAGTGTCTATGTGTATAAAATCAAGGTTAGGATACTGTCGTATCTTTTATCTGGAAAATGGACCATTGGATCTGAACCTTCGTTAATGTTTGATAACTCAATGGATATACTATCAGAATCAGAAATCATGTGAAATGTACATGTGAGATATTTTGTAATTGAAATCAAACTACAACTGTACCAATGTTTATTTATTTTTTTGGTTTTGAAGATTGCAAGTGCTTGGACACTTTACTGTTGATTTTCTGGTCATATATAAATCTTAATATGTTTTTGATTTGATACACTTTGATATTTATATGAATTTTATATTGCTCTCCTTTTTCACCTCAATTACTCAATTACATTTAAATCATTTATCAATGTTCTCATCCTTTTGAGGTAAATTTGAGTTGACACTGATTTTGCTGTGACCTTGACCTTTATATAACCTCATAGGCAAATGAATTTTGGCCTGTCCATCTGTAATCCAACCTTTAGCAGATAATTACTTCTCCCTGGTTAGTGATGAATATTGTTGACCTATGTAGTACAGAAATATCTTATCTTGTTGGACCGTTTAAAAATTTCTTAACTTTCGCCAAAATTTTTGATTGGCAAAGGATTTTCATATATTTTTTGGCCGGATTGCAAAGCAATTCCGGCCTATAGATTGACTATGTCTTTCCGTCTGTCCGTCTGCCGTCAACATTTTGGTTAAAGTTTCTGGTTGAGGCAAAATCTAAGGAACTATATGCAGTAGAAACTTTATATTATACATGAAGCTTGCCCATGACAAGACCTTTCAATTTATGCCGTAACATTTGTCCTAGTGAACTTGACCTTGGACTTTGACCTACTCAAAGATTTTGGTTAAAGTTTCTGGTTGAGGCAAAATCTAAGTAACTATATGCAGTAGAAACTTACATTATACATGAAGCTTGCCCATCACAGGACCTTTCAATTTATGCCGTAACTTTTGACCTAGTGACCATGACCTTGGACTTTGACCTACTCGAAGATTTTGGTTAAAGTTCCTGGTTTAAGCAAAGTCTATGTAACTGTATGCAGTAGAAACTTTATATTATACATGAAGCTTGCCCATGACAAGACCTTTCAATTTATGATGTAACATTTGACCTAGTGACCTTTTCCTTGGACTTTGACCTAGTTAAGGATTTTGATTAAAGTTCCTGGTTTAAGCAAAATCTATGGAACTGTATGCAGTGGAAACTTTATTTTATACATGTAGGTTGCCTCTGACAAACCTTTCAGTTTATGCTGTATTATTTGACCTATTGACCTTGACCCAGTTAGTGACACAAACTTACTTTGCAATCCGGCCATACCGTCTTTAGCGGTGTTTTATTTAAGTATAATTTGTGGCAGTAACTTCTCTTTTTTTGGTACAAAGTTTGATTATGTGTAAAATTGACTTTGGAATTTGACCTACGTTAAAAAAAAAGTTTACGTTGGGCGTCATTTTTGAATGGAAAGTAATGGGTTTCACATTTGTTTTTACCTAGAACTTTGACCTTGACCTGCTTTTCATACATCAGCTTTAATTCTGATAAAGATACTGACATGAGTATTGGTGTTTCACAAAATTTTGATTTTATGTCAAAGGATTGAAAAGATTAAAGTTAACTTTTATGTTTTCATGGATAGACATAATTCTAAGTGATACATGCAGGTATCAAAATATGCAGGGAAGAATATGTTATGTTGTTTTAAACATAATGTTCTCAAGTGGAATAATAATGTTTAAACTAATCATTTCATCATTGAATGACAAAGTGATTGAGATTTATAATTGTATCAAGCTTTCTTCAACAAGTTTGGGGGGGGGTGCTTTAAACCTTATATTTGCTGTTTTTGTTTTGGGTAGTCCAAATTGCAAAGAATAAGGTATATTTTTTTTAAATATTATGAAGATACTGAGATTTTGGTGAAAAAATATTAAGATATATTATTCAAAACAATCTTCTTATAAAAGCAGATGTTAAGAACATTTTTGACGAAAGCATTTCATTTCGATATGAATGGAAATCTCTGCAACTCTGATTTAATGTGCAGTTTGTAACTGCATACTTGTGACTGTTGAACAAAAGAAGTCTGAGATTTTAATATTTTGAGTGTTGATGCTGTATACAGTATATTTCATTCATTATTATAAGTTTAATTTAAGCATATTTCCTTTATTTACAAGCATTGTGTTAAATAATTTTGTATTTTCAAGTAATGAATTTATATTTACCAACTTTATGCAAATTCATTTAGCACAAGTAGACCTTAGTATAATTATGTAATAAAATTTGTCTGCAAAGTTTTGGTTAGATTGTTCACTCTGAAACGTAAGGAAATCTCCATCCCATGATCTGTATACTATGATTCAAATGTTGAAGGGTTTTACCACACCTTGAAGTGGAGTGAGTTAATGACATACCTGAGAGTGTCTGACTGCGTTTCTGGGTCCATGTTTATGTCTGGTTAAGAAGTTTTGGGTACCTCAATATATAAGAACTTGTGGTAAAGAGTTATATATAGTCAATGAATAAGGACTTGTGCTTCAGTAACCAAACTTGTACAAGTGGTTTGTCTGTAACAGTAACTAAGCTTGAACAAAGTGGTTCGTCTAAGGATCCATTATAAAGTAGACCAATACATTAGATTCTTTCCTGTTTTGTAATCTTTTATTTCATCTTTTCTGTCTACCTAGTATGCATGCTTGAAGTAGCATAACTGAATACAGACACTATTTTCAGTCAAGATTATGTATCTTTCCAATTTCAGAAAAGAGTCAGAATAACAAGAGAAAGAAACCTATAGATTTTGAAGGTCAACAGTCCAGGTCACAAAACTGCTTCATGTCATAGTCGCTCATGATTTGTTGTCAACTTGTATCTATTTACATGTATATTCATGAGCATTTCTCTGTTGAGGGTCGACTTCCACTAAAGCATATCCTGACAAGTGGTTTGCTATGACAGCAGAAAGACTACATAACTTGGGATGTATGGTGCTGCTGCACATAATCTGTCAAATTTTGGACTGAAAATAAATATTGAAGGTCTTGCCACAAAAACTTATCGGTCAAATATGATGGCCTAAATAGATATGACTTCTCTTCAACTGCTGCTGATAATGTCACATAACATAAAGGAAGTACCCTAGTTTTGGTTTTCAGATCTGATCAATTTGAAGACCAATGTTTCTTATTAGTTAACATATTTCATTTTGTGACGGAATTTCACGTACCTCTACAGAAATCGAAAGATCAAGATTTTGTTTGCAATCTGATTGGTCAAACAAGATGACCACCCATGGATCTGATTGGCTAACACATTTTTCAATTCTCTTCAGCCACTGCATAGAATGTCTCAAAACAAAAAAAAAGCCTTGAAAGGCCGCTCTCTTCCAGTAAATCTGATACAATTAAAAGGACCGCAAATTTATCTGATTGGTGGACCCAATGTTGGCATCTCTTAAACTTCTGCACAGATTTTCACAAAACTACTGAAAGCAAGCAATCAAGACCCCTTGCAAAGTGTGTTTTTCAACACGATTGATTAACAAGATAGTCGAATGGACTTTACTATCACATTTTGAGCTTCACAACTGCTGTACAAAAATTCACAAACAACAGAAATCATGTACTCAAAGCTCTTTTAAATTTTGTGATTTTCGACCGAATCGGCCAATCAATATAGATAATGTAGATTGTAGAACAGATTTTATGTTTGATTTATCAAAATCACACTTGTCACACGTATATTGAATGGAATGGCACTAACATTTGCCACGATATGCAAACCTAGAACAAGAAAATTACCAAAAATAATTGTAAGTAGCGTATGGAAACCCTGAACCGACACGAGTTTTGCTCTTTGCTTTTGTGTCACCTCCTTACAAGGAGGAGGAAGACCACTTTTGTGAAATTCAGTGGGAGGGTTTACTGTATTGATAATCCAGATAACCAAGCCTTCTGCACTGCAGAGACCCCCTTTCATTTTAATTCAAATTCAGAAATTCAAAAAAAGATAACCAAAGAGTAAAAGAAGTAATTAACGGACATACATTTCCTCTTTTAAATTAGTTGTCAGTTCATTAATCATTGTACATAAAGCTTAAGCCGGATGCTCGCTGATATTGTCTTTTAATGTACAAGGAAAGTTGTACATAGCGCAAGACATATAAAGAGCAAAACGCAAAGCAAAAACACATTCTTCTCCTATATTTTGTCGTTTGCACGCCTAAATACATTTGTATGTCAGTCAACGAATGTGATTGGTCAATTATTGATGACGTACAAACTGGCTATCCTCGGAACGAGTATTCCATAAAACAAAAACAATGAGAAAAAAGCAAAGAACAAAACGCAAGGAGCAAGACGCATGTCGGTTCAGGGTTTCCACCCTGAATAAATTCGATGTAAAGAATAAGTGTCTTAAAGAGGTATTGAACACTTTGACGCCAAATTCAATTTTTCTCAAAATTTCTGAATTTATTCATTTCTTGTCTGTCCTTCATCACATTTGATTCTATCCACAGGAAAAATTTCTATGAGACTTTGAAATATGCATTTTTCAAAGTATCCGTAAATTTCTTGATGACGTCATAATATTAAAAGTGTCATTCCGGTTCTCTTCAAGTTATTGGAAATTAATTTTAATTTAACTTTTTTACTCTTACATATGGAAAAGATTAGTTGAATTGTGTTATAAACAAAGGCAGGATACTTGAATAAAAGATGACATCGTCGCTCAAAAAAAATTGCAATTTCGAGCCAATTGACTGTCGTTGATAGGTGATTATTAGGAATCCTGTGGATCAATCCTCGTCAAAAACTAACAAAATTATCAACGGTGTCCAGATATGATTTCATGATTAAATGAGAAAAATCAAATTTGGGATTAAAATTTTACAAAGCTTTATATTTTCCAATTTTTTCTCCCACATTCGTCCATTTTCAATGAAGTGACATCCGCTTCCTTGTTATGTAAATTTGTCAAAGACTACACTAAGATAAAAATTGAATTTTCTTTTTTATACATGTAGAGTCTCAATGCGATACGTTTTGTATTAATGTTTTAATTGCATTTTAAATGCGAGAGTTTGTGACGCCATTTTCCCCCGATAACGTCGAAATGACGTTGTGGTTAGCTCATGGATAAAACTCCTAAAGTCCACAATGCTCAAATTTTTGAAAAGTAGGTCAAATGTCAAGGTCAAGGTCACGAGGTAAAAAATTTTAGTATCAATGGAAAGGTCTTGTCTCAAGGAATACACATGTGAAATATGACTTCATCAGGATGCTCAAATTTGTATATCAATCAGGGTATCAAATGTTTTAAGGAAGTAAGGACTGTAGTTTTCCTAGGAAGTGAGAAAAAAATAATGCCGCCGCCATCTTGGTGTTCAAACCCTTCTTAATTTGTGTTTTTGTGCTGTTGAGATTATCGTCAGGATCTTCTTTAACTCATTTGTTACGGGTATGCAACGCACAGCAAGTGCATTTATCGTATCATGCATCAATTTTCATAGAATGTATTCTTCAATATTTAAAATGCAGGTTTTGTGCACTAGTAGCTGTATTTGACATTTTCTTCTTCTTAATTGTAAGCAGGCTTATCTCTAGCAATACTAATTAAGTTAAAGATGGAAGGTCACTTAAGGTCAATCATCAAAGATCAAGGTTATTTAATTATCAAACACTTAAATAACAACTATGCTCTCATTCAAATTATCACCATAATAGAAAGGAGAGGATCTTCAACAAGAAGGAAGGAGATTTCCAACAAGACCCCGTTGCAGCATCAACAGCAAAACACCAAAAACACCCGATGCAAAAACACAAAAGACGATTGCAGCACGAGACGGAAAAGAGACACACGACATGTAAACATCAAACACAAAAGACTACACATAAACCGACGAGACCAATGGGCAACCGATGCCGACTTTGGACGGCCATTTGTCACGCAAGTAGCAAATGGTGTGGTTATCCTGGATTACGTGTGCACAACCCTCTCACTTCTCCAATTACCAAGAGGTCTCGAAGAACGTACAATTGTGGTGTAAAACAACCTCCTCACTGTAAGATGACATCACACAAACAAGACCGCGAAACGTAGAGGCCCCAGAGGCACAGATGAATATGTAAATGGATATAAAAAGAGGGCATGCGTAATATAGTCCGTACTCTGCCGGCTGTAGCGAGCTCATGTATGTAATCACCCGAGGAGTCCGACTGGCATTCAGAAAGGACAGGTGGTCGGGGCCCTGTCTTCTCTAAAGAGGTTTGGACAGGGCCCGTCATGGAGTCCCGCCGTCACAGTCAGTCAGAGTGCAAGTCTCAAGGATGCGCTTGTACAAGACTGTAGATTGGTCAAGTACCAAGCCTAGTGTCCGTCTGGTGACATTAGGATCATATCCACGGTATAAAAGGCGTTTGATGATTCTGACGCATTTTCGATGGTTATGCTGCCTACCTTTGATCCTTTTTATTTTGTTTATCATATCACCATAAAAGACAGGTTGTGTAATACCCATAATAATGTACTCTGTTGCATGTATAGATCCGAATTTTAAAAGAAGTTGACTGTAAGTTTTGTAAAATTTCCAGAAAGTCTTAACTAGTTTATGAAAGCGGAAACCTTGACCTAAAAGTTTTTTGGTAATTTGTAAATTTCTACTGTGAAAATCCAAAATATCAGTACATGCTCTAGCGTACCGGATGAGCTGTGATATGTAAATGCCGCATGACGGTAATCTTTGAACATCACCGTCAAGCCAGGGGAAATTTACTATGTTGAATCCAAAATCATCCCTTTTGTCATATACACTTGTATGAATCTTTCCGTTTGAAATTTTGATAATTAGGTCCAAAAACAGTGTTTCTGTATTTGAAAGGTTTGCCTTGTTAAGTGTTAATTCTTGTGGATAAATTTCATTCTTATATAATTCAAAAGCAGGATTGTCAATGGTTAGAATATCAACCAGATACCTATAAGTATTATTGAAACATTTCAGATCATCAAATTTTCTTTGCTTTTGAAGATTTTGGATAAATTCTTTTTCATAAGTGTATAAAAATAAATCTGCAACAAGAGGCGCACAGTTAGTACCCATAGGAATTCCTACAACCTGCTTGTATAGATCCTCACCAAATCTAACAAAGATATTGTCCAGGAGGAAGGACAAGGCATTACACAGGTCACTACATGTCCATGATTTGTATGATTTATTGTTTGTCGAGGAAAAGAAACCCTTCGATTCAGAGTTTTTCGCTCAAAACACCATTTAATGAGATTAGATAATCGATCATTAATTTTGTCATGAGGAAGTGTAGTGTACTTATTAGAGAAGTCGTATGAAGAATCGTATTGGCTTGGAAATTTCCAGATTTCATTTGTCAATCACATCCCCTTAATTCTTAATAGACCAAAATAAATTACATCGTTCCTGTTTAGAACCGTTTCACAATATTTAGTTATTTGTTCTTTAATAGAAGTAAGTGCTGACGTAAGATTTCTAGACAAAATTGTAGTGGAGCAGTTACTAGAATTAGCAATAAATCGAAATTTGTAAGGAGACTTGTGCTAGGGGTCCGTCGATGCTCTATTTGGTGCTCTATAGTGAGTGCTGTTGAGATTATCGTCAGGATCTTCTTTAACTCATTTGTGTCACACTTATGCCCTTTGCCGTGTGGAGCTCGTAAAAAAGTTCCCCGCGAGGGGTTTGACAGTAAGTGTTTTAAATGTCTTTCCCTGACATGGTCGCCATAGCACTTTCTACATAGACACAACCTAGGACAGTGCATATAATTTTAGATATTATTTTCAAATTCGTGCGTGGACGTCGACGGCGGGTGCGGCTAACCGGCAGGGGATGCTTAATTACTCCTCCCGGGCACCTGATCCCACCTCTGGCTTGCTAGGGGTCCGTCGATGCTCTATTTGGTGCTCTATTGTGAGTGCTGTTGAGATTATCGTCAGGATCTTCTTTAACTCATTTGTGCAGTTTCGGTATGCAACATAGTGTTGGGAGATCCAATTTAGAAATAGAGATATATTGAATGAAGACAGTTCACTGTTATGCTTGCTTAAAATGTTAGATGCACTTTCATTGCTTTTGATATATGTATTAGTAGACGAAAGTTCTGAAACCAAAGTTGATATGTAGTAATTTTTAACGTTTTCAAATGATAATGGTGTTGTTGCATGCTTTATCAGCTGGTGCAAAGACATATTTTTCATGTAATTTACTTAGTTTTGATTTGAAATATCTGATTTGGAACGTGGATTTTGAAAAAGATGAGGGTTTTTATGGAAGTTATCTATTCGAATATCCGTTATATCTAAAAAGAGGTTTTTCCAGTCATTCAGAGCATGCGGTTCGACTCCTTCTGATTTACACCATCTATTCGCATAATTATCTAAGGCTTCCGTAAGCACCTCACGGCATTTGACAAAATCTATCTTGGATGGGATTCTATACTAAGGTCCTTTTTTAAGAAGACCACGGAGCTGTCTGTCTTGGATAATTGAAAAGTCACCTGTAACAACATGGCCAGCTGGTTTGTAAAGATATTTAGAAGTTGCACATTCTCAAGAAGCAGGACATGATTCAAGTATGTCAGGATCCGATGTAACTTCATTATAGTTAAAAACAAAGTTTCGAATAGGTTTCTTGTACTTATAACAAACAAGAGGTGGCTCTAAATTTTCAAAATATTGAGGAATGGTACTTTGTACGCGATGATCCCGAAAAATATTAGAGTTGTTTAGAAGATCAAAACCTTTGCTAATAAACGGGATTTTTATGAATCGTCTTTTAGGTGAGGTGTTTTTCACAATAGGATAATGTTTATACTGTGCGAATGAGACAATGATATTAAGTCTGAATCAGTCACTGTTTCTTAAGAATGCAACCTCTGCTTCATCAAAGATAGATTTCAAGTGCATAACTGGTATTGACGACAGAGCATGTAACAGCTCATGTCTGCCGCCATTGCGTGCTATAGTAAGTAAATCGTTGAGAGAGCGGTAGATTCTTGATAGTTTTCTTTTTTGTCTGTTTCGTCTTTTCCCGTGCGACCTGTATTTCCTTTTAGTGTATTGGCGAATTGAAAAGATGTTGATATTGGTAGAGGCTGAGGAAATGTTTCATTGTCCATAAATTTGATCGTTTAAACCAAGATGGTACGCAGTCTGAAGCTTGGTGATCCAGGCAAGTTCAGCTTGTAGTCGGCGTTTTATAATTTCGGTCTTACTTTCATTTTTACGTTTTGGAAAAGTCTGAACTGGGGTAATAGTGATATCCGAAATAGAATGATTATATTTAACAAAGTGATTATAAAGAAAGTTTCTGTGTTTTTGTTTACGTGAGGTTCTGATCTTATAAGAATGGTTCCTAAAACGAGATTTTAAAGGTTGGCCTGTCTCACCTACATATTGTGCGCCACATCCCCTGGCATTTCAAGTCATAACGTAAATAAGATCTTGAGACGATCAATCGATGTCTTGGTCTACCTGAATTTCTGCCCATTTACACTAGATGTTATTGTGGAGTCGCAGTTGATGAGGTGACATAAAGATAATCTTCTACTGTTGCACTTAGAAATAATTGAGAACCCTCTGTGTCTGTTGTTGAATGTAGAGCCTGCGGATGGAGTAGTGCGTAAAATACGACTGTGGGGTCTAAATTTGAGAGGTGATAAGAGTACTCTTGGTGAGGAAAAAAGTTTTTTACTGTTGAATGTCGATGATGGTAAAGTGACTGTAGTGACAGAGGGTAATCTCAAGGGGGTTAGTTTAGTACGAGGCGACCTTAAAAATGCCATAATACGATAATGGAAGAAAAGTGAATTAATTAGAGTCCTACGTAGAAGACACTACAACAAAGCCAAGTTAGAGAACACAATGAAATTAAAACACTTCAAACATCGGGTCTCGGGGAATTACTTTACCAACTCCATACTGCAACGCGAAATAAGTGTAGATATAAAAGAAGGGAGGAGATCTCCAACAAGACCCGTTGCAGCATCAACAGCAAAACACCAAAACACCCGATGCAAAAACACAAAAGACGAGTACAGCACGAGACGGAAAAGAGACACACGACATGTAATTTGATTTAAAGTCTATACATTAAATCTAGTTAGTAAATTTTATTGAACTGGTATTACTTTTTGATAATCGAACACTCTCTATTTCTAAAATCGAACACTCTATGTTCAACCAGTCGTATAATTTTATGCAAGACTAGTCAAATTTGCTTACGTGGCTTTATCTGCACCCATATATAGTGGCCAGGTGAAATATCTACCCAATCCTTTGAAATAACTCAACAGAAAAGTATGCCCCCTTCACGCTCTCGACGTCGTCAACACCAACAACGGCAAAGGGTGGAGCGACCCGCTCGACCAAGACGTGGAATTACACGTGCTAACCCCACCCCCACCCATAATGATGCAGTTGACACCTCTGATCCTGTATCCGCTACCCATGCTCCAGATCCCGCTCCGGTGGCTACGGATTTCCAGCTTTCTGACGGCCAAATCCGTCAAATTTCAGATCAAGTGACGGCGCAAATATCGTCACAGATTACGGCACCACAGAGCATTATGCCTATTTATGACGTCAATAAGCGAGGTAATTATTCTTGTATTGATATTGATGAAGAAAGTGATGATGATTTGCATAATGTATCTATTGCAAATGAGCTAGGCATCAATGTGCCTAATAAGATTAAGTTGAAAATCGTCTCTGACGAATACGTTGATCTAGCAAGTTTACTTATTAAGTCTGCAAATACTGACAATAGCGAAAAAATTTTGCAAGTCAAGAATGGTCAGATTCTTCTTCAAACAAAGAAATCGTCGGATAAAATTGATTCTATTGATAAGTGGACTGACGCATTTTAGTCTTCATGTCTATATATGTACAAGCGCACCCCTCATCGGCTACCAATCTGATTAAATGTATGAGCAATGTAAGGTTAGGAGCAAACAGAACAAAAGAGTTGGGTTTTAAATCATATGATGAACAGTTTCGAATTAAACAAGAGGCCCAAGGGGGCCACATCGCTCACCTGAGTTGCAGACAAAGGGTTTAAAGTAACAAAAATACTTCTACAGATCAAAACCCTTGACAGCCATATTTGTTGACCTATCGACAAGAAAAACACAAACTTGGCAGAGGACCTTGAGTACTTGCTTACTGCAAAGTTTCGTGAAATTCTGTGCAATGGTTGCAGAGGAGATTTCAAAATGTGTCAGCCAATCAGAGCCCTCGGCAGCCATATTTGTTGACCGATCAGCACAAAATACACAATCTTGGTAGAGGACCTTGAGTTCTTTCTTCCTGTAAAGTTTCATGAAATTCTGTGCAGTGTTTTTTTTGCAGAGAAGATGTTGAAAATGTGTTAGCCAATCAGAGCCCTTGGCGGCCATATTTGTTGACCGATCGGCACGAAAAACACAAACTTGGCAGAGGACTTTGAATACTTCCTTCCTGTAAAGTTTCATGAAATTCTGTGCAGCGGTTGCAGAGGAGATGTCGAAAATGAGTCAGCCAATCAGAGCCCTCAGCAGCCATATTTGTTGAACAATCGGCACGAAAAATACAAACTTGGTAGAGGACCTTGAGTACTTCCTTCCTGCAAAGTTTCATGAAATTCTGTGCAGTGGTTAAAGAGGAGATGTCGAAAATGTGTTGGCCAATCAGAGCCCTCGGCGGCCATATTTGTTGAATGATCAGCACGAAAAACACAAACTTGGTAGAGGACCTTGAGTACTTCCTTCATGTAAAGTTTCATGAAATTCTGTGCAGCAGTTGCAGAGGAGATGTCGAAAATGTGTCAGCCAATCAGAGCCTTCGGCGGCCATATTTGTTGACTGATCGGCACAAAAAACACAAACTTGGTAGAGGACCTTGAGTACTTCCTTCATGTAAAGTTTCGTGAAATTCTGTGCAGCGGTTGCAGAGGAGATGTCGAAAATGTGTCAGCCAATCAGAGCCCTTGGCGGCCATATTTGTTGACCGATCGGCACGAAAAACACAAACTTGGTAGAGGACCTTGAGTATTTCCTTCCTGTAAAGTTTCATGAAATTCTGTGCAGCGGTTGCAGAGGAGATGTCGAAAATTTGTCAGCCAATCAGAGCCCTCGGCGGCCATATTTGTTGACCAATCGGCACAAAAAACACAAACTTGGTAGAGGGCATTGAGTACTTGCTTCCTGTGAAGTTTTGAGAAATTCTATGCAGCGGTTGCAGAGGAGATGTTGAAAATGTTAAAAGTTTACGCCGGACGAACGGACGGACGACGACGACGACGGACGGACGGACGGACGACGGACGGCGCGCTATGACAATAGCTCACTTGAGCTTCGCTCAGGTGAGCTAAAAAGCCAAAAATCCTTCTATGGATTGGGGAACTGTAGATAATGAGCTTTGGCTTTTATATATGTATCAAACAACCTCACGATCTACTTATAATAACGACAAACACCCGTCAGCACTTGAAAATTAAGTGTTTTGATTATAATTTCAAAGCTTACTGTCAGAGAAAGCGATGTAATTACTTGCATAAATGTGCTAAGTGCGATGGTCCTCATCCTTCGGTTAAATGCTTTAGTAAGTCAAGTCGTATTTTGAATTTTAGATCATATCAAGGTCAGCGAGGCGATTCAAAGAGATCAGCTGACCAACAAGGAAATAAGAAATCTGGACATAACTATAATATTGGGTTTTCTCCAATCAAAGTTAATGTACTACAGGAATGCTCGAAATATTATACAAATACTGAAGTTTCCGCGTTTTTGACAGAATTAAGGTTTTACTTATGGTTTTAGATTGAATTATAATGGCCCAAGATTTGGCTTTGAGTGTGACAATCTAAAATCAATATACAAGCATGAGAATGAAGCTATTGAAATTGCCATGAAAGAAGTAAGGCTTGGTAGACTAGCCGGTCCCTTTTTATTCAAACCATTTGAAAATTTGCTTGTGTCTCCTGTTGGTTTAATTCCAAAAAAAGACGGTACGTGGCGTTTGATCCATCATTTATCTTTTCCTCCTGGTCATAGCGTTAACGATCATATTGACAATATTCATTGCACTGTTAAGTACACATCTTTTGATGAGGCTTTAGAAATGATTACAGAAGTAGGCACAGGGGCAGTTATTGCAAGATTAGATATTAAGAGCGCTTTTCGACTAATACCAATTCATCCCAGTGATATTTCGTTGTTAGGGTATAAGATTGCACAATACTATTTTGTTGATAAATGCTTGCCTTTTGGTTGCGCAATATCATGCGCTCTGTTCGAAAAGTTCGCGAACTTCCTAGAATGGGAACTTAAGCGTAGAGCTAAAAGTGATAGTGTGGTCCATTACTTAGATGATTTTCTTATTGCGGGATCTGATTTTGACAAATGCGTGACATTTATGAATTGTTATAGGTCTCTTTGCTCTGACTTGGGAGTTCCTTTAGCAGAAGAAAAAACTTTAGGCCCCGCAACAAGAATAAATTTCTTAGGACTTGAAATTGACACTTTGGAAATGATGGTTAGAATTCCAGCGGATAAACTCGACAAATTACGTCAACAGTTAGTCAAAATGTTAGGTTGTAAAAAAACGACCTTGTTAGATTTGCAATCTTTAACAGGCTTATTAAATTTTTGTTCAAGAGCTATCCCCTCGGCTAGGGCTTTCATAAGACGTTTCTATGATGCAATGCAAGGCATGACAAATCCTCACCACCATGTTAGGGTATCTGCGGAAATGAGGGAGGATATCAAGATGTTATTATTTTTTCTCGATCAATTTAACGGAACATATTTGTTTAATGAGCTAAAGTGGGTTGATAGCGAGGACCTTGAACTGTACACCGATAGTGCTGGTGGTATTAACTTGGGCTGCGCAGCTATTTTTGGAACACACTGGGTTTTCTTTAAATGGCCAAGCAAGTGGAAAAATTGTCCCATAATGCGCGACATTACCTTTTTGGAACTGGTTCCTTTATTTTTGGCTTTCCTCATTTGGTCAAACGAATTCAAATACAAAAGAATTGTATTACACACTGATAATAAATGTCTTATACCAATTTTGAATAGAAAGACTTCAAAATCTAAAAGAGTTATGGGCCTTGTGAGACCATTAGTTCTATGCAGCATGCTTTGTGGTATATATTTCAAAGCGATACATATTGAAGGCAAGAGTAACATTGTAGCCGATGCTTTATCTCGACAGCAGATGGGTCGATTCCGAATGTCCCTGCCGAACGCAGACGAATCACCAGCACCTATACCAGAATCTTTCCTGCAAACCTTGTCCAAGATAGAATAAATCATATTGTCCGGTCAGCATTTAGTCAGAACACGTTGTCAGCATATTCTAAAGCACTTGATAGATTTCATTTGTTTAGAGAGTCTCACTCATTGTCAATGGTATGGCCTCCCCAATTGGATCATATCATGCATTACATCGCAAATTTATCAATGTGCAATATTGCAGCAGCAACAATTAAGCTCAGCGTTGCAGCTATAGGCTTTCAATGCAAAATGTACAATGTTGAAGACATTACACAGTGATTTTTGATTAAGAAAATGATGACGGGTATTTATAGAACCACTAAGCATGTAGATAATAGACTACCGATCACACTTGAAATTTTGAACAAAATCTTGGTCGGTGTTGATTATGTCTGTACATCTTTGTACGAGTCTAACCTTTTTGCTGCTATGTTTACTTAAGCGTTTTTTTGGTTTTCTAAGAATAGGTGAACTGGTACCTAATACAGGCACTGAAATAGGTCATGCCATGCTATTTGAAAACATTCAATTGTATCCAAATTCACATTTGGAAATTCGAATTCCACATTCAAAAAATGATCAAAACGAAAAGGGAACGGTTCTGAATGTAGCCGCTCGCAATGCTCTTATTTGCCCTGTCAAAAAGCTATCGGCTTACCTTAAATTAAGACCAAACATCGACGGACTACTTTTTGTTCACAAGGACGGCAGTCCTGTCACTAGGTACCAATTCTCCGCACTATCAAAGATATATTTACAATACAGTGGCATAGAATCGGATAAATATACCACACATTCATTTAGAATAGGCGCGGCAACAACAGCAAAGATATCAGGTTTTGATGATGACACAATTGCATCTTTAGGACGTTGGAAATCGAATTAATTTAAATTATACATCCGAGTACCTTCACCTTTATTTGTTTAAGTATTTTCAGATTTTGACTCTACTAAGAAGGTCTGGATAATTGGATCATCTCTGGTTAAATATGTATTTGTCAGGACAAAATCGTCACCAAACTTCACTCCTCATCTTGATTTGCATTGATATGGTGCTTCAGTGTGGTGGCAAGGACAAAGTGGAATGAAAATTGGCAGTTTGGTCCGTAAAATTAAGTATTTCCTCACTTTTGAAAATCCACCTGATTTTGTTATGATACACTGTGGTGGCAATGATATCGCAACAAGTGGACCTGTTGGTGATTTGAGGTTTCAAATGATTGAAATTTTTGACAGTATTCAAAGATTGTTGCCAAATTCCAAAATAGTGTATTCTCAAATATTACCTAGACTAAAGTGGCGTAGTAATATAGACAATAAGTCACTGGACAAAGCACGCCGAAGAATTAACAACAAAATTGCTCATCATGTCGTGTCAAATGGTGGTTACTATATTAGGTATCCAATGTTAAGGTTGCAAAGTAAAGAAATTTTTAGTGATGACGGTGTACATCTGTCGCCCCTAGGGAATGATATTTTTCTTTTTACAATTCAGGAAACATTTCAGTATTTTTTCACAACCGATATCAAAACGTATCCCCCTGTCGGAAGTTTAGGTTCATGGCTGTGCATTCAGTGATGCACTCACTATTTGACTGCATCACGGCCGCAGTAACTGGCTTGCTGCGGTTTAAATTTAATTTTTTTTTGTACAAAGTTTGCAATTAAACAACAGAGTTCACTGATTTTGGCCATATGATGGCATATAAAATGTGGTCGTATTGACTTTTTTATGAGCACTGCTTATCCCGATATTTGCTACAAGTGGATTCATTTCAAGATTTGTAATATTTTTCGTGCTATTCAATGTGAAAGATATATAATTCCAATATTATGTATGCTCATTTGAACATCTTGACTGAATATGACTACAGTCTCTTATCTAATATCAATTTGAATGAAATTTTAAATTTTAATTTTCCTCACTGCAAACTTTGTCAAAATTTGCGTTTGCTGCTGGTGGGCGATGTTTAATTATACAACTAAACATGTTGCGCATTGTTTATTTTTGCTCGTCACATCAGCTGTCTCAAAACTCGGAGACTTAAACTTTCATTTGCTGCTGATGTGCGATGTTTGGATATACAACTAAACATTTTCCACTTTATATTTGCTCGTCAAACCAGTTGTCTCATTGAGACATTTTTTGTTGCTTGCTACTGGTTGGCGATGTTTAGTTGATAACTAAACATGTGGCGCTTTTTTCTGATGTTTGCTCGCCTCACCAGCTGTCTCTTAGAGACTTGTGTATCGCTAGGAACTTGGGTCTCTGTTCTCAGGACTCAAGCTTCCATTTTGTCACAGGAGCCCGTTTATAGACTTTGAATGTCTCGGTTCCTTTGTGCAGCTGTTTCCTTTACATTCCAAAATATTCCATAAACGTTAAATGTGATAACTGAATTTGTTTATGAAACAATATTAAACCATGTATTATCTAAATAAAAGTGAATTTTTCAAATCTTATTTTTGTATATTTTTCAATATGGTGAGCTATACAGGTCCATATTTACATTAGTCTGTCAAAAGAGGTACACTTTGTCTCTGTCGGTTGGAATGAAATAAGTATTTAGTAATTTGATTTAAAGTCTATACATTAAATCTAGTTAGTAAATTTTATTGAACTGGTATTACTTTTTGATAATCGAACACTCTCTATTTCTATAATCGAACACTCTTTGTTCAACCAGTCGTATAATTTTATGCAAGAGTAGTCAAATTTGCTTACGTGGCTTTATCTGCACCCATATATAGTGGCCAGGTGAAATATCTACCCAATCCTTTGAAATAACTCAACCCATCCTCCCACCCTTTTTTAAGAACACATACTTGTTGTTTCTTTCTTGTATTTTTCAGAATTTACTCGACGTCAACCTAATATGTCGCAGCTGCTTCGAATGTATATGACAGATGGCGCTTTTTTCTGATGTTTGCTCGCCTCACCAGCTGTCTCTTAGAGACTTGTGTATCGCTAGGAACTTGGGTCTCTGTTCTCAGAACTCAAGCTTCCATTTTGTCACAGGAGCCCGTTTATAGACTTTGAATGTCTCGGTTCCTTTGTGCAGCTGTGGCCTTTACATTCCAAAATATTCCATAAACGTTAAATGTGATAACTGAATTTGTTTATGAAACAATATTAAACCATGTATTATCTAAATAAAAGTGAATTTTTCAAATCTTATCTTTGTATATTTTTCAATATGGTGAGCTATACAGGTCCATATTTACATTAGTCTGTCAAAAGAGGTACACTTTGTCTCTGTCGGTTGGAATGAAATAAATATTTAGTAAACAACAAACACAAAAGACTACATAAAACCGACGAGACCAATGGGCAACCGGTGCCGACTTTGAACAAGACTCAGTTGCAGCAGACAGATAATGCTGATATTAACACGTCTTGAAATATTTTCAAAGAAAAGTCGATGTCAGCCATTTAGAAAAGGTACCTTTATAAATACTGATTATGATAAAATAATTCATACATAAGTCAATATATTCAAATTCAGAAAATATCACAGCATATTCACCTCGTAAAAAGTCCATAATTGTATAATATTGGCTTTGAGTCTTTGATATACGTTCTATAATGGTAATATGTTCAAAAATTAGATTACTTCTTATCTATGTTGCAACGACCCTACATTCATGCATATATGTACAAAATCTGCACCTTGCACCAACTATAGCCCGAACATATGGACACACTTTCACGATAAGCGTAGATAAGCTTCACAAAGACTGAATATAGCTTTGGAGTGAACGAAATGAAGGAGTGAACGAAATGAATAGATCAAGCATGTTCACAATCTTGCCATTATTCGTAACATTTTCCTTCTTATTCCAAATTTTTCATCCGTTCCTACTGTCTGAAAACAATGGAAATGGATCTCATGGTAAGTTGATCGACTCTTGGATCCTTACAGTAAATGATAATGATGATAATTTCAAGACGCTTTGATGGGTTTCGACCATCGATTCTGGGCTTGAACATTGTTTATTCAATACATATGCATGAGAGAGGTTGATCAGATTGTCACATGATCACAAATATTCATGGTGGGTAATCTCGCAAAGCAGAACATTCGTTTTTTTCATAATTTCGGGTAATAAAGATTTTTTTCACAATATCCAAAATATTAGATCTAGAAATACTATCTTTTTTCATGAAAGTGAAAGTAGCTAGATTGCCGATCGTGTTTGTGCGTTTTGAAAAAGCTAATTTTCCCCTTATTTCCTTATTTTGAATACAACTCATAGCTAAGACGTTCTTACACTGCATCACATTCCTCTTTTCGTAACAAATGATCTATATTGCACGAAAATATACAAAAACCGATTGTATATGCGTTGCGAGATTGCCCACCGTAAAATTATGTGAACACGGCCACTCGGGTGAAACTTAACACATGCTAATAAATCGATACTGTCCGTTACATCATATTGGTGAAGTGACACTGTTATCTGTATATTTAAATGTGTACTTTTCACTGGTGCAAAGCAGATGCACGCACCATCGGGTACCTACATGTACATCCCCTCATGGCGACAGGTGATGCCGGTTCGTATGTTTACATCCTTCAATATCAATAACTTACAAAGTGTGTGTTGGATTTGTGCAATCAACGTTAAGATGATGTTTAGATCAAGAAATGGTAATAATGCATAAACATCAAAGAAGTACCTAACCTTTATTCAGTCTCAAAGTCGAGAAGGCAAGGCATAATCGTGAGAATTCCCATCGAAACGGTTGCGAACCCCGGAATAAATAACATGCCGAAGTGAGACCATGTGCCCGGGGAGAGTCAGCGTCTCCTGATTGCATGCAACACCCGTCGCAACAGCTCCATAGAAACCTGTCAAATTCGGTTATTGTCTCGATGTACATTTTGATGAACAGATCAGTTAAGTACGTCTTGTTTGGTAATGACGACAGCCATTCAATCACAATGTAGAATGTCACTGATCATTCTGGAAAGGGCCGGATCTGATATGCTTTTATAATATCCCCGTAGCGACCGAAGAACTTCCGCAATGATGATTTCAACCGTTGTGTGATATAACCCTTGGCAAGTAGCTTACTTGCAAGCCGTCTGGCTCTAATGATGAAATCTTCATATTTGGAGCATGCCCTGGCGTACAAACACCATAAGCAGGAGAAGACGGAATGTTTCTACTCCTGAAAGGGAAGTTAGTTATGTGGAAGCTGAAATCGTCACGCTTGTCATACAGTGAGGTGTTCAAATGGCCGTTTGCGTCGAAAGATAGAAGTATATTCAAGTACGAAGCGGATCTGTCGCTCTCTGTTGTTTCCTTGATCTCTAGTTCATTAGGATATATTTCATGTAGATGGTCCTTAAAATTCGGATTATTGATGGACAACACGTCATCTATGTATCTATAATCTTAAAAATCGAGTTAGACCACTAATTTTCAACCGAATCAAAATGACAATGATGTAGGTACCGGGCATTCCTTGAAGTAGGTACCAGAAATCATTGCTCAAACACTGGTACCTACTTGCTTGTCATTTTCATAATCTCAACATACACTGTATATTTTACAACCAATTATGAAATGACTTAATTTCCCGCTTTTATCCGTACATGATCTTCACGTTGAATGTACAAATACAACACAAATTTTGTAAGTTATTGATATTGAAGGATGTAAACATATGAATCGGCATCGCCTGTCGCCATGACGGGATGTAGGTACCCGGTGGTACGTGCATCGATCTGCTTTACGCCAGTGACTTCTGATGCTACTTTTTCTAGATTTGTCTCTAATCTTAACAAGAATGCATGTATTGATTGCTAGTACCTTTTGAAAGAGAGCATATCGTTTATTAATCTTTCTCCTTTTCCTCGAAATTGTTAAAGAAGGCGTAAAGCTCGTAGAGGGGTTATAGTTTGGATTTAGTTTACAGATAATTTATTTCATTACAACTATTTTCGAGAATTCAATAAATCTACTTTTATGGCATATCCTTAAGGTGCGGGATCATTTATGTTCTATTAAAGAATTCAGCGCAAAAGAACCATGTTAGGGTACATTATCAATATTGAAATCTGTTCTATAATTGTGAAAATTTATACATGCAGGCTTTGGGAGTTCCGAGTCACCTCTTTTGGGAATTAAGGGTCACACAAAACTGTAATTTTGAAATGCGAACTATTTTTCGTAATTACTGAATCTTATTATTCGATATTAATAGTTTAATCCGAATGTTTTTTTTCCATCTTAAATAAGTGGAAATTTAGGTTTGATTCTGAACACCCAAGTCGACCCAGATCTCTCAAAGAACCTGTATCGGTGCATGATATGCGCAATTCAACAATTCATGTTTCATCAGTTATGTTCGAGGTCGAAACAGATGACATCCTAAAGAATTAATACTAGTAAATGAACAGCAAAAGTTTTAGTATGTCAAAGAGCCAGTTAAGTTTTGCGAGATGTCCCCTTGTTTTAGATATATATATATTTCTAGCATAGGGTTGAAAAACTGCAAAACTAGGAGAGCAATATCTTCGGGACTATAAACAATCCACCAGCAGAGATACCAACCTTGTGGTTTAAATAATCAGTATTGTAATATACGCTCTAAATCAAGTCTAGTGTCGAAACACTGTGAAAACTATCTATCCATTAGCAGAGATACTAACATGATGGTTGAAATTATAAATTTTGAAATGTACGTTCTATTGTAGATTTAAATTGGAGTTCGTTATCACTGATGTTTAACAATTAATTTTCTTTAAACTATTTTTCTTTTCCAAATTTCAAATCTTAATTAAGTATCCCTCGACCTCTATTAAAATGTATGTGTTGTCATTCATGTTTCTGACAGTGTGTTTTGGCTCAGATTATGTAACAACTTTGTCCAATTGATGTGGTCCACATTGAGTGTCTCTTTTCCCCTATTGCGTGTAGGAGTCGCTTTATCCTATAAACCATGATCCAAATTTAGGATTTACCACCCTTGCACTATATCCCTCCAATGATTTTGTCCACATTTGTCATGCAATCCCGCCTTTATACATATGAAATTTTGACCCGCTCACTATTTGTATAATTGATGTATGAAATCTTGAAATTAAACTAGCAGACCCTTCACTAGTCTATATTTTCTATTTTTAAATTTATCAATTAGGCTTAAAGTACCAGTGGGGATTCATGTCTGTCTAGAAAGCTGCTCAATGCTCAGAACATGTGATTGGAGAAAAGAACTTGATTTACTTCTCGACTCTGATCATTTTCCTGCGTATATATGTGTTTATAATACGGAAATGTTCCAACCCTTTACCTTCTCGAAGAAAATTTGAAACCAATTTTACTGCACCAGAATTGAATATATTAATGAACATGGTCTTTCCCAAGACTAAAAATAGAATCTATGAATAAAATTGGGTTTCCCCATTTCTAAAAATAGCATGATTTGCAATGCTGTTCTATGATTGGTTCATAAGTTTGATGACGTCATGGGGCGCCAAATTCAAAAAGTGTTCTGAGGTGCCATACTAGACTACTCCGAAGTGATTTTCTGATTCAGCCAAATGTATTTCAGTAGCGCCCTCTTGTTTAATTTTTTTTTCAAATTTAAATTTTTGCATTCAATTTGCAGAGGGCGTCACGTGTATGTACATATGTGATTTTTTATATATTTCCTCGCTTTATTAACTACCATCTCAATTTATAGCGTGCGCTGACGATGCTGTAGACAATTGCTGGGCATATGAGGACATTAAATGCATCGGAAAGTATGAGGCATGGTCCAGAAGACATTGTCCGTACCGCTGTGGATACTGCCCAGGTTTGTAATGAACGAAAATCCCTTAATCCCCTAATCCTATGATTATAGACCTCGAAGTCATGGCAGTAGTAAATATAATGAGCCTGAGCATAGTTTCTCCTTCGATGACTTGGTTCCATTTTTGAATGAGCCTCTAGGCCTGCATTAAATTCGTACCAAATTATACTGTTCCTTTGCGGAAATTACACGAAATCTACGAATATACTAAAGACCTCACATTTACCGATACATATTACCCAGAATACAGACTACAAGGTGTCATTATGGACATTTCTACTTTTCGTTTATTTCAAGCAGTTAGATCAGATAAATCGGAAGAGAAAACGAACCGCCCTTTCATTAAAGTAAGATTTGCAAACAAAGGTATTGAAAAATTGAATCTTGGTCAAATTTTGAATGACAAAACTGTCACAGAAAAAATTCCACCATATTTCAAAAGAAAAGAAACTCCTTGTATTTCTTATAGCTACACACCAACAGTTGAATCTAAAATTTACAATTGCAAATGATTCCTGCAGTGTATTGATTTAAGTAATACCTCACTACAGTCATTTCCTTGCAAATGTTCTTCATCGGATTTCAACTACTCTCCTTGTGGTCACGTTATCATTGGTTACCTTAGTATAGTCAAGAACGACAAGTTGAGAGAATTGTTTTAAAAAAGGTTCCCAAATACAGAGAAAGTGAATCCTTTACATGGTACCAAATTTTCAAAATTATCATGGACTCTTGTGAGGAATATGCAAGACGTTTGGCTAAGAAAGAGGATGTACAGCTCGGCACCCTTTTCCGAATGGATAAAATCCATCAGAGGGTTACTTGTATCTAGAATGTACAATCTACAATGTACTGTGAACACTAGATTCGAGTCTATTTTGAAAGACCCTGATGTTAACACAGAGCTTTCCTATTGAATTTGAAGACGTTTGATAATTAAACCCAAAACCCGAAATCATAATCCAAAAACTCACAATCAACGGGCATACGAATACTTGAAAATATATAACATACAAAGATAGGGAGAAAATCCCCGACAGTGAACACATGGGGACGTATTCTCATGAGAAGGAAAAAGCGGATATTTTCTGACATTTTCAATAGCTTGATAAGGTTAGGATGTAAACGTCTTCAAATTGATTAGCATTATTTAAGAACAGATAGATTGGCAACGTGGACCTTAAATGTGAGGTGCGAAAAGAGTGATTGAATTGTGTATTGGTTCATTACAATTAGTATATCTTACTTAATATAATATTTGTGTTAGTACATATTTATGAAATACTGTTATTTGGCAATGAACACTAAAGAGAACTGTTTGTGTACATGTATTTTAATGTAGCCAAGTTAGATCAATTTCGGTTGGTCGTTTCTTCAAACGCATTTGAAAATATCTTTATACAAACTTGTCTCGAAATTTCTAAAGCCTGGATCCTGTAGCATCATATCCCAGCCATCTTGCTACCGTCTTTCGGTATATTTAGGACATAATTTTCACAGATTTTGGCCATATTACATTGTTTAGATTGAGGATCACTGACGAGGGTTAAATACCCGAAACGTACATGTCTGGTCCATGCTGTAAATTTATCTGTTCTAAAATGATGCTAAAGAATTTGAAGACGTTAAACATTAATATGTAAATTCTTAATAGAGCTTCCGCCGTGCGTGGATATGATCCCAAACTGTGATGAGTACAGCGGTGATATTTGTGGAAATGATATATATGGACTCTTTGCACGAACTAAATGTAGGAGGTACTGCAACTTTTGTCATAGTATGTAGATTTTTCGTATCTTCATAACATATATTTTATATTGAATATCCATTTAATCTAAGACGGCCTCTCATATTTTGATATGATATGGAGAATCAGGCTCAAATTTCACCCAAAACAACCACATTTACTAACCATTCTGAGCGAAAACTACTTCACGAAAGGAAGTGGTCTCGGTTGTGCACATGCAGCGCCCACAGCGAAACATCGAAACAACCCTTTGCTATAACACAGAGACGACAAACTTGTACATCCAGAGACACAAAAGGTTAGCAGGAATACAAAACATCGAAGACATTAAACATTAAATACTAAACATGAATCAATGAGACAAATGGGTTTTCAGTGTTCAGGACGCCCCTCCGCCACGTTAACAACAGATGGTGTCGTTATCCGGATTACGTGCGCACAAACCTTCCCACTTGTCATACCGATTACCAAGTGGTCTCGAAGAACACACAATGGTTGTGTAAAATAGTCTCCTCGCCTTAAGATGAAGCCACAAATATGTCGCAAAACCCAAGGCACCAAGCAAAATTCCGTAAGTATATTTGACTGGGTTATTTGAAGATTGTGAACCGAAATGCCGAGAATATGTTAAAGAACTATATAGAGAATCAAAGAGCATTATTTTACATACCTCAATTTTTACTATGATTTTATGACTACATATAATTATCCTTCGATTTTGATAATATTAACGTCTGTTGGCAGTCGTATCTACGTGCGTAGAATTCAGTGAACTTCCTCTGGAATAGCATATCATATCGTTTAAAACATTAATGGATCGGATGTCCATTCCCGGTCTGGTCATTTGTCTGTCATGTCATCCAATTAATATCATTCTTTTATACTTTTAACCTAAGAGGATGCTCATATAATTTCCTCTGAATAAAGTACTACTGTTCCTCCATTTTATTTCTTCTTTCTTTCTCTGTGATGAACGCTGTTTGATATTTTCGGAGAAATGTTCCTCTCTGTAATAATTGGAACAAAAGGCTTAAAGTAAGCTTATTTCTGTTATCCTTTGTCCGGCGTACGTCCCGCGCTCATCGTTCGTAAACTTCCTAATCCTCCACCCATTCATACATGAATTTATATTCAAATAAGCAGTAGAGAAAACAAAAGTATGGTGACCGATTTCTGCCATTTCGTTCTCTCGCTTTGTGGCCCCGACAACCCGATTATTATTGACTTTTCGCTCAACTTCTTTGTCAGCGACAAAATGAAAAAGAGACAAAATACTGCGCGACAAAACAAAAACTATGATTCGATGATTAACGGTGCGAAATATTTCGCCCCGCTAATTATCAAGTTGTTGCCTTGACAACCCGATAATTATTGGTTTTCGCCCCGCTAATTATCGGGTTGTCACCGTGCCAAACCTTGTCACGCTAATCTTTGTCTTATCGTACCGCCAAATCGCCACGCTAATCTTCGTCTTGTAGCTCCTACAAAACAATAGTTGTCGCCCGCCAAATGAAAATTAGCTTTTTATATTTATATATAATTTATATATATTTAGATTTCATTCCTTCGCGTAGTATTTTGCCTTTTTTTTCGGTTTGTCGCCCCAAAAACACGATCGATATATAGCGGGGTGAAAAGTCGATGACCATAGGGTTGTCGGGACGACAAAGCGAAAGAACGAAATTGCAGAAATCAGCCACCATACTAAATTTACAGTCCAGACTATTACTTTACTTAGCATACGCTACCATTTTTACATGACGTTCTGAACACTTATAAAGTATTGAATTAGTGAATGAAAGTCAAACAAAAAACCTAAAATTAAAATTTAAAACAATCACAATCAATAGGCATACAAATTCATAAAAATACATGAAACAAATCAAATATACATGTAGGGAGAAGATTACCAACAATGAAAACAGCAGAACGTTTTCTCACTAGAACAGTAAAAGCGGACGGGCGGAGGGAGACAATGATGTAGCGCACCATTGAGACACTATAACACTATCTAATAAACCATCTCCAGAGTCCATGATGGAAATAAACAATACAATCTCCATAATGGAAATAAATTAATTCTAATAAGTTGTTGTTGGCTGTCATTGATTAGACTCATCTTGCAGTCTTTATATCAGTTACTATACATATGATGTTGTTTTGTGTTTTGCTCTAGATGCCAGCGGTAAGTCTGCTTTATTTTCTATGCCTCTTTTTAGTTTCTGGAGTTTCAAGACGGATTGCGATAATAAATTAAATCAGTAGACTCGTTTCACACATTATCTTTCAAAATTGACTGACATTTCGTGCATGAACAGAAATCACTCTTTAAACGGAACAAATACACATCTTGGATGAACGACAAAAAAGGATGACCATCGGTCAGTCAAAATTAACTGTGTCGTGTCTTGTGATTTAGAAACTTGTCTTTTCATCCAAAAAAATCATCAATATTAAAGTAGGTTAACATCCTATCATCATGATCACTATCCCTCCAATGCTATTTTGGTAACAAATTTTATTTTACTATGCCACTGAATCAAACTATAGGTAGGGAATTTGGTGTCGCGCACTCTTTGCTGAGAAGACAAATTCAAAAAAATCAATCGAGATTGCGCTACTGAAATAAATTTTGGCTGTGTATTAAAATCAGTTTGGTTTGAAGCATCGCTGATGAGGATTTGCTACCGAAACACGTGTCTGGTGCACTAAAATTGGTTTGAAATTTTCTTCAAGGAGGTAAAGAGTTGGAAATTTCCATTTTACTGTATACTCCATATCTTCGAACAATCTCATTCGATACTTTTATGATATGTTTACATCTTAAATATACAAGGTGTCTCGCAAGGATTCATCGGTTCGATATGGTAAATTGATTTTTAAATACTATATATCTATATATTACTTGCAAAGATTATATCTCAAATTATTGCTTTAAAAGACGTGTCTCAACTTTATCTATAAATTCTAAAATTTTGAATCTAAGATATGCTTGTATTTTATATCCATTGACTATAAAGTAGGCATTTTACCGTGAAATGCACACTGTGTAGTAATAAAGAGCACGCTCTTGTTTATTTCATTCCAAAATCTTCTGCATTTCATGTGAACATGTGAAGAATAAATAAATGAATGACTTTAATAGAGAAAAATGAAATTTTGCCTATATTATGGCCTAAAACATAGATTCCTAAAAAGCCCCACGCTTCCTTTTTCAGTTTTTCGTCTCTGGGGCATCGTCCCCCCATATCTCAAGAACCTCACATTGTGAGAAGATGTGTATTAGTGATATGCACCTTCTGTAAAGTGGCGTTCTGTAGCTAGGGGGGTATTTATTTTAATCCATTTTCCATTGCTTTCTATAGAATAAAAGACATATTTTGCCCCCAGGTAAGGAAAATGATGCATGATAAGTCTTATGCAACTGATGATTATGATGAAACCAAGAACTGGCATCAATTTTGTAAAAGAATTTTCTTCAAGTTCCCATTTTGAAAATTACGCTTTTTCAGGGAAGATTTTACGCCTTATCTTTTCAGCTCCGTTTTCGTCCGACTATATATTCAATGTCGCGGTCATCGTCTAAGGTCTCCATCTGCCCAGCCGATGCAAATTATGTCTTTCGATCGTTTATTACATTTCTCTTCTCACATTCTCATAATACAGATTGTCGATTCCTTTTCGCCCCGTGTACAAATAATTTTGTTTTCTGTAGTACTAGCCATATGCTAGTAAGGACTAGCTTACACGTGTTTATACGGAGAGAACTCGGTTATATTAGGGTAACTACCGCAGTATTTCATAAACAATTATTTATCATAGCTCGGTAGCGAGGCCATAAATGACTGTTGCAACCAGCTAATTGCTCATTCTATAGTATGATAGACTCGATCGCCTCCAATGAAATTTTGCCAAAAATAGATTATTCATGGTTTAATCTTGGCAAAACCATTTACTGTTTTATCTCAGTATTTGTATATTTTATGATTTTTAATCATATTTTGTTCCAGACACCAGTGGTAAGTTTTTATTTTCTAATAAGGGATACAAGAATCTTGTTGCACAACTGTAAATCTTTTTGTACCTCTCAAAAATAAATCACTAATGTTACGTGTGGAAATATCATATTGGGTACAAAATTAAAATCTGTCATTTTTGCAAGCCATCCGCACAAGTTAACGTCGTTGATTCATATTGAAAAAGACGAATATGAAAATATGTATACATGTATTTAACTTATTGTATGCATTTCTTTTGTCAATTCGAGGAAACAAAGACACATGTAGTGATTTGCTGAGTGACTGTCATCTATATCATGATAGCATGTGTTCCCACAGAGAATTTGCAACCAAGAATTGTCAAAAAACTTGCCATGTTTGCAGCGGTACGTATAAAATATCTAAAACATAATACATCCAGAATGGATATATACTGGCTTCTAAAAATGAATCTGTCCTATCCACGACAAACATAAGTGTTTTTTTCTTAATTGTGTTGCATGCAATTAAGAGATGCTGACTCTTACCGGGCACCTGGTTACAAATATATAAAGGTATATCTTGTATGGAAATATAGGACATATATAGGAATTTGTTGGAGAAAATAGGAAAATTATAGGAGGTTATAATCCGAGTTTCGCAACCGTTCCTATGGAAAATCTGATGATTTTGCCTTGCCTTCTCGACTTTGAGACTGAATAACTGATCGGTACTTCTGTAATGTTTATTAGGTTTATTTCTTCGACCTCTACAAATATGAATGTTTTTTCAATCCGCCCTAACAATAAAAGGAAGCATAGGTCTCACGGTAAAAGGCGAAATAAAAAACTCAGAAAAAGAGCTAGAGTACATCGTACCCTCAAATATCTACTGATCATTGCACGCAACGGCGGCAGACATGAACTGCTACATGCTCCCTCCTCAGTTCCAGCAGTTCAATTAAAATCTATCTTGGATGAAGCACTGATTGTATTCTTAAGAAACACTGATTGATTCAGGCTAAACATTATTGTTGCATTCGCACAAAATAAACTATATCCTTTGGTTAAAAACACCTCCCCTAAAAGACGATTCATAAAAATTCCATTTATTAACAAAGGATTTGATCTTCTGAACATCTCTAATATTTTTCGGGATCATCGCGTACAAAGTGCCATTCCTCAATATTTTGAAAATTTAGAACCTCCTCTTATTTGTTACAAATATAAGAGACCTATTCAAAATTTCGTTTTTAACTACAACAAAGTTACACAAGATCCTAAAATTCTTGAATCATGTCCTGCTTCTTGAGAATGTGCAACGTCTGAATATCTATATAAACCAGCTGGTCATATTATTACGATGACTTTTCAATTATCAAAGACAGGCAGCTCCGTTGTCTTCTCAAAAAAGGACCCAAATATAGAATCCCATCCAAGATAGATTTTATTAAATGTCGCGAAGTGCTAAAGGAAGCTTTAGATAACTATACCAAACGATGGTGTAAATCGGAAGGAGTCGAATCGCATGCTCTGAATGACTGGAAAAACCTCATTTTGGATATTGCCGATATTCGAATAGATAACTACCACAAAAATCCTCATCTTTTTGAAAATCCAATTTCTAAATCTGAAAGATATTTCAAATCCAAGTTACGTAATTTACATGAAAAATATGTCTTCGCGCCTGCAGACAAAGCAGCCAACAACACCATAATTATTTGAAAACGCTACTTCATATCAAATTTAGTTTCGGAACTTTCCTCTACTAATACTTATATCGAAAGCAACGAAAGTGTTCCCAATATTTTGAACAAACATAACAGTGAAATTTCTTCTATTAACATCCCAATTTCTAAATTGGATCTCCCTACAATATACTGTATACCAAAACTTCACAAGTCTCCTTACAAGTTTCGATACATTGCTAATTCTAGCAACTGCTCAACAACAATTTTGTCTAGAAATTTGTCGTCAGCACTCACGGCTATAAAGGAACACGTGGCAAAATACTGTGAAACTGTCATGAACACGAATGGCGTAAACTTCTTTTGGTCTATTAAAAATTCAGGGGATATGATTGACAAAATGAAATCAAGAATTTTTTAAGCAAATACGATATCTTCATACGACTTTTCTAATATGTACACAACGCTTCCTCACGACAAAATAAATGCTCGACTGTCCAAACTCATTAAATGGTGTTTTGATCGAGAGGGGAAAACTTATATTTGTACTTATGAATCGAAGGGTTTCTTTTCCGCCACAGATTACAAATCATACAAATCATGGACATGTGGTGACCTGTGTATTGCCTTGTCCTTCCTTTTGGACAATATTTGTGTAAGATTTGGTGAGAAACTCTACAAGCAGGTTGTAGGGATTCCAATGGGTACTAATTATGCGCCTCTTGTTGCAGATTTATTTTTATACACTTATGAAAAGGAATTTATCCAAAATCTTCAAAAGCAAAGAAAAAATGATGATGTGAAATGCTTCATTGGTACTTCTAGGTACCTGGATGATATTCTTACTACCGACAATCCTGTTTTTGAAAAGTATAAAAATGTTATTTATCCACAAGAATTGATTCTAAACAAGGCAAACGTTTCCAACACAGAAACACCATTTTTGGACCTAAATATCAAAATTGTTAACGGAGAGATCCATACAAGTGTGTATGACAAAAGAGATGATTTTGGATTTAACACAATAAATTTCCCCTGGCTTGACGGTGATGTTCCTAGATTACCGTCCTATGGTATCTATATTTCACAGCTCATCCGGTATGCTAGAGCATGTACTGATGTTTTGGATTTTCATAGTAGAAATTTACAAATTACCAAGAAACTTTTAGGACAAGGTTTTCGCTTTCACAAACTAGTAAAGACTTTCTGGAAATTTTACAAAAATTATTGTCAACTTCTTCTGAAATTCGGACCAATACAGGCAACAGAGTATATTACTTTGGGTATTTCACAACCTGCATTTTATGGTGACATTATTAACAAGATAAGAAGGATCAAAGATAAACAACATCACTATCGAAAATGCGTCAGAATCGTCAAACGCCTTTTATACCGTGGATATGATCCTAATGTCACCAGACGGACACTAGGCTTGGTACTTGACCAATCTACAGTCTTGTACAAGCGCATTCTTAAAACTTGCACTCTGACTGACTGTGACGACGGGACTCCATGACGGGCCCTGTCCAATCCTCTTTAGAGAAGACAGGGCCCCGACCACCTGTCCTCTCTGAATGTCAGTCGGACTCCTCGGGTGATAACATACATGAGCTCGCGGCGGCAGAGCACGGATTGTATTACGTACGCCCTCTTTGTATATCCATTTACATATTCATCTGGTTTTTTTTTTGGGGCCCCTGCGTTTTGCGGTCTTGTTGTGTGTGGTCATCTGACAGTGAGGAGGTTGTTTTACACCAAAATTGTACGTTCTTCGAGACCTCTGGGTAATCGGAAAAGTGGGAGGGTTGTGCGCACGTAATCCAGGATAACCACACCTTCTGCTATTTCCGTGGCAGATGGCCGTCCTAAGTCGGCACCGGTTGCCCATTGGCCTCGTTGGTTTATGTGTAGTCCTTTGTGTTTGATGTTTCTGTGTTGTGCGTTGACGTTCCTTGTCCCTTAAGCGTCTCTATCCGTGCTTGTCTGCTTTGTGTTTTTGCATTGGGTGTTTTGGGGTTTTGCTGTGGGTGCTACAACCGGGTGTTGTTGGAGATCCCCTCCTTTGTTTTAGGTTTATCTATTTCACACAATGGTTGTCCCTCGCCTTATAGGGAACTGATTTGTTAGTCTCCTTGCCCTCAGAACGAAGTTGTTTTAGTTTTGTAGTTTGAGCTTGCTCTGGAATCGTGTGAATTATACTTTATACTTGGTTTGCAAAAGTTCTCACTTTCACATTCTATCCTTATATCCTGCAACATTATGATTATACTGTGTATCATATGATTATATTTTTACATAATCAAAGAAATGAAACTGTGGATCACTGTCACGAGGGCTTAGTACCCGAAACGTGCATGTCTGGTCCATGCTGTAAATGTATCTGTTCTTAAATAATGCTATTTAATTTGAAGATGTTTAACATTTGTACCACTTGGTGAGTGTCACTGCTGGTGAAACAGGAGTCCCCGAAGGCACAATGTAGTCAAGTTCGATCAACTTTTGTTTCTTCAAAGCATTTTAAAATGTCTTGACATTTTTAAAACGTTGGTCCTGTAGCATCATATCCCACCCATCCTGCTATGTCATTCGGTACATTTTGGACATAGTAATTTCACACTCTTTGGTCATATTACAATGTTTAGACTGTGGATCACTGACGAGGGTTAAGTACCCGAAACATGCATGTCTGGTCCATGCTGCAAATTTATCTGTTCTTAAATGATGCTATTTAATTTGAAGACATATAACATATTAACAGAAAATAAATTTCTTTTTTCGGTCCAATTCTTAGACCTTACAGCAAGAAAGGGATTTTATGTTGCGCTGAATGGAATCGATGGCGTCTTTGAGAGATGGTACTTGGTATCAGCAAATACATCGAAATTAGAAGTAGAGACACATGAACCCTTTTCAGTGACATTCCTAAATGAGAGCCAACCATTGCCTTCTCAGTTACGTATAACAAATACCAGTGTATCAACTAAAGGCATAAAAGCAAGCAATTCCGATTCCGTCATCCTTTATCACTCTCAACTTGTTTTCCCAGAATTAATTTATAAACCGGTAAGCTCGGCAAGTATTATTCCCTATGAAAATATAGGAATAAGCTACGTCATACCGTCTTACTTTCCAAGTAAAAACACAGAAAGATATTTCAGCGTTGTTGCAACGCATTCAGGCACAGAAGTCGATATAACATTCAAAATAAACGCTACTAGTATGTCTTACAATAACAAACGATACAGAAGTGGAGAAAAGCTGAAAATAGTACTAAATGAATTTGAAGTGTTTACGTTTTGGCACACGGTGGACTTCAGTGGAACAAGTGTTGAAAGTAACGAAAAAATTGCTGTGGAGTGTGGAACAATCGGAAATGCAGTAGACGAATCAATGGCAGAGTCTCTTTTACCTATTACTAAGTGGGGTACAGAATTTGTCATTCCTCCTATAAATTCGAAACAACTTACTATTCAAGTAATAACATATGTCTCGTCAATCGTTTTAGTAAAAATCGAAAGCAGAAATGCGTCAAATACAATTTTACTGAGTAATTCTATGGTGCGTGACTTGGAACCTGGATCAATGTACACAATTAAAGCTAACGCATCAATATACATCACCGCCCTCGCTTCTGCAAAAAATAACATGAAACTATGCATGACGATAACGATACCTCCCGTCACACTTTATCGGACGCAAAGTTCATACTTCATACCAAAGTGGCTGTCGGGTAAATTCAATAAACATTATGTGTTAGTTATGACAAAGGCTTCTGAGTTTCACAAATTAAGTTTCAATGCGCAATCGGTATTTTCTTATTTGTCAAATTCCACAGCTTATTATGCAGATTATGTTGTTATCACCTTGACATCAAAAAGTGGTTTAAATGAAATTAGAAGCGTAGATGGACTCGTGCATTTTGGAGCAATCATCTTCGGTGACAACCAAGGATATAGTACATGTTATGGTACCACGTTAAACATGTGAAGTGCGGATTTCATAATCACAAAATGAATGTACAATCATGGTTATGTTTAGAAAAATTAATAATAAGAAATGCATTTCAGAACTGCGTGTTTATGGTTTTACTTAATCGTTACATGGAGGACCATTTCATTCTCAGGGAGAGAAGACTTTGATCAAGATCGCTAGGAAAAAAGGAGAGGAAACAAACATGAGAGGTCCATCTCTAAATTTATTTTTAAGAGCAGGCATCTATTTGTTCAAACTGAATATTGAAATCAATACAGAGGGGAACTTAAGCCCGACAAGGTTTACAATTTCAGTCTATTGTGGTCTTGATCTTAGACCTTGGTTCAAAGTCATCGCACGCAGATCTAAAAATAGAGTCTATTGTGAAGCCACATCACATCTGTTCAATAATGATGCGAAAACACAAACGTAATAAAGGTATTCCTGTGAAAAAAAATTAATTAAAAAAAATCTGTACACTGATTTCAGAGAAGTCGAAAATATTAATGTGGCAGCTAATAAGATGCCCTTAGCGATCATGTTTGTTGACCGATCGGATCTGAAAGAAAATCTTGGTATAGAACCTTATAAAAAATGTTTGCTTTGAGGTTTTTTGAGATTCAGCTGAAATGAAGATCAATTCTCATACCGTGGCTAATGAGTAAACCCCCAACCCCTTGTTTTTACTAAGAGAAAAGTTAAGCATTAGGCTTCCTTTTTGGTCCTACTCACTTAGATACTATAACTTGCATTAATTTGAAGACGTTTACATTTATTTGAAGACGTTTACATTTATACAACTTGGTGAGTGTCACTGCTGGTGGACCAGGAGTCCCCGAGGGCACATGTAGCCAAGTTCGATCAATTTCGGTTGATCGTTTCTTCAACGCAATCTAAATTTCTGTTATCAAAATTTCTTGAAATTTCTAAAAAGTGGGTCCTGTAGCATCATATCCCACCCATCCTGCTACGTCTTTCGGTGCCCTTTTTCGACATAGTAAATTTCATACTTTTTGGCATATTACATTGTTTAGATTTAGGATTTAGGATCACTGATGAGGGTTAAGTACCCGAAACGTGCATGTCTGGTCCACGTTGCCAATTTATTTGTTCTTAAATGATGCTATTCAATTTGAAGACGTTTACATTTATACCACTTGGTGAGTGTCACTGCTGGTGGACCAGGAGTCCCCGAGGGCACATGTAGCCAAGTTCGGTCAATTTCGGTTGATCGTTTCTTCAACGCAATCTAAATTTCTGTTTTCAAAATTTCTTGAAATTTTGAAAAAGTGGGTCCTGTAGCATCATATCCCACCCATCCTGCTACGTCTTTCGGTGCCCTTTTTCGACATAGTAAATTTCATACTTTTTGGCATATTACATTGTTTAGATTTAGGATTTAGGATCACTGATGAGGGTTAAGTACCCGAAACGTGCATGTCTGGTCCACGTTGCCAATTTATTTGTTCTTAAATGATGCTATTCAATTTGAAGACGTTTACATTTATACCACTTGGTGAGTGTCACTGCGGGTGGACCAGGAGTCCCCGAGGGCACATGTAGCCAAGTTCGGTCAATTTCGGTTGATCGTTTCTTCAACGCAATCTAAATTTCTGTTTTCAAAATTTCTTGAAATTTTGAAAAAGTGGGTCCTGTAGCATCATATCCCACCCATCCTGCTACGTCTTTCGGTGCCCTTTTTCGTCATAGTAAATTTCATACTTTTTGGCATATTACATTGTTTAGATTTAGGATTTAGGATCACTGATGAGGGTTAAGTACCCGAAACGTGCATGTCTGGTCCACGTTGCCAATTTATTTGTTCTTAAATGATGCTATTCAGTTTGAAGACGTTTACATTTATACCACTTGGTGAGTGTCACTGCTGGTGGACCAGGAGTCCCCGAGGGCACATGTAGCCAAGTTCGATCAATTTCGGTTGATCGTTTCTTCAACGCAATCTAAATTTCTGTTATCAAAATTTCTTGAAATTTCTAAAAAGTGGGTCCTGTAGCATCATATCCCACCCATCCTGCTACGTCTTTCGGTGCCCTTTTTCGACATAGTAAATTTCATACTTTTTGGCATATTACATTGTTTAGATTTAGGATTTAGGATCACTGATGAGGGTTAAGTACCCGAAACGTGCATGTCTGGTCCACGTTGCCAATTTATTTGTTCTTAAATGATGCTATTCAATTTGAAGACGTTTACATTTATACCACTTGGTGAGTGTCACTGCTGGTGGACCAGGAGTCCCCGAGGGCACATGTAGCCAAGTTCGATCAATTTCGGTTGATCGTTTCTTCAACGCAATCTAAATTTCTGTTATCAAAATTTCTTGAAATTTCTAAAAAGTGGGTCCTGTAGCATCATATCCCACCCATCCTGCTACGTCTTTCGGTGCCCTTTTTCGACATAGTAAATTTCATACTTTTTGGCATATTACATTGTTTAGATTTAGGATTTAGGATCACTGATGAGGGTTAAGTACCCGAAACGTGCATGTCTGGTCCACGTTGCCAATTTATTTGTTCTTAAATGATGCTATTCAATTTGAAGACGTTTACATTTATACCACTTGGTGAGTGTCACTGCTGGTGGACCAGGAGTCCCCGAGGGCACATGTAGCCAAGTTCGGTCAATTTCGGTTGATCGTTTCTTCAACGCAATCTAAATTTCTGCTTTCAAAATTTCTTGAAATTTTGAAAAAGTGGGTCCTGTAGCATCATATCCCACCCATCCTGCTACGTCTTTCGGTGCCCTTTTTCGACATAGTAAATTTCATACTTTTTGGCATATTACATTGTTTAGATTTAGGATTTAGGATCACTGATGAGGGTTAAGTACCCGAAACGTGCATGTCTGGTCCACGTTGCCAATTTATTTGTTCTTAAATGATGCTATTCAATTTGAAGACGTTTACATTTATACCACTTGGTGAGTGTCACTGCTGGTGGACCAGGAGTCCCCGAGGGCACATGTAGCCAAGTTCGATCAATTTCGGTTGATCGTTTCTTCAACGCAATCTAAATTTCTGTTATCAAAATTTCTTGAAATTTCTAAAAAGTGGGTCCTGTAGCATCATATCCCACCCATCCTGCTACGTCTTTCGGTGCCCTTTTTCGACATAGTAAATTTCATACTTTTTGGCATATTACATTGTTTAGATTTAGGATTTAGGATCACTGATGAGGGTTAAGTACCCGAAACGTGCATGTCTGGTCCACGTTGCCAATTTATTTGTTCTTAAATGATGCTATTCAATTTGAAGACGTTTACATTTATACCACTTGGTGAGTGTCACTGCTGGTGGACCAGGAGTCCCCGAGGGCACATGTAGCCAAGTTCGATCAATTTCGGTTGATCGTTTCTTCAACGCAATCTAAATTTCTGTTATCAAAATTTCTTGAAATTTCTAAAAAGTGGGTCCTGTAGCATCATATCCCACCCATCCTGCTACGTCTTTCGGTGCCCTTTTTCGACATAGTAAATTTCATACTTTTTGGCATATTACATTGTTTAGATTTAGGATTTAGGATCACTGATGAGGGTTAAGTACCCGAAACGTGCATGTCTGGTCCACGTTGCCAATTTATTTGTTCTTAAATGATGCTATTCAATTTGAAGACGTTTACATTTATACCACTTGGTGAGTGTCACTGCTGGTGGACCAGGAGTCCCCGAGGGCACATGTAGCCAAGTTCGATCAATTTCGGTTGATCGTTTCTTCAACGCAATCTAAATTTCTGTTATCAAAATTTCTTGAAATTTCTAAAAAGTGGGTCCTGTAGCATCATATCCCACCCATCCTGCTACGTCTTTCGGTGCCCTTTTTCGACATAGTAAATTTCATACTTTTTGGCATATTACATTGTTTAGATTTAGGATTTAGGATCACTGATGAGGGTTAAGTACCCGAAACGTGCATGTCTGGTCCACGTTGCCAATTTATTTGTTCTTAAATGATGCTATTCAATTTGAAGACGTTTACATTTATACCACTTGGTGAGTGTCACTGCTGGTGGACCAGGAGTCCCCGAGGGCACATGTAGCCAAGTTCGATCAATTTCGGTTGATCGTTTCTTCAACGCAATCTAAATTTCTGTTATCAAAATTTCTTGAAATTTCTAAAAAGTGGGTCCTGTAGCATCATATCCCACCCATCCTGCTACGCCTTTCGGTGCCCTTTTTCGACATAGTAAATTTCATACTTTTTGGCATATTACATTGTTTAGATTTAGGATTTAGGATCACTGATGAGGGTTAAGTACCCGAAACGTGCATGTCTGGTCCACGTTGCCAATTTATTTGTTCTTAAATGATGCTATTCAATTTGAAGACGTTTACATTTATACCACTTGGTGAGTGTCACTGCTGGTGGACCAGGAGTCCCCGAGGGCACATGTAGCCAAGTTCGATCGATTTCGGTTGATCGTTTCTTCAACGCAATCTAAATTTCTGTTATCAAAATTTCTTGAAATTTCTAAAAAGTGGGTCCTGTAGCATCATATCCTACCCATCCTGCTACGTCTTTCGGTGCCCTTTTTCGACATAGTAAATTTCATACTTTTTGGCACATTACATTGTTTAGATTTAGGATTTAGGATCACTGATGAGGGTTAAGTACCCGAAACGTGCATGTCTGGTCCACGTTGCCAATTTATTTGTTCTTAAATGATGCTATTCAATTTGAAGACGTTTACATTTATACCACTTGGTGAGTGTCACTGCTGGTTGACCAGGAGTCCCCGAGGGCACATGTAGCCAAGTTCGATCAATTTCGGTTGATCGTTTCTTCAACGCAATCTAAATTTCTGTTATCAAAATTTCTTGAAATTTCTAAAAAGTGGGTCCTGTAGCATCATATCCCACCCATCCTGCTACGTCTTTCGGTGCCCTTTTTCGACATAGTAAATTTCATACTTTTTGGCATATTACATTGTTTAGATTTAGGATTTAGGATCACTGATGAGGGTTAAGTACCCGAAACGTGCATGTCTGGTCCACGTTGCCAATTTATTTGTTCTTAAATGATGCTATTCAATTTGAAGACGTTTACATTTATACCACTTGGTGAGTGTCACTGCTGGTGGACCAGGAGTCCCCGAGGGCACATGTAGCCAAGTTCGGTCAATTTCGGTTGATCGTTTCTTCAACGCAATCTAAATTTCTGTTTTCAAAATTTCTTGAAATTTTGAAAAAGTTGGTCCTGTAGCATCATATCCCACCCATCCTGCTACGTCTTTCGGTGCCCTTTTTCGACATAGTAAATTTCATACTTTTTGGCATATTACATTGTTTAGATTTAGGATTTAGGATCACTGATGAGGGTTAAGTACCCGAAACGTGCATGTCTGGTCCACGTTGCCAATTTATTTGTTCTTAAATGATGCTATTCAATTTGAAGACGTTTACATTTATACCACTTGGTGAGTGTCACTGCTGGTGGACCAGGAGTCCCCGAGGGCACATGTAGCCAAGTTCGGTCAATTTCGGTTGATCGTTTCTTCAACGCAATCTAAATTTCTGTTTTCAAAATTTCTTGAAATTTTGAAAAAGTGGGTCCTGTAGCATCATATCCCACCCATCCTGCTACGTCTTTCGGTGCCCTTTTTCGACATAGTAAATTTCATACTTTTTGGCATATTACATTGTTTAGATTTAGGATTTAGGATCACTGATGAGGGTTAAGTACCCGAAACGTGCATGTCTGGTCCACGTTGCCAATTTATTTGTTCTTAAATGATGCTATTCAATTTGAAGACGTTTACATTTATACCACTTGGTGAGTGTCACTGCTGGTGGACCAGGAGTCCCCGAGGGCACATGTAGCCAAGTTCGATCAATTTCGGTTGATCGTTTCTTCAACGCAATCTAAATTTCTGTTATCAAAATTTCTTGAAATTTCTAAAAAGTGGGTCCTGTAGCATCATATCCCACCCATCCTGCTACGTCTTTCGGTGCCCTTTTTCGACATAGTAAATTTCATACTTTTTGGCATATTACATTGTTTAGATTTAGGATTTAGGATCACTGATGAGGGTTAAGTACCCGAAACGTGCATGTCTGGTCCACGTTGCCAATTTATTTGTTCTTAAATGATGCTATTCAATTTGAAGACGTTTACATTTATACCACTTGGTGAGTGTCACTGCTGGTGGACCAGGAGTCCCCGAGGGCACATGTAGCCAAGTTCGATCAATTTCGGTTGATCGTTTCTTCAACGCAATCTAAATTTCTGTTATCAAAATTTCTTGAAATTTCTAAAAAGTGGGTCCTGTAGCATCATATCCCACCCATCCTGCTACGTCTTTCGGTGCCCTTTTTCGACATAGTAAATTTCATACTTTTTGGCATATTACATTGTTTAGATTTAGGATTTAGGATCACTGATGAGGGTTAAGTACCCGAAACGTGCATGTCTGGTCCACGTTGCCAATTTATTTGTTCTTAAATGATGCTATTCAATTTGAAGACGTTTACATTTATACCACTTGGTGAGTGTCACTGCTGGTGGACCAGGAGTCCCCGAGGGCACATGTAGCCAAGTTCGATCAATTTCGGTTGATCGTTTCTTCAACGCAATCTAAATTTCTGTTATCAAAATTTCTTGAAATTTCTAAAAAGTGGGTCCTGTAGCATCATATCCCACCCATCCTGCTACGTCTTTCGGTGCCCTTTTTCGACATAGTAAATTTCATACTTTTTGGCATATTACATTGTTTAGATTTAGGATTTAGGATCACTGATGAGGGTTAAGTACCCGAAACGTGCATGTCTGGTCCACGTTGCCAATTTATTTGTTCTTAAATGATGCTATTCAATTTGAAGACGTTTGCATTTATACCACTTGGTGAGTGTCACTGCTGGTGGACCAAGAGTCCCCGAGGGCACATGTAGCCAAGTTCGATCAATTTCGGTTGATCGTTTCTTCAACGCAATCTAAATTTCTGTTATCAAAATTTCTTGAAATTTCTAAAAAGTGGGTCCTGTAGCATCATATCCCACCCATCCTGCTACGTCTTTCGGTGCCCTTTTTCGACATAGTAAATTTCATACTTTTTGGCATATTACATTGTTTAGATTTAGGATTTAGGATCACTGATGAGGGTTAAGTACCCGAAACGTGCATGTCTGGTCCACGTTGCCAATTTATTTGTTCTTAAATGATGCTATTCAATTTGAAGACGTTTACATTTATACCACTTGGTGAGTGTCACTGCTGGTGGACCAGGAGTCCCCGAGGGCACATGTAGCCAAGTTCGATCAATTTCGGTTGATCGTTTCTTCAACGCAATCTAAATTTCTGTTATCAAAATTTCTTGAAATTTCTAAAAAGTGGGTCCTGTAGCATCATATCCCACCCATCCTGCTACGTCTTTCGGTGCCCTTTTTCGACATAGTAAATGTCATACTTTTTGGCATATTACATTGTTTAGATTTAGGATTTAGGATCACTGATGAGGGTTAAGTACCCGAAACGTGCATGTCTGGTCCACGTTGCCAATTTATTTGTTCTTAAATGATGCTATTCAATTTGAAGACGTTTACATTTATACCACTTGGTGAGTGTCACTGCTGGTGGACCAGGAGTCCCCGAGGGCACATGTAGCCAAGTTCGATCAATTTCGGTTGATCGTTTCTTCAACGCAATCTAAATTTCTGTTATCAAAATTTCTTGAAATTTCTAAAAAGTGGGTCCTGTAGCATCATATCCCACCCATCCTGCTACGTCTTTCGGTGCCCTTTTTCGACATAGTAAATTTCATACTTTTTGGCATATTACATTGTTTAGATTTAGGATTTAGGATCACTGATGAGGGTTAAGTACCCGAAACGTGCATGTCTGGTCCACGTTGCCAATTTATTTGTTCTTAAATGATGCTATTCAATTTGAAGACGTTTACATTTATACCACTTGGTGAGTGTCACTGCTGGTGGACCAGGAGTCCCCGAGGGCACATGTAGCCAAGTTCGATCAATTTCGGTTGATCGTTTCTTCAACGCAATCTAAATTTCTGTTCTCAAAATTTCTTGAAATTTCTAAAAAGTGGGTCCTGTAGCATCATATCCCACCCATCCTGCTACGTCTTTCGGTGCCCTTTTTCGACATAGTAAATTTCATACTTTTTGGCATATTACATTGTTTAGATTTAGGATTTAGGATCACTGATGAGGGTTAAGTACCCGAAACGTGCATGTCTGGTCCACGTTGCCAATTTATTTGTTCTTAAATGATGCTATTCAATTTGAAGACGTTTACATTTATACCACTTGGTGAGTGTCACTGCTGGTGGACCAGGAGTCCCCGAGGGCACATGTAGCCAAGTTCGATCAATTTCGGTTGATCGTTTCTTCAACGCAATCTAAATTTCTGTTCTCAAAATTTCTTGAAATTTCTAAAAAGTGGGTCCTGTAGCATCATATCCCACCCATCCTGCTACGTCTTTCGGTGCCCTTTTTCGACATAGTAAATTTCATACTTTTGGCATATTACATTGTTTAGATTTAGGATTTAGGATCACTGATGAGGGTTAAGTACCCGAAACGTGCATGTCTGGTCCACGTTGCCAATTTATTTGTTCTTAAATGATGCTATTCAATTTGAAGACGTTTACATTTATACCACTTGGTGAGTGTCACTGCTGGTGGACCAGGAGTCCCCGAGGGCACATGTAGCCAAGTTCGATCAATTTCGGTTGATCGTTTCTTCAACGCAATCTAAATTTCTGTTATCAAAATTTCTTGAAATTTCTAAAAAGTGGGTCCTGTAGCATCATATCCCACCCATCCTGCTACGTCTTTCGGTGCCCTTTTTCGACATAGTAAATTTCATACTTTTTGGCATATTACATTGTTTAGATTTAGGATTTAGGATCACTGATGAGGCTTAAGTACCCGAAACGCGCATGTCTGGTCCACGTTGCCAATTTATTTGTTCTTAAATGATGCTATTCAATTTGAAGACGTTTACATTTATACCACTTGGTGAGTGTCACTGCTGGTGGACCAGGAGTCCCCGAGGGCACATGTAGCCAAGTTCGATCAATTTCGGTTGATCGTTTCTTCAACGCAATCTAAATTTCTGTTATCAAAATTTCTTGAAATTTCTAAAAAGTGGGTCCTGTAGCATCATATCCCACCCATCCTGCTACGTCTTTCGGTGCCCTTTTTCGACATAGTAAATTTCATACTTTTTGGCATATTACATTGTTTAGATTTAGGATTTAGGATCACTGATGAGGGTTAAGTACCCGAAACGTGCATGTCTGGTCCACGTTGCCAATTTATTTGTTCTTAAATGATGCTATTCAATTTGAAGACGTTTACATTTATACCACTTGGTGAGTGTCACTGCTGGTGGACCAGGAGTCCCCGAGGGCACATGTAGCCAAGTTCGATCAATTTCGGTTGATCGTTTCTTCAACGCAATCTAAATTTCTGTTATCAAAATTTCTTGAAATTTCTAAAAAGTGGGTCCTGTAGCATCATATCCCACCCATCCTGCTACGTCTTTCGGTGCCCTTTTTCGACATAGTAAATTTCATACTTTTTGGCATATTACATTGTTTAGATTTAGGATTTAGGATCACTGATGAGGGTTAAGTACCCGAAACGTGCATGTCTGGTCCACGTTGCCAATTTATTTGTTCTTAAATGATGCTATTCAATTTGAAGACGTTTACATTTATACCACTTGGTGAGTGTCACTGCTGGTGGACCAGGAGTCCCCGAGGGCACATGTAGCCAAGTTCGATCAATTTCGGTTGATCGTTTCTTCAACGCAATCTAAATTTCTGTTATCAAAATTTCTTGAAATTTCTAAAAAGTGGGTCCTGTAGCATCATATCCCACCCATCCTGCTACGTCTTTCGGTGCCCTTTTTCGACATAGTAAATTTCATACTTTTTGGCACATTACATTGTTTAGATTTAGGATTTAGAATCACTGATGAGGGTTAAGTACCCGAAACGTGCATGTCTGGTCCACGTTGCCAATTTATTTGTTCTTAAATGATGCTATTCAATTTGAAGACGTTTACATTTATACCACTTGGTGAGTGTCACTGCTGGTGGACCAGGAGTCCCCGAGAGCACATGTAGCCAAGTTCGATCAATTTCGGTTGATCGTTTCTTCAACGCAATCTAAATTTCTGTTATCAAAATTTCTTGAAATTTCTAAAAAGTGGGTCCTGTAGCATCATATCCCACCCATCCTGCTACGTCTTTCGGTGCCCTTTTTCGACATAGTAAATTTCATACTTTTTGGCATATTACATTGTTTAGATTTAGGATTTAGGATCACTGATGAGGGTTAAGTACCCGAAACGTGCATGTCTGGTCCACGTTGCCAATTTATTTGTTCTTAAATGATGCTATTCAATTTGAAGACGTTTACATTTATACCACTTGGTGAGTGTCACTGCTGGTGGACCAGGAGTCCCCGAGGGCACATGTAGCCAAGTTCGATCAATTTCGGTTGATCGTTTCTTCAACGCAATCTAAATTTCTGTTATCAAAATTTCTTGAAATTTCTAAAAAGTGGGTCCTGTAGCATCATATCCCACCCATCCTGCTACGTCTTTCGGTGCCCTTTTTCGACATAGTAAATTTCATACTTTTTGGCATATTACATTGTTTAGATTTAGGATTTAGGATCACTGATGAGGGTTAAGTACCCGAAACGTGCATGTCTGGTCCACGTTGCCAATTTATTTGTTCTTAAATGATGCTATTCAATTTGAAGACGTTTACATTTATACCACTTGGTGAGTGTCACTGCTGGTGGACCAGGAGTCCCCGAGGGCACATGTAGCCAAGTTCGATCAATTTCGGTTGATCGTTTCTTCAACGCAATCTAAATTTCTGTTATCAAAATTTCTTGAAATTTCTAAAAAGTGGGTCCTGTAGCATCATATCCCACCCATCCTGCTACGTCTTTCGGTGCCCTTTTTCGACATAGTAAATTTCATACTTTTTGGCACATTACATTGTTTAGATTTAGGATTTAGGATCACTGATTAGGGTTAAGTACCCGAAACGTGCATGTCTGGTCCACGTTGCCAATTTATTTGTTCTTAAATGATGCTATTCAATTTGAAGACGTTTACATTTATACCACTTGGTGAGTGTCACTGCTGGTGGACCAGGAGTCCCCGAGAGCACATGTAGCCAAGTTCGATCAATTTCGGTTGATCGTTTCTTCAACGCAATCTAAATTTCTGTTATCAAAATTTCTTGAAATTTCTAAAAAGTGGGTCCTGTAGCATCATATCCCACCCATCCTGCTACGTCTTTCGGTGCCCTTTTTCGACATAGTAAATTTCATACTTTTTGGCATATTACATTGTTTAGATTTAGGATTTAGGATCACTGATGAGGGTTAAGTACCCGAAACGTGCATGTCTGGTCCACGTTGCCAATTTATTTGTTCTTAAATGATGCTATTCAATTTGAAGACGTTTACATTTATACCACTTGGTGAGTGTCACTGCTGGTGGACCAGGAGTCCCCGAGGGCACATGTAGCCAAGTTCGATCAATTTCGGTTGATCGTTTCTTCAACGCAATCTAAATTTCTGTTATCAAAATTTCTTGAAATTTCTAAAAAGTGGGTCCTGTAGCATCATATCCCACCCATCCTGCTACGTCTTTCGGTGCCCTTTTTCGACATAGTAAATTTCATACTTTTTGGCATATTACATTGTTTAGATTTAGGATTTAGGATCACTGATGAGGGTTAAGTACCCGAAACGTGCATGTCTGGTCCACGTTGCCAATTTATTTGTTCTTAAATGATGCTATTCAATTTGAAGACGTTTACATATGTGACGTGATTCATGTGATATTTGAATCTAGCTATTTTCCGATCTTGTTAGAAAACACACAATTTCAGAGTCAACACCTTTTGGCGTTGTTCATTGTTAAAAGACGCAATTCCATTGAGACGTAACAATGAAAAAGTGCGCAAAAATTACCTACCTCCGATATTTCTCTTCACTTTGTCAGCCATTATGAATTTTAGCACGGCATCGCTTTTAAAGCACTGGACTCTGGAGGTGATTCATTAGGTGAAGTTGTTTCCGTCTGTTGGTCCTATTTCCTTTTCTTGTGAGAAAGTTCTGTTTTATATTTGTTCAAGAATTTTGATTGTGATATTTGGAATCTGATTTCGGGTTTTGTGTTTGACTTTCATTCACTGAACAAAAACACATCCACTAAAAATGACTGTTATCTGAATAGCTTCAAGGTCTCGACTTTTATTTGTTACGAAAGTTGCAGAGAAGTCGAAAATATGGCAAGTCAAGCAATACCCTCGGAAATCATATTTGTTACGAAATTTGCCCATAAAAGCAATAACCTAGTTAGTTTGGTGGTGAACCTTAAGTTCTTCGTTTCTGTAATCTAGATTGAGATTGATGCAAACTAAGATGTTTGACGACAGATCGACTCCAAAAACACAAATCTGGTAGAGCATATTTCAGTTAGTACTTGCTTCTTGTATAGATTCTTGAAATTCTATATATAGTGGTAGGGTGTGTAGTGAATTTTTTTGACTGCCCTTTTAGGCGAAATGGGAACTTGTATATCGATGTTTAGTTGAATCAATAAACAATAGATTTGAATCTCTAACTAATATAAGATTTATAAGCTCTCCATAAAAGTTTTGACGATATCAACATTTATTTTATCTTTGCAAAATTTGATGAATTCTGTTTCAATTCTGTTTCAATATCTATTCGATCGTTTCAATCCGTATTCTTTTTAATCTGGTATAACGTATGACATTGTATAGTCCCATTTGTGTGCCTAAAATTCTTTACTCGGGACGGAAAGCTGTACTCGCATACCAATTCTAGGCCAATATACCATGAAAAATCTAGATGTAAAGTAAAAGTGTGACAGACGGACTGGTTTATGGACGGAGAGGAAACTATATACTATTAGTATCGGGATCTGTTGGAATGGGAACAACAAAGCTCAGGACTGAAAATCCCCCATTACAAAACGTAATAAAACAATAATCCTAGAACAACACATTACTCAATGTACAAGGGTGATAAGTTCAAAATGCATTAATGCATCAAATATGCCCGAGTCGCAATTTAACTGGAATATTTAAGTGTGAATAATTACTAGTATGCAGACTTACATGAATTGTGCATGGTCTGTTATACGTCCTTTAGGTATTCATGACTTTGACCTTTTGACCCCCAAGTCAATAAGGTCACCATTGATCCATGGATAATATTTCTTTCAAGTTTCATGATGATAAGCTAGCGCAATACACGTTGTAATCTAATTCGGAAACCATTTTCAATCATCAGAGTCCTGTGACCATTACCTTTGGACTCAAAGACTCGTTCGTCCGTATCATTCTGTCTGTCGAAATAAGCTTGTCGGAATCGTAACTTTTCATCTGAATAATATTTCACAGAAATGTAGTCTGGGATTGGCATTTCTCGCTGCTTTGTTTGAATATTTCACAGACTGAATGAGAAACGAAGGGTATCTCAGAACATTGAAACAAGGTCAAATATTTCCATTGCAGAGGAATCCCCATGTTAAGCGCCCGTTAGGCAAAGGGATTTATAAAGTATAATTCTGGTTGCCTACTGTGACGTCACGCTTTAGTTTTGAAAGTACGGAGAATTTACCAACGTTCATATACTTTTGACGTTATAACATTCAACTCGCTCATTATAAATGCTAAATGGGTTGACTGATATTTAGTACAAATGGAAATATAAGTAATGACTGTCTTACTTTGGGTGTTCATGGTAGTATAATTCTGGTTGGACACGTGCAAATTTTCCGAGAATCGCTTCGCGATTCACGGAATTTGCACGTGACCAACCAGAATTATACTACCATGAACACCCAAAGTAAGACAGTCATTTCTTAAATGTCAAGGTCACAGTACATTTATGTTCCCATTTCGCCTTAACTAAGAATTTTAGGTAGAAAATATATTCTCCCATTTGCCCCCATGTGGGATAGAGTTTGCCCATAGCGACGCTCATGTAGGGTCACTGTATCCCACATGTACCTCGCGTGACTTTTGACGTCGGTCGTATAGGCCGTATCCATATTGTGACGTCGTTGTTATCCATTGTGACGTCATGATTTTTGCACCTAAAGCGGCGACCTCTCAACAAAAACGTCGTTTTAAAACTCTTTTTTTTACATTGTAATTCTTACTAAACCGATTAAGACTAAGGACTACGGTTTATTCTTTTAGAATAAACCATTTTTGAGGGCGCTGAAAACGAATATTCCTTTATTTTTCGAATTCAATAAAGTTGACGATTTCATGATTTCAAGGAATTTCAAGAAAGGCCCATAGAAATGGGAGAAAAACGATCAACCATATGTTTGTCATGTGCGATGATAAAAGCCCACCCTTGGGGCAATATCGGCAAGCCTCGTTCCCTGACCAGAAACCAGACCCCTCGGGTGGGCTTTTCTCATCCCACATGACAGCATATGGTTGATAGTTATATTCCCATAGTGGATTTTCGTGACTGCGCCGTTAAGGCGATTAATGGGAACTAAATTTTTGAAATACTTAATTATCGATGTTTAGTTGAATCAGTAAGAAGTAAAAACATTCTCATGAAATAAAGCACTTAACTGAAGGTCAACTTAGCTTAGGAATAGGTCCGAAAACACAGACTAGTTAGAGGACTTTTAATACTCGCTCCCTATAAATGTGCACTAAGTGTGAAAGAGTAAAAAATGGAAGGTTTACAGCAGAAGGACGTCTATTAGACATCCACGCCTATGACTCAGATGAGAAAGAATTACTTTAATTTGTAAACACTGAGAACTTAAGTTGGTGTTTTTATTCAACTACATGTATATCAGATTAGTACAACAATTCATATTCTTGTGGAAAATAAACGTTTTCATTGAGTTTACTGTGTTCATGCTTTAGAATCTTAACTTTATGTATTTAAAGTATTTCAACCATCGAGTGCAGCCAATCTCAAAATCGAAAATGACTTGTAAACGACCACTATAACTTTAGTTTTAGATATCGCTATTGAATCCAAAGTTCAACAAAGATCGGTCATGCCCAAGAGCAATATAGAAGCCAAATAATAGATATTACATTCTCAAACGATTTGTCTGTATAAGAAGTATCATGAATCTAAATCTATAAATATATTAACTAATGCTGATCCTCTTCGTTTGTTCTGTATTCTAAATATTTCGTTACTTTAACTTTCTTTGAGATTTTCTCGGCTATCCAAGCGTAACCATGCGAGTCAACGTCTATAGTCCAGGGATTCAGTAATCGCGGTTTGCCTGTGTCAAAATATTGCAGAAATGTGCCATCTTTATCCAAAATATGGATCAAGCTATTTATCAGATCTGTAACAAGAATGTTACCGACACTGTCTGAGCTCAGACCCATTGGTGTAAAACATGCATTCTCCCCAAATCCAGTGTACTCATATCGGAAATGAAAGTCTTTGTCGAGAATGACTACTCGTCCCAAGCTGTTGTGACATTCACCAGAGTGTTTGTCAGTGATGCATATGTCTCTAGTTATTTTATTTTGACATAAAAACCAGGGATACATTAGCCTATCGCTGTCCACTTCCCTCTGAATCTCTCCCTTCATGTTATATTGGATGACCTTGTGTCTACTGCGAAATGCCACGGCTATATTTTCATTGTAAAGACAGCAGATTTTGGATGGCGAGTATTTGGTTCTGAAAAGAAGTTCAATTTTATTCTTTTTTTGTTAAAATATTGACGCTTTGTTCATGGGGAAGCGAAATAACAAGTTGCCCAAGGCCATGTTGGTCAAACGATGAAGGAGTAGACTGTAGATTTATAGTTTCCAACGCAAGTCCATCTTTCCGATATAATTCAACCGTCTGATATGAAGTTCTAATCCATGCATGTCCACGGTTAGTACAAGCAATCATAGGACTGGCGTCATTGTGTAGATTTGTCATTATGATGGTAGAAACTGAATTGCTTGACAAACAGACATATTTTCGTACTGTCTGTTTTGGGGCTTGTGCTTCACTATAATTTAAATATTCGCTTACAGCTTTACCTCCAACATATTCAATTGTTCCAAACATGGTCTCCAGAACATCAGGGTCTATGTTACCTTGTTTGAATCGTAAATGAGGAGAACTATTTTCTAGACTTTTGTTGCCATAACTCTCGGGTTCCGGGGTTTTGTGTTGTAAAATACAAGTTTCGTTAGCTGAATCCAGTTTGTCGTTTATCGTTTTCTTCTTTTCCTTCATCTCTTCTATTTTATCTTTGATGGTGGATTCATAATTACTAAAAACATTAGCGATGTAAGTGTTCTTCATTTCTTGTGCCTCTCGCCTTTTCCTGGCCTCAATTTTTCGAACTTTTTCACATATCTCTTCAGCTTTTCGGGCGATTTCTACGTCGAGCTGTTCAAGTTCGTCTTCAAATGATTTTCTAAGATTTGGTGCATTGTCGAGATGGTTTGTCAACTTTAGAACAGCATCTGAGATGTCTTCCTGCTCTCTGGCCATTTCTTTTCTTTTCTCCATTAATTTTGTTCGCAACTTGACAAAATGGTGACATTCATGAGTTGTTGACGTCATGCAGTCCGTGCAAACAGCTTCGTTGCAATGGTTGCACCAGCACTCGCATGTGTTCTCAGCGTGAATAGCACATTTGTCTCGTGTTGAGGACTTGTGATCTGTGTGGTAGAGGGAAACATCGTGGTCTTTCCCAGAGTTGCTTTTTATGTGAATTTCTTTGCACCGTGTACACAGATAGTCTCCGCAAGTTTTACAATGGTATGAAACAGAACTCTCACATGACGCACAGGTTTTAGTCCAATAGTTTGGTTCAAACACTTCCATCTATACAAAAAAAATCGAAAATTAATAAACCTCTAAAAGTAATTTGCAATGATTTGTCGAAAAATGAATGCTCCACTGATAACTGGTGATAATTGGCTAGTTTAGGTTATTTTAACAATCAGTTGTCCCTTTGAGTATTAATCTACTACAAATTGACAAGGGTTAGTGGTAAAAATATCCATTAAAAGAACCTTAAATCATCCAAAAAGTACGTAACACCGAGTCCAAATTAAATCAAATCGTACCTTATTCAAGAAGTTTTACTTTTCCATTCTAGGAGGATACAAGAAAGTCTATGGAAAATGTCGGAAAAGCCATTTCAACAACATTGAAATTCACCCACATTTCCCCGAGTATCCTTTCAATTAAGATAAAAAAAATCTGGATCAGCTTTATCTAAGCTAAGAGATAAAGATTCGTTGTCACACAATTGTGAAGTGTGATTGGATCTATGCACCAGGTGAACCCGGGGTCCCTAGTATAGACGGTGTGTTCCCGGAACGTCGAAAATATTTTAATAACTATGTCTTAATTGAGTGTGAAAGGGGCCTTCTAAGGGGTATCCAATTAACCAATTAGTGCGTGTTACCTGTGCAAAATGTCGTAATGTAGAAAGGTATATATGTATAACTTTTTCCGATAAACAGCTTTTATAAAACTTTTTTGTGTTCATTTTTCTTTAATTTGACATTGGACAAAATTCTTTGTTATACTAGAGCATAAACAGATGCATATGTTTGAGTCATATATACTTTCATAGTGGAGATCTGATGTCTACCATTGATTCAAAATTGTAAAATTTGATGAGATTTCTACGAATCTTCAATGTAATATGTCACATATCAAAGTCGCCGGTAGAGAGATAATTGATGAAGAAAAAAGAATTGTTTACATATTTCATATCAGATATTTATTTATATGCACATAATAAGATAATAATGACATGAATCAACATATCTGCAGTACAATAAATATACAACTTATAACTCATAAGTAGCACAAACTAGCACATTTATAAAGAAAAATTATAAAACTTCATGTATATGAGATACTAATACAAAACATGCTCAGAGAACAAATTACGTGCGCGGATCCAGAGGGGGGACCGGGGGTCTGGACCCCCCCCCCCCCTTTGAGATTTTCGGAGGTGGGGTCCAGCTTTGGCCCATTTCTAATTGAAATGGGTCTAAAAATGCATGAAAGGGCTTTGAAACCTAAAATTTCGGCTTGCTTCCCTCGCCATTTAAAACTACAAAACAATTTTTTTCTGCAAAGTCCCTTAATTATTTTCAATTGTTCATACTAAGTAATTTTATGTAATTGTCTTGGGTCTCAGGAACTCATATTTTCAACAGTCCCTTGGTTTAAACAGTATTTATTCAAGAAAGCATTCAATTACAATTCCATATATACAAATGCTTATTCCCAAATTTTGAAGTTGATTGATTAACCCCCTGTGCCACACACGGTCAAACGCTTTGCTGATATCGAAAAAAATAACCCGAATTTCTTTTCCATCATCAAGAGCTATTTGACAAATCTCTTTGTTATTTATTTATTTTTTTTTACTTCTCATTGCGCAGCAGACGACTTCTAAGGGTCATGGGTCTAGTTCTCGGAATCGTTGATTTCACGTTGGAAATAAACATTTTTTGGCAGGATCATGTGATAAAAAGAATCTGAAATGAATGTTCATTTCATACGATGTATTATGAAACTCGTTGTGCGTTTTATATCCCCTCGCCAAGGCTCGGGGATATAAAACACACAACTCGTTTCATAATACATCGTATGAAATGAAAATTCATTTCAGATCTTATATTTATTACACATACAGTTCAAATATGTCCCACAATGTCAATTGAAATCACATTCCCTATCCGAGATGAATAATTAAGCTGGGAAGCGGAGTCTGCGTAGTCCATGACGTCAATAAGTCCTCGTTGGTACCGGTCTTTCAATGTTGATAGGCGATTGTCAAAGGTCAAATACTTCTTCGCTTTGGGTCTGATGGAGCCTCTGATGGCGCGCTGGATACGGTTGATCTTATTGGCGTTCTGTAACTCTTTGAAGGTCTTGATGGTAATGTAGATATTCGAGTGCGCATGCTGGACGATCCTCTTGAGATTACTATGCTATCCCTCAAGGTTGTTGGTGGTGCGTGGTCCTTGGTTTCCGAAGTGGTTCCAAACCAGTCCTGAAGCTTTCACTTGTATTTTCGAAATTTCAAAACATTTCGACCATATAGATTTTAAATGAATTTTCAATTTGCTTTTAAATTTCATAGCTTAAAAAGATTCCGTTTATTTATCATTATTCTGTTGATTTATCCTTATTGTCTGTTGATTATTTATGCTTTCTTTCTTTAAATCTGAATGCATCTGACAGTGATATAATCATATATCAATTCATCTTTTGAAAATGAATTAACGTAAAATTTATTTATTTGAATAAAGTTGTTTTTAAACTCCTTTGCAAGTCTAAATTCTGATAAACTTTTCCTCAAAGAAATATACTTAGAATTTTCCTCAGTTGAATCAAATTTTATACAGGTAAAACACAGGTAAATTACAGGTAACCTGCACTAATTGGTTAATTGGATACCCCTTGGAAGGCCCCTTTCACACCCAATTTAGACATAGTCATTAAAATATTTTCGACGTTCCGGGAATAAACCGTATAGACTACCTAATACAAAGTCAGGTGAGAATCTACTAAAATTCGATCGCGCTTGCATTCCATTTGACTTTTCTTACTTTCTATATCAAACCATGTTTTGGTAAATGTTAAATAAAGGAGCGGGTCTAAAACAACACTTGGTCACAGCAAAAACCCAATGCAAAAACACAGAGCATACTAGCACATAAAGAGACGCAAAAGGGACAAGGGACACCAACTCACATCATAGAAACATCAAACACATAAACCGAAGAGACCAATCGGTGCCTACTTAGAGCGGCCATCCGCCACACAGACGGTGTGCGCACAACCCTCCCACTTTTTGTGTCGCCTGCGAAGCAAAGCGACACTTAGGGATCACTTTGTCCGTTGTCCGTCTGTCCGTCCGTCCGTCAGTCTGTCTGTCACACTTTGGGTGTCACAGCCCATAACTTTTGATGGGTAAGTGATAGGGCTTTGATATTTCACATGTGTATTCCTTGTGACAAGACCTTCTTACACATACCATAATTTTTGACCTAGTGACCTTGACCTACATATTTGACCTACTTTTCAAAAAAATTAAAAATGGATATATCTTTTGATTGGTAAGTGTTAGGACTTTGATATTTCACATGTGCAATCCTTGTGGCAAGACCTTTCTACACATACCATAATTTTTGACCTTGTGACCTTGACCTCGATATTTGACCTACTTTTGAAAAAAAAGATAAGATTCACTGTATCTTTTGATTGGTAAGTGATAGGGCTTTGATATTTCACATGTGTATTCCTTGTGACAAGACCTTCCTACACATACCATAATTTTTTACCTATTGACCTTGACCTACATATTTGACCTACTTTTCAAAAAAATTAAGAACGGATATATCTTTTGATTGGTAAGTGATAGGGCTTTGGTATTTCACATGTGTATTCCTTGTGACAAGACCTTTCTACACATACCATAATTTTTTACCTATTGACCTTGACCTACATATTTGACCTACTTTTCAAAAACATTAAGAACGGATATATCTTTTGATTGGTAAGTGATAGGGCTTTGGTATTTCACATGTGTATTCCTTGTGACAAGACCTTTCTACACAGACCATAATATTTGACCTTGTGACCTTGATCTAGATATTTGATCTACTTTTCAAGAAAAGTAATATTGGCTTTATCTTTTGATTGGTAGGTAATAGGGCTTTGATATTTCACATGTATTTTCCTTGTAACAATGTCATTCTACACATACTATAATGTTTTACCTTTTGACCTTGACCTAGCTATTTGACCTTTTTAATTGGTAGGTGATAGGTCTTTAATATTTCTTATGATGAGACCTTTTTGTTATCAATTTTTAAATAGTGACCTTGACCTGGATGATGACACTCTTTTCTTTTAATTTGTAATTAAGAGGTCTGATATTTCAAATGAATTTCATTTGACAAGACTTTTCTACTGATACCAATAATTTTGATCGACTTTCTAGAATAATAATCAAAACGCTTCGCAGGCGACACAAGCATTCCTTGTATTGCTATTTTCTCAAAAGTATAATCAAAGATGATAGAAACTTGCCTCAAAGAGGATAATACAAGGCACTGTGCTACATCATGCGGGCAGGGTCAAGCAAAGCCAAAAAGTTACCATTTGCTTGTATTAGATTGGGTGAGGATGTGATCGTTAGTGTAATGATCCTTGTGAACACAATGGATATATACCAAACAATTAACAAACTAATAACAAAACCTTCAAACATGATGGTCATGGAGAGATACTGACCATTATTAATCTTTTTACGGTCAAAGGTCAAGGACACAGTGGATGATATTTGAGAATCAATATAAGGTATAATAAGCAGTGTAAAATCACCGAGCCCTCCACAAATATTTGCCTTTTACCATTCAAAGGTTAAAAGATTTAAAATACCACCGGTTGTTCCAACGCAATGTTATAAAACCAAAAACAAATAGATAAAGGTCTTCTCACAAGGCAGGGAGATAACTCTATTTTCATATCACGTAATATTTGAAACCGACATAAATGATAAATGGTATCAGATTGTTACATCATTTCAGAAAAAAAATAATAATACTCCTTGAAATTTTCATTGCTGAAACGATGTTTTGGGGAAAAATGCATATGTAATATTTTCCAATGAAAAATTGTCGAAAATCAGAAAAATATTGTCTTTTTTTGCATGAGTTCTGCTATCAAAGATACACATCAGGATATTTACTATCCATTATACTCTTTAAAAGTGAGATAATTAGAAATTTGAACTTCGACTTAAACTCTATGTTTTGGGGTCAAAATGTTGACCTTTTGCACAAATTTTGCTACTTTAAGAAAGTCATTTTGCTCAACTAATTCAGGTACATATCGGTTTGACTGCTTTAGGATAAAGCAATACTATAGCTCTATATGAAGAAAAATTTTAAAAATGTGTTTGAGAAACACGAATGCCCCCGTTGGCATCTTTGTCGGTAAAACAGCCGAAAAGCAGTTCATATTTTGAGCTCAAGATCACAAGGTCAAATTTGGTATCCATGATAAGGTCTTGCTACAAGAAGTCATATGTGAAATATGTGAAAGCCCTATCACTTACCATTCAAAAGTCATGGCTAAAGTTCAGATTTTCAAATGTAGGTCAAATCCCAAGGTCAAGGTAAAAAATTTTGGTATCTATGGAAAAGTCTTGTCACAAGGAATACACATGTGAAATATGAAAGCCCTATCATTTACCATTCAAAAGATAAGGCCAGGTTAAAGTTTTCAAACGTATGTCAAACTCCAAGGTCAAGGTCACAAGGTCAAACATTTTGGTATGAAGGAGAGGTCTTGTCACAATAAATACACATGTGAAAGATGAAAACCCTATCATTTACCATTGAAAAGTTATGGCCAAGATTAAACTTTTTCAAAAGTAGGTCAAATTCCAAGCTCAAGGTCATAAGGTCAAACATTTTGGTATCCATGGAAAGGTCTTGTCACAAGGAATAAACATGTGAAATATGAAAGCCCTATCATTTACCATTCAAAAGTTATGGCCAAGGTTGAAGTTTTTCAAAAGTAGGTCAAACTCCAAGGTCAAGGTCACGACATCAAAAATTTTGGCATCCATGGAAAAGTCTTGTCACAAGGAATACACATGTGAAATATGAAAGCCCTATCATTTACCATTCTAAAGTTATGGCAAAGGTTAAAGTTTTTGCAGACAAACAGATAGACAGACGGACGGACAGACCAAAAACTATATGCCCCTGAATCTTCGATTACAGGGGCATAAAAATTGTGCATGTGTTGACCTTCTAGCTATTAATAACGTGGTCAATAAAGCCTGTGTTTGTGAAACACGAATGCCCCCGGTGGCATCTTTGTTAGTATAAATGCCATTTTCTGTTGAGTAAGTGAATGGTCAAAGTCAAGGTGACGAAGTCAAAACTTTTTGCTATCAATGAAATGGTCTTCTCACAAGGAATACACATGTGAAATATGAAAGCCCTATCACTTACTATTCAAAAGTTATGCCCAATGTTAAAGTTTTTGAAAAGTAGGTCAAAGGTCAAGGTCACGAGGACAAAAATTTTGGTATCAATGGAAAGGTCTTGTCACAAGGAATACACATGTGAAATATGAAAGCCCTATCACTTACCATTCATAAGTTATGCCCAATGTTAAAGTTTTTGAAAAGTAGGTCAAAGGTCAAGGTCACAAGGTCAAAAATTTTGGTATCAATGGAAAGGTCTTGTCACAAGGAATACACATGTGAAATATGACAGCCCTATCACTTACCATTCATAAGTTATGCCCAATGTTAGTTTTTGAAAAGTAGGTCAAAGGTCAAGGTCACGAGGTCAAAAATTTTGGTATCAATGGAAAGGTCTTGTCACAAGGAATACACATGTGAAATATGAAAGCCCTATCACTTACCATTCAAAAGTTATGCCCAATGTTAAAGTTTTTGAAAAGTAGGTCAAATTCCAAGCTCAAGGTCATAAGGTCAAACATTTTGGTATCCATGGAAAGGTCTTGTCACAAGGAATAAACATGTGAAATATGAAAGCCCTATCATTTACCATTCAAAAGTTATGGCCAAGGTTGAAGTTTTTCAAAAGTAGGTCAAACTCCAAGGTCAAGGTCACGACATCAAAAATTTTGGCATCCATGGAAAAGTCTTGTCACAAGGAATACACATGTGAAATATGAAAGCCCTATCATTTACCATTCTAAAGTTATGGCAAAGGTTAAAGTTTTTGCAGACAAACAGATAGACAGACGGACGGACAGACCAAAAACTATATGCCCCTGAATCTTCGATTACAGGGGCATAAAAATTGTGCATGTGTTGACCTTCTAGCTATTAATAACGTGGTCAATAAAGCCTGTGTTTGTGAAACACGAATGCCCCCGGTGGCATCTTTGTTAGTATAAATGCCATTTTCTGTTGAGTAAGTGAAAGGTCAAAGTCAAGGTGACGAAGTCAAAACTTTTTGCTATCAATGAAATGATCTTCTCACAAGGAATACACATGTGAAATATGAAAGCCCTATCACTTACTATTCAAAAGTTATGCCCAATGTTAAAGTTTTTGAAAAGTAGTTCAAAGGTCAAGGTCACGAGGACAAAAATTTTGGTATCAATGGAAAGGTCTTGTCACAAGGAATACACATGTGAAATATGAAAGCCCTATCACTTACCATTCATAAGTTATGCCCAATGTTAGTTTTTGAAAAGTAGGTCAAAGGTCAAGGTCACGAGGTCAAAAATTTTGGTATCAATGGAAAGGTCTTGTCACAAGGAATAAACATGTGAAATATGAAAGCCTTATCACTTACCATTCAAAAGTTATGCCCAATGTTAAAGTTTTTGAAAAGTAGGTCAAAGGTCAAGGTCACGAGGTCAAAACTTTTGGTATCAATGGAAAGGTCTTGTCACAAGGAATACACATGTGAAATATGAAAGCCCTATCACTTACCATTCATAAGTTATGCCCAATGTTAAAGTTTTTGAAAAGTAGGTCACAGGTCAAGGTCACGAGGTCAAAAATTTTGGTATCAATAGAAAGGTCTTGTCACAAGGAATACACATGTGAAATATGAAAGCCCTATCACTTACCATTCAAAAGTTATGCCCAATGTTAAAGTTTTTGAAAAGTATGTCAAAGGTCAAGGTCAAGGTCACAAGGTCAAAAATTTTGGTATCAATGGAAAGGTCTTGTCACAAGGAATACACATGTGAAATATGAAAGCCCTATCACTTACCATTCAAAAGTTATGCCCAATGTTAAAATTTTTTGTTCGGACAAACAGACAAACAGACAGACAAACAGACGGACGGACAGGCCAAAAACTATATGCCCCCGAATCTGTGATTCTGGGGGCATAAAAATCATTCCAAGGAATGCATGTGTCGCTTGCAAAACATAGCGACACTCAGGAATCACTTTTATAGGGTGTTACATCGAAGTGTGACAGACAGACAAACAGATGGACAGCAGACAAAGTGATCCCTAAGTGTCGCTATGCTTTGCAGGAAACACAAAAATTACTAGTTGTTGCCATGGCAACCATCAAAATTGTATTTTTAAGAAAATGTCATCCTTAGAACTGTTTATCAAAATAGCCTTTAATCCATACAAAAGCTATAAGAATCCCGAAAAATAAGGATATATATGAATTTCATGCATTGCAGAGGTATGTAAATTCACGATGTGGTATTCTCTAAAAAGACGAAAAATGTTAAAATAGGCCAAAAATGGACTATTTTAGCCAAAAAACGAGACGGGCAAATTTAGATTTTTTGGTCTAAATAGTTCCTCTACGTATGGACCTTATCCATCTTTCTTTATTTCTATTAGAAGTCGCCACCCTGACCTTAAGCTCTATCACTTAAAATTCAAAAGTGACCATGTTTGAAAGTATTTTTCTAAGCCACAGTATCTCTTCTTACAGGGGGCATAAAATACAAACTTAAGTCTCATTTTGGACCTTTAACACTTGAACATTACAATAGACAAAGACACAACACAATTTCAATATGATATTTAACAACATATTTATCAATGATGTTTAACAAAATCTCTTCAAAATATTTTCACAATCAACAAATACATATAATTTACATGTAAATAATACGAATACTTGTAAACAACAACTTTTCTCACATAATTTTTCCTAGAAGTTTTACATACAAGATTTCAATAAATTTCTCCAAAAGACAGTCATTGTATTTTTAACAGAAGTGACCTGAGAATCATTTTATCTTCTTATATGTAATTGCAGAAAAGATGTTCAGAATCAAATACATATGAGATGATTATATTAATTTTTCTTAGGTTGACATGCATTATAGCCCTTGGGCTGTTCCAACATTTTTTAATACCTAACATTGTTAAGGAGCTGTTAAGGTGTAAAATCTATCCTGAAAAGTCGAAATTTAAAAATGCAAAATCAGAGAAAATTTTTCAGTAAAAATGACAAGTAATTTGGTCCACAACTTAATTAAAATAAGACCAATATGTGGGGCAAAATAAGCATTTTCCCTGTAGAAATCAATGGAAAACGGAAAAGTTTTTCTACAACATTGTTCCCCCCCCTTGGTTCAGAATGCCTCTTTCACCAATGGTGTATATAAATAAAACATTTTTTTCTGGCCAAATGGGGTTCTAAACAAAGGGGGGGGGGGGGGGGGGGGGGGGGGGGGGGGGGGGGGGGGGGGGCAATGTCCCATATGCGAAAAAACGGGGGATGGATGACTATTTTAGAATAAGTCCATTGATGGGTAAAGTAGACTGAAATTGACACTTCTTCTTTTAATACCTTGGAACAATCTATTCAGCATGTGTTCCGATCAAATATTTTTACTGTTATGAAGGCAATAAACGAGTAACATGTCTTTTTCTACACTGTGTGTATTTTGCACCGGAAATTTACATATGCGGCTTCCTGATTGCAGATTTTGCTGATTATAGTGATAACCTGAGGTTAATTTCCCTTGTCCAATTTGGACATGAAAAAGTACAGAAGCATAATAAGTGTCAAATTTGTAATAAATGCGCATTTTTCATATATCGGGTAATTTTCGCATCGGGTAAATTTCGAGAAAATGACCGTAAAAAGGTGTGTCTTTTCTTCCATGAGTCTAATTTTCACTAATCTACAAATACCAAAATTTTTTTAAAATTTGTACAAAGATGTATTTAACATGAAATGAAATACGAATTGTAGAATACATTTACAATAATACTTCTTTAAAACCATTGGTTAAAATTTTGGGTTTCCATGCAAGCAGGTTTTGTGATCCAAAAAAAGACCTTTAACCCCCATATCATTGTTTAGATTTAGTTTCTAGCAAGAAATACACATGTAACCAAAATGCTAAATTCATAATGACAGTATGACAACAGGTGGTTTAAAGTAAAAGCTGACATGCATTATATCAGTAATTGCTTGCTGGGTAATTAAATAAATTAATACTAATATTAATACCTGTTATCTGTAAACATTATAAATTATAATCATAATTATCTTAATCGGACGAGTACTCACTAATACCCCGAGACAGTTACATATAACCGTACCTCTAAGCCTTAGTAAGGAACGTTAAACGAGTATGTGTCTTTTTTTTGCTATGTCGATTTTTTAAGATTTGATGATGCTCGGGAACCTCGCAAAAATTACACAAATGCGAAAAATTCCCGATATACAGTATGTGAATGTTTGACGTTTTTTGTCATCAGTACCATCTATCTCTTCTACCTGTAATTATAACTTCTCTCATCAAATCTATTTCAATAAAATACCTACCAGGAATCTTCTAATACTTAATATTGTTATACTGACCAACTTTTTTCCTAAAATGGAAGGACAGCACATGAGAAATAACCGAGTGATTTCAGGGCTAAATCAAGCCCTTATCTTAACAGCTCCTTTCATTGTTGTGTTTTTTAATTGATATCTTAGTACTGGTATAAACTTGAACAGAGGTCTGTTTCACTGGAAAATGAATTTCTACTGAAGCATACGGTTAATATATGCGATTGTTATCATAGGTAGAATGGCAAATAACCATAAGAAATTATAATACCAACAATTATAAGAATTTAACATCAATCGCAAGTGAATGATTCTTCTACAAGGTGCAGTTTTACTATTTATTCCCTTTTATTTTTTTTAAATCAAATCAAATAATAAATTAAACAAAATGTTTTTCATAAAAAAACAGATGTCTCCCCCTCCCTCTAAGTTACTTTGACCTTAGGCCAAAATGCAAAATGATGTGAAACCTTTTGAGTCATGGGCAACATCATACTAAAACATGAAAGTGATTCATTACATTGTTTGAGGTAAAGCCCAAACATGATTGGCATACTAGTATACAATTTCAAGAAATTGACTTTGGTCACATGACCTTGGACATAGGTGATCTGAAACCTACACTCACTGAAGAGGGTTAAGTACCCAAGACATGCAGGTCTGGTCCATGCTGCAAACTTATCTGCTTTTAAATGATGCTATTAAATTTGAAGACGTTTAACATTGTATGGATCATGAGCAACAAAAAACTGAATTTGTGATTGGATACACGGTTCAAAATATAAAGCCTAAACATTATTAGCATAGACAATTTCAGCCTGGACATGCTTAGCATATACAATTTCATTACCAAAGTAAGAAGCTACCTTAACCATGTGACCTTGGGACAATGTGATAAGAAACATTTAGTCCTTAGAAACAACATACTAAAATATGAAAACAATTGTAAGAAGGGTTCAGGAGATATAGCCCAGACAATATCAGTACGTACAATTTCATTAAAAGAACTAAATGATCTTGACCTTGGGCACATGACCTTGGGTCAAGATGATAAGAAACCCTCCAATCCTGAGCAACAGCATACTATAGTATAAGAGTGATCCAGTATATGATTCCACAGATATAGCCCAGACTCAATAGCATTTACAATTTCATTAAAAAATGTAATACTTGACCTTAGTCATATGACCTTGGATCAAGGAGGTGTGATACCTTTGGGTCATCAGCACCATCATACTAAAATATGACGTGATCTGATCACGGTTCAAAAGATTCAGCCTAGACATAATACATGTAACAAATACAATTTCATTTAAAATATACTAATTGACCTTGAGTCAACGTGATGTGAAACCTTTACATGATAAGCAACAACATACTAAAATATGACGGTGATCTGATAAATAGTTAAAAGAGATACAGCCCCAATGGGATAGCATGTACAATTTCATTAAAATGTACTTAGTAACTTTGACCTTGATCAAATGACCATGGGTCCAGGTGAAACTTTTTGGTCATGACTAAATACATTCTTAAACTTGAAAGCAATCCAGTATGCGGTCCAAGGGATAAAGCCTAAACAAGAATGTATCTACAATTTCATTAAAAATGTAGTAAGTGACCTTGGCCTTGGGTCAAGGTGATGTGAAGCCCTCGGGTCATAAGCCAAAACATACTAAAATATGAAAGTGATCCGGCAAACGGTTCAAGAGATATAGCCCGGACAGGAATTTATGCATAATTTCATTAAAAATGCACTAAGTGACCTTGACCTTGGTCACATGACCTTGGGTTAAGGTGATGTGAAACCTTCGGGTCATAAGCAACAACATACTAAAATATGAAAGTGATCCGGCAAACGGTTCAAGAGATACAGCCCGGACAGGAATGTATGCATAATTTCATTAAAAATGCACTAAGTGACCTTGACCTTGGTCACATGACCTTGGGTCAAGGTGATGTGAAACCTTCGGGTCATAAGCAACAACATACTAAAATATGAAAGTGATCCCGCAAACGGTTCAAGAGATATAGCCCGGACAGTAATGTATGCATAATTTCATTAAAAATGCACTAAGTGACCTTGGTCACATGACCTTGGGTTAAGGTGATTTGAAACCTTTGGGTCATAAGCAACAACATACTAAAATATGAAAGTGATCCGGCAAACGGTTCAAGAGATATAGCCCGGACAGGAATGTATGCATAATTTCATTAAAAATGCACTAAGTGACCTTGACCTTGGTCACATGACCTTGGGTCAAGGTGATGTGAAACCTTCAGGTCATAAGCACTAACATACTAAAATATGAAAGTGATCGGGCAAACGGTTCAAGAGATATAGCCTGGACACGATGTGTGACAGATGGACGACGAAGGCAAAACCAATATGTCTCCTCCCCGTTGGAGGGGGTTGGGGGGGGGGGGAGACATAATTTGTGATTTCAAAAAATAGGGAATAAATAGTAAAACGGTGCCTCAATCATTATTAAAAGTAATTGAAAATCAAAAATTAACATACCCAAACTTTCAACATAGATTCCAGATTATCACTTACTGGAAAAGTAATACATATATATTAAATCAATATGTATCATATATGTACTGTGACTTAAATAATTGAATGAAAACTTTGGCATTTAAGCAAAGGTGATTTGACATGATCTTTTGCTCACTCACTGATCATACATACAAATTGATATTTTTTACCCACACCATATGGGCAAACAGACTGAAATACCTTAATGAGTCACATGAGTCATACAATCATGACTTTGAGGAATATCACATGTGAGAAATATGTAAATGATGAAGTGTTACACCAAAGAGGTCGGTCCCTGATGAAAACATGTACATGTACATCAGTACAAACTCCCATCATCTTATTGGGTCACATATAAACTTATGACTTATACATGAAATATGAGAAAATTTTAAGTTAGTTCAAGTATGAAATTGTCCACACATAGACTCTTTTGTATCATGATCACGTCTGATTAATGTTACATTTCTCATGAGGATATGAATTTTACATTTGAGAAAATCCAAGCACATGTATGTAAATATCACAATGTACATGTACAATGATGTGTCACAGTGTGTTGTAAGCGTTCTCATCTATTTAGACATAATGTATAATCATCCTCCTTATGCAATTATACCACTCCAGGTCTGTGTCCATCAATCTCTCCCCCTCCTTTTTCTTGAAATAGAATGGTAGGGAAGGGAGATAGGAATATATAAATTTGGTTTAAGCCGGCGTTTTAACGAGCAGTTCGTTTTATAATCTAAAATTCAGGTGTAATTTTACACAACTTTAGCACAATGAACAAGAACATCTACATGTACACCTGTTGGAAAAACTCATTTTTTAAAAATCCTGAGGAGATGAAACGAATTGCAGGAAAAACATTGCACATGTCACTAATAAAGGAATAACATATTCACAGTATATCATATGTTATTATGTAGCGTGTATGAGTGAGTATATATATCATGACGTATCATATATCAGTGAGTAATCGGCTAAAGCACAAGTACATCCGCACCCAGTAGGACAGACAGATTCCGTCTTGAACCATTCCATGAGATGTGACGTATGACCCCCGTGACCACAAGATAAACAGAAATTGACTAGTCCTGAAAAGATAAAGGTATAGGTGTTAACATTTTTTTATATCCAAGATCAAATTTAATTATAAATATAAATTAAAGTGGAAACTTTCAAACAGACAGATAATATTTCATCTAACATTATACAAATTCCATAAATACTTTTAACCTTTGACCCCAGTATGACAGATGACACAGTTAAATGCCAGGTTTTTACAGCACCCACAGTAAGCTCCCCTTACATTCTGTCCACAGTAATGACACTTCACTCCAAATTCTAAAAAGTAAATGGAACATTGAATATTGTTTAATTTGGATAAACAGTACCATAATTAATGATTTCTGATGATAACTATTTGTGATGTGGTGTCATAGAATGTGTTGAAAATTGGATATTCTAGGAAATGGTGTTTGAAAATAGCACTGTTCAAGGTCAGGTATACCACCTATTTGACCTTAACTTGACCCTCATAGGGTGTTGAGTCTCATCATGCTTGACCATTCTTGTAAAATTGATAGAAGTTTAATGCACATCAATCAAGCAATAGCCATTTATGTGAAAGTGTAATGACCAGACAGACAGACAAATGGACCACACGGTGTAATCCCTATATGTCACTCTTGCATTCAGGCGACATAAAATGGTGTTGCTATACCAATACATGTATCAGGATCAAAAGATGGTTTGATGTCAGACACAATGTCTAGAAGAATTAAAGTAATACTATTGAACTCTACCAAAACATTAGATTTTAGATCAAGGTTACGAGGTCAAACATTTTTGGGTACAAAAAGGTAAGGTCTTGTCACAAGGAACACTTTACCATAAAAAAGTTATGCCAAATTTTAAATTTTTTCCAATTTAGGCCAAACTCCAAGGTCAAAGTTATGAGGTCAAAAATATTTTGGTATCAACAGAGACATCTTGTATGAAGAGGAATACATGTGTAAAATATGACAGCCCTATCTCTTACCATTCAAAAGTAATGTCCAATGTTAAAGTTCGGTTTGGGATCTAATAGCCAAAAACTTGATGGCCATGAACCTCCAATTCTGGGAGCATAAACAATCGGATGGACAAAGAAAAAACCTTAGTGGGAATATCTCTCATAAGCCCATTTGAATTTAACCGTCGGTTTACACTATGTTCCCAGCTGCCACAGCAGCCACTGCAGCCATAAATGTATGACCTCATATTAGGATTTTGGTAAGTTTTTGTCTTGGTATTCAAATTCTGTTAGGTCTTGTTAAGTTTTCGCATGGTCTGTCAAGGTATCTGTGACAAACTGGTGGTAAAAATGAGCTGCTGAACTCCTGAAACCTAACGGTGCACTACATCTCAACCCATGACTTGTTACAATTCTGATGGAACCTATCACGTTTGGTTACATTCCAATCAAGTTTGCCACATCTATCAAGCTCTGTGGAGGCCCACTACGAATAAGCATAAGGGGAAGTACAGAAAGCTGCAAAACAGGGTTGGGTGAGTTATACTTCTTGAGCAACCGTGTGCACTGTGAAAGGCCTCAATAAAACTTGAAATAAACCATAATACGCCAGGACGCACCATGATAGAATGTTATGAAACTGCTGACAATACACCTTAGCTTGGCATAACAAATTGTGGCAAACCCAGATAAAACGTGCAGCTGCCCTAAAGCAGACACAGCTAATTGTGACAGACTGTAACACAACTTGACTAGGATTGTAAGATGCCGGGTATCAATGTTGCTTCCTGTCCTGCTATGAACACTGTCCAAAATTTGTTACGGTCTGTAACATACTGTCACCCAGTTTCACTACTAAAGTTATTTTTATGGATGTCATCTCAAATGTTTTAGCAGTTTTAAAAACATTTGCCAAGGCAGTTCTGACAATCTCAGCTTGTTATGTTCTGTTTCTCAATGTTGTCTCATAGTCTTGGCTACTGTGACCAGTCGGTAAATTTTATGCTGAATATAATGAAGTAATATGCTATAATCTACTTTTTTTAAAAGAAAACTGTAACTTATTCTTTGAGAAACAACAATAGTTTTCTTACCTATTCCCTTGTGTGACTCCCTTCCACTGTTGGCAAACTTAAGGACTTGTGCTGACTGATTCTTCAGGCCCCAGTGGAACAAAATATCAGAGTAACTATGTAGGAACTGGTCATACTGATGCTGACCACTGGGATCTAACATCCTATAAGTAGAAAGGAAACTTAAGGACTTGTGCTGACTTCAAGCCTCTACAGTTGTTGTCATGTTGTCTTTGTTGTGATATAGTCTCTGATGTTGACAGTAAATTTCTTACCTGCAGTTGTTGTCTGTTTCTTTGTTATGTTGTCATGTTGTCTATATGTTTGACTGTACATTCCTTACCTACAGTTGTTGTTATGTTATCTATGTAGTTGACAGTACATATCTTACCTACAGTTGTTATGTTGTCTTTGTTGTCATGTTGTCTATATTGTTGACAGTATGTTGTCGTGTTGTCTGTATTGTTGAAGGTACATATTTTACCAACAGTTGTTGTCATGTCATCATGTTGTCTATCTTGTCGACATAACATTGTCGTGTTGTCTGTATTGTTGAAAGTACATATTACCAACACTTGTTGTCATGTTGTCTAAATTGTTGACAGTATATTGTCTGTATTGTTGAAAGTACATATATTACTAACACTTGTTGTCATGTTGTCTATATTGTTGACAGTATGTTGGCATGTTGTCTATATTGTTGACAGTATGTTGTCATATTGTTGACAGTATATTGTCAGGTTGTCTATATTGTAGACATTATGTTGTCATGTTGTCTATATTGTAGACAGTATGTTGTCAGGTTGTCTATATTGTTGACAGTATGTTGTCATGTTGTCTATATTGTTGACAGTATGTTGTAATATTGTTGACGGTATGTTGTCAGGTTGTCTACATTGTAGACAGTATGTTGTCAGGTTGTCTATATTGTTGACAGTATGTTGTCATATTGTTGAGATTATGTTGTCAGGTTGTCTATATTGTTGACAGTATGTTGTCATATTGCCTATATTGTAGACAGTATGTTGTCAGGTTGTCTATATTGTTGACAGTATGTTGTCAGGTTGTCCATATTTTTAGACAGTGTGTTGTCATATTGTCTATATTGTTGACAATATGTTGTCAGGTTGTCTATATTGTAGACAGTATGTTGTCAGGTTGTCTATATTGTAGACAGTATGTTGTCAGGTTGTCTATATTGTTGACAGTATGTTGTCATGTTGTCTAAATTGTTGACAGTATGTTGTCATATTGTCTATATTGTTGACAGTATGTTGTCATGTTGTCTATATTGTTAACAGTGCATATCTTTTGTACAGTTGTTGTCATATTGTCTTTGTGTTTATACATCACTTACCTGCAGTTGTTGTCATGTTGTCTATATTGTTGACAGTACATATCTTACCTACAGTTGTTGTCATGTTGTCGTTGTTCTCTCTCGGCCTCCTTCTCCTTTACGTTGACACCGTCGTCCTCAAATCTGTAATCCTCAAATGAGTCCTCTAAACATGACCAGCTGTTTGACCTCCTCATCTTCAGAACACCTGTAATTTGAAAGTATTTTATCAACAAAGAACATTATCTATAGGATTTCATAGTGCAGATTTTGAATAGAAATGCACAGATTATGGCTTGTTCACATATATTTTACATCTGTTCAAAGTTATCAGTTTTTGTAATATTTTTTACTGTACGGATTCACTTCTATTGATTTAGCTACAGCAATTGCAAATAAATGTTACAAAAATTAATCTTTGGGAATCAAGATCTACAAATGAATGACACAAATGAAAATTCTATGAAAATTTTAAAATCCATGTGAAGAAATCTTCATAAGTAATAAATCCCTCCCCCTTCAGTTTTTGGTCAAAATTATCTAAAACATACAGATGAAGAAGAATAATTTACTGAGGAGATTGTTGATGCACATAATGAATTTATTATAAAATCTACACAAGCAATGTTAAAATTAATTAATTGATAACATTTAATCCAAATATGATAATTAACATTTTCCCCATGGTATTAGAACCTTTATGCTGTTTTCAATTAAAACATACCAACTGATGACTTAACATTCTATTTTTATCAATGAAAAAAGTAAGACCTATGTAAATTATTATATTAATTAATTAATTAATCATTCAAGTCAATTACCATTTTGTTTCTGTACTGAAAATGTGACGAATCATACCAAAGGTCTATCAAGTTGTCTATTAAGAACTTTTACTTTGGTTAGAGAACTTTTTCCTGATTGATTCTCCCAGACAATATGAAATATGATAATCTGTAATTTGTTGATAGATGACAGTGTATCTACATATATTACACACAGCAAAACTAAAGTTTACAATGTGATCAAAGGTTGTAACAGTGTAAATCTTTTCTCCAAAGTGGCACACAGAAAGTTATTCCATTTTTGGATTGATTTTAATCATTATTATTCAATTATATAATTATTATAATAAGATAACTTTCTGAGATTTCCCATTCCTTTCCAAATCTAAAGAAGAAATATTCAATTATTATGTTTCAAAACTAACACAATGTATGATGAACACATGATGCTTTGTTGAAGGTTAGCAGGGAATATTTTATATGACTTTCATCACACAACTTTGCTCAGTCATGATGTTGCCAGCATCCAAATAATATTGACATTTTGCGTAGAATTATCATGATTAATGCAATACTACTGTCCTGTTCACTAATTCCAGAGCACCCTGTTTGGGCGATTTATTCTGTCGTCTGAAGAATTTTGCTATAAATCATTGTTTCTGAGAATTGACCTCCTTTAGTCGTAACTGGAAATTAACTTCAACTTACCCTATCAGCTGCCTTCAACCCGCAAAATGAAAAAATAAAATGTCTACGGGAAATTCCCATGTTAATTTCAAGCCGCCATATTGTTCTCCGTGTCAACAATGGTAAACAGTGACGTCAAAGCTACCGACGTCACGCATTTTCAGCGATTTTACTATAGAAAATCCCCATAGACTGTTTATTTTCCGTCCTATTTCTAACTTAGCTGACGCACAGCCAAAAGAATGGTATTTTCTGTTACGACTAAAGGAGTACTATAAAATTGATATCTTTTTGGAAGATGACATTATCATATTTCAGAGAAAACCGGTAAAACAGGGTGCTCTGGAATTAGTGAACAGGACAGTAGTGCATTATTTTCATTTAATATCTTGTTGCAATTTTTCCCCAAAATCTGCCACCTTATTATAACAGAACAGCCTGGACTGTGATCAGTATTTTTCATATACCTACCGGCTAAGGCAGCGAGATTGGGGTGAGATGATACTTCAGTCAGCTGTGAGTGCAGAAAGGTCATGGGTGAGGGCAAAATGGGAGGTGAGGTCACATGAGATATGAGGCCTGGGGTCAAGGTCGCAACAGCTTTGTCAGCCACAGGTCCAGCCATTGCTATGGAAACAAGCACCACAAAAACACGCCTAAGTTATTAATTCAGGGTGCAGAGGCTAAAAACATGTAGACATAATAGATCTTGTTTCAGTATCAATACCATACAGTTACAGATTTGATTCTGACTCACTAAATGCTGAATTTTTTCCAAAGATTTTTCTGATGCAAATAATTTTATAAATATCATTCAAACAATAATTATCAAGATATTCCAAGTCTGTCTCACAAGAGGAACTCTATTTCCATTCTTCTTTTTTTTTTTTTTTTGGTGAAAATATTTCATATTTAACAAACCTGCCCAATTCTTTAAACAATATCACAGATTTTCATAGTTTATTTCTCCTAGCCATTTGTAAAGCATTGAGCAGTGAAAGTAAATCTACTCTCGACATGGCTAAATTCAGAAACCACACAATGGTTACAACTGTGAATGTTATCTGAAGTTTTTCATAGTCAAAATTGTGTTTATCTGGTTTCTGATAGACTTGGAATATCTTTATTGTGATGCCTCCAAGTCCAATGCTAAACGTTGGTGATGCCTTTATTGAAGGCAATACAGAGCTCATCCAGTTTTCAAGGTGAGCTATGCAGATACAGTGTTGTTTAATTAGATTTTAAATATGTTCTTGTTTATACCCCTCTTCTTTCATTGATCTTAAAGCCAGATTTTTTTCAGTTGAAACAAGATCTATATTCCACAATGTTTAGAGTGAATAAATATCATGGTCAGTGCAAAACAAATATAAAATATCATTCTTGTTAATTAAAGACCAAATTAATGGAAAACAGCATGTTTAAATCAAGTAAAATTATGGTAAATAATGAAAATTGAAAGTAATGACAGGTTTTTTAAGTTCACTCAAGAATAAAAACTGTATGAAATCTAGATGTGTATGTAAACATGGTAAGTGACTACATGTAACACTGTCTAACTACTGAGTTTTACAAAATAAAAATTCTAGAAAATAAGTTTTTCTTTTGTATTATGAGATTTTATTAAACAAAGCGTAGTAATTATGCAATTAGGTAGTAAGTGGAAACAAATCTATAACAGAATAATTAAAACTAAAGCTTTACTAAGTATAAAGGAAGAAAAAAAAGATAAATCAGGACCACAACAGATCATAGGACTAAGAGTAGAGTTTGTACTACATCAGGAGAATATGAAAGGAAAGACAGCTTAACAACTTACCTTCTAAGCCTACACATCAATCATACTCAAATTTCACATTCAATCTCATTACTTATTTCATTTTTTTTTTTTTTTTTGGTGTGGATTTAATACTAGTATTACAGTTTTGGAACGTGACTAAGAACGATTGAAGTTATCATATAGTTTTGTTGGTATATACTCCCCCCCCCCCCCACTACCACTCTGATTCTAAGAGACAATTCCACTTCACCATTAGTTATATTAATGGAATATAAACTGCTAATCTAAATATTTGAAGGCCAAGATCCAAAATTCCTTACTTTCTTCTAAGCCTTGGTGCATACACTAAATTACTTTCATTTGACAAGATATCAGATTCCCTAACATCCAATCAGATTTTGCCTATATTCTTACTGGAGTAGGTGGCGAAAAACTACAGTCTGACCAAATCCTCTATTCACTTATCATTTCAGGTGTTTTCAGTACATGTATAAGTTTGCTCTGTATGCTAAGGGGATATGGGTAAAACATTAAGTATCAGCAAATAAAGACAAATGACATACAAAACATAATTTTACAAATATTTACACCAAACATTTCCCATAATACCACATGTCTAGAATGATTAACATACACTTCAGTACCTGACACTATATAGGGCTACTAGTTAAGTAGTTACAAAAATATACAAAGATAGTATTACTAATAAAAAATATATATAATGTCAGTATTAATGTCCAAATAAATACACTACCCTGTCCCAGATTTACTTGTTTTTGTTAAAATAAGCTAAGTTACACTGTATCAATTAGTAAGTCAGTGACCTTGACCTTTGTTATGTGACCTTTAACACTCAAAAGATGATTTCATGAAACTAAGTCTAGGAATGGCAAATCGGAAATATTGGGTCATTTTTTACAATAATTGGAGACATTCTAAGAGAAATTACAAGAGTAGATGATGATGATTGATGAGGATGACAATGCAGATGAGGATAATGACTTGGATGATGATGACGACCATGTTATGAAAAGTAGTTTTTATTAGAACAGGGGAAAAATCAGTCAAAAGTAATTAATTATGTTGATTTTGAACAAACAAGGGAAGACAAAGCACGTTTATAGAATACTGATAATCTTAATGTAGCATGTATCAACATAATTCTTTTAAGTCAAATTATGCTGCTGGAAAAAAAAAACAAAATTGCCACAAATGAAGAGGGGGGGGGGGGGGGTCTGAAAGAAGAGGAATCAAAATTTAGAAATAAAAGTAGTGAATATTTACACTTGAGAGGAGGTGGAAATTTTTTAAAAATAGTTGCCAGAGTCACCTAATGCTCGACTGCATAGCATAATATCTCTCATGACAGCCAATTTATTTAAACTCCCTTTCTCAGGCAACAACATATATCACGTCACATAAAAAATTTAAAGTTATAAATTAAAATTAGTATATGGTGAACCAATGACAGAGGATACACTATGACAAAAGGTCACTTACGCTTTGCTCATATGAGTATAAGTAGGTCAAGGTCAGATTTCAATAGTCTAACCCAAGATGCATCCAATATGCAAGTCTGGTGCATGTAGCACTTATAGTTAGCTCAATATTGCCAATTTAAAGCAAAATCACTGAAGCGGAAAAAATAGGTCAAGGTCATATTTCAATAGTCTGACCCAAGATGCATCCAATATGCAAGTCTGGTGCATGTAGCACTTATACTTTTCTCAATATTGGCTTTTAAAGGTAAAATAATTCAAGCGGAAAAAGTAGGTCAAGGTCATTTTATGAAAGTTTGATCAAAGATACATCATATATGCAAGTTTGGTACATGTAGCACTGATACTTTGCTCAATATTGGCTTTCAAAGGTAAAATCATCCAAGCGGAAAAAAGTAGGTCAAGGTCATTTTATGAAAGTTTGATCAAAGATACATCAAATATGCAAGTTTGGTACATGTAGCACTTATACTTTGCTCAATATTGGCTTTTAAAGGCAAAATCATTCAAGCGGAAAAAATAGGTCAAGGTCATTTTATGAAAGTTCGATCAAAGATACATCCAATATGCAAGTTTGGTACATGTAGCACTTATACTTTGCTCAATATTGGCTTTTAAAGGCAAAATCATTCAAGCGGAAAAAAGTAGGTCAAGGTCATTTTTTGAAAGTTTGATCAAAGATACATCAAATATGTAAGTTTGGTACATGTAGCACTTATACTTTGCTCAATATTGGCTTTTAAAGGCAAAATCATTCAAGCGGAAAAAAGTAGGTCAAGGTCATTTTTTGAAAGTTTGATCAAAGATACATCAAATATGTAAGTTTGGTACATGTAGCACTTATACTTTGCTCAATATTGGCTTTTAAAGACTTTATTGCTATCTTAACATTTACCTTATCATCTCAACATTTGCCTTATCATTTGAAATAATTTTAAAAATCCCAACCCCAGGGGCTATATCCTCATCTGGATATATTAAATGGTGTATAATTAAACATTTGCAACAAAAAAAACCAACAGAATATGAATATAGGAAAGGTAAATGTGTAATCTTAACATTTACCTTATCATCTAGTTCGGACGACGCCGACGCGGACGCCGACGCCGACGCCGACGCCGGGGGTATTGCAATAGCTCTTTTGCACTAAAGTGCAGTCGAGCTAAAAAGTAGTTACACATTGCTGTGTGTCAGCTTTTAATGAAATTTCTAGATAATTAATCATTTAGTAAAATAATGATACAGTAGCATGTTTAAGTAGTCTTATTAACATGATTAATAGGCCAAAGTCAGGGTACATCCAACAGAATGTTTGGGCATGAAAAAATAATCCTCTTTGAGCTTTAATAAATCATAATCTAGAAAAAAATAAAAAGTCAGGAAAAGTCTATGTACATGTACCAATTATCAAAATCTTTTTCTTTTTTTTTTCAAAATACATGTAATGATCATGTAGATTTTTTCAGCATACCAAATAGGAGAGACCGTTATCCAACTGACAGAAAATCTAGGAATACCATGAAAATTTTAGTCGAAAGTTAAGAAAGGAAGTCTATGAATGAAAACTTGACTCAACTTACCTTGATGTTGATAGATGTTTTAATACACATAGACAAAGTGAGAAAATGAAAGTACATCAAAAAGCTTGCATTGAACAAAGAATTAGAGAAAACTGAAGTTGCCATGAAACTAAAATGAAGTCATAAAGAAGCAAACTAGGCGCAAGATATACATATATATATAAATATCACACACATGTAAACACTCTGCTCAGAAATCCGTAGAAATGTAATGCAATCAATGAAATCAGTGTTAAGAAGTGGGGTATGGAGACAGGATTGAGTGTGATGTCATAAATATCAGAAGTGTTCAATGATTGGGTATCATGTGTGAATTTATTTTTAAGTCTGGTTGGTTAGGGGTGGGTAATTTGGGAGCGGGGATGAGCCTATCATTTAGATACATTATAAATAAACAAATTAATTTATGTGGCCCTTCCTATCAATGGCTGTATTATATGTCAGATGTCAAGTTCTTAACTGGAAAGAGTTCTATTAAACTGTCATTGTTGTCAAATCTTAATATGAATTCACAGCTCAATATTCCATAAATGATTAGCACACATCAAGTAATTGGGACAAATAACCTTTTTCTGTAATATCAGACTGAATGTTGAAATATTCAATTTACACAAGTTTCAACCTGTTTTCAGGATGTGAATTCTGATTTTCCGGTTCTTGATGATGAATGAATACGAAATTCAAACTGAACATGATGGGTCAAAGTAAATATTTCCATCAACTTTTAAAAGCTGGCTTGATAAACTCATAACAAAATTGTTTATGGATGAATAATTTAGATGAATAATTTCTTTATCAAAACTTATGAAGATTTCATATGGTACTTTTACAAATTCTTGAAATTAAATTTCTTTTGCACTGACCGAGAAAAAGTTGAGTCTGCAACACCTATAAGAACTGTGTAAGCAGCACATCACATTAAATGCATTCCCTATTTATGTACTATAATCAAAGGCATGCTCCTTCAACTCTGAATTATGCACTACTGAATCATTTCTCAAATCATTCAGAAAAATATAAATTTGAAGCTGGAATCGTTCAAAATGCATAGTGGATTGGAAATAAACATAATTATATCCAACAAGTCTTGGAGGGGTTAAAATTTGCTGAAAATTCACATACACTTTATTACTTTTCGAGGTCACAAAGTTCTGTTTTAATCAAAATAAGATCATACTTTTTCTATCCTTTATTCCGAATTTTAAAGCATATTTCTGAAGAAGATAAAATAAAGGAGGGCCTTCAAGTTCTGTTTATCTTTTCTTTAAAAATGCTTAAAGGACAATCTGAAATTTCTGTATATATCAATAACAGTACATGTATCAGTTCTCAAATACAAAGGAATCTTTACCTATACAGTTATGAACAAATCATATAATACAACAAACATCAAACTTATATTTCATCATGCAAAGTATGTTCTTTATCTTACAGGTAATTAATGAATAATAAGATTAAAAAACATATTTTCTTTCTCAAAAGTACATAAAGTATAATTCTTGACTGATGCACTTTGAATTTAAAGATTGAAATACTATGGTCAATGAAATAGTATCTAATACTTATGATGCAATTTTCTATTGTTTAAGTCATTATTCCTTTCATTTTTAAAAAGGTTTACAACTTATATCAATACATAACAGGAAACTGTCATTCTGCATAATCTGAAACTCTGATTAATTACAGGATCTATATATCAGGCTTTCAAGTGGTGTTTGAGCAAAAAATAGGAATTCTTATAGAACCTAATCTCATGAAAAACAGGGCTTTACATGACAAATATAACATAATATAGGGAAATTATAGGCTGTTTTCCAATACTAAATCGTTTTCAAGACTTACCCCCCCCTCCCCCCCCCCCCCCCCCCATATTTTTGCATAAATAGGCCATTCTAATGCACTCCGTTTGTAACGCGCATTCTGATTGGCTGAGCGATTAAAAAACTGCAAGGGGATTCACGTTTCACTGCAGTTTTTGTTATGACGTCATGTGTTGCTATGGCGACGTCGTTAAAAGCAGACGTTTTCTAGCTTCTTACTGACCAAAGCATTAGAATAGGGTTACCATACTGATGTTTTACAAAAACTGACAGGGTATCGGCGAATCCCCTGTCAGAAATATCCGTTTTACCACTCGGCTGACGCCTCGCGGTAAAACTCAATTTCTGACAGGGGATTCGCCGATACCCTGTCAGTTTTTGTAAAACACACGCATGGTAACCCCTAAATATAGGGATTTTATAGGAATTATAGGGCCGCTTGAATGCCTGAAATATAGAACAGCAGGAAAAAGCAAAAAAAAAAAAAAAAAAATGGCAGCACTGTTGCAACATTCCTATGGATTTCTGAGACGTGTACACAATGTTAAAGCACGAAGAAAATGTTAATAAAGAGCAAATCATATACACAACAAGACAAATGGCTCACGACGAAACTTACTCTGAAAGCTCTTCAAGAGATTCGAGCCGGACGTTACTGTGTGGTACGCATTGTACTGCAGAATAAACAAAATGGCTACTTGTCAACAAAATTTGATAAAAGAAAATGTTGGCACTACCCTCTAATTGTGTCCCCATAATCAATACTGAATTCATTTTCAGTACAGATCAACTAGCGGGCTCACACCTGGTCCACTCCTGGTCAATGTTGGTTAAAAAAAGAACTTAAACCCTGGGGAAAAAAAGATGATAGAGGCTAAGTCAGCTTCTGATACTAAAAAAGCAAGCTGATTGTGGAAAAAGAAATTATGGGTCTAAAAAATGTATTTCAACTACTGCATTCCTGTGCATCTATCTTTATTCATACAAAGTTCAAAAAAACCAAAAGGAAAGAAAAATTGCTAAAAAAAACTTTGCATAATAAGTGCTAGAAATTTTCAAATTGAAAAAACTTAATGAAATAAAGAACAAAACGAAAAATATGTCTTTAAAAAAAAGTATACAGCAAAGGAAAAGAAAGGTTTTTGTCAAAGGACTGGAAGACTTATAAATTAAAAATGATGCAATAGCTTGGTTTGGTCAGTATTGATAAACAAGTCATATACATGTAAATCATATATATGACAGATCCCTGGATGTAGTTGGGGCATAGCGGACATTGATACACCTTTCAACGAGATATTATGTTAGTAGGCACAAAAAGAGAAATACAGGCATGCAATGACAGACTTTTAAATGTCCCATGTTTATGAAATCCCACAGCTTTTACATGCCGTTATTTTCTTTACGTTTCCCAAAAAAAATTCAAGTACCCTTAATATTGAGGTATTATAAATGCAAGAAATTTTCATAGATCATTTTTAAAAATTCTTAGAAAAAAAATTTTGAACATCAAAATATGAAAAACTTTGAAGAAGATGAACTTTTTTTTCTTAAAGAATATTCAGCCCTAAAGGTCATTAACTTAGAAACTTATTGCTTTTTTAAAAAATCTTTATTTTAATCAATGAATAGTTTAAATTTGAAATTTCATCAGCTTCATAATATGGCTCAAAGTAAGTTAAACTTTCACATAGCATACCAATATGCATGTTTAATATATCATGTGTGGGATAGATATATAATCGTTTCCTTATATACATAATGTCAAAAGTAATATGCGTATATACCTTGACATTTTTAAAATGAAATATAGTTAAGAGTAAAAAAATTCAATTTATATTTGATGGAAAATTTAGCCACTTTCAGGGTACTTGAATTTTTTATCACCTAAAAAGAAACGGTACAGAATGATTTTCAGCCCATCTGGATTATTTACACAATTTACAAACCTTCAGTTAACAAACTGCTCTCCTAAAAATATATGATTGATGTAATAATCTTACATCAGACTCTAGAACATATATGTACATATCAAATCTACCACTTTGTGAAATCCTACAAATAATTTCTGGATAAGCTTAAAATGCATCAAAGATGCAAAGTGCCGAGTTGCAAAACTTGAATGGTCTCGACAGATGGGAAGCATCACAGACACGTTTCAGGTTGATACACATTCATATATAATTCAGAAACCAAATCAATTACCCAAGTCCTATGAATTTGACCTTTGCTCTTTTGATCCCAAAATCAATAGGGGTCATCCTTGATTCATGGAAAACATTTCTGACAAGTTTCATGATTAAAGGTGCAATACATGCCCAAATATAGTCCCGAAACTATTTTCAATTATCAGAATCCTATGACCTTGACCTTTGGATGCAAAAATCACAAGGGGTCATACTTGATTCATGGGAAACATTTCCGGAACATTTCATGATCATAGATGCAATACAGGCTCAAATATTATCTGGAAACCATTTTCAATCATCAGTGATAGGGATCATCCTTGATTCATGGAAAGCATTTCTGGCAAGTTTCATGATTATAGGTGCTACGCAGGCTCTAATATGGTCTGGAAACCATTTTCAATCATCATAGTTCAGTGACCTTGACCTTTGGACCCATAAATCAATAGGGGTCATCCTTGATTCATTAGAAATATTTCTGGAAAGTTTCATGATCATAGGTGCAATACAGGCTCTAATGTGGTCCAGAAACCATTTTCAATCATCTGAGTCCTATGACCTTGACATTTGACCTTTTGACATCAAAATCAATAGGGGTCATCATTGATTCATAAGAAACATTTCTGGCAAGTTTCATGATCATAGGTGCAATACACCCTCTTATATCATCCGGAAACAATTTTCAATTTTCAATTACCTAAGTCCTGTGACCTTGATCTTTGACCCTTTGACCCCTAAATCAAAAGTGGTCATTTTCTATTCACTGGAAACATTTCTGGCAAGTTACATGATTATAGGTGCAATACAGGCTCAAATTCAGTCGGGAAACCATTTTTAATCATCTTAGTCCTGTGACCTTGACCTTTGACCTTTTAACCCCAAAATTGATAGTGGTCATCCTTGATCCATGGGAAACATTTCTGGCGAGCTTCATGATTATAATTGCAATACAGGCTGAAATATGGTACGGAAACCACTTTCAATCATCGGAGTCCTGTGACCTTGACCTTTGACCTTTTGACCCCAAAATCAATAGGGGTCATTCTTGATTCATGGGAATCATTATTGGCAAGTTTCATGACTTTAGGTGCAATACAGACTAAAATATGGCCAGGAAACCATTTTCAATCATCAGAGTCCTGTGACCTTGACCTTTGACCTTTTGACCCCAAAATCAAAAGTGGTCATTTTCTATTCACAGGAAACATTTCTGGCAAGTTACATGATTATAGGTGCAATACAGGCTGAAATATGCTCCAAAAAACCAATTTCAATCAACAGAGTCCTGTGACCTTGACCTTTGACCTTGTGACCCCAAAATCAATAGGCCTCATCCTTGATTCAAGGGAAACATTTCTGGCAAGTTTCATGATTATAGGTGCAATACAGGCTGAAATATAATCCCGAAACCATTTTCAATCATCTGAGTCCTGTGACCTTGACCTTTGACCTTTTGACCCCAAAATCAATAGGCCTCATCCTTGATTCAAGGGAAACTTTTCTGGCAAGTTTCATGATTATAGGTGCAATACATGCTGAAATATGGTCCGGAAACCATTTTCAATCATCTGAGTCCTGTGACCTTGACCTTTTGACCCCAAAATCAATAGGGCTCATCCTTGACTAATGGTGAGTAAGTGTATGAAGTTTCATTGTTATAGCCTCTTTCGTAGTTGACTTATAGTCCGGAAACCAATTGTTGACGCCCTCCCGCCCGCCCAGACGCCCGCCCAACCGCCCGCCCGCCCGTCTCACATCAAATTAAGAGCCGAGTTTTGCAACTCGGCTAAAAAGCATCATGATTTTACCACCATCCATAGGGAAATTGGAAAACATTTAAAGCAGTTGAAATACATGTATAAAGCTTTCTTTGGAGTGAGCAGCAGTGAATTTCTGAATGTTACAAATACTTTTAAAATATAAGGCCAAGGCTTTTATATTTCTGTTTAACATCTGCATGTGATTAGGCTTTGAGGTCAAGGTCATTAGAGACTTACTGGTAATTGTGTATGAATAAGTAGTATAATATCCTTATTTGGGACAGACCAAAAACTATATGCCCCTGAATCCCCGTACCATTCAAAAGTTATGGCCTAGGTTAAAGTTTTTGTGGACAAACAGACAAAAAGAGAAACAGACGGACGGACAGACCAAAAACTATATGCCCCCGAATCTCCGATTACGGGGGCATAGAAATCTTCTTTAATACAGCACTGAATATTTTAGCACAGTCTTCATGAAAACTCACTTGCCCAACGCCCGTGGCTAGTAGAAATGTTGTCAGGCTAGTAGAATTTCTCTATATAAACTATACAAAAAATTTGTACAAATTGTCTTTGGGCTAGCAGTTTCAAAACGTTTTAGTGAAGACTGTTAGTAAGATAAAATGTCAAACCTTGGTTAAGAAAGACAGGTCCTATCCCAAGAAATGTAAAAGCCTTTACTTTCCATTAAAATAAAAGGAAAATGGAGGGGGAGGGATTTGATGTGTAGATAGATATTCAAGATAAACTTTTACGTAGATGCTGAACAGAAATAAAACTTGAAATGGCCTTACATTTCAATTTCTTGTAATATCCAAAAACTTATTTGATTTTTTCCTCTTAAAAGAAGTGAAGCAAACAAATTAGAGCCAGATGTGTTGAGTATATATCAGGGAATGTGTAGTGTAGCTAAGCAACGTAATCGTAAAGTAAAATACAAAATAAAATAAAGGACATGTCATGTGACTATAAGGTAGGATTAATACTGTAGTGTGAAATAAATAAAAACGTTTTGCACGACACTTACTATGGTAGTGGTATATATTCCACCCTGCGTCTGACGAACAGCTTAAACATTCACTGTCCACGCCCTTAGTGACAATATTCTATTTCAATTCATGTACATTTTACATACATGTAGTTGCTTACAAATCAGTTATATTATTTCATTTGCCATCTATTTCTTCCTTTTTTATAAGTTTTGATATAAAAAGAGATGTTGAACATTTGGGGAAAAGGAACTAACCATCCTTTTGTGACTTATAGATCATATCAAATGTACATGTAATTGATCATTAATAATTACTTAATAAATATTGTTAATGAAATTTGGTAAAAAGGGACTTTGGAAGTTATGAATGACTCTTAAGATGACACTCTTTTAAAAAAAAATCCAATAACTAGACAAAATGCTAACCCTTGTAAAACATATGCCCCAACTGTAATACATGTAGTTTGACTCTTGTGGTAACAATCAATGGAAATAATAGTGACTTTGACATAGACTTTTTTTACCCTAAAATTATAAGGTGCCTTCCTATTCAGTTCTTTATTCATACATGTACATGTATATAAAAATTCGGTTGAATAATGAAATCTGAAATCCATATTTGAAGTTTATTTTTCCTATCAGTGACCTTGACCTTTGGTCTCAAAATCAATATACCCCTTCCCCTTCTGGGAATTAAGCATACATGTATATCTATACTTGGCTTGAATAGGTGATATGGTTTGTGAGTTTCCTAAAAGTGAATGTTACAGAGTGGCGGCTTAAAATTACTTAAAGGCTGAAACATTGTGGTTTGTAAACTATTTTTTCAGGTTAATTCATAAAGTGCACGAATCAAAAGTGATGATAAGACTACAATTGATTAAGATATCACATCTATGTGTAATTGGATTGTCGTAAAATTCTGTCAGTTACTTTTGTTTGAAGAATAAAGTTCTTTATAAATTAAAGACGCTACTTAGAAGAAAGGAACAATAATCTAAATTTAAGTAAATACTGCACATACATGTATCTCTATAATAGCCTAATCTTGTTTGTCCTGTATAGGTATGAAACTGAATCATTCAGTCTGAAAGAAACATCTCAGAGCTTTAACCTTGACCTTTGACCTTGGTTCTTATTCTTTCCATGGTAATAATCCTTTTCAAGTTTACATGTATATTTGATTTCAAATTGAAATTTCTCACTAGAATTATTTCATAAATGGTTATAAAATAAACATTTCTAGTACTGTAGAATATTGGCTAGAGCTAAAGATTTCATTCTACCCAACCAAGTGATGTTACTAGCTTTGACTATGACCTTTGACCTTTGAAATCAGAAGGATTTTGTTTCTCTTTTCAAGCAAGCAGCCTACAATTACTATTGAATCTATCAGTGCTGTGATGGAAAGACAGAGCCATACCATAATCCAACCCATTTTCAAGTAACTTATAAAGACTTGATTGTGCTTTATTTGTTCATTGGCCGTGAGACAAAAAAGTAAATTGTAGCGAAAAATCATTCTGAAACGTGTGCGTGTAATTCAAACTTTTCTGAAAATATCATTCCATTTGTTTATTTCTAAAATCTATTTTTAATACCACATAAGACTTACATTTTGAGGCGTGTGGTCGATCGGTGTAGACTGCGTTCTTGGTTTGACAGGAACTGCATCTCGTCTATCCCAGAATACACAGCACAACATGGCCAGTGTTTGTACATCATACACCTTACTAAAGTGATCAATCCTATATTGAATAATAAACAAATTAAAATTCAAACATTTGTTAAGGGGGAATTTTTCAATGTATTCTTACAAGAATCTTTAGGTTAACTCTTGCTAGCAGCTTACAATTATTTCAAATTTCAGTATTTTCATCTATAACATCTATAAATAATGACCTTAAACTTAATGCTCCTTACTGCTAAATTAAGAATTAAAGTATTCCGTAAATGAAATAATTTTTGTCAAGTCAAAAAGCAGTAAAGTGACAAAGGCAAAAAGGGAGATGAACAAATATATCCATATTGTGATCACATATAGTATTACCTTGATTAAAATAACATAAATAAAACTTATTTTTTTCATAAATTTTCTTTTCATTTTCTAAGAACATACATAGATTTGAGCATAGGTCTGCCGAATGGATTACGTGCCCACGGAGGTCCATCATCAGGATCACTACTTGGCCTTAAACGGGAATGACCTATTTCTGCTACAACATTCCACACCTGAGAAAAATATCATTTATCTTTAAACAAATAATGATGCCATTGCCATTCAACTTTGTTGTACATGTATATCATTTTAATTGTTCACTTCACTACAACAAAGCTTCAACTAAAGACAACCAAACAAATTTTTATATCGTATCATACAAATGACAAACACAGTAATTGCCGTACCCTGACTAGGTCTTTCCTGCCCATCGACTCCGCTACTTTGGCATTGTGACTACACATCGCAGGGATGTCATCAACATTGATTCTATAAACAGACAAGACATGGGATACAGAAACAATTTCTTCAGATGCAAAACTTGTTCAGGAGGCAGTTTCCTGATTTAATATATAATGTACATTAATTCAAGGATTTGAAGTTTGAAAAAAATTAATTTATATTAGAATTTGCTTTGAAATATTCATACAGTATAATCATCACTTTAATATCCCGTCTTTACAATATAAAGAGTTACTATCCACTTGGGACAGTATCTGACATACTGTAAATACATTATGACGTACATGTAATAGAATTCCTATAGCAACGTCATATTTCAAGCACATTTTCCGTGAATTTTATGCTTGTTCCCATAGAATTTGATGACATCACAATTACATGTACTTTACATGTATCATAGATACCGTCCCAAATGGAAAGGGAACAAAAAGACTGAATAATCAAAAAGAATACCTTTATATCTATGAAGAGAAACTATGAGACAATGTATACATATATATGAAAATAAGAAACTACATGTATGTTGGAACACTCCATTCTACATGTATATAATATTTCATTCATGATAATTTGAAGAAAACCAGTCTATTATAAAAATCTTACATATATTTTTGGCCGAGTTGTCTGTTGATGGGTAATACTGTAAAAATATCAAATATTTTGACGGAAGAGAGGTGCGGCTTCTTCTCCTGCTCCTTGGAGCGAGAGTCGTTCTGCTCCTTTGATCGACCTCGCTTGCCTTTAAACGAAGATTTCATATAACCAGATGTTTGCTAAAAAGAAAAGATATCAGTTTGAGTAATATTCCTGAGAATTATAATAATGGATATATAGACATGAAGTTGCATGTCAACTGAGAAACACAATTGTTTTCACTGACATTTAATGAATTTGCTAAATTAATGCAAGTGCAATATTCTACCAATTTTGTTGAAATTAGTGTTTGTGCATGTAATAATCTTACAACCCTTTGCTGACAAGTGGGGGAAGTAAGATTATTACACAAACTTTTCTCAAAAAGATGTCCTCTACCACAGCTTTCTACATGTTAAAGTGGAAATAAAACATTCCAGAATTTTTAACCGTACCTGTCCCCTGTAGTACCACTCCTTTATAGTTACAGATTCTACTGTTTTAGGAGGACTTTGAGCAAACTGGAACGGGAGGAAATTCTGTTGTTTTATGACTGGAACTGTTCTCATTCGCATCTTACTACTGTACTCGACAAGCTCCGACAGAGATCTATAAATAGAAAGAAACAAAAGAGCACAGTCAGCATTTTCAAAATACGAAGATACATAATAACTTCCCCATTAAACAGATGTAAATGATAAAATCTATCAAAATACATGTAATTCTCAAGCACAAACTATTATTCATAACGTAAGAAAGATAATCTTATCACATGCACTACACACATACACAACTGAGTACTTACTTAGGAGTAAAATCTGTACCAGACGGTCCTTTCTGAGCTTCCTGTGCTCTACCAAACACAACCAGGTATCCTATAAATAATAAGTGCATATATACACAACAAGGTATCCAACAGACAAAATAGGTGTATATTCATTATACATGTAAATACACATTACAAAGATATACTGCAAAAAAGATTGCCGTACATCATATTTGACAACTTTGTATCAATCATAATTGCTATAGAAATGCTTATGATTGATGATACAGAGGCATAATCAACTCGAAAAACTCCGCATAAATATCAAACTTCATTTTACACATATTCTTGAGTTTCACTGCTATCCATATGAAAATAGGATATTGAAATTCATTTCTGATGCGCTACGTCACAAATTAACATTAACACATTTCAGATACAATCTTACACCAAACCTACCTGCAGCACAGAATTTAGCTCCACTTGTCCTCGGGAAGGGAATGTTCAAATCCATATAGGAGTGCATGTGGTAAGATGACTGTGACATCTTACTGGTTACCGAGGGAAATGGGTACGGCATCTCAGACTCGGGGGTACGTCGCTCTTCTGGCTGTAACTATTGTGAGATTGAAACTTTGATGGTGTTCAAGGAACATTCAGTGCTATTTGCATAAGGAGAATAATTCAATTGCACCCCGATTTTAATTTCTAAATTTCAGGTACCCACTTTGTCCGTACTGATCAATAACCAGCCTTATGTGATAAATTGTGCGTAAAAATTGTCTACCTTGAATCATAATATAAAATAAATGTAAAACATAAAGATCAAAATTAAATTTAAAATCTTACATTCAATGGAAACTCCAAAGCATTAGAAAGTTGTCTCAAGCACGGCTCCAGACAATTATTTTTCCGCTTTAAATGTCTCAGGGCTGTGTCACTCAGAACCTGTAAAAATAGTATAAAGACATTCATTTAAATATGCATAGCTAAGTAAATCTGCAGTACTTATTCTTTCAAAGTAGTTTATGATCAAATATGAAAACCCTTGGTACGCAAATGTCAACTTTTTTCAATATGTAAACAATTTTTTAAGACAAACGTGCAGAAGTAAACTTTAGTGCACAAAAATTATTTTCATGTCTCATATCAGTGAATATTTCGTTTTTAAAACCAAGAACTACTGTCTGCACAGCTCCTCTCAGAAATAAAAAAATAACGAAATTTTCTTGTTTGCCTGCATTTTTTAGGAATACATGTACTTTTTATAGTATTTGATAGATCTTGATTTCTCGCAACTCATAAAAATTATTTGATCATTAGTGCTTCATCCAGAAATCAATTTTCATAGGGCATTTTCAATGCTAATTCCCATCTAAAATGAGTGTCTGTTTATAATTTACAAATGTTTGCACATATGAGCATTACACTTAGTTCAAAAGTTACAAGTAAACTTGATCAATCAATAGTGTACATCTTATCAAAAATTTAAAAAGATAAAGTTTTAAAAATCCTGATTTTCTTATTTCTGAAGTGACCTGTGGATGTATAAATGACATTTTTTGGAATCTTTATGTATGTTTTAAATCATTGTCAATATATTTGGCTTTTTTAATTTCAAGAAATATCAATATTTTGTCCACGAAAGAACATCATATGAAGATACTATGCTCTTACCCTGTGTAATCTCTGCTTGACACCAATATTTATATTCTGCTCTTGAAACTCGAATGCAGGAGCAGACCCAAACGGGTAATTCTCAGGAAATTTCATGACAAGGCCAATACTTGCTGATCCAGATTTTGTCATGGCAACGACCTTACACATTCTCTTTTCAAGGTCCAGCTATAAAATCAAATTATTGTTAATGTTACAGCATTATGAATAAGCAGCATTTCAGCACACCACAACAAGGGGATTTTAAGTAGATTTCTCAGTCGCCTGTTATAACTCAATTCTAATATATTAGATCTCATTACACATATGAATGTATAGTTAAAAATATTTGAAGAAGGTTTTTCAATAGAATGATGTAAATCAATGAATGTTCAAGCATCCACATTGAAAACTGATGAGATCAGGAAAATGTCTATTTACATGGAATTCAGTAACTTCATACTCAATTCTGAAAAATGTTAAAGTAACAATTATTCTACACTTTTAAGACAAATCAAATTGGGAGAACTAAAACAGAAAATGTAAACTGCTCTCTTCATCTCTATTTTTTTTCAAACAATGTATACATGTAAAGCCTACAAACTGTTATATCAATGTAATTTACTGACCTCTTCCACTCTGATATTAGGTATTTCTGTGTTGATAAGCTCAAACTCCTGCTGTAGTGACCGGGGTTGTTGCCCCTGATAGTTATCGGGACTAAGCGACATCTGACGTTCCAACTCTGCCTGCACTTTCTCCGCTTCCTCACTACTCTGGGAGGTGAAAACCGGTAACGTCATTTCATTCTCCGAGGAATCACTGATGTCACCAACATCATGGCCACATTTCTACAAAAACAATTGATTATGATTCAAATACCACAGTCGTGATCCTTACAGTTCAAATTAGTATGTCTCAGATTTTTGGAAATATAGGTCAACTTCATGTTAATTGTCTGTAATTGAAACATAGTGGAATAAAAAGAAAGGTCTTGATATTGGCTTGCTATTAAGGCTGTACCTTCTTCAACACATCTTTTTCCTGCAAAGATTTTGCTATATACAAGAAACATTATCCTGAATGTTTACTGACAACAGGCAGATAGATAGACAGACAGACATGATCCATTGATTGACAGGAATTGCTTTTTATTTTCCATTCTCATTGCACAGCAGAAATATTTTGAATCAAACCAGAATTTGTGTAAATGTGTGAAAAATAATTGAAAATTCACCTTTTGAAGAGATGGATCTATTTTCCAGATACGTAGAGTTTGATCCTTGGACCAAGTAACAAGCTGAAAGTCCTTGGAATCTGTGTACAAAGTAAAGAGATATCACAATTCAAATACATGTATACTTCAAAATCAAAGTACATGTACAATCTTATGCCTTGCTCAGATGAATATGCTGTGAATTCATTTCTGATTACTTTCAATAGAACTTAATTTAAATATCAGATATACATTGCCTTAACTATACAACATTACACATTTCATTCAGCAGCACTTGTGGGATGAATGGATTCTAAATTTTTCTAAATTGTTTCATTGTACATGTGTTACACAATCCAATTACATTATCAGCATTGTTCAAGTCTATTCTTATACAAATTAATAAGACTGAGGACGTAAGTTTGAAAATTTATCGTATAGCTAAAGGAGTATACCTAAAATTACATGTACTTCATAAATTGTACATCCTTATAGATCTCCATCAAGGCATATAACACCATAATACACAAGTTAATTTCTTTTCCATTGTATCACTGCTGGAATTTTGTTAGCATTATTCCATGTGCTTTCATACTTGAAATACATGTATTTATGTCCATGCAATCTGAAAAGCACTTAATCTTATAAATATCTGTCTTGTTTATTTTTTTTTTTTCATACAAACATATTCACTTTCTAGTCGTACTCACTTTCTTGTAGCTTCCTCCACTGGAATTCTAATATAACATCGTTATGGCCCACAAACTGATGTACAGGTGCATTATGGTTAGTGTCCCATAAATATAGTACATTATCTCCCCTTCTTAGCTGGGGTACCACTACTGTAACCAAGCCCTGACCAAATGGCTGTAAGAAATTTTAAATAAATGAATTATAGTTATGTACTGTACATGTACCAAGGAAATAAATTCTTATCATATACTAGTCAAAATTTCTAACTTACATTTTCCCAGTTACTTCAATATCACGATTGGTAGAAATCAATTATTTAATATCTATATTTATTATATCAACGAAAGTTTTTTAATTGTAAATGAATAAATGATAATCCTGCAATGTGTATCTTCAAATTCTACAGCATTGTAGCAAAGAACCATCCGCTTCCGGTTTGTAAGAAAACTTTGTCTCTTGACTGAAAAAGGCTACAATAGAAAAGTTCTTACGGTTATCGTGCGATTCGTTTTTTTCAGATTTTGAATTATCGGAGATTGAAACTGTTATTTCGTCGTAATATGCTTACAAATTTTCTTATGCGTTACGAGTCACTAACACTTCCGGTATCATTGATATACCGGGTAAGGATTTTTGTGTTGAAACATTTTCTGCGAATGCGATATCTAATATTTCCTGTGTTATGCCACTTTTCTTGAAAAGTAAGCCTAGAAAAAGATGTTTGGTTAATCGAAACTTATTATACGCACCACTCAAAAGAGTTATGCACACGCATCCTTTTTTATGGAAAATTTGTTAAGTTTTATTTGCTTATTATCGCTTTTGTAACAAATGCATTCCGTTTAATTTATGTTTTTCTGATCAAACTTGGTACAAACAATTCTTTAAAAGTGGTTTGATTGTAATTTTCCGATAAAATACGCGAAATTCATGAAAAGTGTTCAAAATTCAAATTTCGTCACGGATTGTTTCCGTTGAAAGAAATTTCGTTTTTCTTGATTTTAAAGTAAAGAGTGAAATGTTGTATATCAAATCGTTATCGTTAAAATGATCTGAATTCCACATTAACGAAAATCTATACCCATAGAATGGTAAGTTAGAAATTTTGACAAGTATATATCAATCGGGGCAAAATCCAGTAAAATACAATCTTGTACCTTGTATCATTCATCCAGATGAGCAAAATGATCTAAATATGCCATTCTATGATTCCATATGAAATCAGAACTTTTGTAGTCTAATATTTCAAATAATATTTGTATAATGATGATGCTTTAAACAACACCTTTTTTTTTCTTTTGATGGAGGTATAGCTTGAAAAAAGGACAGAAAAACATAGAGTATGATGCAAAAGTTTCCCATGCTATTTTTCATGATCTATCTCTGACATCTTTAAAACTTCACATCAATGAGCTTCAATAACAGAGAGACAAACAGACATACTGACATACTCACAGTTCATCTAGCTCCCAAGACTGGTAGCCCTGCAGTAAGAGAACCTTTACATTTCTCATTTCACAAATACATACATGTACAAACAGTCAGACAGACAGACTTACAGTATATCTAGCTCTCCAGACAGGTAAACCTGCAGTAAGTGTACCCTTACACTGACGTGGATTGGTTATGTCCCAAAACTATAAAGATCAAACGCGAAAATTTTAAAAGATACAAGTAGAATTTACGTACTAAACATAATAGGCATTTTTATCATCATGTTCTCATATGACGGCAAGAATGTTTGGTTTTCGAAAAGTGATCAATGTCACAAATGTGAGGATACCTTATATACATTTGACAATAATTCATCTTTATGCATGTTCATTATAATATATGTTATGTCAGACAGGTGGTAAAAAAAATCATCTTTAAGAAATATTTTTACCTGCTACAAGACTTTTCTAGTGAAATCTTTTAGATATCATATTTTTGCAAGATCACACTAACACATAGCAGCAATGCTGTATACCCTCTGTCAGTCTGTACACACACAACCAATCACACAAACACATGGCAGCAATGCTGTATACCCTCTGTCAGTCTGAAAATACACAACCAATCACACAAACACATGGCAGCAATGCTGTATACCCTCTGTCAGTCTGAACACTCACAACCAATCACACAAACACATGGCAGCAATGCTGTATACCCTCTGTCAGTCTGAACATACACAACCAACCACACAAACACATGGCAGCAATGCTGTATACCCTCTGTCAGTCGGAACACACACAACCAATCACACTAACACATGGCAGCAATGCTGTATACCCTCTGTCAGTCTGAACACTCACAACCAATCACACTAACACATGGCAGCTATGCTGTATACCCTCTGTCAGTCTGTACACACACAACCAATCATACAAACACATGGCAGCTATGCTGTATACCCTCTGTCAGTCTGAACACACACAACCAATCACACAAACACATGGCAGCAATGCTGTATACCCTCTGTCAGTCTGAACACTCACAACCAATCACACAAACACATGGCAGCAATGCTGTATACCCTCTGTCAGTCTGAACACACACAACCAATCACACAAACACATGGCAGCAATGCTGTATACCCTCTGTCAGTCGGAACACACACAACCAATCACACAAACACACGGCAGCAATGCTGTATACCCTCTGTCAGTCTGAACACACACAACCAATCACACAAACACATGGCAGCAATGCTGTATACCCTCTGTCAGTCTGAACACTCACAACCAATCACACAAACACATGGCAGCAATGCTGTATACCCTCTGTCAGTCTGAACATACACAACCAACCACACAAACACATGGCAGCAATGCTGTATACCCTCTGTCAGTCTGAACACACACAACCAATCACACAAACACACGGCAGCAATGCTGTATACCCTCTGTCAGTCTGAACACTCACAACCAATCACACTAACACATGGCAGCAATGCTGTATACCCTCTGTCAGTCGGAACACACACAACCAATCACACTAACACATGGCAGCAATGCTGTATACCCTCTGTCAGTCGGAACACACACAACCAATCACACTAACACATGGCAGCAATGCTGTATACCCTCTGTCAGTCTGAAAATACCAGCTCTTTAAATTGGCACAACTCTTCAGGATTTAACGTCCCTTCTTACCTTAATAGAACCATCTTGACTTGATGTGGCTAGGTTTGACTCTGATGTGTGACTCCAGTCTAATCCATGAATCTTAGATATATGTGCCGCTATGTAGTGAAGGGGGGAATTCCCTTTCTGTAAAACAGACATGTGTATCAAAATACTTACAACATTGAATCCTTTAATTCATATTCATGTACATGTACTTTTGTACAATCAGGGAATAACTGGCCTCTGACGTTATGTTTGCAGACAGTAAATGCTGATTTAATGGTCGCAAACTGAGTTTTTCTGGCAACACGTTAGTGGAGCCAAAAAACAGACGTTTGCAACGTAAAATCAGCATTTACCGTTCGCAAACATAACGTCAGTATCTAGTAATTCCCATTCTAATGCAAACTTAAATTTTTGTGAATATAAAACAAAATGTGATGTTAGCAATTCCAAAGCCTAGTATGTTCTCGTTTTACTGCCGTAACTAAGCAGCAAACAACCAATGAAATTCGATGTTATAGCAACATTGCATTAAAATAACTTTAAAACAGCCTTTTGATTTCTGAGATAACTGTGATATGATGCATTATACTAATATCATTGAATATTCCACTACATAAACACATGTATACATTACTATTCACACAATGATTATTCAGATAGTGAAATCAGATTCTCCACAAGGCTTACTACATGTATTTCCAATCTAGAGCTAAGCCAATAGCTAATACAAGCCCTACCCTGGTATCCCAGATCCTGACGTCCCCCTCGTGTGTCGTAGCAAACAGATTATTTGTCATTCGATTCCATTTGACTTGTGAGGCTCCAGCTGAATAATACAAAATACTATACATGTACTGGTTACTGGGGAAAGGCATTGACTACGACTAAAATCCTATTACGATGGGAAGAAAAGAATTAGACTTTCTTTTTCTCTACATAAAGGCTGTATAACATTTATCCCTGAAGCGTGGATAGTGTATATGAATACTGTAAATTGGTTATTTGTCAGGTACCAATTTTCGTCATTTTCGTCAGTGCCTCCCTTAATGAAATTACGTACCGACAAATATAAATACACTCTGACAAAATGTAGTGTAGAAAGGAAAAAAACTGAATCAGTATCTTGGTAAACTATCCGAGCACCTAGGTTGACATTTGCAGTATCTGGGTAATGGTTCACCGCTGCAGATCAATATCAATTACATGTATAATAGATGTATATGTAGAAACCTATATACATGTAGCATCGTGAACACAGAGGAGGGGGAAAGAAAAAGCTAAAGGTTCCAAGTTTTAAGAGTTCTTACGACAGGCAAATGATAAATCAATGAAAACTGAATACGCACACAATGTCGCATATAAAATGTACTTCTAATTATCAAATGATATGTTTTCACAACAAGCTAGGTAAGTACATGTATACATGACTCTCATTGTTAGTTTACCAATAATTGTTAAACAAACAATGACAGAAAACACATACAGTTCATCTGCATGTTAACTTGGCATTTGAACAGACAAATTTACATTTTAGGGACCCTTGGATGACGAATTTACGTATGGACAAAATAATCATTTTGAACGAATTGACGAAATTGGTACTGACGAAAATAAAACAATTTACAGTATACATGTAGCTGCTTCAAAGTGTCTGATTGTCCATTTTAAAATTTATTAAATTAAAGCAATGATAAAGTTGCCGAGAAAAAAATCTTGAAAAGGAAACCAATCTGTCTATATTCATACTTATACCCAGTTAAAGCACTTTTTTCTTAATAAATCTTAGAGAACAAAACAAATTCTGTACATTTCAGGCCTAACTTACCGACTGTCTGGAAGGAGGATGACGGTTTCTTAGTGTCCCTGTGAAAAGACAAAATGGAATCAATTTACATGTAATTAACTAATTTTTACTAGCTCAGTCATTACAACTTTCAATGCAATCAATCAAGGCATCAATAACACATCAACATACTGTATGAACGTGCATACACTTTTAGACTAGAGAAGACCATTGACATGTGGCTCTCTAAATTGTTATTTACGAAAAACTTAAATGATGTTACGATATCTATTACTTTTTATCATTTCATGATATGCAAAGTGTCTTAAAAGTTTTTAACTTCCATAACCTACAAATTTACTTACCTAATGTCCCAAAGGTTAATGAGTGCATCCACGGAGCATGATGCTATAATATTGACGTCAAATGGAGACCAGCTCACATCACTGTATAAGGAAGTAAGAACATGTACATTGTAATTTGTAGGTGCATTAGGCAATCTTTGGAATTGATTAAATCTGTAGGAATGTAACTGACTCATAAATTTTTTGGAAAATTTTTAGCAGATTTTGGTTCTACTTTGTATATCTACATTTCTACGATTTATCTCTTTTCTCAATATTCAGGGCCCATAACTGAATGCTTGTCTTACTGTTGAAGAATGATCTCAATAAAACAATTAGTGTTTCAGAGTGATCCATTTTAAAATAAGTCTAATAAAACACTCAATATTCTACAGTGACTTTTGATAAATCACTCTCTTCACTGTTGTAGAGCAGACCCTGATAGAACATCCACCATATGGATCTTTGGTGACCTATAATAGTATACCCATCTTTCTGTTTAAAAGTGATGCAGATCTGCTTCGCACCATAAGTGGAATATTTTGTTCACAAAAGTGTTATTTTGGGGACTAAAGCGTAATATAAACCACTTAATGTGCAATTTTGAGAACAAAAGGATTTTTGTCTGCTTCGACAATTGTTACAAATTTTAAGAATTTATGCGCTTGCCTATTCACTGTGGAAGAAATTTGTTCAATCAAGTGCTCAAAAAATTGAAAACGTCAATTTGCTCAAATGTCAGTTTTAGGCGTAAAATGGAAAAGCAAAAGCGTAGCACATAATTAAAGGTGGAAAATCGTAAAAATTATGCCAAAATCTTAAAAGTAGGCAGGTCTGCTGAAGTTGGATTGAGAAACCACTTTGTATTATACAGTGCCTAGAGAAAAAGACACTTGTCAGACTGTTCCACAATTGCCTGATATAGAATATTTTTATCTAGAATGACTCATAAAAGAACACTTACCAACCATTTCAAAAAGAACTCTGAAGGAACAGCTTACTGTTCGTGTGACAGACACATTACTGTTCTGGTGTGAACAGATTACTGTTCTGGTGTGAACAGCTTACTGTTCTAGTGTGAACAGATTACTGTTCTGATGTGAACAGCTTACTGTTCTTGTGACAAACACATTACTGTTCTGGTGTGAACAGATTACTGTTCTGGTGTGAACAGATTACTGTTCTGGTGTGAACAGCTTACTGTTCTTGTGACAAACACATTACTGTTCTGGTGTGAACAGATTACTGTTCTGGTGTGAACAGCTTACTGTTCTTGTGACAAACACATTACTGTTCTGGTGTGAACAGATTATCCAACTTTCAATTTTGAATTCCCTTCTGACAGATCATTCAAATTAACTCAACAACATCTAAATGAATACACACCTGACTGTTCTAGAGTGCCCCCTGATAGAACTCTGATGATTGATTCCCGTGTCTTGCCAACTAAACACATCAAGCTTCTGGTTACTCTGTAAATAATTAATACAGATAAAGATACATGTACTTGTAGGATTCAACTAAATAAAGATCAAATTGAACTTGAAATCTCTGAATCACTTCAAGATTTGAGGTATTTTCTCTCATTTTGTTACAGTCTATTTGATGGGGTAAAATAAATGAAAACTTTTTTTTATTCTTACAGCAGTAACAAAGAGATTAGCATGTGATGGGTGGGGGTTCCACTGTACACAGCTGATGTCCCATTTACTCTGTCTAGGATTACGATGAAGTTTCAGATGTGAGTCCTCAAGGTCAACTAAAGATAGAAGCTTCCTCCTACAAAGAAAATAAACAATGTATGAATTGATGTAAATACATGAACAGCGATTTCAATTCTCAAGCTTCAAACAAGGATGTTTGATGTTTTCAGATCACAGACATGAAATCTTCAAATATTTTGTATCATTATTACATGTTTTATAACCAACTTCTTTTTTAATATAAAATACAAAGCACCAGACAAACTATAAAATTTATCATATCAAGGACTGAATCAAGCTCTTACATACCCAGCTAAGACGGTCCACTTCCCCAGGCAGTCCACAGCCATGGCACTGGCCTACAATGTACACATAGAATCATAAATCTTTTATAATTGTACACTTATGAAATAAGCTACTTAGGGAGGTGTTGAACATTTTTCAAAAATGCATGGGTCACAGCGACTTAAGGAAACATAGGACAAATATACATGTAGGAATTTTCCGAGAAAAATAGGATGATCATACAACATTTCAAACTCCAATACAAGAGTTAAAACAGCACCTGACAGACTATTAGCTTCCTAGTATTTTCTTTTTTATTTCTTACTATGTTTAACAACAAGAATAAAACAGTAAATCATAATTCTAAGTATACAATACCCATAAAGTAAAGTGGTGAGCCAAAAAATTGTGTATGATATCGTTACTATCGTCAGAATTTGTAGCAAATCTCATTTTGTAAATATGATAAAGCAATAAACACTTGACAACACAAACTTTCTTACTTTAGGGCCGCAAATAAAGGATTTATATACAAATTTCTCAATTATAAGACTTTTATAGGTTCCTATATTTTTTAGCAGAAATTTAGGAATTATAGGACAGCTACGACCCATGAAAATGTTAAGATACCCAGTGATTTTTTTGCCATTTTTAAAAGCCACCCACACCCTTTTGTTTGGGAAAATATGTGACGTTTTTGCTTATATAGTGAAATCTTAGACCAAAGCTACTTCTTATACTGAACACTCAAAAACTTGTTAAAAATCATGTAATGAAAGATTTGGGTAATGTAAAACACTCAAACTATCATTATATTCGATTCTTATTGCAAATGATTTATACTTCAAAACGAAAATTTTAGGACTTGCAAATTATCGTCAGGATCTTCTTTAACTCATTTGTGTCACACTTATGCCCTTTGCCATGTGGAGCTCGTAAAAAAGTTCCCCGCGAGGGGTTTGACAGTAAGTGTTTTGAATATACTTCCCTGGCATTGTCGCCATAGCACTTTCTATATGGACAACGACAGACAGTGCATGAAGTTTTTATATTTTCATTTCCATGCTTCATTAATATCGACGGCAGGTGCGGCTAGCCAACAGGGGATGCTTACTCCTCCCAGGCACCTGGTCCTACCTCTAGCTTGCTAGGGGTCCGTCGATGTTTAATTTTGCGCTCTATTGTGAGTGCTGTTGAGATTATCGTCAGGATCTTCTTTAACTCATTTGTGTCACACTTATGCCCTTTGCCGTGTGGAGCTCGTAAAAAAGTTCCCCGCAAGGGTTTGACAGTAAGTGTTTTGAATATACTTCCCTGGCATTGTCGCCATAGCACTTTCTATATAGACAACGACAGACAGTGCATAAAGTTTTTATATTTTCATTTCCATGCTTCATTAATATCGACGGCGGGTGCGGCTAGCCAACAGGGGATGCTTACTCCTCCCGGGCACCTGGTCCCACCTCTAGCTTGCTAGGGGTCTGTCGATGTTTAATTTTGCGCTCTATTGTGAGTGCTGTTGAGATTATCGTCAGGATCTTCTTTAACTCATTTGTGTCACACTTATGCCCTTTGCTGTGTGGAGCTCGTAAAAAAAGTTTCCCGCGAGGGGTTTGACAGTAAGTGTTTTGAATATACTTCCCTGGCATTGTCGCCATAGCACTTTCTATATAGACAACGACAGACAGTGCATGAAGTTTTTATATTTTCATTTCCATGCTTCATTAATATCGACGGCGGTCGCGGCTAGCCAACAGGGGATGCTTACTCCTCCTGGGCACCTGGTCCAACCTCTACCTTGCTAGGGGTCCGTCGATGTTTAATTTTGCGCTCTATTGTGAGTGCTGTTGAGATTATTGTCAGGATCTTCTTTAACTCATTTGTGTCACACTTATGCCCTTTGCTGTGTGGAGCTCGTAAAAAAGTTCCCCGCGAGGGGTTTGACAGTAAGTGTTTTGAATATACTTCCCTGGCATTGTCGCGATAGCACTTTCTATATAGACAACGACAGACAGTGCATGAAGTTTTTATATTTTCATTTCCATCCTTCATTAATATCGACGGCGGGTGCGGCTAGCCAACAGGGGATGCTTAATCCTCCCGGGCACCTGGTCCCACCTCTAGCTTGCTAGGGGTCCGTCGATGTTTAATTTTGCGCTCTATTGTGAGTGCTGTTGAGATTATCGTCAGGATCTTTTTTAACTCATTTGTGTCACACTTATGCTCTTTGCCGTGTGGAGCTCGTAAAAAAGTTCCCCGCGAGGGGTTTGACAGTAAGTGTTTTGAATATACTTCCCTGGCATTGTCACCATAGCACTTTCTATATAGACAACGACAGACAGTGCATGAAGTTTTTATATTTTCATTTCCATGCTTCATTAATATCGACGGTGGGTGCGGCTAGCCAACAGGGGATGCTTACTCCTCCCGGGCACCTGGTCCCACCTCTAGCTTGCTAGGGGTCCGTCGATGTTTAATTTTGCGCTCTATTGTGAGTGCTGTTGAGATTATCGTCAGGATCTTCTTTAACTCATTTGTGTCACACTTATGCCCTTTGCCGTGTGGAGCTCGTAAAAAAGTTCCCCGCGAGGGGTTTGACAGTAAGTGTTTTGAATATACTTCCCTGGCATTGTCGCCATAGCACTTTCTATATAGACAACGACAGACAGTGCATGAAGTTTTTATATTTTCATTTCCATGCTTCATTAATATCGACGGCGGGTGCGGCTAGCCAACAGGGGATGCTTACTCCTCCCGGGCACCTGGTCCAACCTCTACCTTGCTAGGGGTCCGTCGATGTTTAATTTTGAGCTCTATTGTGAGTGCTGTTGAGATTATCGTCAGGATCTTCTTTAACTCATTTGTGTCACACTTATGCCCTTTGCTGTGTGGAGCTCGTAAAAAAGTTCCCCGCGAGGGGTTTGACAGTAAGTGTTTTGAATATACTTCCCTGGCATTGTCGCCATAGCACTTTCTATATAGACAACGACAGACAGTGCATGAAGTTTTTATATTTTCATTTCCATGCTTCATTAATATCGACGGCGGGTGCGGCTAGCCAACAGGGGATGCTTACTCCTCCCAGGCACCTGGTCCCACCTCTAGCTTGCTAGGGGTCTGTCGATGTTTAATTTTGCGCTCTATTGTGAGTGCTATTGAGATTATCATCAGGATCTTCTTTAACTCATTTGTGTCACACTTATGCCCTTTGCCGTGTGGAGCTCGTAAAAAAGTTCCCTGCGAGGGGTTTGACAGTAAGTGTTTTGAATATACTTCCCTGGCATTGTTGCCATAGCACTTTCTATATAGACAACGACAGACAGTGCACGAAGTTTTTATATTTTCATTTCCATGCTTCATTAATATTGATGGCGGGTGCGGCTAGCCAACAGGGGATGCTTACTCCTCCCGGGCACCTGGTCCCACCTCTAGCTTGCTAGGGGACCATCGATGTTTAATTTTGCGCTCTATTGTGAGTGCTGTTGAGATTATTGTCAGGATCTTCTTTAACTCATTTGTGTCACACTTATGCCCTTTGCCGTGTGGAGCTCGTAAAAAAGTTCCCCGCGAGGGGTTTGACAGTAAGTGTTTTGAATATACTTCCCTGGCATTGTCACCATAGCACTTTCTATATAGACAACGACAGACAGTGCATGAAGTTTTTATATTTTCATTTCCATGCTTCATTAATATCGACGGTGGGTGCGGCTAGCCAACAGGGGATGCTTACTCCTCCTGGGCACCTGGTCCCACCTCTAGCTTGCTAGGGGTCCGTCGATGTTTAATTTTGCGCTCTATTGTGAGTGCTGTTGAGATTATCGTCAGGATCTTCTTTAACTCATTTGTGTCACACTTATGCCCTTTGCCGTGTGGAGCTCGTAAAAAAGTTCCCCGCGAGGGGTTTGACAGTAAGTGTTTTGAATATACTTCCCTGGCATTGTCGCCATAGCACTTTCTATATAGACAACGACAGACAGTGCATGAAGTTTTTATATTTTCATTTCCATGCTTCATTAATATCGACGGCGGTCGCGGCTAGCCAACAGGGGATGCTTACTCCTCCTGGGCACCTGGTCCAACCTCTACCTTGCTAGGGGTCCGTCGATGTTTAATTTTGCGCTCTATTGTGAGTGCTGTTGAGATTATTGTCAGGATCTTCTTTAACTCATTTGTGTCACACTTATGCCCTTTGCTGTGTGGAGCTCGTAAAAAAGTTCCCCGCGAGGGGTTTGACAGTAAGTGTTTTGAATATACTTCCCTGGCATTGTCGCGATAGCACTTTCTATATAGACAACGACAGACAGTGCATGAAGTTTTTATATTTTCATTTCCATCCTTCATTAATATCGACGGCGGGTGCGGCTAGCCAACAGGGGATGCTTAATCCTCCCGGGCACCTGGTCCCACCTCTAGCTTGCTAGGGGTCCGTCGATGTTTAATTTTGCGCTCTATTGTGAGTGCTGTTGAGATTATCGTCAGGATCTTTTTTAACTCATTTGTGTCACACTTATGCTCTTTGCCGTGTGGAGCTCGTAAAAAAGTTCCCCGCGAGGGGTTTGACAGTAAGTGTTTTGAATATACTTCCCTGGCATTGTCACCATAGCACTTTCTATATAGACAACGACAGACAGTGCATGAAGTTTTTATATTTTCATTTCCATGCTTCATTAATATCGACGGTGGGTGCGGCTAGCCAACAGGGGATGCTTACTCCTCCCGGGCACCTGGTCCCACCTCTAGCTTGCTAGGGGTCCGTCGATGTTTAATTTTGCGCTCTATTGTGAGTGCTGTTGAGATTATCGTCAGGATCTTCTTTAACTCATTTGTGTCACACTTATGCCCTTTGCCGTGTGGAGCTCGTAAAAAAGTTCCCCGCGAGGGGTTTGACAGTAAGTGTTTTGAATATACTTCCCTGGCATTGTTGCCATAGTACTTTCTATATAGACAACGACAGACAGTGCATGAAGTTTTTATATTTTCATTTCCATGCTTCATTAATATCGACGGCGGGTGCGGCTAGCCAACAGGGGATGCTTACTCCTCCCGGGCACCTGGTCCAACCTCTACCTTGCTAGGGGTCCGTCGATGTTTAATTTTGAGCTCTATTGTGAGTGCTGTTGAGATTATCGTCAGGATCTTCTTTAACTCATTTGTGTCACACTTATGCCCTTTGCTGTGTGGAGCTCGTAAAAAAGTTCCCCGCGAGGGGTTTGACAGTAAGTGTTTTGAATATACTTCCCTGGCATTGTCGCCATAGCACTTTCTATATAGACAACGACAGACAGTGCATGAAGTTTTTATATTTTCATTTCCATGCTTCATTAATATCGACGGCGGGTGCGGCTAGCCAACAGGGGATTCTTACTCCTCCCAGGCACCTGGTCCCACCTCTAGCTTGCTAGGGGTCTGTCGATGTTTAATTTTGCGCTCTATTGTGAGTGCTGTTGAGATTATCGTCAGGATCTTCTTTAACTCATTTGTGTCACACTTATGCCCTTTGCCGTGTGGAGCTCGTAAAAAAGTTCCCTGCGAGGGGTTTGACAGTAAGTGTTTTGAATATACTTCCCTGGCATTGTCGCCATAGAACTTTCTATATAGACAACGACAGACAGTGCATGAAGTTTTTATATTTTCATTTCCATGCTTCATTAATATCGACGGTGGATGCGCCTAGCCAACAGGGGATGCTTACTCCTCCCGGGCACCTGGTCCCACCTCTAGCTTGCTAGGGGTCCGTCGATGTTTAATTTTGCGCTCTATTGTGAGTGCTGTTGAGATTATCGTCAGGATCTTCTTTAACTCATTTGTGTCACACTTATGCCCTTTGCCGTGTGGAGCTCGTAAAAAAGTTCCCCGCGAGGGGTTTGACAGTAAGTGTTTTGAATATACTTCCCTGGCATTGTCGCCATAGCACTTTCTATATAGACAACGACAGACAGTGCATGAAGTTTTTATATTTTCATTTCCATGCTTCATTAATATCGACGGCGGGTGCGGCTAGCCAACAGGGGATGCTTACTCCTCCCGGGCACCTGGTCCAACCTCTACCTTGCTAGGGGTCCGTCGATGTTTAATTTTGAGCTCTATTGTGAGTGCTGTTGAGATTATCGTCAGGATCTTCTTTAACTCATTTGTGTCACACTTATGCCCTTTGCTGTGTGGAGCTCGTAAAAAAGTTCCCCGCGAGGGGTTTGACAGTAAGTGTTTTGAATATACTTCCCTGGCATTGTCGCCATAGCACTTTCTATATAGACAACGACAGACAGTGCATGAAGTTTTTATATTTTCATTTCCATGCTTCATTAATATCGACGGCGGGTGCGGCTAGCCAACAGGGGATGCTTACTCCTCCCAGGCACCTGGTCCCACCTCTAGCTTGCTAGGGGTCTGTCGATGTTTAATTTTGCGCTCTATTGTGAGTGCTATTGAGATTATCGTCAGGATCTTCTTTAACTCATTTGTGTCACACTTATGCCCTTTGCCGTGTGGAGCTCGTAAAAAAGTTCCCTGCGAGGGGTTTGACAGTAAGTGTTTTGAATATACTTCCCTGGCATTGTTGCCATAGCACTTTCTATATAGACAACGACAGACAGTGCACGAAGTTTTTATATTTTCATTTCCATGCTTCATTAATATTGATGGCGGGTGCGGCTAGCCAACAGGGGATGCTTACTCCTCCCAGGCACCTGGTCCCACCTCTAGCTTGCTAGGGGACCATCGATGTTTAATTTTGCGCTCTATTGTGAGTGCTGTTGAGATTATTGTCAGGATCTTCTTTAACTCATTTGTGTCACACTTATGCCCTTTGCCGTGTGGAGCTCGTAAAAAAGTTCCCCGCGAGGGGTTTGACAGTAAGTGTTTTGAATATACTTCCCTGGCATTGTCACCATAGCACTTTCTATATAGACAACGACAGACAGTGCATGAAGTTTTTATATTTTCATTTCCATGCTTCATTAATATCGACGGTGGGTGCGGCTAGCCAACAGGGGATGCTTACTCCTCCCGGGCACCTGGTCCCACCTCTAGCTTGCTAGGGGTCCGTCGATGTTTAATTTTGCGCTCTATTGTGAGTGCTGTTGAGATTATCGTCAGGATCTTCTTTAACTCATTTGTGTCACACTTATGCCCTTTGCCGTGTGGAGCTCGTAAAAAAGTTCCCCGCGAGGGGTTTGACAGTAAGTGTTTTGAATATACTTCCCTGGCATTGTCGCCATAGCACTTTCTATATAGACAACGACAGACAGTGCATGAAGTTTTTATATTTTCATTTCCATGCTTCATTAATATCGACGGCGGGTGCGGCTAGCCAACAGGGGATGCTTACTCCTCCCGGGCACCTGGTCCAACCTCTACCTTGCTAGGGGTCCGTCGATGTTTAATTTTGAGCTCTATTGTGAGTGCTGTTGAGATTATCGTCAGGATCTTCTTTAACTCATTTGTGTCACACTTATGCCCTTTGCTGTGTGGAGCTCGTAAAAAAGTTCCCCGCGAGGGGTTTGACAGTAAGTGTTTTGAATATACTTCCCTGGCATTGTCGCCATAGCACTTTCTATATAGACGACAGACAGTGCATGAAGTTTTTATATTTTCATTTCCATGCTTCATTAATATCGACGGCGGGTGCGGCTAGCCAACAGGGGATTCTTACTCCTCCCAGGCACCTGGTCCCACCTCTAGCTTGCTAGGGGTCTGTCGATGTTTAATTTTGCGCTCTATTGTGAGTGCTGTTGAGATTATCGTCAGGATCTTCTTTAACTCATTTGTGTCACACTTATGCCCTTTGCCGTGTGGAGCTCGTAAAAAAGTTCCCTGCGAGGGGTTTGACAGTAAGTGTTTTGAATATACTTCCCTGGCATTGTCGCCATAGAACTTTCTATATAGACAACGACAGACAGTGCATGAAGTTTTTATATTTTCATTTCCATGCTTCATTAATATCGACGGTGGGTGCGGCTAGCCAACAGGGGATGCTTACTCCTCCCGGGCACCTGGTCCCACCTCTAACTTGCTAGGGGTCCGTCGATGTTTAATTTTGCGCTCTATTGTGAGTGCTGTTGAGATTATCGTCAGGATCTTCTTTAACTCATTTGTGTCACACTTATGCCCTTTGCCGTGTGGAGCTCGTAAAAAAGTTCCCCGCGAGGGGTTTGACGGTAAGTGTGTTGAATATACTTCCCTGGCATTGTCGCCATAGCACTTTCTATATAGACAACGACAGACAGTGCATGAAGTTTTTATATTTTCATTTCCATGCTTCATTAATATCGACGGCGGGTGCGGCTAGCCAACAGGGGATGCTTACTCCTCCCGGGCACCTGGTCCAACCTCTACCTTGCTAGGGGTCCGTCGATGTTTAATTTTGAGCTCTATTGTGAGTGCTGTTGAGATTATCGTCTGGATCTTCTTTAACTCATTTGTGTCACACTTATGCCCTTTGCTGTGTGGAGCTCGTAAAAAAGTTCCCCGCGAGGGGTTTGACAGTAAGTGTTTTGAATATACTTCCCTGGCATTGTCGCCATAGCACTTTCTATATAGACAACGACAGACAGTGCATGAAGTTTTTATATTTTCATTTCCATGCTTCATTAATATCGACGGCGGGTGCGGCTAGCCAACAGGGGATGCTTACTCCTCCCAGGCACCTGGTCCCACCTCTAGCTTGCTAGGGGTCTGTCGATGTTTAATTTTGCGCTCTATTGTGAGTGCTATTGAGATTATCGTCAGGATCTTCTTTAACTCATTTGTGTCACACTTATGCCCTTTGCCGTGTGGAGCTCGTAAAAAAGTTCCCTGCGAGGGGTTTGACAGTAAGTGTTTTGAATATACTTCCCTGGCATTGTTGCCATAGCACTTTCTATATAGACAACGACAGACAGTGCACGAAGTTTTTATATTTTCATTTCCATGCTTCATTAATATTGATGGCGGGTGCGGCTAGCCAACAGGGGATGCTTACTCCTCCCGGGCACCTGGTCCCACCTCTAGCTTGCTAGGGGACCATCGATGTTTAATTTTGCGCTCTATTGTGAGTGCTGTTGAGATTATTGTCAGGATCTTCTTTAACTCATTTGTGTCACACTTATGCCCTTTGCCGTGTGGAGCTCGTAAAAAAGTTCCCCGCGAGGGGTTTGACAGTAAGTGTTTTGAATATACTTCCCTGGCATTGTCGCCATAGCACTTTCTATATAGACAACGACAGACAGTGCATGAAGTTTTTATATTTTCATTTCCATGCATCATTAATATCGACGGCGGGTGCGGCTAGCCAACAGGGGATGCTTACTCCTCCCAGGCACCTGGTCCCACCTCTAGCTTGCTAGGGGTCTGTCGATGTTTAATTTTGCGCTCTATTGTGAGTGCTATTGAGATTATCGTCAGGATCTTCTTTAACTCATTTGTGTCACACTTATGCCCTTTGCCGTGTGGAGCTCGTAAAAAAGTTCCCCGCGAGGGGTTTGACAGTAAGTGTTTTGAATATACTTCCCTGGCATTGTCGCAATAGCACTTTCTATATGGACAACGACAGACAGTGCATGAAGTTTTTATATTTTCATTTCCATGCTTCATTAATATCGACGGCGGGTGCGGCTAGCCAATAGGGGATGCTTACTCCTCCCGGGCACCTGGTCCCACCTCTAGCTTGCTAGGGGTCCGTCGATGTTTAATTTTGCGCTCTATTGTAAGTGCTGTTGAGATTATCGTCAGGATCTTCTTTAACTCATTAGGAATATATACTTAATATTTTGGGAAAATAAAGCCAAATTTTGACAGGGGAAATAGCAGAAATTCGGTGGTAAATTGGGCCAAAAAAAATCACTGATACCGGTATTATTTCTTTCTGCAAAGTTATAATATTTCCTAATCCACATAGCCACATATTTCCTCCCTTTGCTAGAGTTATCTCCCTCCTTGGATTAACTCTTGAACTTTATCCATCTCTGCTATCTTAAAATTGCTCTACATGTACTTTAACAAATTTTCTGAAGTTTTCACATCGTATACATCCATGTCTTGATGTGATTTACAAACAACAAGATAATTTTAAAGAATAGTCAGAGGGTAAGTTATGAAATCTCTTCTGAAAATTAAGTTATAAATTTTTTAATGTCATAGTTTTGCAGGGTAGAAAGTGATAAAGTCTGAGAGTTGTAATCCAATATGGCCATCAATTTGGAGGTGTGACATCATCATGGGAACACACTATACACATAGAATTTTAATGAGTGCCATTTCAAGAAGAACGATCAACAGAGACATGGTTCATCTCAGCATTAAATTTCTTCATTATTTCTTACACAATGCAATGGGAGGAGACTACAATCGCTCAAAGTCTGATATATTGTCTACATGTACTGTTCATCTTTATTATGGAGAAACTTCATTAATGTCATCCCACTTTGACTTAAAGAAAGGGATAAATAAATTTTTCATTTTAGTTGAAAAATACCCAATTTGTTTAATATGCCATCATTTTCCACAATCTGAAAAGATCTGATAGCCTTTTAACAACTCTGTGTTGCCATGGTTACCTGTAAATCGCCATATTTGCCTTTATGTTGTTCGGAGCTCCACTGGGCTGTCATTACTGCACAATTTACCCTGTTGTGCACAGGAAATGTCTATCTTTGTTCAACTTCAATCCATTTGTATGCTACAACATGTACAAAATAAAAAAGTTTGATGATTTAATTTTGAAACTCAAAAATTTTTTCACAACATGAAATAGAGATGCAACTGTTTAAGAGCCTAGTCAGACCACATTTTGAATATGGTAGTAACATCTGGTCTGTAATATATACATTTTTGTAAGAAGGAAGCTATCTCTATCGAAAATGTTCAAAGAAGGGCAACAAAGCCACTAACTAACTTGAAATACCTCCCATATAGTGATCGTTTAAAACATTTGGGCCTCCCAACCCTTGAATATAGAAGACTTAGGGCTGTTATGGTTGAAACTTACAAAATTATGAACAATCTGGACCATGTAATCAAAGATAAATATAAATATCACACGAGGCCACCAAAAAAGAATAAATAAAAAGTACATGTATAGCCGAAACAATGTCAGTAAAGGAGCTGTTAAGATAAGGCGTAAAATTTGCCCTGAAGAGTCGAAATTTCAAAATGCAAAAATTGAGAAAAATTTTCAGTAAAAATAAGAAGTTACTTGGTACAGATATGAATCTTCTATCAGGTTGGATAAATTATTCAAAATAAGACCGATTTTTGGGTCAAAATAAGCGTTTTTCCTAATTCTATAGAAATCAATGGAAAACAGAAAAGTTTTTCTACAACATTGTTCCCCCTCCCCCCCTTGGTTCAGAATACCACTTTTACCAAAGGTGTTTATCAATAAAACAAATTTTCTGACCAAGTGGGGTTCTGAACTGAGGGGGGGGAACAATGTCCCAAAAAGGAGGGATGGATGACTATTTTAGAATCAGTATTTAGAGCGGTAAAATAAATTTAAATTACTATTTTTTCTTTTAATATCATGTAACAATCTATTCAGAGTGTTTACCGATCAAATGATTAACCGATAGGAAGGAAATGAACGAGAAAGTTGTCTATTTCTACACTGTATGTATTTCGCGCCTGAAAGCTACATATGTGGCAAATAAATACGAAATATAACCGTTTTTCAGTTTCTGGATTGCGATTTTTGCCCATTATATTGATATAATCAGTGTTCCCGCTAGGCCAAAATAGAAGGGTGCCGCGCCCTTGATGCCCTTCCTCGCGCCCTTGATGCCCTCCCGTTTTCCTCTTGTTGCCCTTCTCGATCCGCCCTTCAATTTTCGATTATGTTCTCTGTTTGCGGTAATTAATGCATTACCGTCTTAAATATGTACTTTGCTTAATTGAATTGTTTGTACAACCATATTTAGCACCTTTACGATTAGCACAAACGACTGCCTAATTAAGATGTTTTGATTAAATACGCAGGTATACTTGTACAACTGGAAGATAGGTTTTATCGATCGCACGCGAGATTTATTTCTAAAAAAGATTCACTTCATATCTTGACGTTTTTTAAAGTTGACCGCACAGTGCACAACAACAACTGGTAACAGCACGACTTCCAGAAAACATTAGCAAAGATTGAGAATGAAAAGTCAAAAATTGCAAAGCAATCTATAACTACATTGTTAAATTGCGCCAATATTATTGAATATAGCCTCGAGTCATTAACAACGGCTCGCGACATATATACACATGAATCCGTCTTGATGAATTTATACTGTTTAATTTCTGATGTTAATGATGACATTTTACACGTACATTGTATCTATGCTTTCCGTCTCAAAACTTTTAAAGTTCCCAAGCTAAGACGGACAACTATTATATACGATTATTCGCTTGGGTCCGTTTAGAAATCGACGATAAGTTTATCTATCGTCTATTTTTATTCACTTAATTTTTAATGCACTAATAAGAATATACATAGAGGAATATACATTGTTACGCAGATGACTACCGCAGTCTCCAAAAAACTGGTAACACAAAAGAGGAATTTTATAAAACGGAAAACCAAGGACGCTGGTTTCGTTGTACAGTGTACAGGGGATGACAGAGTCAGTTGCATCATAACATTTATGCTTCTGTAAATGGTCACTATAGGAAAGTAGTCTCAGACAACAGTGCATAGCAAGTACATCTATTACAGACTGAAACAATAAAACTGTGCCCTCCCTTGCTTACCGCACGCCTATAAATGTGCCCACCCTTGCCACCCCCCCCCCCCCCCTGCACGTGCATGATGTGCCCTCTTTGGCCCATCGCACGAAGAAGTGCCCTACCTGGCGCCCTGCCCTTTTTGTTTTCTAGCTGGAACACTGCTCTGGGTAGGCTTCTTCTAGTAAGTCTTTTTATAGACCTAAGATATAGTTCTTAATATTGTGGCAAATAAAAGTATACCTTAACAACTTAGATTTCGAGAAATTGGCAAGAAAGTGAACATATTTACTAAATAAATTGACGTTTTAATTATGGGGGTATATGTATTCTTAGTGCAGTCATATACAATAGGTGAGGGGAGGCTTCTTCTATTGTTACTTTTTTGAAACATGATATATAATTCCTATTATTTATGAAATAAAGTATACATTATTACACATAGATTTAAAGAAATTTTGCATGAAAGTGAAAAATTTTACAACAAAATTGATGTTTGAAATAAGGGGGTATACATATTCAATATACAATTGTACACAAATACTCTGGGTAGGCTTCTCTTTAGTAAGTCTTTTTATAGACCTAAGATATAGTTCTTAATATTAATGCAAATAAAAGTATACCTTAACAACTTAGATTTTGAGAAATTGGCAATAAGGCCAAACAAAAAAATATGTTTGTTTCCTGTAACATGCCAAAAATTGAGAGGGTCGGTAGGTAGGAAAATCTTTTTTTTTTTTTTTTTGTCAGAGGGCAGATGCAATTTAGAAACTTTGTTAAGTTTTTATTGTATATGGAGGCACTCCAAGTCTTCAACTACAAAGAGGGAGGGAACTGAAAATGATAAGTCGAGGATTTTTTGGTGACATTTTGTTGAGTCCCATCATTTATAATTTCATTTATTGATTCTGGAACTCAACTTACTGCTATTTAAGATGTTTGTTATTAGAGATTGCGTGGGTGGTGTACATAGCTGCAGCCATTATTGTGGGTATAATGTACATAAGCTGAAGCTTGAGCAGCATGATTAAATTTTAAAATGACTATTATACATACATACTCTGTGGGGTGGAGGAGGATAGATGAGGTTGGTAGGGGTCTCTGGTGACTATCACCTTTCTTTTTGAGCTAATAATGTATTATTCTATAAACTATAAATAGCGACTCTCTTTGCATGATTGCTGATAAGGTCATCGACGCTCCTAAATAAATCACCGTATACCACGGTTTAAAAATAGACTGGTATTACCCTCACTTAGTTCTGCAAATGGCGTCGTTATTTATAGTGAATCATATATGAAATTATAGAATAAAACAGTTATGGACTTTTAACTCAGTATATATGATGTCATATTGACTCACTATGAAAATATTGACCTTGGCTTTGTCTCGGTCAATATTTTCATCATGTTCATAGTGAGTCAATATCACATATATAACTTAGTGAAAAGTCCATAATTGTATAATGCACATAGTAAACCCCTCCCTCTGCATTCCAAAACAATATTATAATTATTGTTATCTGAACATACAGTAACCCCATTCCATGAATAGTTTCTTGATCACTGCAAGTACATTTGTAATGGACTGCAATTGAGTCTTTAGTTAATCCAAATATTAAGTTATCAGTCATCTTTTATGATTGAGAAAATCATGACAGGTTGTGGAAACTTGAATAATTTACAGGGGGGGGGGGGGGGGGGGGGGGGGGGGGGGGGTTGCGTTACATAAAGCAAGAAAAGAAGACCTCCCCCCCCCGGGAAGTCTCACACTTGTCTTGGTTGTGGAAATTATGTGCGATTAAAAAAACGCTAATTTTCCTGCAAATTGCAGTATCATTGGAAGGCCATTCACCATGCGACATAAAAAATGGTCTATAAATCGGCAACTCGCTGGGCCCTGGTGCGGCATTATTCTACGAATCGTACAATGTCATTTTCGGTTTTTTAATCTATAGAAAAGTCTCTGACCACTCGTATTAATGTTGCAATGTAGCAGTAGCGTGTGGATCTCAGCTAGCTGCTTACTGTATATGGCCAGTCAGAAGCACAAATTCTTTTGTTCCGCTCACCCGAAAGGTTCTTTGCTATTATGATACAATATTGATTTTTCTCCGACGTTCTTTTTTATCCTCGTTGAAATCTCCAACTTATCTACGTACAGGTACTAACTTCTTGTGTATGCGTTCGTCCGTAAAATTATCATGTCACTGACTCATTAATTTTACGTGGTCATTTTGAGTTTGTACAGAAATGTCAATGATTGCAGTCAACCCCCCCCCCCCCTTCTTCCCTAGTATCAAAAAAGCTGCCCATACGTGGACACGAAAAATACAGGATCGGTGGCTGAAGTTTGGTCTTGGTTGTTCTGCGATATATGCAAAAAAAAAATGTACTGTAAATTATTCATTGGAAATGGTAAATATGGAATTTCACGACTTAAAAAACTTGCTAACGTCTGATTTACATACATCGTATATGCAAAGCTTTTCGAAAATTGATCATTTTTTTTGGATCGGCCCTTTCGTGAAGAAAGATTACCCATTGTTTATGAGAATGGCCTACTGATGAAGGGGCCAGTCCAATTAAGCAAGTTTGCCTTCCCAATCACGGAACAAATTGCATGACATCCAATTTTCCTTCGTTCTAAAATAATCCGTCTTTATAAACTTTAAAAAATCGTCTGCTCTCATCGGTTATGTCCAGGTTACAATACACTATACAAGTAACGTGAGAAGATAATCACTTTAATCCTTTCGAATTCTCAACACTTGGTCACTCATGTGAAACGGATTAAATCTACCTGGTGGTCAGGTGTGAACTACATGTACATGTACTCACTGTAGTGATTTACAACAAGAGGCGCTATGTACGTATTATGATCACGGCTTGTCTGAAAGAAAATATAAAGGGAACGGGAGGCTTCCAAAGACGAGTCTGGGTTGCACGACTTGCATTAATTTTAAGGATTTTTGGTTCTTTTTAGGCAGTGTAGGGAAAATGGTGAAAAAAAAATCTGAGTCGGCACGATTTTTGACGGTCGGTCGGGTTACAGGAAACAAACAACTTTTTTTGTTTGGCCTAAAGTGAAAAATCATTACTTTTTTTCAATGACGTTATGGTTTAAAAATACCAAAATTTCATATTGTCATGAGAAATTCCTTCATTTTTTCTAATAGAAAATTTCTATTAAGAATGTATACTGAGTTATTTTCTATGAAACTGATGTAAAAGAATATGTTTCAGAACATTCATCAATAAATAAGAGTACATGTTATAACTATATTTTGTTGAAAATAGCCATTTTGTATTTTCAATGGGTGGCCTTGAACCGTATTTTTTTTTTAAAATATGTGGATGATCTCTTAGATTAAATTTTCAATTGCAAGATATTAAGTTGTTCTTTCAATTTTATCCAAAAAAATACAGGGTAAACAGGCTTATGTAGTGGTTCCGGTAGTAGCAGGTACCAATAGTTCAGTACAAGTTCTAAGACTGAGCTATTGGGATGTCCCTTTAGCTCACTCGGCAACGAGTCTGACTGTCACCCGGACGGCCGGGGTTCGATTCCCCGAGTTCATCTCCTGCAAACTACTTCATTGGCAACGAGGTGAACAATTGGTGTGTGTGGGCCAGCTCGATCTGCAGGAGTGATCGCAGAACCCTGCCAGGGGTTGGAGAGTGGCCACACAGCGGGGTACATCCACGGCCCTCAACGGAAAAGGGGGAAGGATGTAGTGGTTCCGGTAGTAGCAGGTACCAATAGTTCAGTACAAGTTCTAAGACTGAGCTATTGGTATGTCCCTTTAGCTCACTCGGCAACGAGTCTGACTGTCACCCGGACGGCCGGGGTTCGATTCCCCGAGTTCGTCTCCTGCAAACTACTTCACTTATTTCAAAAGTATCCATCGGCCTTACTAAAGCTTCTGTATCTATTTTGATTATACAACAATCACCACGTCAATTTTTAATTTTGTGTCTTTTTAAAAATTGTTAAATGCAAATAAACTTAAATTGAGTGAGCTAAAATGCCAAGAAGTCCGACTTAGCTCGAATTTTCTCGGTAAGCATGGTAAGGTTATTCTTTATCTAAATCTTGTTTGGTATGTGAAAGAGATACATCAGTACCTTTCACAGTAAATATAATATATATAACCATACCACTTTCATGACGAGATATGTGTAAAATCTGTAAGATAGCTTGACTGCTTGAATTTTTTCTTGTTTTGATTTTTTCCACATAAAAGACACGTCGTGCGTATACTTTTTCGAACTGAGAATTTCCGTAAGGGATTTTGGTGTTTCGCTTTGGTTGAACAATGTTACAGAACTGCAAAGATCTGAATAACTTCATTTTTTATGCTGAATTTTGATTGAAGGATCTTTCATACTTGTTATACGAAATAAAGAAATAGGTTTTTAATTTAATCTTAACTTGATTTTCTTTTATTTTTCGGGGGGGGGGGGGGGGGGGGGGGTATGTGGAAGATTCTTTCGACAGAGAAAAACCTCAAACTCCAATCAATGAGTAAGATTAGATCACATGACCAATATTTTTTCATGGAGGTTCCGTGCAATATTGTTCTATTTCCATTTCTACTACCGGTAAATGTTGTATTTCTATTAACTTAATTTATTGTTAGTTTTCTATTTTTCTGAATAATAAAGCATTCACCCTGCATGCTTTCATGATTTTTGTGATTATTGTCATGGTGTTGACTATCAGACATAATGAAAGTCTTATTTCATTGGATTTCGAAGGAGGCAGAGTATTCTAAACAGATATAGCTGCACGAAATATAAGGGCTTTTTCGTCAGGATTTAAACGGTAGAGAATAAAAAGTAGAAGTAGAATATTTGATATTGGTGAAACAGACGGGGAAATTGAAAGAGAAAAGATACAGATGGGGTGAAAGATAGATGGTGGTGGGGTGGTGGTGTTGCACTGCTTTCCGTTCTCTCAAATTTGTTTTCTTCTAAATAATGGATGTTGCAGGTTTGATAATTATTGTTTTAAATCATTATTATTAAGGAACAACGTTAATAAATAATTCTTTTAATGCAGCCCTTCGTACTTTTGGAACACTTATGCACCAAAGGAAAATGTACTTGGATTTAGCCTCACTGTTCGATATATCTCCATGTAAAAATTTCGAATTTCATGAGAAAGACTGAACTGTTTGATGTAAAATTACACAAATTAGCTACTTTTCATGTATTATTTTGATATATAATTCTTTATGTCATGGATCATGTCATTAAAGTATAAAACATAGAGGCAAAATGTTCAAAGTCGATTTTCTCGAAAACAGGAAAATGGCATATAGAACACTCTTGCACTAAATGCGCGAAGTGATTTTTTGCCGTGTCTTCAGATGACACAGCAAATATCACTTCTCCGTTGCGCTGTAACTAACAGGGAGTAGTCAAAGATTACGCAGTTTTTAATACTTTTTAATCAAGTATTAGACCCTAAAGATGCCCTGCATGATGCATATATTTTATACATTTTAGAATATCTGAAGATAGATTTTTAGTTTGGAGAAAAAATAAATTTAGTTTGACCATCCAAACAGTGTCAAAATAACGATACTCGAACCCCCTTAAACTGTTTGGAGCAGCAACTTGAAACTTTACATGATGATAGACCACAATGAGACGAATCAAACGCAGCAACATGTTTTGACCTTGAATTTTGACCTTGATATGAATATTGGGTATTTGTGTTTTAGCCAGTTTGGAGAAAACTATAAGGAAAATTGACAAGTAACTTTATATGATGATGGATCATGATAAGACCTTTAATTTGAGACCTTGACCTTTACCTGGTGACCTTGAACTTAAAATTTTGACCTATTTTTCAAAAAAAATTAACATTGACCTTATGGGGTAGGAATTTTATATTTTACGTGAAATTTCTTCGTAATAAGACCTTTCATCTGAGACCTTGACTTTTGACCTAGTGACCTTGCTCTTGAAGTTCGACCTACTTTTCAAAAAACATTGACCTTAAGGGGTAGGGATTTTATATTTTACGTGAATAAGACCTTTCATTTGAGATCTTGACTTTTGACCTAGCTAGTGACCTTGACCTTGAAGTTTGATCTACTTTCAAAAAAAAACATTAACCTTGGCTATATCTTTTGAACTATAATTAGAACAGCTTCATTTGATAATGTAACCTACTAGTAGCTTGACCTTTCAAAGAAACTGAAATTGGCTATACATCTTGAACTATAAGGGACAGGGCTTTAATATTTCATACGTATATTCCTTTCGACTTAAAAAAGCATACATCTTAAACTGCCGCTTCGCAATCTGGCCATATCGCCTTTCGCGGTTTATATATATCTTTTTGATGTGAACTTTTGGATTTCTGTCGTCAAAAAAAAACCCTGCCGTCTATGCATGGTGTAATCCTAATATAACTGTAAGTATTGTCCGTGTGATGCAGGCGATTCATTATGGTCTATTATCTACGGAAAGGTCATACAACTGTACATGTGTAACCGAGTTCAAGGTCACTACAGGGACGTTTTATGTCGTATGTCAAACCTTGTCTGGGGTATAACCTGTACACACATTTAACTGCTTTTCAATAACCAGATGTCGATTGGCTATGACCTCGATAGCTACATCAAATGCTCTCGAGACCAAAGTCACTGTGCGTTTGACGGGAAACCTAATCAGGACAATTTTTCACCGCCTGTGTGGATTATAGTGATTTTGCACTTGACTATTGTCCCCAAACCCGATGTATGCCATGACCTTCAATCGATGTCAAGGTTATACTGTACTTGATGGGTAAAACCTTGTCCAGACAATATTTTTTAATACCGGCAACACGTTTGCATGTAGAATTCATATTTCACATGATTGTTGCTCAGAAACAAAGTGTTTCATGTTTACCGACCTATAACAGGTAAATACCAAGGTGACTTAAAGGTTAAGGTGACAGTGCAATGGATTGGTGTTTTTTTTTCTGGTCCAAACTTCATTACCTTTCATTGCCACAGGGGGGCCGTTGTCAGAATTAAATCATGCTGCAATCAATCTGATTAAATGAAAAGAGGGAAAGGGGGAGCTTGAATGTTTGGAAATTAAAAATTCTGACAATGACCCCTGTGATCTGTTCATGGATGTGAGTAATGTTCATAATTCTGTGTGTTTATCGTGGTCTCTCAGAAGTCTTGATGGAGTTCTTTCCATTTACTTTATTATTTTCTTTTGTCGTTCAATCGACTCGGACATTTTTTAAAACAGCAAATGCACCTTTGTCCAAAAGTCCAAGGTTCCTGTCATTTTGAAAGTTCGAACGCACATAATAACAATTAAATATATATGTATGTTCGTGACCTTTAATTTTACATAATTAAGTGAAGTATTATTATCATTATATAAAATTAAGTTAAGCTAGATACATCTTCATTTCGTGCATGTACATGCATATGTAGAACTTGTTTATAAACAATTTAAGAAACCATCCTGAGTTCAAATATATTCGGAAATGATAAACTCATAAAGTTCTCCACTTTCTTCGCACGTCATAACTTTGATGTTTCAGTGACTTTTCTAGGAAACAAATCCTGTTTCATGGTTCGGAGCATATCCCTGTCTATATTATTTTTGCCTATTGCACCAAAGCCTAGTGATTTGGCTTCACTAATTAACTTGTCTGGGCTAGTAACACAGTCTATGATGCCTAGTGACACAGCTTCCGGTCCTGTTATACGCTTGGCGTAAATAACCGACTCTCTGATTGCTCGACTGTCGATTTTGGTCCTGAAAATTAGACAATGAAAAATTATTAAATGCAGAAAGTTAGAAACATCATTCAAAACAAAAGCAGGTCAGATTCATAAATCAGTCCGTTTATAGATGAAGTTATGTAAACATCGTGAAAATCATCTCTGACATTTTCGTTCCTATGACCAAACTAAGCGTACAGTCTGTAAGCTTTGATAACTCCCTGCCCCCTCCCCCAGGAGATAAATGTATATCCACCTGTTTTGTCCCCTACAGGCAAAGCTCCAAACTCTGAAAAACGGCAACCAAAAAAAAATCGTCTGGTAGAAGTCCCCTCCCTTAAAAGTCAATTGCCCCCTTAATAAATACCTGTGGGTTTTCCGAATCCTATACACTTACGTTATAACCTCTTTCAGAGACTCTGGTATCCTATACTGGATCAATGTTTCGTTCCAGGAAATCCAACCTTTATCTGACCTCATGATCCTGTAGTCATGACAAAGGGCGAGGAAAGCACCGCCAGCAAAAGCATGTCCTATAGTGGACATACATTTTTAATTGTTAGGCGAAAATGAAAAATACGAAAAAGAATATCAGAGGCGAATTTTGGTAGAAATGATAAGAATGCCAACCTTCAACATGGTGAATTCATTTTGAAATGACAGGGGATTGTTAGGACATTTTTAATACTAAACGGTTTGCAAAATTATATATACTATTGAATGAAAATATCGCACTAGCAAAGCAAAGTTACTTCAGTTATTAATATCTCATTAGAGGTATCCATCGTTAAATTTTGACTTGTATTCATGTACACTGACCATTGATGGCACAGACTGTAGGGATGGGGAAATGCATCACTCTCCACATCGTGTCCAATAGTAGAGCGGTAAATTCTGCCATATGACTAGGATCCGACATCAGCCAATCTAAATCAATGCCATTACTGTAAAATCGTCCTCCAGGATCACCGGTTGTAACCAATATACGACATGACTGATTCCTGTAAAAAATGAACACGAAACAAGATCTAGAGGCTATAAATATCGCTCAACATTCGGTGTAACAATTAAGTGTGCTTTTGAAAAACTATGATAGTGTTCCTTATAGACACACATTTTCAAGAGTCACATATAAAGGAGGACACCATGGGCTTATGCTGAAAATGTAACGAATATAAGCCACTTGTATCGGGAATGCGGGTCAAGTGCGCTTGACTTCAGAACGGGCCTTTTTCGGGATCCCCCCCCCCGGTCGAAGTGCTTTGGAGTCCGTAACAGGCCCTCTGGATGGGTCAACGGTGACTCGATGGTCCTTGTGTCCAGATTTCGGACCATGGTGCCCGAAGGTACTTCTGCTCACTCAGTACGGACTGGTGGTTTGTGACTGACCAAGCGATCAATACCTCACCCCTGTGGTCTATATAGGTCCTATATAGGTCTCTCCGACAGCATAAGACAACGCAACGATAATGGAATCTTGAAATCTTCCAAAGCGTTATATATATATTCATAGTAGGCTCCGCAATGGCCCCACCATGATCACAACTAACCCCGTCTATATATGTTTCCACAGTAGGCCGTGGGTCAGTCATTACCCTAATAACTAATATTAATTAGCGATGTAGAGTTTACTTTTAATATGAGGGGATGGACAGGGAGGGGGAGGAAGGGGCGGGAGGAGAGGGGAGGGAATGGTAATAGGGAGGGGGAGGAGAGAGGAAGGAGGGAGAGGGGAGACCTGTATGGGTGGGAGGGGGAGGAAGAGAGGGGTAGCCCCTCCCCCCCACACACACACATGATATACTAGGAGAGTATCAGTAAAACCTAGCAAAGGGGTTTCAACATCGACTGCAAAGAAAAACTTGAGGGCAAATACCAATGCTCGGACATTTTGATATGTTTTTCTCAATTTAAAAAAAAAATAGATTAGAGAAAATGCCAATAATTTGATTTTAAAATATGTAATCTATTCTAGAAGCAGTTACATGTATCCCTGTTTTGACTAGAATTCTTTAGTAATCCGACCGAGGTAGCTTTTTTCACATTGGTCCCTGCATGGGAACGTACTTTTGCAGTTTTGGCTCTTCTTGAATATGACTCTAACTGCTTCTAGAATAGATTATATTATGTAATAATTTCCAAATAAATTTGTTTACACCAATCTATGCATTTTGATTGGTTAATATGATCGTCAGAAAAATGGCGAAATACACTTCATACCCATTCGGATCAGCCTCGACCTTTTCCTTCGAAAAAAAGACTCGGACGTCAGACGGCGCCATTTTAAAAATAGTCCCCCGTTAATCTATTGGTTTTGTTATAATATATCATGAAATACAAATTCCAACACTGGATCGCAACTGACAAATATGTTACTTACAACATTACTCACTCAAGTTGAAGAATTTTGAATGTTGAAAAAGTGCCTTTTTACTTTTACATCGATTTGATGTAAAACCTTCCACCATTGGCATCCGAGTCTTTTTATGCCGTTACAAATAAAGGGCGAGGGGATCCGAATGACTTCATACCCCAATGAACACGATATAATACCGGAAGAGCCGGAACTACTTCCATCAAAATCATTTGGTATGTTGCTAAGATCGGCTTTCGAATGATAATTATATTTAGGAGAAAATATTGACAGCAAATAGAAAATTAACAGATCAAAAGACGGCGACCTACCTCGGCCTCGATCAGGATACAGTATCGTCATGAATTTTCACAATTAACTTGTCACTTATGAAATAACTAAATCCTAGGAAGGTATTCTGATACCAATAGATCATAATCATGCCGTTTTCTGCAAGTATTAGATCTATAAGTACAGAGAATCTGTCTGTATAAACTCCCAGCTCCTGCGTGTACAATCCAAACACATAACTGCCATGTCGGCGACCTTGAACTTGAACTGCAGAACGCGTCATCAAAATGTTACGTCATATCATCGGATGATGTAATGGATTGGTAAAATGGGGCTCCAGATGGGGAACGAATATTTTTGACACATTTGCTGCCTTTAACTAGCAACGTATACATTATATCTATTTCGTCTGGGAACTAGTTCGCCTACGGGCCCTACAGAGTTTATATTTTCATACGCATTGTATTAAATTACTAATTTCTTGGGTATATTTAAATTTGGGTTTGGAAATTATAAGAATTGACTATTCAATTTTAACAGTTTATTGGAGTATACGCGGTTTTACACAATTTGTGATGCGACAAACCAAACTTCATACTCCAATAAACTGTCAAAATTGAACAGTCAATTCTTATTTGAATTACTCAAAAGGGTGAAAATTACTCTTACTCATCTTAAAATTAATTTGCCCGTTCAGTAAAAATGAACGGCAAAAAAATGAGTTTGCATCCTTTGAATTATTCCGGGGTGTGATTACCACAGACACTTGTTTTGTGTCCCCTCCCACTCTAGTTACAGTGCAATGAAGCAATGAAGAAGTGATATTTTGCTGTTTCTTCTCCAGAAGAAGAAACAGCAAAATATCACTTCTCCAGAGTAAGAGGGACAATGAGAACATCGCACGAAAATCGTTCTATATATTCACCTACCGTTCTACTTGGTCTAGCGCTTTGTTTATAATCCGCAAAGTTGTAAGATTAAATCGATTCTGTCCATTTTTCATGGTTAACACAGCACATCCATCATCATGGAAGGATACTTGGTATTTATCCTCCAGTGACATCTTAGAATCTGTGAGTTCCTAACATTCACAAGTCAAAGATATGTATGCATAACGGAACAAACTACAAAGTTCAATTCGCATTGTGAAAGTATATATAATGCGCGGATCTGGTAGTGGTAACGGGGGTCAATACCCCCTTGAAATTTACCGTGTAACTTTAAGGGTTTTTCCATTTCAATTCAATTTACACTTCTCTCAGAAATATGAGTCCAACCCTGATCCCTAGTCGGACTGGACCCCGTTCGTACCTAGTGAATATGCGTGGATCCAGGATGGTAAAACCAAATGACGTCTTCGCACAAGGTGTGATTCATGTTGAACTGAGCTTTCAGGATGTAAAGCCCAGCAGTAAAATAGAGTTTTTGGAAATGGCACCAAAGGCGGAAAGAACGTCCGTATCCAAATGGACCTGTGATCTAAAGGGGGGGGGGGCATGCCCCGGGGGGTACCTCTCTCCCTCTCCCATCCCCTACTTTTCACCCTTCCCTTAACCCCCCTCCCGCACCCTTCCCCTCTATCCTCTCCCCCCCCCCCTCCATCCCCCTCTTCCCGCCCCCTTCCTCCCCCTCCCTTTCACCCTGTCCACCCCCTTATCTAATGAACTTGAACTTCCATCTGCTTTTGAAAAGTTACTAGTAATGTGTAACAGAAATGAAATCAAAATTAACATAAATCAAAAATGCATCAGAAGCTCAGAAAAATAAATAGAAAAAAAATTAAAAGAGAAGAAAAAAAATATATTTGGTCCAACCGGGATTTGAACCCACTACCATTGGGTCCATTGGGTATGAAAAAAAGTACCTACATGCAATCTTAAATAAAATCTTTAAAATCCAAAAGTTGATACTTTGACAATATTCTTTCACATTTTTTTCTTACAATAGATATAAAAAACGTATAATATTATGAGCAATTTCAGTGTAGAAGTTGAAAATGTTGAAAATGACCATATCCCCTTCCCTTTTTGCAGTTTAAAAAATTATATAAGATTTAGACAAAAAAGGGGTTTTTTTTTTTGCAAAATTCTTTCCTTTAAGCATTCCTCTAGTTGATTATGGCTAAAATGAACTAAATTGGGGGAGCAAATTTAGCCAAGAGAAAAATAACTAAGTAGAAAAAGACGTTAAAAACGCGTCAAAATTGATGATCGGATTTTAACAAAATGAACAAACTTGGGTAATACATTAGGGCTGGGACGATACTGCACCCAGCCGATCCGATACGAATCACGATACCTGACATCCGATACGATACGTATCGCCATACTAAATAAATTGATAAAACCTTCTCAAAAAGCTATTTGATAGTATTTTCAATCATAATACAAGTAGCTTTTTTATTCAACATGCTTTATTTATTCACCACTAGCTTTCTCCAAACTTTTCTTTTGTTTTCTTCAAGCGTTATTATCGTTTTTGGTATGACAGACAAAAAATCTGGAAAATTCGAACATGTATTTTTTGGCCGGATTGCAAAGCAATTCCGGTCTATAGATTGACGATGTCCGTCCGTCTGTCTGTCTGTCCGTCCGTCTGCCGTCAACATTTTGGTTAAGGTTTCTGGTTGAGGCAAAATCTAAGGAACTATATGCAGTAGAAACTTTATATTATACATGAAGCATGCCCATGACAAGACATTTCAATTTATGCCATAACATTTGACCTAGTGACCTTGACCTTGGACTTTGACCTAGTTAAACATTTTGGTTTAAGTTTCTGGTTGAGGCAAAATCTAAGTAACTATATGCAGTAGAAACTTTATATTATACATGAAGCATGCCCATGACAAGACATTTCAATTTATGCCATAACATTTGACCTAGTGACCTTGACCTTGGACTTTGACCTAGTTAAAGATTTTGGTAAAAGTTTCTGGTTGAGGCAAATTTAAGTAACTATATGCAGTAGAAACTTTATATTATACATGAAGCTTGCCCATGACAAGACCTTTCACTTTATGCCGTAACATTTGACCTAGTGACCTTGACCTTCGACTTTGTCCTACTCAAAGATTTTGATTAAAGTTCCTGGTTTAAGCAAAATCTAAGGTACTGTATGCAGTAGAAACTTTATATTATTAATGAAGCTCGCCCATGACAAGACCTTTCAATTTATGCCTTAACATTTGACCTAGTGACCTTAACCTTGGACTTTGATCTAGTTAAGGATTTTGGTTAAAGTTCCTGGTTTAAGCAAAATCTATGGAACTGTATACAGTAGAAACTTTATTTTATACATGTAGGTTGCCTCTGACAAAACCTTTCAATTTATGCTGTATTATTTGACCTATTGACCTTGACCCAGTTGGTGACAAAAACTTACTTTGCAATCCGGCCATACCGTCTTTAGCGGTGTTTTATTTAAGAAATAAAAAATGACAAGCCGGGCTCTATTGTCTCATAATGCCCGAGCGTCCTCAGCCAATCACATTTATTACCGAGCCGCGCCAGCGGCGAGGTGATAAATATGATTGGCTGAGGACGCGAGGGCATTATGAGACAATAGAGCCCGGCTTGTCATTTTTTATTTCTATTCTAATGATGACCAAACTTAGACCTTTCGATTCTTGGTAAAAACCAGTTCCTGCCGGTTTATCTGCTTTCAGAAAATGGGTAGGCGTGGCTTATCGCTATAGGGCCTATATTGGAGAATAGAGCCCGGCTCGCGTCTGTTGTCTTAATAGAGAAAAAGAATCAAGTCATATTAGAATTAAATTTTTAACTTAGGTATCGTCGGGGTGTATCGATACTTGGATCGCGAAATAAAATATCGTGATGCATCGATGAATCGGAGTATCATCCCAGCCCTATAATACATCCTTCCTGATTACTTTTAGTAATACTGTTACAGAATCGTCCTTAATCCATAAAACTGGAAAATCACTCTAGTAAATGTAGTTTAAAGACGATCATAACATTGGGAATGTCCATCGAAGACGTAAGACGAAGGTCGAGTGTAGACAAGTTACAGGTGGTTGATTAAACTGATAATGACTATTTTCCCGAGATATTTCGGTAATAATTTGATACACAAGTTTGTATTATAACCAATTTAAGTAATCCTTTTACATGATAAAGCCTTTAAGACACGAAATTCCTGTATTTTCTCCTCTGCAGTTTGAAACTTAGCGCCGTGCCGACATTGCTCTGGTACGGGCTTACGAATTTGGCGCATTCTGATTGGCTGACGCTTGATGCAATTAGTATACAAGTATTAGCTTTTACAAAAAGCTTGCCGTCAGAAAGCTGACTGTAAATGTTGTAGAAAAAATTGGAGGAAAATGCATTTACGTATCGAACATTTCCGGGCTTTTCCACGTTTTTACCGATTCAAGTGATGGAAATTTCCGATAATCTGCGATTGTTATAGGACGTATCGGTACAAAGACTTTTCGATGCATAGTTCGGAAGAAAATACAATGATGCGATATGACTTTATTTGTCAGGTCATCTAGACTCTTAAGCCGACCTGGTGAGAGAATCTTATACATAGGTTCTGAATAACCTAGACGGATATTTGCATTTTATGCAATTGTCAACCAATCATTTTGCCAAGAAGTATTCTATCCGTGCAAGTAGGTTATGAATGATTACAGTATACCGTCAGTCATGACTGACGGTAATAAGGAAGCACTGCCAGTGCTCAGCGGGGCATTCGACTTGTCCCAGAGCTGGTGTCAACATCGACTTGATTTGTATCAGATTGTTAGGAATTGAAACCGATTTGGGTTTTGAAGTTTGAGAACTTGACTTTGAATTGTAATTTCCCCTAATTGGGTGAAATTAACTTTGACTAGTAATTGAAAGTATGGACACCCATACGGGTGATACCTCAGCCTTGAGAGCACCCATTTGGGTGACAGTTTGTGATAACCGATTTGGGTGATAACACACAAGTGTTCATAATTTATAGGTAATTTGGTAACATATATCTTTTACAACCTAAATGGGTGGTGCCCTGAGGCTTGCACCCAAATAGGTGATGTAAGTATAATTCATATTTCTTAAATAATTCTAACTGCATACATTAGGTAATTCTATTTCTCTAATAATTAATTCAAAGTAAATAAATAGCTAAATACTTTTCTCTATTGCATGTACTAATAATCACTTTGCTTTTCAGCTGCTTGTTCTTCACTTAGTATACTCATACTCTGCACCCATTCGGGTGATAAAAGCATAGCACCTACCTAGGTGAAACACAGATTTGTATTTGAATTGATTATCATTGCTTTGACTAGATACTTGCTGATGAACTTGGGCATTGGGCTAGTTTAGGTTCATAGCAAGTGCTCCAAGGACACACTGGGTGAGAGTTAGCCAAAAGGGGCAGACAACTCTGGACTCAGTATATTGGAAATCATTAATTACCGGTATCTCATCTTTGCTTGCTCGTTTTTCTCTTTTACAGTTGATTATTAAATTAATAAATTATTAAACTTATATCAAATTGTTCCTCATCTATCAGGGTGCAACGAAGCTTAAAAGTTGGACAGCAGACGGATCCCAATTTTGTAAGTGTATCTGGCTAGGTAGCTGCGGCAACTTGGTCGGGTACGGTTACAGTTTGGTGGCAGCGGTGGGATTGTGTTTGATAGATTGTGTCAATTGATTGTTAATCTGGTGTTCAGATTAAGATTCCTGAAACCAGGTATTGAACAGCACCCTGAGATTTGAGTAACATTATTTATCAAAAATCTGTTGTTTGAGAAAAAGCTTCCAAAATTGACGATTCAGGAACAATTACTTTCAAAATTCAGAATGAGGAACATGAGCATAGCGAAAATGGTAGTTCTGTAGCAGATGAAAATGAAAGAAATGAAAATGAAGATCAAGAGTATGAGGAGAGTGATGAGTGGGCAGCTGAAGCTTCCCATATGCATGGTGACGGTGTACTTAGATCAGTCTCAAGAGTCAGGTTAACAATGCAATGTCCACTATCAGTGAACAAATGTTTAGGCTCAGGGAGGAATTAAATGAAGTCAAAAGAACTGTAAATGAAAGTAGAAGTGAAGATTGCAATCAGAATAGGTTTCAGACTAGAAGATCTAGGGTAGATAATATGAATGACCTTGAGCAACCCCAATTTGACCTTACCCCACAATTAGATATAAGAAACCCTTTAAGACCCAGTGCAAGTGCTAGTGGTGGTCAATCTGAAGATCACAGAGAGCGTCTAGGTAAAATGAAGCCTCATCAGTATGACGGTGTTGTAGACTTGAATGAGTACCTTACACATTTTAATATTGTGGCAGAGATTAATGGTTGGTCTTATCAGTCCAAGTCCCTGCATTTAGCAGGCAGTTTGAGTGGAGGAGCAAGGGCTCTCCTGAATGATATTGAACCTGCGAAACAGAGAGATTTTGATAGTGTTGTTGAAGCATTGAATAATAGGTATGTTAGTATCAATAGGGCAGAAGTTTACAAAACTGAGTTGCAAACCAGAGTAAGACGTAAGGGGGAGACAATTCCCGAGTTAGCTCAAGCGATCACTAAGTTGGCTAAGAAAGCATATCCTAACACTACCAAGGAAATGATTGAAGTTTTAGCTCTGGATTACTTCACTGATGCTTTGACAGATTCAGATATTAGATTAAGATTGAAGGAAGTTGGTCCTAAAAGCCTTTCAGAGGCTGAGAAAATAGCTGTCAGACTAGAAGCGTATCGCTTGGCGGATAAGCAATGGGGAAAAAGGTTGGAGTGCTAAGCACTGAGAGAGAGAGAGAAATCCCCTGAAGTTGGCATTGATTTGAATGAGATAAATTCTCAGCTTGAAAATTTGGTAGAGGACGTAGAAATTATCAAGGTCAGGGGTCCTCTGGGACAGGTCGAAGTCCCAAAGCACGCCCTCTCAACTTAAATTAGTGAGATAAGGAAACAAGGAAAAGATCTTGAACAAATATATTTTGTGAAAACTGTTTTGAATAAATTAGATACCTCTGGCTATTTTGGGAGTTGCAGCGTTACGATTGCAAGTAAATATATATTTGACAAATTACCATCTAAAATTCTTATGAAACACTGATAGATAGATCTGAATGTACTAGAGGGTATTTTTAAAATCTCAGAGCATAGATTGCTGAATAATTATGATTCTACAAATGGGATGCTGTGATTGAAAGTATTGTATGATATGTATATAGTTTTGATTTGTATTATGTACTTAATAATTGATGGACGTGTGAATTATGATAATTTTTATTATGCTATTGCACATCGTTAGTTGTAAGTTTGAAGTAAGTTGCTTTGAGTTGGAGTATAAAATGAAATTTGACTTGAACTACAAAGAGGAGATAACTCTCTTCAAGAAAAAAAAAAAGATCTTTGTTTTGTTTGACAGAAGTAGTGATTATCTTGACCTTGAACAAGTTGAAAGCTTTTGAATGAAGAAAGGAGAACATATTCGAAATGACACAAAGAAAACTCATTTTGTAAAGCGCTGAATCGCAGTTGATGCTAGCAATGATAGAAATTCAGAGAGAAATATAGTGCTTGAAAACATTCAGAATTGTGAAGAAGTTTTACGGTTTGAGATAGTCACAATTTTGTTTATGGTCGTATGTAATTTTGCACGACCATTGGTCACAGAGATGGTTTGAAGCCAGAAGGGCAAATAGCCTGATGATGTCTAGAAACTCTAGCATCATGAATATTTGATAATGGGACATGTCCATCGGAATGCTTATAAATGCATTATGTAGAATTAAGGCCTTATTATATAGTTGCACTTGTGAGAGATATAGAAACTCTCACACGGAGCTCCCACATGTTGAGAGAATCTGGAAAGGATCTGCACCATCGGATGCAGTTGAAAACCAGGGTGAATGTGAGTAGCCCATGAAAGTGATGTTGAGAGAGTGTATGAGGGGGATAAAAAAAAGCCCCTAGCATGTGTTGAGTTATCCATAATATTGAATTCATGAATTGAATAGAGAAGTACCGGTACCTAATGAAAGTGCAAATGAATTGATAGTCAAGAATGACTATGGAGTAGTCGAAAGTGACTACCAATTATTGGCTTGAGCACCAATTCCGATCGCAGGGTCATTTGGTCCGCTGCACCAAAGCGGATAGCCCACTGGGCGTGGATGTGAAGGAGAATTGGGCTCCCATTGGACCACACAGTCAGTCTGGCCCGCTGCACCAAAGCGGGTGGCCCACAGGGCATGGTTGTGAATATGTGACCCTCAGTATGTGTTTGCATGAAGTGAGTAGTAATGACAACACACATGCAGTTGGATAGAGCTATATTTCATCTTGCCCTCTTGGCTAGAAGCTTCTCAGCTTGTGAATCGAAAACAGAAGGTCAAATCAAAACTTGAAACAGAATCATCCGAAGCATGCATATAAAAGTAGATCTACTAAGGAAGAAATCACTTTAAGTAATTTGTTTGAATTGAAAGTTGGTGAAACCTATATGTGTGGAGTGTTCTGAGACGATTGTGCATGGGTTGAATAGAATTGAATAACACAACAACTGTATGATTTGGTAAATTCATTTATTTGATTGAATTGATTTGATGATGGTCAGATGAGTTGATTTTCAAACTGTCTGTCGCACCAATTTGGAGACCAAATCCTTTTTCAAGGAGGGTGCTGTGTTACAGAATCGTCCTTAATCCATAAAACTGGAAAATGACTCTAGTAAATGTAGTTTAAAGACGATCATAACATTGGGAATGTCCATCGAAGACGTAAGACGAAGGTCGAGTGTAGACAAGTTACAGGTGGTTGATTAAACTGATAATGACTATTTTCCCGAGATATTTCGGTAATAATTTGATACACAAGTTTGTATTATAACCAATTTAAGTAATCCTTTTACATGATAAAGCCTTTAAGACACGAAATTCCTGTATTTTCTCCTCTGCAGTTTGAAACTTAGCGCCGTGCCGACATTGCTCTGGTACGGGCTTACGAATTTGGCGCATTCTGATTGGCTGACGCTTGATGCAATTAGTATATAAGGAAGCACTGCCAGTGCTCAGCGGGGCATTCGACTTGTCCCAGAGCTGGTGTCAACATCGACTTGATTTGTATCAGATTGTTAGGAATTGAAACCGATTTGGGTTTTGAAGTTTGAGAACTTGACTTTGAATTGTAATTTCCCCTAATTGGGTGAAATTAACTTTGACTAGTAATTGAAAGTATGGACACCCATACGGGTGATACCTCAGCCTTGAGAGCACCCATTTGGGTGACAGTTTGTGATAACCGATTTGGGTGATAACACACAAGTGTTCATAATTTATAGGTAATTTGGTAACATATATCTTTTACAACCTAAATGGGTGGTGCCCTGTGGCTTGCACCCAAATAGGTGATGTAAGTATAATTCATATTTCTTAAATAATTCTAACTGCATACATTAGGTAATTCTATTTCTCTAATAATTAATTCAAAGTAAATAAATAGCTAAATACTTTTCTCTATTGCATGTACTAATAATCACTTTGCTTTTCAGCTGCTTGTTCTTCACTTAGTATACTCCATATGGCAAAATAGTGCTCAATTTCCTAATTTGCATAGCGGCCATATTGGATTCCGTAGGCTTCATATTCTTACTATAGGAGTCTATGGGGAGCAAATAATAAATTGAGAATACTCACGATTTCATGACACCAATCAAATTTGTCCACATATAGGAAGAAACTCTACAACAATATGAATTTATAAATCCACATCTTTGATAAATTAACGAATTTTTACTTCTGTCACTTTTGAGGTGAAAATTCGAGGCGATACCGCCCATACCCCCAATGTTAAAAAAGTCCAAAACTTGTCACTAGCCGCACTTTAACTTTGTTTATCAGTAGGAAATCTTAGGAGCTGTGTATTTGTCCACATGGTTTCGGAGAGATCGCGATATCAAATTCCGGATTTTGTCAACATGAGAATCATAAAATGAAATTAAGTTCTGTCACTTTTGGGTTGAAAAATCGATATTTTGAGAAATAGGCCTGTCATATTGATGGATTCACTTTATCGGCTTTTGACAGGATAAAGATAATCTTGTGTTCATACGTAGAGTGGGTAAATTTTTTGGCAATAAATAAGCTTAAATAGATTAGAAACAGTTGTATTTTGCCATGGGCGCATTCTGCTCTTTGCATTTATTTGATCTGATGTATTTAAAATGTATTGCTTTTCCTGGCATGTCGGGTCATTCTTGTTTGAGATTTGGCGCGTTTCAAACATAGGTATATGACGTAATATAATCGTCATATGAATACATTTGCATATATGAATAAATTGAGCGCTATTTTGCCATATGCATACTCTGCACCCATTCGGGTGATAAAAGCATAGCACCTACCTAGGTGAAACACAGATTTGTATTTGAATTGATTATCATTGCTTTGACTAGATACTTGCTGATGAACTTGGGCATTGGGCTAGTTTAGGTTCATAGCAAGTGCTCCAAGGACACACTGGGTGAGAGTTAGCCAAAAGGGGCAGACAACTCTGGACTCAGTATATTGGAAATCATTAATTACCGGTATCTCATCTTTGCTTGCTCGTTTTTCTCTTTTACAGTTGATTATTAAATCAATAAATTATTAAACTTATATCAAATTGTTCCTCATCTATCAGGGTGCAACGAAGCTTAAAAGTTGGACAGCAGACGGATCCCAATTTTGTAAGTGTATCTGGCTAGGTAGCTGCGGCAACTTGGTCGGGTACGGTTACAATACCATTAGTTTTTTTTCAATCAATGCAGAAGATTTTAAGAGGGGTACCCCTGAGACCTATTTGACCCCGCCCTGGATTCACCTCAAAAGGGATCGGGCCGAAAATTACAAACTTGGTAGATTACCTTTAGTACGTCATACATACTAAGTTTCATTAAATTTGGCTCAGGTGAGCTAAACGTCTTCCTCTTGTTACAGTTACAATGGAAATAGAATGTTTAAAGCCTTTTAGACTCAGCCTATGATTTGTTTACAAAATATTAGCGCAAATGATTTTATGTACCCCGGCCACTCCCATCCTTTTTATACGCCCGTCTTTAGTATTATGGTACAGCGATGTCTGTCCGTCCGTCCATCCGTCGGTTCGACCCTTGTAAACAAGATAGAGCCCAAACCAGTTGAGCTAGGAACTTTAAATTTACCATGTGGATTGAGAACAATGAGACGAAGAACCCTATTGATTTTAAAGGTCATAGGTCAAGGTCATTTTGGGGCTAAAAATAGATTTTTTTTTGTGAAAATATTTTAAAAATTCATTAAAAATCTATTTTTCGTCAAAATCATTTGAAAATCGAAATGATTCAAAAAGAAAGTATATTCTTTCACATATGTAACGGGGTTTTATATCTGATGTCAGAAAATTGAGAAATTATGTCACTGTGTAAGGGGACAGGGGGGGGGGGGGGTTCAATATACATGATGTATGCTTACATGTACCTTGTAAACAAAATCGAGCTCAAACCAGTTGAGCTAGGAACTTCATACCATGTGGATTTAGTATAATGAGAGAAAGAACCCCATTGATTTTCAAGGTCATGGGTCAAACGTCAAGGTCATTTTGGGGCTAAAAATAGATTCTTGGTGAAAATATTTCAATAATTCATTAAAAATATATTTTAATCAAAATGTTTTTGAAATTTAATAGGAATCAAGAAGAAAGTATATTCTTTCACATATTTAACGAGTTTTTAAATCTTATGTCAGAAAATTGAGAAATTGTGTGTAAGGGGAAAGGGGGGGGGGGGGGGTTGGGGTTGATATACTATACATGATATTTGCTTACATGTACCTTGTAGACAAGATAGAGCTCAAACCAGTTGAGCTTTACCATGTGGATTGAGTGTAATGAGACAAAGAATCCTGTTGATTTTCAAGGTCAAGGAGGGGGGGGGGGGTGAATAGATGCCTACTTTTACATTGTAAACAAGATAGAGCCCAAACCAGTTGAGCCAGGAACTTGAAATTTACCACGAGAATTAAGTATAATAAGACAAAAAAGCCTATTGATTTTCAAGATCAAAGGTCAAGGTCATTTTGTGGATTTTCAAGATATTTGTAATTCATGATAAGAATATAGGAGGGACGCCAGTTATCGAATTTCAGGATAAACTATTTGTCATAACACAGTTATGGAACATAGATTTTCTCAAGTAAACTTTTAAACTAATGACTAAATCCCCTGCGTTAGCGTAGGCTTTTTTTCCTTCATGCATCGTTTCTGAATAATTTGGCATAAACCCGTAATGTATGTGACACAAAATGTTTTCATCCCTAAATGACCGTGACCTTTGATCCCTGACCTTGAAATAAATAGTGCTCTTCTACTCTTTAATATTTATAATCTACATGGCTTGAAATCCCTAGTTCAAACAGTTTGGTCTCTGTCTTGTTTAAAAGGTTGAAGGAAGGTCGGTCGGACATCATCATACATGTACCATAAACGACCCGTCTATTATAAAGACGGGCGTATTAAAAGGGGGTTGAGCCCTCTTCTCCCCCAATAAATCCACAAGAGGTTTGAAATAAAGTCGTGTATTCCTTCTGTGTCCACTAATTTACCCACTTACACTCGGATATCCACCAGTATACCAATTTACACAAGGGCAATTTAAGGCATCCGCCAATATACTTTGGTACACTTGACCCAAGGTGACTGCATACATTATTTCGCTCCAGCCTGCAGAGCACGGACTGTTTTTGTGTCGCCTGCGAAGCATAACGATACTTAGGGATCACCTTGTCCGTTGTCTGTCTGTCTGTCTGGCTGTCTGTCACACCCTATAAAAGTGATAGGGTTTGTCCGTTGTCTGTCTGTCCGTCTATGGCCGGGGTAAACAAAATCACTTTGTCCGTTGTCTGTCTGTCCGTCTGTCTTTCACACTTGGATCTCACACCCTATAAAAGTGATTTCCGAGTGTCGCTATGTTTCGCAGGCGACACATGCATTCCTTGGAATGATTTTCTTAAGTCTATAGATGTATTATCTATATGTTACCTGAGTCTTGTGTGTTTACATGTAGCTGTCCTGTTTGTGTGCAAACTTCTAACAGCGATCGTTTACCTAAAAACTTACTTTCAGAAGGGAGCTCGACTGGAGAGTTCGGTATGTGTGGTCATCTTACAGTATTGGGGTTTTATACACAACCACTGTGTGTTCTTCGAGGCCGCTGGGTGACCGGACAAGTGGGAGGGTTGTGCACACGTAATCCGGATGGCTACATCATTTGCTACTAATTGGCTGTCACCCCATGGCATTTATTATTCATTGCTAAGGTCAGAAATCTAAATGCATGTGCTCGTTTTATTGCATTTTATTAAAATGTTATTTTTTTCTGTTTGATATGTAAAATCAAAAATTGCATAGTATTAAAATGTTAATATATAAAACAATATTCTGCAACAACATTAAATTTTTGAATAATGTAGCACCTTAGATTCAATAATATATACAGAGTCACGAAACGTTTTATTTATCGTATGAATGTGGACCAGTGAAACAGTTACAATCGCTGATAAGTGTATAATGTACGTCAAGTGCCTGGAATATGTACCTTCTAAATACATTTTGCTATTATAAAATCTTTGTCTTGATTTCTTCACATCTTCGACGGAATTTCCACGCCAAAATCTTTTCTTGGAAAAGTGTCCTGTTTCATGGTTTTGAGCATATCCCTGTCTATATTATTTTTGCCCAATGCACCAAAGCCTAGTGACTTGGCTTCACTAATCAGTCTGTCCGCGCTAGTGACACTGTCAACAATGCCTAGTGACACTGCTTCTGGTCCGGTGATACGCTTGGCGTAAACAACTGACTCTCTGATTGCTCGACTGTCCAATTTCAGGCTGAAATGAGAATCATTTGAATGTATTCTTATATAAATAATATGTAAAAAGAGGGAAATTGAATAATGGAATGGATGTCCGGACTGCATTAGACACCAAGAGACGATGTTAAAAGTATATTTTACTTGACTGATAGGAACTAACTTTTTTTTTCAAAAACGCTTTGGTGAAAAATTTTGTCATAATAAATGGATGATCCAATTATTCCTCATTATACATCAAATGCCTTGAAAAATATTTTGGAGACAAATGAAAATACTAGTACTTATACATACTGAAGGATTTCCTGCATGGGTCCCCTGATGCGCAGGTTGATCAACGTTTCGTTCCAAGAAATCCAACCTCTGTCTGACCTCATGACCCGGTAGTCATGACAAATGGCGAGAAATCCCCCACCAGCAAAGGAATGACCTATAATGTATAATTTATAATATCTCAACCAACATGACACAAAAGAATTCATCAATGAATGAAAACCCTTAAATAACTTTCTGTGAGTGTCATATGACCAGAACACGGACTGTTTTTATATCCATTTATATATTCGTCTGTGTGTTTTTGGACCCCTACGTCATGCTGTCCGTTCGTATGGCCATCTTACAGTGAGGAGGTTATTTTATATCACAAAAGTACGTTCTTCGAAACCTCTGGGCAGTAGGAAAAAGTAGGAGGGTTGTGCGCACGTAATCCGGATAACTACACCTTCTTAAGTCGACACTGAATGCCCATTGGTTTCGTTGGTTTATTTGTAGTCATTTGCGTTTGATGTTTCTATGTGATTTGGTATTCCTTGTCCCATTTGCGTCTCTTTCTGTGTGTGACTGCTTTGTGGTTTTGGGGTTTTGCTGTTGGTGCTGCAACCGAGTGTTGTTGAAGATCCCCTCCTTTCCGAAGAACCAATGAATGGAGCTCAATCGAGGAGTTTGCGTCATGACTAAAGACATGACCACAAGAGATGACACTATTTGTCTCTTTGAGTGCGAGTCTTTATGAAATGAAATGAAAAAAAAAAGATGTCTCAACCACACTCCCTCAAAGTGACTTTGATCTTGGTCACATGACCTTCCGTCATGGTAATGTGAAACCTTTGAGTCATGAGCAACATCATGTTAAAATATGAAAGTGATACGGTAAACGGTTAAGAGATATAGAGCATGTACATGACCTTGGTCATATGATCATGGGTTAAGGTGATGTGAAACCACATATTAAAATATGAAAGTGATATGGTGAATGTAGCCTGGACACAATAGCCTAGCATGTACAGTTTCATTCAGAATTACTGAATGACATTGACCTTGGGTCAACGTGATGTGAAACCTTTGGGTCATGAGCAACAGCATACTGATCCAGTATACGGCTAAGTAAATATAGCCCGGACACGATGTGTGACAGACGGGCGGACTCGAAGGCAAAAACAAAATGTCATGGTCTCCTCCCGTTGGGGTGTGAACGAACTTTTCTTCCGCATAATATTTCTTCCTCCTGGAAGGTTTATTATTATAATAAAAATTCCCAGGATTTTTTGTTATAGAATATTTTTTCCTTGTCCATAATTCTTTTTCCACAGTCCTTTCGGTACGTGAAAAAGAGTAAAACATTAACAATTTTCATAATAATGTTTCCCTCTATATAGACGGAAACATATTATGAAAATTGTCGATGTTTTGCTATTTTTACTCTTACCCAAAGGAATCATTTTCTTTAAAACAGAAGAAATATTATATGTGAGTATCATATATAATATTTTTTTCCCATCTATGCCTCAAACACATAAATAGCGCTGATTTAGGGTTATATTAATCTCATGATTTAAACATTTCAATGATTACAGTAATATCATCAGCTTACAGGAATAAATATTACATAACAAAAATTCTGTGGAATGGTTCATATGTTATTGAACATATTGATACATTTACCTTTTCAATTCTATTGTAATAACTTTTTAATTTTTTATTTTCTACAATTACATCACTCGGCTATTGGAAGAAATCTATATCATCCAAATAATGTAGGTAGGGATCAAATTTTCAAGCTGTACAGATGTAATACACTGTACAGTACACGATTTTTGAAATTTATTATTTCTTATTCTGAATACTACATTTTTGTATTTCTAAATAAGTACATTATAATATTTTTTCCAGTGACAATTATTATACACATATATGAAATCCTTATGGAATTTTTGTTCTATAAGATTTTTCCATGATACTAGTATAAGAACTTTTATAATGAATATTAAAAAAAATCCAGATGGAATTTTTGTTATGTAATATATTTTCCATGGTATGAGAACTTTTATTATGATCATGGAAGATTCATTACATAATAAAATTTCCTTTTGGAATTTTTGATACATAATAAAAGTTCTTGGGAAAAAATATTATATGATAAAAGTTCCAAGGAATAAATATTATGCTGGAAGAAATATTTCATCACATCCGCCTGTATGCGAGTGTTTTCAGGGGTTTCTGTCGTGGAGTCTGTCTGTCTTACAGTCTATAACAGCTCAGTATTACCAAAGATACTGACCGTTAATGGCAGCCACAGTGGGGAGGGGGAAATGCATCAATCTCCACATAGAGTCCATCATTAAAACATTAAACTCAGGTACTCTCTCTGGATTGGCCTTCAACCAATCTAAATCAAGTCCATTACTGTAAAACTTCCCCTCTCCTGTGGTGATCAGTACGCGACATGACGAATTTCTAAAAAAAAAAAAAAAAAAAAAAAAAGGCAATAATAATGAAAAAAAAAAAAAAATAAATATAAATAATAATCAACATTCAGAATCAAGTCAACATGAAAGAACCAAGTGTATACGTGAATCACATATAACTTTCATTTATTCAATTTTCTTTACATTTATTTTCGGAACATGTGTTTTGAATGTACTTATTTAATAATCCAACGGCAGTCAAGGGACTGGATTATTCAGTATATAAAGACATACAAGTATGGAATTATCAGTTAGGGGCGCACTTAACCACCCATAAGTTACCGTTACGGTATTTAATCATTGTAAAATAAATGTATAAATTGATAAATTAAAATCATTGTTTGAAATAAATACATTGTAACTAAAACTCTAAATCCTGTGACGATCGACAGTCTACGACTACTTATATCTTGATAATGCACGCATCTCTTTTAATATTAGCTGGAAGATATAAATTTTAGCTGAAAATTGTCTTTATATCAATTTTTTTTCCAAAAACAAAAACGTTCTAGTTTTTGACTTACTGTTCTACTTTGTCCAAGGCTTTATTTATTGCCTTCAAAGTCATCACATTTAAGCGATTTTGGCCATTTTTCATTCGCAGGATGGCACATCCATCTTCACTGAACTCTACTGTGTATTTTTCTTCCACTGACATCTCCTTCTTGATGCCTTGATCACAGATTTGATTCAACTGTTCAGTGGGCAAAGGTTGCACATGAGGTCATAAACTAAAACAATATTTACATCAGTTGTAAGTGTCGGAGAATTCGACTATTTTGAAATGTTCTTTAAATAAGATGAAGGATTTCTATCAGTTTCATTATTACACAGTTTAAATCGTATTAGTTAACAATTTCTTCTTTTATTTTTGCAGCGGCGGAAAAAATTATTGGGCTCAGAAATCATAATTGTAAATCCTCACCAATGGCAACGGAGCAAGCACAATGGCGGACTCGGAAACGTTGAGTTTGAACACAAGCAACGATGAAGGAGAGGATCCCTTACAAGATTTCACAGACGAACAGCTATTTCATCATGTTGAAGAAACAGAGTAAGCTTTAAACTTGACAAAATTTTGATTTTCAGTCGATAATTCAATTAATTTCTATGTTTTCGGAGGGTCGAAATTTACCTTAAACCAGGCCAAGAGAGAAAAATGGACAGTTTTTACGAGAACCACTTGCTCATAGACAATAATTGTATGTTAAAGAATTTCCACTATCTCTGTAAAGTTTAAGAGGGGTCAGGACATTGATATCAAAGCCTGAATAGCATGTCTATTTATACAAACCTACTGTCCACACAGCTCACTTCATGAAGCTACAGAAATTGGAAAATTGAAGTTTTCTTCTTCTTCATCTTGAAAGCACTTGGTCACTTTTGACCATTAAGTGCCTGAACTTATGCGCTGTGCAACAGGGAGTTGTGAAAAATCAAAATTTTGTCTCATTTGTCAGAATATTTTCTGATTAAGATTCATATAGGCAGATAGATATCAAATTCTTGTAACCAAAAGTGTAAGTTATGTCTATGTCATTATGACCAATTGCATTAAAATATACTTCACAGTAGAAAATAGCTTTGGGTGAAGAATCTATCTTAATTTTAACATGACGCTGTTGACATGAGTAATATGAGTTGTGATCCTTCCCCCTTTGTAAATTATAATAGGAAAATTTGCCAACAGGTAAATAAAACCTTAGTTTTTTTTATTTCTGAAATGAGCTGTGCGGATATTAGATTCACTTCTACCGACCTGTTCACTTAACCCAGATCAACAAGCTGTGTTGACACCAAGGTTTTCGCATGGGCAAAAAGCATGATAAAGATTCTTAATTTGTATTCGTTTAGGCGAGAAAACATGGTTTTGGCGACAGAAACACAAATGTTTGAGAAATACCTGAAGAAAAATGAGCCAAAAGACACCATGGGGTTACCTCCCCCTGGAACATCAGGGGGGCTCACTCCGTCAGGATCTCAGGATGGGAGACTTGCTGTCAACAGAAAAAGATCAAAATCACGGAGCAGTAATCTAAGTCAGTCCTTACGACTAACAACAGAACAGAAATGTGACATCGCACAGAAAGAAATTGATGATCTGAGGGAGGAGTTTGATCAGCTGAAAGAAAATTGTGAAAAAGTTCTAGATACATATAAGGTATAGCTGAAACTGCTTTATAAAGATGTAAAATCAATTATTAGTCTGCATGATTTCATTGAAATATATTTGATAAAAAAAAGTTCTCTATTGATGAGTTACTAGTTTAAACTCATCCTCCATGTCATCGATATGATCCCATTATTTATTATTTTATGTTCATTATGTGATCTACATATATATATATATATATATAATGCTCTGCCTGAATAAAGAATAAAGAATAAAAATAATAATAGAAATAATCGATACTTTCAAAGTACATTGTACATTAGGTTTTTAATTTCAAAATTATTGCAGACCTTATGATTTTCCATTTAATAAATGAAATCATTCCTGATCTTCATTTATTTTTTTTAATGTTCTTATTTTCTTTCATTTCTGTGTCAGCTTTGAATGATTTCAGCTGAATTTTTCAAGATTCAAAATAGATAATTTTAAATATTTTCTTAGGCAATCATGGAGGAAGCTGATTTGAGATTAGCAGAAATTAAAAAGGAATCTTATGAATTTGAGAGAGACATTGTAAAAGGAGCAATGAATCCAAGAACTGGAAAAGTTATATCAGAAAAAGTGTCCAGATATTTTGAAGATAAAAACAGAGCAAGGGTAAATGATCTTAGTGATTATGTACATACATACTTACATACTTTAAACATTAAAGTTGATAAAGAACTTTCTATTAGAAAACAGCATATCTTAATTACTGGAAAACCTATAGTGTAAGTTCTATTATTCATATTATTACACACGGTATATTGAGTAAGGTGTTATTTGTAAGATTATTGTAGTTGAAGCATGATCTATAACTTAACACAATTATACAATAGAAAGCATGTAATTTTAAAAATTTGTTTTTACTTTTGATTCATTGAAATGGTTCATATCAACTTATTACTGATATTAGGAATTCAAAGTTTAATTTTATTTTCAGGATACATTAATAGAAAAGTTAAGGCTAAAAAATTCAACTTTGAAAGTGCAAAAGAAAAAGTTGGATTTACAGCTGAAACAGGTAATTTTTCATTGAAATTGACAAATATGGATAATGACCATATCCCTGTATACACATGGATCTGACAATGAGAACAGGGACCTGACAACAAACATAGGGTTGATACAACATACACAGTGATCTGACAATAAACACAAAACAAGGGTCTGACAAAAATACAGGGGTGTGACAACAACACAGAGGTCTGACAAAAATACAGGGATCTGACTACAAACACAGGGATCTGACAACAAACACAGAGATCTGACAACAAACACAGCATTCTGACAACAAACACAGGGGTCTGACAACAAACACAGGGTTTTGACATCAAATACATGGGTATGACAACATATATAGGGGTATGACAACAAAAACATTGGTCTGACATCAAACACAGGGATCTGGCTACACACAGGTGTCTGACAACTAGCACTAGGGTCTGATAACAAATGCTGGGAGCTGACAATACACAGGGGTGTGGAAACTAACACAGGGACATGCCAACTTACTTGGGGGTCTGGCAACAAACACATGGTAAGACAACAAACACAGGGGTGTGACATCAAACACATGGGTCTGACAACAAACACATGGTCCTTACAACAAACACATAGGTCAGACATCAAACGCAGGGGTTCACAACAAACACATGGTGAGACAAAATAAAAACATGGGTGTGACAACAAACACAGGGATCTCACAAAAACACAAGGGTCAAACAACAAACACAGGGTCCAACTACAAGCTTAGGGGTCTTAGAAGAAACACAAGGGTCTGACAACAAGCACAGGGATCATACAAAAACACAGGGATCTAACATTAAGCATAGTGGTCTGACAACAAACACAGGAGTATTAATACAGAATCTGACAACAAACAAAGGGAGTCTGACAGCAAAGACAGGGATGTGATAACTAGCAGAGGGGTCTGACAATAGGCACAGGGGTGTGACAACAAATACAGGGTTTTAATAGAGGTCTGGCAGGTGCCAGAAAAAGGGTCTGACAACTAGCACAGGGTCTGATAACAATTGTTACGGATCTGACAACAAAAACAAGAGTCTGACAACAGACACTAAGTCTGACATCAACAGTGGTCTGAAAACAAACAAAGGGTATTGCAACAAACATGGGAGTCTGACAACAAACACAGGGGTTTAACAACTAGCATAGGGGTCTGACAAGAAGCACAGGGGTCTGACAACAAACACAGGGGTGTAACAAATTATGGGATCTGACAATTAACAAACACAGGGGTCTGACATAAAATACAGAGGTATGAAATCAAACACAGGAAATGACAACAGGCACAGTTGTCTTATGACTCACATTGGGGTCTGACAACAACTAGAGGTCTGATTAATAAATATAGGGTCTGTCAAGATTTAACACAGGGATGACAAAAAATACAGGGGTCTGACAAAATTATGATTTGACAATATAGATTAACCTTGTGGACAGTCTAGAAGCAACATATTATATTAGCAGATCTGATGTTCACCAAATTTTGAATGGGAGTTACCTATGGTGAGATAAGCCTTTTTTATTTTCAAGGTCAGATTAAGCACTGTAATTTTGAAAATCCATATGGTTACAAGCTGATAAGAGAAAAAGACTGGGGAGGGGGAAGGTTACATTTTACATTGACTTGTTGGAATTTATTTTGTTGACTTGAAAAATTTGAATATTTCAGTATGAAATGAAATTTAGTTTTTTTAATATAAATTTTCAGAAAGAGGAAATGGGAGAAGTATTACACAAAGTTGATTTTGACCAATTAGAGATAGAAAACAAGCAGTACCTAGAGAAAATAGATGAGAGGAATCAGGATCTACTCAAACTAAAACTGATGGCAACCAAAACATTACAAGTGCTCAATTCTTACAAGGTGAGTTCATGAACGATTATAATGCAGTTTGTTCTACAGATGAGATCAAGTACATGGACTTTTGAAAGTTACACTTTTCATCAAGTCTGAAGTAAGAATGATGAAGCTTTACAAACACAAAATGTATAGTGTACTGTTTTGTACATTATGAGTTTGCTTTGTATGTCACATCACATTGTCTTTTTGATCTTCTTATTGGGTCTCGTTTGGGATCATATCCTCCATTGAGTATGTATTGAAAAATAAGCCCATAACAGACAAATCAAAATGACATGTGTGTGAAATTCTGAGTTATATTGTTCTACTCTTTTTTTATACATTTAGAAAAAGCTTCAGACCTTAACAATGGAGTCAGAGAGACTGAAGTCAGAGATATCATCTAGGAACGAGTTATTGTCAAGGATAGACTCAGAAACAGATGTCGTAGAAGAGGTATTATCACAAAGCCTACAAATAATACTACCATACTATGTACATGTATAATACTATAGATAAAGACCCTCCCCCTCAATCAGGGTTATGAATTCAGTGACATTATGGAATTAATGTAAACATAAAATAATGGGTCTGGGTATATGAATTTAAAATGAAAAGGAGTATACATCGTGTACCTTGATTTGATTGGTTAATGGATATTTCTGCGTCTTAATCTTCTTCTTTCAAGAAGTCTATTTTTATTCCTAGGATAGAGCCAAGGCGGAGAAAATTAATAGAAAGTTACGGCAACAGTTAGCCGACTTCAAAGTACCAGATGTAATGGAGTATGTCACAGAGAAAGCCGATTTATATGAACTACAAAAGAAAGTCAAAAGCTGGGAGAGAAAAGTTGAAATAGCAGAGGTGAGAGACATAACCTAACTCTTCTCTTGTTAACAAATATACTGCACATGTGTATGTACTTATTTTAGCTTTCTAAAAGTTAGACATTCAAATTAAGTGGAATTAGCTCTGTGAAGACTGTGCTACTTCAAAACTTTGTCAAATTATATATCTGTAATAGATTATAGAGGAAAATTTGTACAGTTCACTAATTCTTTATTGTGCTAAGTTTTCAATTTGCCCAACATCGTCCTGTTTTCACTAACGCTTGGATAAAATTGAATAATTTTGGTATATACAGTAATAGGAACATTGGATATTGAGTCTTGTAATTTTTAGCTCACCTCGACGAAGTTGAGTGAGCTTATGCTATAACCCCACGCGTCCGCGTCCGCGTCCGCATCCGTGTCCGCGTCCGTGTCCGCGTCCGCGTCCGGTTAAGAAGTTTGGGGTAGCTCAGTATCTGACAAAGTACTAATGCTACAGTAACCAAACTTGCACAAGTGATTCATCTTTGGATGCTGAGGTGAACCCATGCATCGTATGCAGCATCTGACCTACATTTTCCGCTTGAGTGACTTGGTTAAGAAGTTTGGGGTAGCTCAGTATCTGACAAAGTACTGATGCTACAGTAACCAGACTTGCACAAGTGATTCATCTTTGGATGCTGAGGTGAACCCATGCATCGGATGCAGCATCTGACCTACATTTTCCGCTTGAGTGACTTGGTTAAGAAGTTTGGGGTAGCTCGGTATCTGACAAAGTACTGATGCTACAGTAACCAGACTTGCACAAGTGATTCATTCCTTAACATTTCCTTAGGCAATTAGCATCATCAGATTTACATCAAATCGAATCAATGATAGATCCAAATGCCGCGTTGACAAAATTTTATGATATATTTTTAAAAGTACTGAATGCAAACGCAAAAATAAAAACAAAGCGTGTAAAACATCACTATAAACCTTCATGGATCAATGCAGAAATAAATGAGGCCCGTATTAAGCGCGATCGTTTTCATAAAGCTAAGGACATGATTAACTACAAAGTATGGAGAAACAAGGTTACAGAACTGTTAAGGAAATCAAAAACTGATTATTATCAATCGGCTATTAAAAACAATCAAAGACCAGGTGATATTTGGAAACATATGGCAAATCTTGCACCTAAATCTTCAAAATCTGCTCCCAACTCTATTACGTATAACGGGGAAACGTTAACGGACGCTAAAAACATTGCCGATAAATTTAATGAATATTACGTTAAGTTGTGCGATAACCTAGGTTTGATTGATCATGACAATGAAAAGACTTTAAAACTTCTTAAAGATTTTACACAATCTAAATTAGGAGAAACACAATCTTTCAAACTAAAAGAAATAAACGAAGAAGATGTTTTTAAACTACTTAGAAACCTTAATCCTAATAAATCTACCGGCACCGACACTATTGGACCTAGAATTCTTAAAGTAGCTGCGTCTATAATATCAAGACCTATTACATATCTGATTAATATAAGCATCCAAAATGGAGTTTTCCCCGATCAACTTAAGTCTGCAAAAGTCACACCAATATTCAAAAAAGGTGATAAAATGGATCCTGGAAATTACAGGCCTGTCTCAGTCCTCTCAACCTTATCAAAAATTTTCGAAAAACATGTCACACATCAATTAAATGAATATTTAAAACAGAATAACCTTCTTCATCAGGATCAATCAGGATTTAGGCAATTTCATTCGTGCCAAACTGCACTTCTTAACCTCACAGAAAAATGGCTTTTGGAAATAGATCAAGGTAATATTAATGGTGTTACATTTCTCGACTTCAGAAAAGCTTTTGACTTAGTGGACCATAAAATTCTATTAGAAAAACTTAATCTATATAACATTCATGATAATACACTTGATTGGTTCAGATCGTACTTAAAGGACAGGTATCAAAATGTATATATCAGAAACATATTTTCAGAACGTCAGAACATCACCTCTGGTGTACCCCAAGGTTCGGTTTTAGGACCCGTCCTTTTTCTACTTTATATAAATGATCTTCCATTACATATAAAGTACACAAAACTTGACCTGTTTGCCGATGATGCAACAATGCATGATTCCGCTGCAAATGTAAAACCCATTGAGAACAATATGCACAAAGATATGGAAAATGTTCAAAATTGGTGTGAAGAGAATAAAATGAAAATAAACGAATTAAAAACAAAATGCATGATAATTGGATCCAGACAAAAATTAGCAAGACTTCCTAGTAATGAAATCGATATTACTATTAACTCTTATAAATTAGAAAATGTCACAAATGAAAAGTTACTAGGCGTATTCATAGACTCTAATCTTGATTATACAACTCATGTCGATGCGATATGTAAAAATATATCATCGAAACTTTCGTTGCTTAGGAGAATAAAACCATTTCTTTCAATAGAATACAGAAAAATGTTCTTTAATGCATACATTCTGCCATCAATCGACTATTGCTTGACTGTTTGGGGCAATACATCAAAAGGAAACATGGAGAGGATACTAAAATTGCAGAAATATGCAGCTCGAATAATTTTAGATGCCCCTCCTGACTCGCCGTCACAACCTCTTTTTCAACAACTGGATTGGTTAAATGTATATGAAAGGACTGAGTATAATAAAGGTGTGCTTCTTTTCAAATCGGTACATGGGTTATGTCCATCTTACGTATCAAATCTTTTCTCTTTTCAAAATTCGGACGTCTATACTTTGAGATCTTCAACGAATTTGATTATGAATTTACCTCGGCCCCATCATGAGAATTTTAAGAGAAGTTTTCAGTTTTCAGGTGTTCAATTATGGAACAAATTACCACTTTCATTACGAAGTGCAAATTCTCTCACGTCTTTTAAAAAATTGCTTTCTGAACACATAAAGTCAAAAAGAACTACATAGCACGTACTTATGTAAACACTCAATCTTTTCATCAAATGTATTTACGTTATTGTATTCCCTTTCTTCTTTATATCATTTTTTTTTTTTTTTGTACATATTGTAAATATTGTTTTAGAGGGCCACAAGGGAGAATAGCTTATGCTAATTGTGTTACCCTCTCAAAATAAAGTATTATTATTATTATTATTATTATTATTATTATTATTCATCTTTGGATGCTGAGGTGAACCCATGCATCCGATGCAGCATCTGACCTACATTTTCCGCTTAAGTGATTTGGATAAGAAGTTTGGGGTAGCTCAGTATCTGACAAAGTACTAATGCTACAGTAACCAAACTTGCACAAGTGATTCATCTTTGGATGCCGAGATGGACCCATGCATCGGATGCAGCATCTGACCTACTTTTTCCACTTGAGTGATTTCGCTTTTAAAAGCCAATATTGAGCAAAGTATAAGTGCTACATGTACCAAACTTGCATATTGGATGTATCTTTGATCAAACTTTCATAAAATGACCTTGACCTACTTTTTCCGCTTGAGTGATTTTGTCTTTAAAAGCCAATATTGAGCAAAGTATAAGTGCTAGATGTTCCAAACTTGCATATTAGATGTATCTTTGATCAATCTTTCATAAAATGACCTTGACCTACTTTTTCCGCTTGAGTGATTTTGCCTTTAAAAGCCAATATTGAGCAAAGTATAAGTGCTAGATGTTCCAAACTTGCATATTAGATGTATCTTTGATCAAACTTTCATAAAACGACCTCGACCTACTTTTTCCGCTTGAGTGATTTTGCCTTTAAAAGCCAATATTGAGCAAAGTATAAGTGATACATGTACCAAACTTGCATATTGGATGCATCTTTGATCAATCTTTCATAAAATGACCTTGACCTACTTTTTCCGCTTGAGTGATTTTGCTCTATAAAGCCAATATTGAGCAAAGTATATCTGCTACATGTACAAAACTTGCATATTGGATGTATCTTTGATCAAACTTTCATAAAATGACCTCGACCTACTTTTTCCGCTTGAGTGATTTTGCCTTTAAAAGCCAATATTGAGCAAAGTATAAGTGATACATGTACCAAACTTGCATATTGGATGTACCTTTGATCAATCTTTCATAAAATGACCTTGACCTACTTTTTCCGCTTGAGTGATTTTGCTCTATAAAGCCAATATTGAGCAAAGTATAACTGCTACATGTACCAAACTTGCATATTGGATGTATCTTTGATCAAACTTTCATAAAATGACCTTGACCTACTTTTTCTGCTTGAGTGGTTTTGCCTTTAAAAGCCAATATACATGTACTAAGAAATATGTTTGAATTGAATTTTGCTGTCACGAGGTGAGCTTCGTAATCTGTGATTACCTATGTTTCACCTCTCAGTTTTACTTTTAAATTTAAGACTATACATGTGTTAATTTTACAGATGGCACTGAAAACACACAGGAAAACCTGGCAGCAGTTACAGATGGGAAGTCAACTGGAAAATCAATGGCGCATGATGGAGGCGGCCATGTAAGAAATAGTGTGATCGACACTAGGTCATGTGACCTTACAAATTAAGGGATATAATTGGATAAGGGTTATGATTGGATAAATCTATGCGAGACTAAAAATTGCGGAAATCAATGTAAAGTTATAAGTTATCCGAGAAAATTTATGAAAGTGAAGAGACCTGATGTCTGAATTGTATTACACTAAATACATCATATATGGATGGAGTATGTTTGAATCTTATTTTCCTTATCATCACTTCTGATCTATACATACATTTGTAACTTCTAGATTCAAAATTAATGAAATTTTGTTTGAAAGGTGCAAATATTATTGATCTGAAAATAATAGACAAGTTAATTTGGAATAAAGAAAGATTTTTAAATTTACCATGAATTTACATTCAATTGATTCATGTTGTCAAATTTCGAACTATCTCTACTACACATTATTATGTATGTTCATTTGAAATGTTTTTTTTTTTCATGTATATTTGTATATAATGTAAATATTATGCCTGAAAGAAATAAATGCCATGAAGAAAAAACTGTAATTACATGTTATGTATTTTCAAAACAAGGATTATACAGGATAGCGTCGCCTTACACAGCACACTGCATGTTTGTATGTGACCTTGAGATTATTATTTGACCTTGATCTCTACAGTCCGTGAACTCCATCCTCTCTCAATGAATGATATGTGTAAAGGTTTGGCTTTTCTACACAAATTATAGTACAATCTGTTTTGTTCTGAAGATTTTCCTACATTGGCCACAGTGACCTTTATTAATCCTCTCCAGTGACTATATAATAAACTTTGTGGAGTTTTTTGTTGTTGGCAATTTCTCAGTTTGATTTCTACTGTGCTCAGAAAATCATCTCCAGAATTGGCCACTGTGACCTTGACATTTGTAAGGGGTCTTTGTGTCTATATAATCTACATGAAGCACATTGGAACACAAGTGATTTGATGTATGATTTACAATAATCAAGTGACCTTAGTCAAATGACCTTGATTGTGTCGAGGTCATGAGAAACTTTGAAAATGCACAAAACAGTCTTAAAAGAAAATTTACAAGCTGTTTTTGCAGTGTCAATGGTGCAGAACAACAAAATAGTACGTGTTGTTGCCCACTGTTACTTGAAAGCCTTTGGGTCCAAAATATTAAGACTGCAGTCAGTTTGCTCAGAGAAAACTGGAAGCCTTAAACTACAATCAGAAGAATTTTGAAGAAAAACAAAGTGACATAACTCTGTTGCCAATGTACAGAAAAGTTTGACAGTAAAATGCACTAGATAAGAATGTTAAGTACATGTATTGTAAAAACAATGAGACAAGAAGACATGTTTTAATGTTTTATTTTCCTTACAGTTTGTGTATGATACAAGTAGTTGGAAATATTCACAATAGCACACACTATCTCAAGTTTGTATGAGATATTATCCACACTATCTCAACTTTGTCATCGTGAGATTGAAACCACACATACAAACTTCTTAATGATTATAGTATTTTTCATTTAGGCAGATAATATGTCACAAGAATGCACTCAAACAATGAACTTTTAAAAAGACAATGCAAGGGGAATTTAATGAATATTTACAATGGTAATTGTATCTGGAATAATTTTGGCTTGCTTGTAAGCTTAGAAAATTCTGATAGGGTGCACATCTTTTATCCTATCAGATTTTCATACATTACAAGGATTTTTGCATTGTTCAGTATTTAGTGAATTCTCTATCCAATACATTATAATGTCTTTGTTGACAATTTCTCCTCAGCATTGGCATTCCTAATTATTTGACCAAACAAAAAAAAAAAAAAAATAAAAATCTGAAGTTGAAAATCTTGTGAATTACAAATTGATAGAAACAAAAACATCAAAAGATATGGGAAAAAATCCAAAACAAACGAGAAAAAAAAAAATCAGACTACATGTATATAAATACATTTATACTCAATAGCACTTAAGAAATTCAGAACTATCCACAAGATGACCTTTTCAAAATCACTTTTAAAATGAAATCTTAGAAAATATTTGTACATAATAAAGTATAATATCATACCTGTATTCTTTAACAGACTTTGGATTTAGGAACCAATGAATAGCAATGCATCCTTTGGTTAAAATATAGTTACAAATGACAAGTAAATAAGAGTATATATTCAATAATTAATTTCATATGTAAAATAAGTATACAAGATACATTTTACACATTTTAAGTGAAAAGAAGAAAAGGATTTTGCAGGCAAATTTCAATATATTTATTGCGCCTTAATCTGAATATTGAAATATTAAGCTTAAAAATCCTGTAATTTTTAATCAAGGACTTATAAACAGACAAGTTTATAAGTTTGTAAGTCCTTGGTTTAACACAATTTAACTGATAATCCAATCTAACTGTGAAATCACTGAAGTTTAAATTCTACAATGTTATACCCCAATAGGATTCAAACCTGAGTATCAGGAAAGTAAGCCAAAATCTGATTGGTCCATCAAGTTTTTAAATATAATATGATTTGATGGAGCCAGATAACCGTAAATTTTTGTTCTCATTTCTCAGCAGTGTACCTTTCCCATGCCAATCCCTTATATTTTGCCCAATATTGGATGCCTTATTAAAATAAACAGACAAAGACAAGGAAAGTTCAAACACTCTTTACCCGCATTGTTTGGTTAAGGTTAAGGTTAAAAAATAAATCATACCACCGCAATATACACTAGATAATCTCATACTTCACAAACATGTGCATTGAGAGATAACGTAAATGATTATAACAAATGTTTAGTGATAATTTATCTATCTTGAACACAGGTAAAAGAAGACCAAGATAAATATAAAACACATGAACATAGAAGTCCAATAACAGCTTGGTTAATTATCTGACATGTAGAATTTAATTATCTGACATGTAGAATTTAATAAATGCTTCAAGCTTTTACAAAATATAAATTAAAACAGTCAATACAATGCATGCATGGACAAATACCTTGAAGTACTTGCTAATGCTGGAAAATGTTTAATAATAAATCAAATTAATTTTAATCTACTGTTCTAGAATATTACTTCCCAAAAAGGAGTCCCCTTTGGCATTGCCGGTAGGGGACTTTATATATATACACTCATTTTGTATTGAAGTTTTGACTAATAAATTGTAGTTTAAGTCAACATTGCAAAGAAACTCATTAAAATTAGACCAGCTAAACATAATCTCATGCTCATGATATCTATTATTTTGTCCTATAACCACAAATACTGGTATATGTAGAATATATACTATATATAAATTGATACCTGAATCTCTGTGTGATATAACTCTGTTATATAGTTCTTAGAATATTTGATTATAGCATCAGTTTAATATAGTTACATTTTTATATATTTATTATCTGTCTATTATATCTTTTTGTAACAGGAGTAATTTCCCATTTTGAGAAGGTACCTTACAACAGTACATGTCATACCACATTCTATATAAGTCTGTAATATTATGTAATTTGGTACAAATCTAAAAATTTTTCCAATTATGTTTTTTTTTTTCACAGATGACAAATATGAATCCTGGTTATTCAGTGTACAATCATGAGTAACATATAAGTCTATTAGGTGTGGGCAGTACATTTAAAGGATGATATGAGAGAAAAAAAAAATAGAGCAACTTTCATTCAATCACAAAGGTACATCCCAAAAAGGCAGTAACTCTCTATTACAGAAAAGATCTAACTACATCTCTAACTACTTTCACTATTCTATTAATGTATTTAGAAATCATATACATGCAGCTAAAACGCCTAGTTTTACATTGCAGCACTGTTTGAATCAAAATGTAAACTAAAGTCCACAGTATAATATCAGCAAATATATGAATTATCATTTTTTTTAATAATCATATATTCTGTAGGAAAAAATGTACAGCAAATATTTTACAACATCAAAATTAGCTGCCACGATTTGTATTTTAATCAAAGTGATGAACAATGTACATGTACTCATGTTTGTTATAAATAGGATAATCACCCAACTACTCAACTAAATACTTCTATGTAGAAACTTATAATAATGAAATAATTAAAATAGTCATTCACACATGTACGTAAAGTCTTCACAAAGAATGAGCTTGTAATCTACTGAAGATTGTTCTGACCTTGAACTTTGACAACTGTAACCTTATATGGGAGAATAAAAGTAAGCAGTGAACCAAATTTCAACTGTCCACTTCTATTAAGAAACAAAGAAAGTCAAGTTTTCAATGCAATAAAATAGTGACAATTAACAATGATCTCAGCTTTTAAATTATCAAACTGAAATACAAATCAGTTTATGTTATGTAGATCTACAATTAGGTGAAGAATGTGCAAGTTCTTACTTTTCAGCTGTCTAGGGTATTGTCTAAGTAATTTAAGAAAGTGAGGGAAGTTTATCATTTTCTCAAATCCATCTGGAATAAGACAATGTCTTACACACACAATACATGGAATATCATTTTCAATATGAAAATGACAGTAAGATGCTATGTACAAGAACAATTAATTATGACTATGCATTCAGAAAATATCAACACCATAGTTTCTAAATGATGAACAAGTCAGTTCCACAATTACTGCATTATTTAGACTGTTTTAGAGGTTTCTGTGACCTTGACTTCTGACTTCTTTAACATGACCTGTTGAGGCAAGTATAAGAATTCTTCATTAATTGTCACATTTGTGTGTACAAGGTCTTGTAAATTATTGGAATTTGACCTTGGTCATGGAAAGTTATGAAAAGTCATGAAACTTTGGGAGATGTCATAAAAAGTCATGAAACTTCCATTTTCCTAATTTGTGCAAAATCTTTTCAGATTAAAAAAAAATATTGTAGCCTGCATAAAGTTCAATGATATTTCATGAAAATTTCAATACATGTACAATTATTTTGAGGCATAGAAATGCTACTTTATAGCAGAACCATGGCTACCATGATCAAAATTTGATTTTTTTTTTTTTCAAAGGAAGACCATGCATATATATAAACCACACTTTACCGAGGAAACTTTCACTTTCAGTGCATAATTTATCATGTAGAAAATAAGCAACCTCTAGCTGACTTCATGTAGAGTTGTTCAACACATAACACATGCAGAGATACAATCAACTACAGCAACAATGAATTTCGTTCTGCATTGACTTTGATGAGGTATGAACATATTCAAAAACATAATGAGTAAGAACAAAAAAAAAAAAAATCAGACAATGTAATGTACCACAAGACTGAAATACTGCAAAATACATTACCCATTCAGATCCTACTACCACAGTACTCATGTCATGTCTATGTATACATAGATGTCGTGAAATATCGTCCATCTATCAAATCAAACATCCCGTTTTTAAAAATAGAAATAATAAAAAGAAGAACAACCAGTCAACAAGAACAATGATGATAACAAAATACATATTTAACAACGTAACATGAGCAAAGAACAATAAAATTCTCTATCTCTTTCACTAATGCCGTCTATTTCTAAAATTAGCCTTAAAGAGCAACATTAAAAACGTGATTGTCGTAATTAATCTGACCAATAGCCAGGTAACATAAGGTAACATTAATGCTGTTATGTATAACTTTTCACAATTTATGATTAAAATAATCTTTAACAGAGGTAAAAATGGTTTTATTGAAGACACAGTCATTTAAAATGCATGTGATAAATTAGAAGAATAAGGTGATTGAAACAGTTTGCTTCATCAGCTAACTTAATATTGGAAGCAATTCATCAAACGCACATTGGAAAACATTTGTAACCTGAAAGGTTCATGTTTCTTTTAATACATGTACTTCCACACAATATTCTATTCAATACATGTGAAACTTTTACCTACAAGTCACACTCATCAGTCTAATCAAATATTGACTAGTACATATGTAACATACATAATCTGTGATTCGGTATCTTTCCCAGTTCAAAAATCATTAATGAACAAACAAAACAAGAAATGCAATTAGACAATAGTCTATAAATTGAAAATTATAACTTTTCAAAATTAAGTAACCTGTAAGATAGCTATAATGTTTTTCAATGCTTTAGAAGTTGACTATTGGTTTTTTTTATAGCATTCAATGCTTACAGGCACACATGAAGCTAATACAGTATCTACAGGTAAATCTCGGCTCAGTTCATAAACACTGAGATCAAAATCTGATATACAGTTGTGCGAGATAAATCTCAGCTAAGATGCTGTGAGATCATACACATATTAGATACTGGCATCTTGTAGGTAATCAATTACTATTGTATAATCAATTGTACATGAGATATTTTAATCTCATCAACTTATAGTCAAGATATCAGTATCTCATAGTGAGATTTTTGTCAGTACTTAAGCCAAACATATCTCAATCATACCAGATACTCAGGTGTTTGGTATATACATGTATATCATATCTCAAATACATTTGCAGCAGGAGAAAGCATTACTCAGTCTCCTACTAACATTTTGAGATCTAAATCAGGCATATAAGTGAGAAAAATGAGTCATAAGAATAAATGAGATTCAAGACAGTAAAGAAAAAGCACTTTGAGATTCAAAATGTTAAATTAAATACCTGAATTTGATAAATGCAGATAATGTCCTTCATTTATAACTCATTCTCTAAAGTAATCTCAATTTCAGTTTGTGAGATTCAATATAAAAGGTTGATAAATGAGATAAACAATTCGAGATACAAGGAATAAAAGAAAAATGAGATTCAGGAGTTAAGCAAAAACATAAGTATAATACTTGTATAAACAAGAAAAAATCTTCACAGACAATATAGGAAGCAAGTTTCTGAATAAAAAAACTTGGTAATTGAAATTCAAATGTAAATTTTTAAATTACAAATCTCAAAATGCAAAATCATGGAAGCAAATGTTTGATTAATGATCATTCTTGATACTTTACCTGAAATTTTAAACTAAAGTATGAAACTTCTAACAAACTGTAGTGCATTATGGGTAACTCAAGAAAGTTATGAAGAGGCTTTTATTATCTAATGTGAAAGTTCTGCATAGATAAATAAAATGAATTTAAAAAATACTTGCTTTTAAAATTTCAGATTCATAGTTCTTTTAATGCAATTAAACATGATAAATGTTTGTTTTCTACCAAATCAAAACATCATATTTTAATAATTACAGCTTATCACCACACTGATATACATGTAAAACATGTAGGAATGGCATGTGGTGAAGCACTTCTGAATGATATAAATCCCGTGGAATATTTCCTATAATTTACTTTCTGCATTATCGTCCTCAACAACAAACTTGACGGTATCTTCAGGTATAGCACAGCTGGTGTCTCTATCCTTCCCCACGTATGGTGTGTCTTCTCCGTTAAGTTCATCTGAGTTATGACCTGAATCATTGTCATCCCCGCGTAAAAACGCAGCAGTAGATTGGGTATGACCGGCAGTCTCTGCTTGGATATTTTTAGCATAATCGCTACTTCCTGTAAACCTGAGGAACCCCAGTTTTCTAAGAATAGCAACTCCTGGTATACAGAGTACAGAGCTAAACACCAGAAAGGCAGCGATAACACCTCCCCACCATGGATATGATGTCTGTACTACCACAAACTGTCAAATAGGTATACAATATAGAGTTACTGGAAGTCAAATAGCAAATTTAGTTTATGATACTTTATCTCTTTTAATTTTATCCTGTATGTTTCACAAAATAGTTGAATAAATTCAAATTTCTGTTGATTGAGACGATTCTAAACTTCACAAGTACATTTTTGACTATCCTTCAAATAATCAGAGATATGATATACATTATTTTCGTTGATCGATATTTTCCAATTATTGAAACTTAAATGCCGTGAGCATTTTTTTTTCCAAAAGTTTTATTCCCATAAATTATAAAATTGTTTTCTACACTTACTTGAGTATAACTGTAGACACCATAGGTAATAGGTTTGACAAACTTGCTAATCAATGTGGCTGCTAACAGTATACCTATAAGAGTGGGTGCAATATATTTCCATAAAATCTTCCATATCCTCCATGGGTGATGACCAATCATATCCTTTATATGATCTGAAAAACTGTCAAAGAAAATAACCAATCAAAAGCATTGTAACAATCAGTACCAGAAGAATAGCATGTATTAATTTCAATTAATTTCAATACTCACATTGTCTTCACAAAATCTTACTTGCCCAAAGCCCAAGGCTATTAAAATTTTTACTGGGCTAATGTAAACGTGGAAATTTTCGTGCAGGGGTAATTTTCACGCATCTCACGGTTGTATTATTATCATGAAAATAGCACTGCATGAAAATAACAAGTTGAACCAGTATAAATGACTAAAGATCAGGATTCTTTCAACCTTGCCAAAATTACCCCAAAAAGTACTGTTGCAATTTGTCATTTTGCAAAATTTTTCCCAGCGAAAATAAGTATGTTTACAGTAGTAGAAATTTTAACAATCAATACAATTTTCAAGTAGAATTAATATTTTATGAAACTGCTCAAAGTCAGAAATTCCAATGCTAGTTTTCAAAGAAAAGTTTTTTTTAAAAATCGCAATTAACTTACTTGTCTACACCATACACCCATCCTATACCAATGGCTTCTACAAGGGCGATGGTAATAAGGGGGAACGACCCTCCAAATGAGTCAAACAGCCCCACCCAGTATGAACCACTACCCAGGACAAATAATACTCCTGTCAGGCAACTCACTAAGCATAACACGCCTGCAAATATCAGCCAAAAAAAAAAAAAAAAAAGAAAGAAAATTATTTTAAGAATGTACATGTATATATTCTAGAGATTTAATTTTGATAGTAAAGCAAAAATTGGTTGGGTTTTTTCACAATATTAAATCATTATACATGTATGTGGCACTGCAAGGTTTTATGTGAATCAAGATATTATGTGAACCAAATACATGTACATTTAAATCAAATGACAACCTATTTGGGGTTTGTACTGTCATAATTTCATATGTTCAACATACTATTGTGATTTCATACAATTCAAACCAGTCTTATGATATATGTCAACATACAGCATATAGCAGTACCAGTAACTTATCACATACCTGATACAAGCCACTTCTTTTTGAAAATTGGATTCATATCGGCAAGATCATACAATGAGGTAGTAACGCCCTCTAGTGTTCCAAATTCACTTCCAAATCCAAGGGACAGAAGCATCAGGAAGAATATTATGGACCAGAAAGGAGCGGAGGGTCCAAACTCGTTGATGGCCTGAGTAAAAACTATAAAGGCTAAACCTGTACCCTCAGCAGCCTGTAAACAAAAATACAGTAAAATATGTGAAAAAAAAGAATGTATCAAAATATTTCAATAATTAATAATTCAATAATATCAAAATGATATAATAATACAGAAGAAATGCTGAATATAACACGACAGATCATTCTTTACCACTATTTCAATGACCACTACACTTCATTGATTTTTACAATTGATAATCGTTGAAGTGTAAACAGTTGTATTTGCAACATTTAAGAAAGGTTATTCATATCTATGTAAACTTGCTCCACACATAATTACATTAGACTGTTCAAGTACAGGTAGATCACCTGTCTCATGTTTACCCCTAGTAATTATATGACCTTTCACCTTGAAGTTGACCTTGACCCTCATTGTGTTTTGTGTCTCAATATGCTTACATGGCAATTCCTGCAAGTTTGATAGTTGTCTCATGTTTACACTTAGTAAGCATATGGCCTTTCACCTTGAAGGTGACCTTGAACATCATTGTGGTTTTTATGTCTCAACATGCTTACATGGCCATTCCTGCAAGTTTAATAGTGGTCTCATGTTTACACTTAGTAAGCATATGGCCTTTCACCTTGAAGGTGACCTTGACCCTTATTGGGTTTTGCGTCTCAACATGTTTGGCCATTCCTGCAAGTTTGATAATTGTCTCATGTTTACCCTTAGTAAGTATATGACCTTTGACCTTGAAGGTGACCTTGACACTTATTGGGTTTTCAACATGTTTGGCCATTCCTGCAAGTTTTATAGTTGTATAATGTATATCATATGACAAAGATCAAGGACTTCTTTTATAAGTCTTTAAAACTATGACTACCTGACAGATGGACGTACAGATAGATGTCAGACTAGTATGTAACTGAGAACTTTAAGTGACTGTGATAACATTACCTTATCTAAGTCTTCTTTGAGATCACAGTGTCTGAAGTGTGTTACATTAGACATAAGGAATGTTTCGTTATCCTGGAATCTTGAGTGGTATACTTCTGTTGTTAGTGTGGTAAGGTTCCAATCCTCAGGGAAAGTCTGCACCAAGTGAATTATATTCCTGTAAAAGTGGAAAATGAAAAATTACATCAAAATACAATCAATTTCTATTATACATGTATTTGCTATCAAAAAGATCATGGTCAAGGTCAAAGATCATGTTCAAGGTCACAATATTATGCTAAATGTGAACTTTATTAGTCCTCTAACTAGATCATTAAATATTGTATAGGTAATTAAAAGATCATAAAATATTGTACAAATAACTTTAAAAAATACAGTTTTGTTTTATTGTCTATGGATTCATGCATAGAGTGAATTTTTTTTTCATTTTTATATCATCTGATGATTTCACTCCTATCAAATGCAGAGTATGCATTTGAACTATTTCGAGGCTATTTTTAAATGAGATTCAGAATAGCTATCTGATTCATCAATCAAATCTTTTACGTTATGCCTTACTCATTCAATAAAAGAGACCCACCTTTCTACGCATGCCTCGTACATGACGGTAGCTTTAAATCCCAGAACAGAGAATATCACAGTAGAGGCAAATATAGCAGTAAACCAGTTGACGATAGACACTATAATGGCGTCTCTCTCACAGTTGTTCTTCCTGGGGTTATAACTGGAGAAGGCAATCATCCCGCCAAAACCCAGACCAAAGGAGTAAAATATCTGTGTGGCAGCGTCCAGCCAAACCTGGGGGTCTGCAAGTCTGTCCATCTGTAACATAGTGGAAATGTATGAATTTGTTCCATGCATGTCTTTGAAAGTATAGTTCTATTAATTTTCACTGGAGTTAAATCATCTTTTTTATTCTCACAGTTTGAAGATTCATGATAGGTACATTTTACTTTCATTCAGGTAATTTAGTCTTTTGAAATAGTTTAATGAAGAATGCAAACATAGATTGTCTTTTCTACAGAGGGAGTTATGGGGGTCTAGATCCAGATGGAATTTGTCAATTTCATTTTTACTATCTATCAAATCGACAATCATACTGAAAAACAGTCATTCGAACGACAGAAATCTGAAACACGGTTATATGTTTAAATTCTGATCTTCTCGTCATGCTTTTTAAAAAAAGACCACAATAATATAAAAATAAGAGACGTAGAATTACAGGTTCCGATATCTAAATAACCCTGATTTCGCCCCTGTATAGAATTTTTCGTAGACATACAAAGCCGTAGAATTGCAGGTTTCCATATCTAAATAACCCTGATTTCGCCCCTGTATAGAATTTTTCGTAGACATACAAAGGCGTAGAATTGCAGGTTTCCATATCTAAATAACCCTGATTTCGCCCCTGTATTGAATTTTTCGTAGACATACAAACATAAACAAACGTAGATGCAACTGTAACTAAATATATTGATACTACAATTATCTAATTACAGCTTCCTGAATTCTTGGCAATGTTAAGGTCTTAGTAAACTTTACTGAAATTCTTGGCAGGGTCTAATCGCCTCTGTAATTATTTATATACAAAAATATGTTCTTAAAGGCCAAACAGTGCTCTCCTTACACTGGATCGATGCTACTAGTCATGTATGACCCTCTCTCTCCTACTACATTTGTATTTTGCTTTTCCTCGACCCTCTCCTTTGTTTAGAAAACCAATACCAAAACGATTCTCTATGTGCTATCGTAGTAAATTTGAAATGCTACTCGACCCCCCCCTTTCCGTTCCCTAACTCATTCTCTGTGTCCTTTATCATTATAACCTTGAATATCACTTCTACGAAAACAGAACCTGTCAAAGCAAACTCTAAAACGCCAAACAAGCAGCCCTCATAGATAAACCAGTCCCAAATAAAGCTCTTATATTGTGAAGGCCGAACCACCGTAGTTACAGCTGCAAGGACACATGTCACCTACGTCTACTCCAGACCTTCATTACGGTGACAAGTTGTTTGTTAAATCTGCTTCCTTTATCAATAATGGGACACGAGAGACGGTTTCTCTGCACGTTCATGACAAATACTCTTATCTTCCTCTTGGGACGATTTTAGATTAGAAAACTATTAAAGTACAATGTCATCTAAATTCGTAATTATTTGTGTTTCAAAGTTTTCCAAAAAGACATTCATATACATGAGCGGAACTACATTTATTTATAGTTTTTCCAAAGGGACGGAGGGTCCAGCCCGTCCGGTCGGGATGGGGATGGGGAGGTTCAGCCTATTATTTTGAAAAAAAATCCTACAAGAAAACAGGTAAAATTGGTTGATATTTTTACAACAATTTTAAATCATCTGGATAGATGTCGCCACTAACTTGATTGATGGGCTGATCTTTGAAAAGAGGGGTCCAGTCCCGACAATGATGGACCCCGCCAATAAGAGTTTTAGTTGACAAATTCAAAATAGAAATTGTCTCTACAATTTCATCATAATTTGACGTCTATATGGACCAAGAATTACAACGTGACATTTCTGCGGAAAGAAAGTGATATCGTGTCCCACGTGAGTTGGAATGGGAGAATTCCCTTTTCATGTCTGCCATATTTAAGCAACATGTATCTTACAATTAACTATCATCCTCTCCCTATGCCCCCACCTTCAAACCGTCATCCCAAATTGAGTTTGTTGCTTGAAATTTTCTACGTTCTCATCACACATGTATTTCAACATATCGTACAGGAAAAGAGCATGGATGTATCATTGGAATGAACGGCACATTTTTGTTGTATCTATTTCTGGATTCACCTGATCTGATAGGTGGATTTTTAAGCCACCTTTTCCCTTTATTCTTGACTTTGTTTACACATATCTACGTGTCTGGCGTAAATGCGCATTCCTTTAAGGCTGAGACGTTGTAAAATGACGTCAGAGAGGGAGGACGCAGAAACATGTGCTGCGTTTGACACGAGGAGTTTTTTGTCATGTCGAACTTGACATAATTCATTAATAGAAAGGAATGCAGGGTGGGGACAAGCGAGATGCTGGGGGGACTTTAAAAAAGATTAAATTTTTGCGTATGGAACAATGTTAGACAAAAGGATAAACGGTAGAAATAAAAAAAAAAAATACATGTGAAACACGAATACCCCCGTTGGCATCTTTGTCAGTAAAACAGCTGAAATGTCAAAAGTAGTTCGTTTTAAGGTCAAGATCACAAGGTGATATATTTGGTATTAACGAAAAGGTCTTGCCACACGCACAGGTGAAATGTGAAAGCACCATCTCTTACCATTCAAAAGTTATGGCCAAGGTTAAAGTTTTTGCGGACAGACAGACAGACCAAAAACTATATGCCTCCGATTACGGGAGCATAAAAATACAACAACGTATGCGTGGCTGAAGCTAGTGATTGGTCGAAAATGGTCGAGGGCACACAACCTTCATTTTAATAACTCTGCAGCTTTAAAAACGTTCTAGGCCTCTTGATATCTTTCTAACTTATTCCATTCATGAACTCGTAAAATTAAAAATACGACTCCTAGAAGAACCTAATGACCTACATGGTTACAGAAAGATCACCTGCAGCAACGTACGCGCACGTGCGCCCATTTTCAAACACCTGGATAAAACGCATGTCTTCTGTCAGCATGTTTCATTGAACCAAAAGAATGTCAAGGTTACATTAACAAGGGACAAATCTGGACAGACTAACTCGGTAATATTCACCGAATGCACTTTCCCCGTGTTTTGATACCAAATGCATTTAACTTTAGAGGGGCAGGGGTTCCAGAGCGAAGGAAGGGGGGGGGGGTCGGCGCAAAGGTAGCTATATTCCATACATATTGCGCTAAAGAACCATTATAAATCTTAACGGGTATGTGAAAAGCAATGGTTATTTATTTCTCTACCTAAGAAAGAATGCAAGTCTTAGAACCTTTTCTATCTGGAAATCTGACAAGTGTACCCCCCCCCCCCATCCGCCTCACCCTTCCTCCTCCATCTTTCGGTAACTTTCCTGAAACACCCGGATCTGCGTCTGAGGGCGCACAAGGTAACTGTGTCAATGTATGTTATGAATATAGAAATGTCAGACATATTCTAATTTTGAAAGTGTTAAAGGCTATTTTAGTTCATATTTGTATTTTTTGAAATCTCTGGACAGCTATTAAGACAATATATGTCGTAATTAACGGCGAACCTTGCATTTGATTTACATTTGAATTTGCATTCGTATCATAGAGAATTTGACAATGACATTTTTTTAACTGAAAGTTTGGGCAACGGGCGTTGATGGAGAGGGGGAGGGGCGAGAAAAAAAAAGAATAATCTGATAATATTTAAAAAAAAACTTCATCGTTCAAAATGCTCGAGAGAAAATTACTATATACTTGGTGGGAAGGGGTTGTTAGCTTGGAACCCTGACTTCATCTTGTACAGTACTAAAACGCAATATAATATCAACACTACATGTATTAGGTTGAATGTTGAGCGATAGTTTTCAGACACACCCTGTATTCACGGACACCCACGAATTCTATGAGTTACGATCGGCTACTTACGTTTTGACAGATATCCATTTGCAAAAATTCCATAATTTGAGCCGCTTTCATCTATCTAATGGTAAGAGTAGATTTACTGCGACGTATTCACAGGTCAGTCACTGGTCAATTGTCGCGTATTGTACCAAATTAAGGTGGCATAAAGGTCTTGACCTCTTGAAAACAGTATCTTGTCAAATTTTTAAAGAAAAGTTATAAATATTAGACAATTTTTGTCTAAACCTTTCATTATTTTCAGACATGAGCTCTAGATAAAGTGAGGTTTGTATTTTGATGGTGGTATATATCATGGGAAAGGTCCCTAGGACTTTATGAACTCACTACATATTCTCTGACTTCTATACTGTTTTTAGATTACAGATCACAATTAATTTTGAATGTTCGTTGACCACGCAAATAGTTCCTGATTATTTCAATCCCTCGTCTTCTTACATTTAATTTCTACGACTCTTTTTACACTAGATGATTCGTTTTTTACGTCAATGAGTCGCAGATGAGTTGAAAAAAAATATTCTAGCATGTTGATTGATGCTGCATCATCCTAATCGCGGAATGCCATATGTGTTATGAGGCTCTAGAATTGATAGATTGTAGAACATTAGAGCCACAGATACCCCCTTTCGGGTTTAAAAAGATATTAAAAGTCTACTAAGCGACAGATTTTTGCATGAATCCATTTCTGAGCTTATTTTGATACTATCTAGCAGATATAAAAGTTTCAAGCAAAAAATGGTGGTGCGATTCGAGTATTTAATCGTCATATTAGTATAATTTACAAAGGATTATATAGGAAAAAATAATTGGGGTCTGATACCTTTACTCATCTGACTACTGAATCAAACTAAGAGTACATGTACCTGCTATCTTTTTCTTTAGGAGGGGGGGGGGATGTTTTCATGGAAGGGTTACTAGGCATGGGTTTTCAGTCAAATTAACACTCTAAGACTAATGGACATATGAAGGGCCTTCTACTAAAAATCAAAACTTTTTTTCCCCATCCTTTCGTATAAAATCATAAAGGAATTTGGACCCTTTTTGTAATAAATCCGTGCGTGTTCTCAAACTTTTCTTTTATTACAAAAAGTGAAATGTCTATTAAATTCAGAGCCAGTCTAAAATAGAAATACAATTTGCACATGGAGACACTCGACTAATACGACTCGTGCGCCATTTTATACGTACCCGCGGAGTGAACATGTGCGCCAATCCATCTGTAGCGCCTCTGAGTGTGATTCCGCGCCCGAAGAAAATAATGAGCACTATATAAGGGAATGACGCCGTCACATACACAACCTAAAAGACAAAACATTACGTGTACTAATCTGTTAAAAATATTATAAATTAGAGATATCACTTTAATGAGCACAGTTAAGGGAATTACAACCTGAAAGCAAAATGTCTGTAATTTCTTAATCCAGGAAAAAAATCATTTATTTGTTCATTTATCAATACTTCTCACTCAGCTTTCTGCTCGAAAATACTTGAAAATAAAATGAGAGCAGTTACGATCTATTAATACAATTGAAAATACAGTTTAAAACAGTTATAATTGCCGAACTACTGAAAATTAAACAGTTATAATTGCCGAACTACTTAAAAATGTAAATTGTAAATAACGACACTTGATTGGATTAAACATGACATATAAATATTCTTGATATTTTAATAGCTGAACTTCCAAAGGTATCCAAATTGAAAATAAACATTTTATATACGAACGATGCCAGTATAAGACGTTGATTTTGAACTCTGACAATTGTCGAGGGGTATTTATGAATTCATACAGCGCACCTGGCATTTTTTTCTATTCCTTAAAAAAATTAATTGCATTCACATGTTAATATTGTACAAGTATGTCAACATCGAAAAATACAATAAATGGCCAAAACATGACATCGCACATATATAATGGGCAGAAAGGAGGGTATTTTTCGCAGGGTTTCTGAGGATTGAAGGAGAGGAATACTTCAGCAAGTCATTCGATATAACACCGATTTTTGCCTAAATTGGATTTTGAAACCAATTCTTGATACTAAAAGAAGAACGAACAATTGTGTTCAGCATGTATCATTGACTTCCGCGTCCTTGACGATTAGAATCTGCGCAATCTTGATTTCGTAATGCATTGGTTCCCTTTGAAATTTTTAAAATTGGTAGCCATTCAAGACTAACGTTATCCCTCACTTGGGAGAGATTCAGACAAAATAGAGATACAGTACCCTCTAAAATATGGTCTCAGCCTCCCATTCATTTCGAATTTCAACAAAACACCTTTAGACGTGTCGACGTACTGTCCCTAAATGAGACTAAGTATTACAATAGACCATGATGAAATACAAATTATGACGTCTGCATTCCGACACAGGTCGTCGAATTTGCTTATGAATATTTGGCAAGATCTTCAACTGACTTAATTTGACTTTTATCATACAAAAACATATACACCACTCCTGGTTTACCACGGGGCCTCTGAACTCTTAACCTGCTACTTTTGTCATAGCATAAAGAATCAAACATAACTGAAAACAGGAGTAAGCGTTTACTTCTTCGAATTCGCGAAAAAATGCTTTACTGGTAAAACTGTCAAGATCACACTATCGTACTGAATTTACAAAGAGAGAATCCTTTATGCCTATATAGATAAGACAATCAAATTCAATTAAAAAAAAATTTAAAAATCTGTCCTTATCTGGACTCAACTCGACTCCTTCTTGTTTACACTAGGTTATATATGAAATTTCATCATACTAGTAATATGCATAAAAATCGCTGATAGTTCAGAAGCGGAAATTGGAATTATGACTGACGGGCGGACTGTATGACAGAAAGATCAAGAGGAAACCGCTTCGGCTTTGTCAGTAGTGGGCTATCAAATAAATAAATAAATAAATAAATAAATAAATAGATAAATAAATAAATAAATAAGAGGTATTGCATGATTGGGACAGAATAAACACTGACAATATCGATATTTTAAAGAAATATGGAAAAACTATTTGGAATTTTTATGGGACATAACGAGGAAAAATCCATTATTCACCTTGAATACGATAGTGCATGGTTGTAAGATGTGTTTGGAATATTTCAGTTTTTATATCTGTCAGCCGGTGGCTACTTTTTACAAGATTTCTTACTTCCTGAACAATACTTGGAATACAAACTACTAAATCAGGCGAGTATACAGACACGGGATGGGGGAAGGGAGCATTGCCTAGGTGGTCTCGACATTCATGGAATCACAATTTCATTGAATTCACATTTTAAAACGATACAAAAATATTTCGAACAAAGAAATAATAGATTCAATCTTGCCTATACAGGGAGCCTGATATCTTACTCCGCACATGCCTTCACATCCAACGTAGGGAAACCCCCTATTTCCGCGAAAGGTCAAAGACCATCTATTTATAGAAGCAATATGAAAGGTTCTTGATGGTCCTGCATGAAAGTTCCGAGTTCGTCCCGTTTTAAATGAAGTAATAAATCAGTCTTTTTGTAAGATAAATTGTTTAAGCTTTAAAAAATAATTTTATTCAGACCACAGAATTGTTAAAAAAAACCAATAAATTATTATTGATACATTTTGTTAAAATAAAAATAAAGTCACATGTAAAATTATAAGAATGAAGAAGTACTCTGTTGGCGTTTAAAAGGCATCTATATAGTACGAAAATCCTGTGTGTTTACATTTTTTTTTATTTTTGGCAAAGTAACAAAGGCTATAAATTTGCATTGTATTAATTTCGTTATTGTAAGCGCGCCAAAATATTTTTTTTCCACAAATTGTTCCTGTCTCATATATCAAAAAAAAAAAAAAAAAGAATAAAGGGCGCTATTTCGAATAAATTTCTATTTTTCTACCAGGCTTTTTACCGATTCTCATTATATAGCAGTAAACGAATCGTACAAATGTCGTTATTAGATAACCATGAGAGTTTACATGATCTCCGTGTAAGTCAGAATGTAAATACCTTAAGTAAACAAGATCAATTTACAACAACATGTTTTCATTGTAGTTGGAAACTTGATCAAGTATCGCTTTTTAACCTTTGTTATTTTGAAATCAAAGGTGTTTATTGTACAAAAGGGCATCATTGATCGTGACCTTGAGATTTATCTTTCGTCTTCCTGTCTGTCTATGAAGACCGTAATAACAGATGTGGACATTAAAATTAACTTAATATAGTTCCTATATACTGTGAAAAAAAAAAACAAAACAAAACAAATACGCGGTTAAGAAAAAAGATAAGAACCTTCCCGTAAAAGAAGAAGTAAATGAAAAGTGCGACCAAAAATGGTGTAACTTTTTTTATGTTTTATGTAACTCTTTTGTTTATATTTTGGATTGAGACCACGTGGTTTTTAACTGACTTTAAAATTAAGATTTTATCAGTTTACTCTTAAGAAAACACGTTTTTTTCTCACGCATGTTCGTTGATATTTTTATGATGTTATTTTGCATTGGCATTCCTTTATTGAAGAAATGTGCATAAAATCTTCAACTTTAAATCTGCTTTTAAAGAACTACCCAATAATCGTCTTACTCATACAACAAAAACAAGAATACATGTATTTTCAAAACAAGGTCATATACAAATTGAAAATTACAGAACTGGAAAATTGCCATGATTACAGGTGCTCCGTAAGGACCAGCCTGTCCGAAATTTTGGTAATTTGCTTTTACACTTGTCCTTCTCGAACATCGGACACGGCTAGAGAATGGACCAGAATGGAAGGGCGGTGTAGAAAAGTCGAAAGACTTCTAAATAGAAATCTTAAATTTGAAGGATAAACAATCGAATATCGTTGTGAGAGATCTGCAGGCATTCACCTAATATGGAGTTAATACTTTAATCATTAATCTGCATTACATTTCTTTTTATAAACACATCTTTAAAAGCTTTGTGTCCTTGAAGACATTCTGGCAACGGTTAGAGCTTGAACTGGATTAAACTTCATAATACGTTAAGACCTTTCATTTTGAAAAAATAAATACTACATGTATAAGGTCAAATACATTTTGTACGATAAGGACAAACTATCGAGTACAACTGCAGGTTTATGGATTTTTTTGATTATGAAAACAATACCAACTTTCACGGAGAACAGGGCTATTGTTTTAAAAAGTCTATGAAATTGACCCCAATTAACATGAATGCAGATTGAGAATCATCATTACAATGGACATATACGTAATCGACTAAAAGGCAACATAGGTCGTTCATTTAAATCGTACTTTGAAATGTTTTCTTTTCCTATTAGGGGTGTGGGAAGGGTAGGAATTTATGTCAAAAGAGAAAAGTCAAATTAGTTTTAAATATTAAAGTCCATATAAATGGTATGTCACTTGTTTTGATACCTTTCCGGTAGATTTAATTCCTTTCCAAATGCAGGCATACACCACGGCCCAGGCAACAACAAGGCAGAGGGCCATTTTCCATTTTATGCCCCCACTCTCCTCAATACTCGGGGAGATGTCCAGCGCCTCCCGATACCAATAGTACGAGGTCTCCCCACTGAGGGCACACTCCTCATTAGGGAGGGTCATATTGGCCTCCACCTCCATGGGACAATCTTTCCATGGCAGGTGCCCGGTGAACGAATGTACAAGGTAGTAGATACACCACATGATGACGGCATTGTAGTATATACCCACTATAAATGACGTCACGGCGCTGGCCACGCCCACTCCACCCAGGAAGGGATGCACCTTGTTCCATGTCCCCATGCTGCCCTTCCGGAAGTGTTGTCCTGCAGCAAATTCCAAATATAGCAACGGCATCCCTTCTAAGAATAACATGACGAGGTATGGAATGAGGAAAGCTCCTGAAACACAGAAATTGCGATATATAGCAAGGAGTCAAAAAGTGCTGCCACGGAAACACAAAAAAAAAACCCACGAAATACGAATAAATAAATATGTAACAAATGAATTACATTTCAAAATACGGCAATGACATATTGGTAAATGGCCTTGAACGCTGACTTTAATTCATATAAAACACTACAGAGTCATGTTTAATGAGAAATTTATACAAGATTACTCCTGTCATGACAACCTGTGTATAAGTTTGTGTTAGGACTGCTTCCTTTTTTTAAATACATGTATCTGTATACAATGTCATGTTTCAATTACATGACCTTGAGTTGAAGAATTCTTACGAAACCATGATTCCTTGAGTATGTCAGGGTTTTCATTTTTCAGGGGAAATAAAAGATAGTAATATATCTACCTTATATATAAGAAATTCCAAGGAGAGTATTACTTACACTTTGCATTTAATACTAAAATGTTTTTGAAGGTCTAAACTATATGAGGCAGATATCATATATCGCTTTGACGACACAATGACATATTCTTTTTTTATGGTCAATTACGATATCAAATCCCAAAGAAAAACGTTTTCCTCTTGACATGTTCTACATATCTGATCATATCTATGTCACCTTTTTAATTGTTTTTAACGAACAGGTCTAGAATCAGATATTCATATATTTGAGGAAAAAGAAAACAAGAAACAAAAACAAAACAAACAAAAATAGACATTCTCTCCGTGATAAGACCTGACGTTCTGATACATTTGTACATGTATCTGAGACTGGTTGGCATTTTTGGCAATGTGAATATATATTCAGGGGAGGATCCAAGAGAAAACAGGGGACCATGATCGAGCTCCCTGAGGCCGTCAATACGCACAGCATCCCCCTTTTAAATTGTAAGTATAAGTTTCGGTTAATAACTTGACCTTTGTCCTGTAAGAAAACAAACTTGACATGATATGGGATTGGAACCTCCTGACCATATTCCTAAATCTGCGCCTGTACATGTTCTGTATTGCGCACATTGGTGGGCGAGAAAAATAGGTCAAGTTCAGGTGTAGTCAAAGGGTTCAAGGGCAGTTAACTCTAGGGGTATTAGCATCATATATCAAAATACACTTATTGTCCAACATAATGACAATTAAGTAAAGAATTCGTACAAAGGTTGACCATGGAATCTGCGCTTAACCATGACCAGTCATAGCTAAATCTTTTTTTCTTTTTTACTCTTTTCCCCATTTGTATTCTTTTCTATCGTGAGAAAAAAAGATGTTCGCATTTAATGGAATAATAGAGGACCACCGTAGTGAAAGCAACATGCGAAACGGACATTCTAACATACTGTAAGAAGTTACATGTACTCTTGAAGGCCTGTACCGTTCGCCTGACCACGTTGTCATTGTTTGTATCCCCGCCCTACAGTTTTGTTAAAATATTTAAGTTAAATACAATTTTGGTTTAGCACCCCTCTTTTCCGTCAAGTGAAACCAATTCAACCCCAGTATCATGATAGTACTATGTTTATCTGTCGAGTACATGTATGGCCCTATCTTTAACACTTCTTCCAGAATCAAGAAATGGGTTTGGAAGAAAACTGAAAATTGTAAACATTGGATTTCTTTTATTGTGTACAGGATATATTATTTATGAAAGAAGCTTTGTTTGGGTCCTTTATCAATGTGACATCATATCTATATTTTTTGCTATTTCGGAAACTTGCCATTTCGTCGAAAAATATCATCGAAATTCAAGGATGTTAACATCTTAGCACCATCCCTCCAATGCTATTTTGAATTTAGATTTTATTTGGATATGCTACTGAATCGACCCTACATGAATTTTGGAGCCGCGCACTCTCTGTAAAGTAAATGCAGAAATTCAAATTCTAAAAATAACGCAAGAGGGCGCTAGTGAAATCAATTTGGACTGCTTATGAAAAGCACTTTGGCTATAAGCGTTACTAATGAGAATTTAATATTCGAAACAGGTGTCTGGTGCATGAAAATTGGTTTGAAATTTTCTTTAAGAAGGCATAGAGTTGGAACCTTTCCTCATTATTGACAACACACGCTGGCCATAGTCAGATTGTATGCCATACGTTCATGTTCTATATTATATAAGGATTGAATACCCATTCATGACATGTACAATACAGGAAAAGCAGTTAGTTATGATGTCGTACGTCAGGATGTTTACTTTATAAAACCCCCATGTTTACATTTACCATTATATCTCACAAATCAATCCTATGCTAAATGCAGCTTTATTTGCCCTATGTATATTTAACAATTAATAAAAATATATCTTTTCATACAATATAGTCACGAAGCGAATTTGAAATCTAATAATCTAAAAAAAAGTCTTTAATACTTTGATGTCAAAAAGAGCAAAATAGTGTGTGTTTTCATCATGTTTCATTCATTTGCAGGCAAAGAAACCCGGCAATATTCCGTCTTGATTCAGAAATATATGATACATTGTACTGCTGGTGATGACATATTGCATGGCTATGAACTTGACCTAACTGTATTGACCTATACGTGTTATATCAGGAGAGTGACTTACCGACAGGGCATATATTTTGGTAACCGAGATCAGTAACCCATTTATTGGGTTACCCCCGGTAGCTTTCCAAAATTGTGATTTCATCAAGAATCGCATGCTTGACAAGCTTAACCCCCCCCCCCCCCCTTCCTTCCGACTCGACCTGCCTCACCTGAAATATTCTGATTCTGCCCAAACAGTGTCTTTATGGTGGTCATGAGGCTTTTTTTCTAAAGTTAATAAAAATGAACTAAACAATAGTATTTGTATCATAATTTTTCAAGGACTTTAAAAAGACATAACTAGATGATATCGCATTCTAGTTAGTATCTTCTCCATTCATTGATACAGTTTATCAACAGTAAAATCTTTGTTACGCAAATTGTTGAATGGTAGTGCAAAAAAATATTACAAGCAACTGCAAAACTTTAAAGCGCGACCGAAAAACATACCATGATTTACAACATGGCATTATTTTCAAAATGAAGGGTCTTGCGATTCAATACTCTTTGATAGTAATTAGTATGGACATATTGCATTTAGAGTTATCATGTAGGATCCTGCACGTGAGCTGGCCTAGAAATAGGTTGTGCCAAATGTCTGCATAACACAGATTTCTGCGTCCCCCAAACTGACATCTAGCGGTTCCCATGCGGTCTGGTGCGCCACCAAATTTACACTAGCAGAGCGGCATCACACTAGAGGCTCGTGATTTCTACATAGTTTCCTAGAATTCTGCTTTTTGTCTGTATCTCAGAGGTCATGCTCTACTATTTGTATCAACTAATAGTACACACACATATTTTGTCTACTCTTGGACAAGAACCTATAAACATAAACTTGTTTTACAGTCCAGAGTCAAAAAGACATTTAGGAAAAATCATCATATTTTCATAATATTGGGAATTTTGGTCTGTCTAACTCTGCTACAAACTATCGAAAGTTCAAGAAATACCAAACAATGTAATGACCGATACATCGTTACATTTGTAACTCGTTCATATTACTCTTAAGCCCCCCCCCCCATTGTTTGTTGGAGGGGGGATATTTGCTGTATTTGCATTTGAACGAGGACGAACGCAAGTCTAAAATGACCTTTAATCAAACACTGTCCACTCCCTATACATATACTTTATTTTCATTGCAAACTTTTTTTGCAGTAGGGCATCCTTTTTTGGACTCTTGAAAGTTATGAGTGACCTTCCAGTCATGCGCCTTAATTTGGCTGCTTGAGCCACTGAGGGGTAAATATGCGGTTACGAATGCTAAAATTCCAGGTGCAGAACCGTAGAACTTGACAATGGTGTTCCATTCTACTTTATTAATGGGGGGGGGGGGGGGGGGGCGGCAGGGAGGGTTCCTAGTCGCCATCAGTCTGTATATATTTAGAACTCTCTGGATAGAAAGGAGAAAGGGGGAGCTAAAATTCTTTGTCCCCCCTCCCTAGAACCGCGCATGAATTCTTGAAGTTCTTAGTAACGATCGGGTTAGCGTTAAATAGAGGGTTAAAATATCACTAATCTACTTTGAGCATAATTCTGATCAAGAAAGAGTTTGGTGTAGTAGAGGTGAAATAAAACATTATCCTACACACTTGGCTAACTTTTTATTTACACGCTAACTCTGTATTTAAGTTTATGTGCTTTAAGACACAAATAAACCCATTATATTATGTTTCCCTCTTCATTTAGTTTTTGTCCATACTCCTCCATTTATTAGAAGGGGTGGGAGCTGCATATGAAGATGGTGCTATATCCAGTAATCAGAATTCTTAATTCTTACGAAAATAAAACCTAAACTCTCATTACAATATCACATATCATTCCGTCCAATAAAAGTTTCGTGACATATTTTTGCAAAACAGTAATTAACTCATCATAAACATGTCATTTTGAAAAAAAAATCACTGCACTTGAACTGTAGAATGATGGCACAGAAAATCTGCGATTGCGTATGAAAAGAATTACAATGAATATGTTAATCAAGTACATATAACTTTAAAAAAAAACCCCGAAATTATAATAACGTAAAGTAATAATCCCAGTACGTGCTTCCATTAAAGAATTAAGAAGGTGGGGTGGGGGTCAATTCTTATCTGACATCTACCTCCACTTAAAATAAAGTACATTTTTTGCCAAAGAAATATCAAAACATTCTTTCCTGGCTTCTAAGTTCAATAAACAAAAGACATGTGCGTACCTATGACCGACTTTGGAGAATATAATATGACAAGTACTGTGAAGGGTATTGATGCCAGCGTATTGTTTATCTTTATACTCTTTGTACAAAAGCATGTTTTAATCCGATTCTTTTTGTCCACTGCGCGCGATCAAGCTGGCGTAAAGTTTTAATATAGGCATTTGTAGTACTAAGACATTCAGTTAGGAAGAATTCTGTATATGTTTAGCAGGAAGCGTCAAGAATCGATTTACGAGATAGAGCGCATGTTTTCTATTTATATCATCTCATTTTCACACGTGGCATGGCTGGGCTCAGAATGCATGGCATCTTTGCATGTTTTACTTTATCCTTTCATCATAATGGAACAATAATTCGTCATACTGGGTTACGATTAACGAAATTAAGGCTTCAAACAAAAACTGCTCAAAACTCACATCGTCGCTAGGAACCCTTGACCCATTTTACCTCGTGGTTAGATCCCGATTAAATTACGGACGTGAAAGGAAGACCCCTGCGGCATTGCGGACCTCGCAGAAAACACAGATAGGATATTACCATATTTAGAAGGTTGCCATCATCTCCAATAAACATTATTCTTTCTATTTAGCATACTAATTTTGCTTTTTTGACAACACACATTCAGTATTTTCATGAAACATGTGTATGGAAACGAACACTAACACTGCGCGCCATGTCAAATGAATGACCGGAGCATGTGGTTGAGAAGGAAATAAGATAATCAAGAATCAATTACAATGTAATATAAAAATTCTAAGTGTCTTGCCCACTTACCCCCACCGTGCTGCTGGCAGAGATATGGAAATCGCCACACATTTCCCAGCCCCACGGCCGTAGAAATCACCATACCAAAATACTGTATTTTACTATCCCATGCCGCACGTTCAGGCTCCGCTTTAGTCTCAGTTAAGGGTGTCATTAGCTCACTGGGTACATTTTCTAATTTTACTTTCCCTGATTTACTCATGATTGATTTATTCTTAAAGTATAAAACAATATCGAGTTTCCATAAACAATACAACCGCACTACTACTAGTTAATTAACAACACTGAAAGCCGAGTGTTTGTGTATTCGGAAGGCATCGGAGATTAGGACGAGTTCATAATGAGGTGGAACAGGTTCAGTTATGAATGGGCTGAAAAAATGAAAAGCCTCAGGTCAAATAAAACTAGGTGAAATGAACTTTAGCGTTTTTAAGAAATTAGTGAATAGTAAAGGAGAGAGAGAGAGAGAGAGAGAGAGAGAGAGAGAGAGAGAGAGAGAGAGAGAGAGAGAGAGAGAGAGAATTAAATATTGACATCAATACATCATATCATTATTTATGTCAGCTTTACTACTTTACTACACAATCATACAGGGTAAGGGTACTGCAACGATAATTGACAACTTTATTTTAAAGAATTTTATGTGAAAACGTGTGCAATAAATAAATAAATAAATAAAAAAAAAAATAAATAAATAAATAAATAAATAAAATTTAGGCACTGATTTGTCCTACTGTGAAAATCCAAAGCTCGTACGCAAGGGATTTATCAGTAACATAATTAATTAAGAGTTTATTGTCCAGTGTGAAAAGTTTGCGAAACTGGATCGAAATATGAAAATCTACAGGACTGCCTGGCGCCTACAATTGCAGATCCCTCATTATTTAGTTGCAAAATTTTTGGTCTAGATCAAAGAAAGTCAGTTTCTTTACAGAAATGCGAAGTTAAATTCACCAAGGTCTAAAAACTTTTTGCTTTCAGTTTTAAATATTAATATGGTACATGCCATCTGTTAGATTTAATACTTGCACAAAGTTAGGCATCTTTAGTGCAAAATCCTATTTAGTCAATTTAGTTTATATCCAAGGAAAACTTAATAAATTGAATATAAGGTATCTAAAGTCCACTTATCTTTGAAAAGTATTGCAAATAGTAAAAGACAAGACAACTATAACGTTTTTAAAAGAAATAGAAACGAAATGGTATCAAAAAGTCACAATTTGCTGGCTAAGATTTGATGTTGAAATAAGCCATACGCTATCTTAATATGCCATTTAATCAAGATAACCCCCTGCGTGGTACTTTTTTCATCATTGATATGTTTAAGGGTGAAACAAATTTGAGGTATACCAAATAATAAGGAGTTTTGACCGTTACTTTAAAGGCTTTAGCAAATAAAGATTCAAAAATATCATATTTCAAGCCAAAAATTGGTGAAAACCCGTATGAAAAAAAAAAGTCTAAAAATTGAAGGGTTTATTATTCAAACATTACTAAATTTCTTTAGAAATCCATAGATGCTATTATGTGGCATTGTAAGGGAAGGTGTTAACCTAGATGAGATCGATGTGCATACACGATATAAAGGTACACCAGATGTGTGAGATAGAACTAGGTCATACGACTGACAGTATCGATCCCTGTCCAGACAGCGGCAAGGTCAGCTGATGAGCGAGTCAATCGTCTATAAAGTGTTCATATATCACTCTAATCATGCTAATCTGCCTCCCACAACCGTTCAAAAATCTGATAAATTTCATGAATTCCGGGGGCAAAGGTGGTCTTATGACGCCCGGCCTCTCTAAAAATGTGGATGTCGGTCCGACGTTCAGTCATAGGTATACGTGTTGGTTAGAAGCTAGGTCAGTCTACTCAAGATTCAAGACTTTAAAATGCCCATATAAGCTATCATATATTTATATAATGCTGTAAATCCCCCCCCCCCCCAAAAAAAACCCCAGCAAAACAGATATTACTGTTTTGCTGATTTTGTTATACTTCTTTTTAAGATTTGCATTATACAGTACCTCAAAATGCATACATAGTATAATGAAAAATCCTTGGAAATTGATTCACTTTGAGGAAACCTTGTTGGATCCAACGCATTTTCAACATCCTTCTCTTGCTCTAAGAGTTAAGAAATACAATATAATCAGTCATAAATGAGATCAAGAAGATCCTGACGACAATCTCAATAGCACTCGCAATAGAGCACCAAATTGAGCATCGACGGACCCCTAGCAAAAGTGAATTCTTAGATGAGGGGGTGGACAGGGTGAAAGGTTGGCGGGAGGAAGGAGGGCGGGAGGAGGGAGGGAAGGGGGAAATGGGAGGGAGGGAGAGGAAAGGGGCGGGAGGTGGGAGGGGAGGTAAGGGAAGGATGAAAAAGGAAAAGGAGGGAGAGGAGGTGGCAGCGGAAGGGGAGGTAAGGGGTGGGAGGGGGAGAGAGGTACCCCCCTGTCCGCCCCTATGAGTTTATTATCAATCTGGTTAAAACCAGATCTCTACATGCTCCCGATTTTTTTTACATAACAAAATTGGGAGCATAAAGAGATCTTGTTTTTAACATATTGACTTTATTTTCTTTCATTTTGCCCAAAAGTTTTCATATCAGCATAATTTTTTTCGCAAGGACTACACATGAGTAATATGGAAGTCCTATCACATACCATTCAAATGTATGATTTTTCAAAGGAAGGACAAAGGTCAAGGTCCCTAGGTCAAAAATTTGGGTAATAACATAAAGGTCTTGTCAGAAGGAATACACATGAGAAATATGATTCGTATCACCAACTTTAGGTCGAAAATTTATGAATCAGCATAAACAAGGACTTATAAACTGTTTATAAGTCCTTGGCATAAAGGATTTAATTGTCACAATTAAGGAATGCACATGAAAAATATGACAGTCCCATCATCTGCCATTAAAAACTTGTGCCCCCAATTTTTTTTTCAAAAGAAGGTCATAGTTCGAGGTCAAGGTCACTAGATCAATAAATCACGTATCAGCCTAAATGTTTTGTCACAAGGAATGCACACGAGATATATGAAAGTCCTATCACCTAAAGATAAGATAAGATAAGCTTTATTTAGAGTCGGCATGTCACAATAACAGGTACAAAACATTGGAAAATATCCAAAATTAAAACAAAATCTTGAAAAGTTGGTCAAAGTCCAAGGTCAAGGTCAGCAAGTCAAAAATTTGGTATGTGCAGAATGGTCTTGTCATAAGGTACCCATGTGTGGGGTGGACAGGCGGTATCTCTCTCTCCCTTCCCGCCCGACCCCTCCTCTCCCTTTCTCCCTGTCCAACCTCTCATGTGTGAAATTAGTCTGGTTCCCGGGACCTCTTTAATAGAGATGTTCCAGGATATCACTTACAGCTGACGAGCTCTGGTCTATGACAGACAGAAAAACAGACGGTGGACAAAGTAGTCAGTAAGCTTCGAAGGCGACACAAAACGGCATAAAAAAAAAAAAAAAAATAGGGATCGTTCGTACTTTTGAAAATCGAAAGTAGCAGGTGCCCCAGCTGTCAATTTGACTTGACACGTTATTTCGTGTGCAGAAAGAAAATATGCATTGAATTACGGAAGCAGAATCATATGGTGCATCTGTACGCAGTGTCGTTGTTTATCCTGAATTTCCTCCGATTAGTTTCCAAATGTAGCACAAGAGTGCAGGTTGCACCAAGCGACAACATGAGTCAAATTCCACGGATCAGGAGTCCTCTCGCTCGTGCAGTATATAACAGAATTGTAGATGATCAATGTCAGAGGGATGATGACCACCACTATGTTAATAGAATCTTATCTTAAGTCATAGGTCACACTAGTTACAGCGCAACGAAGACACTATTTACTTATGTCTAAAGACAGGAATAACCAAATAAGAGAATAGCATCTTGGTTGCGCTGTTATTAAGGTCGCACACAATAAAATGCTTCCCACTCCCCTTTAGTCATTAAATATCTCAATGAAAACTCGATATCAAATGCCACATTCATAAAGTGTTTGAGGGAAAAAATAAAGACGGAAAGGGGCTGCCTGCTATCTTTGTCTAAAGCATTTTAAATCACCAATGATTTGCAGTCATTCTGAATGTCACTGGACCACCGGATTTCGCTGCTAAATTAAGAATCGGCAAGTGAAAAAAATCCGGAAATCGGACACACTGTCCGGGAAAAAAACCCCAAAATTTGACATTAAACAGGGGGGAAAATATGTTCTTTTGCTTTATTTTGCTTAAAATAATATGTAGTCTGGTAAAATTTGGTACGGTCTGGTAAATTGTTGAAACTTACCAGACCAATTGTCCTGTAAAAAATATTAACTTTTGCGAAGACTGGATTTGTCATGATTCAACATAATATTAGATAATCTTTACAATATAGTACGACAGGAGTTTGTAGTCCAAAAATCCCTGACCTAAACCCAGATTTGGACGGTGGGGGGATGGTTCTCTGACCCAAAACCAGCATTTCTGGCATTTTGTTCTTCATAGTAAAAGTAAAGTTTGTTTGCAATGTGAACGATGCCGGTTGTTTGTATTACAATTAGTACACGGCGTGTACAGACTGTATATGTATCGATGCCTAAGGATGATTAATTAAGCTGTGAAAACAGTTTAACTGATCATGTAAGTACTTTATTGACTAAATATTGTATAGCACTGATTAAAATTTGTTTCTGACATTCTAGATATATCGATAACTTATGGGAGGTTTACATGTCACTTACTGAACTAGAAAACGATCTTTAAACTGTTTCAAAGAGAGTTCAGAATGTTATGTCATGAATGAAAAGATAGATCAAACTAATAATTATATTGTCTTCTCGTCAGAAGGTGCTATACTCTTGTACAATGAACAAATGCAGTCTGCAGAACAAGAAGTAATAAAATACAATCAATTATTATGGAAATATCTGTCTTCCAAGACTTGGTATGGTTACATTCAATGACATTTTTTGAAAGGTGGTCCGCACGACATGTTGCAATTTATAAAAAAAATGTCGCGAAAACGGTTCATGCGCAATCTCCCCCTTTGTAAACTGCCAAGAGGGAGATCTCCCTCTTTTGAAAAATTCAAAGTTGACAGGTATGTTTGAGTAGGAAGTATGACAGGAATAAACCCTATAACAACTTTATCATGACGAGAACCATTTGTAACGTTTTCTGTGTAATTTTTGACGTTTTAAAATTTATAGTGACCTACCTCGGCATCAAGGTAGGACACCACTAGATGGTAATACTGCAAAGTGATGAACTGAAATTAGTACGAGGCGTGATAATAGATCTTATGCATTGTGACGTCACGAGTGTTAACATACGAAATGCAGCACGTTCCTTTTAATAGTTGCATCTCAGGGAATTACATTGGTTGTGCATATATAATTACATGATCCCAATATTTGACAATATTTGACTTTCCATGATTCTAATTTTTCTCACGTATAAATAACAATTGTTTTACAGTGGTATTCCTTCAATACAGAGTTGCTCCCAGATTATCTCAGGCAAAAGTTTATCCAATTTGATCAAGACAAAGAAACATCAGATTTCCTAGAAAATTGTTACGAGAAGGCTGATTGGGTGTTTACTCAGATAGGACATTCCATAACAAAGTCAATATTAGGATGGTTCATGACTCCAACCTCCATTAATGGGTAAATTAATTAGTTATGTTGCTATTCTTTGAAATCTCATAAAACACAAGCACATCACAAAGCATGGTATAGAACTACACATTTAATAGTACAAGTTACCAAAATGACCTCAATTTAAATCTATGACCTTGACAATCAAATCAGTTCATGCTCTCCCCATGACCAACATTTATGTTACTTTGGTTTTTGTGTCGCCTGCGAAGCATAAAAACACAGTTACACTTATGGATCACTTTGTCCGTCTGTCACACTTTGGGTGTCACACTCAATAACTTTTTGTGTCGCCTGCGAAGCATAGCGACACTTAGGGATCACTTTGTCTGTCTGTCTGTCACACTTGGATGTCACACCCTGTAAAAGTGATTCCTGAGTGTCGGTATGTTTGGCAGGTGACACATGCATTCCTTGGAATTATTTTGATTGGTAAGTGATAGAGCTTTGATATTTCACATGTTTATTCCTTGTGACAAGACCTTTCTTCACTTAACATAGTTTTTGATCTAATGACCTTGACCTAAATATTCAACCTACTTTTAAAAAAATATTAAGATTGGCTTAATCTTTTCCATGATAAGTGATAGGGCTTTTATTTTTCAAGTGTGCATTAATTGTGACAAGACCTTTCTACACATCATAATTATTGACCTAGTGACCTTGACCTAGACATTTGACCTGCTTTTAAAAAAAATAAAGATTGGCTATACCTTTTACTTGGTAAGTGATAGGGCTTCGATATTTCACATAAGTACATATATTCCTTGTGTTGAAACCTTTTTATAGATACCATAATTTTTTATCTAGAAAATTTGACCTAGGTATTTGACCTACTTTTTCAAAAAATGAAGACATGGAAGATGGGCTATATCTTTTGATCTGTAAGTTATTGGGGTTTAATATTTCTCATGTGTATTGCTTTTTACGAGACCTTTCTTTCCTTACCAAATTTATGACCTATTTACCTTGACCTAGATGATTGACCTTTTTTCTTTTCTGAAAATTTGAGGTTGACCATATCCTTTGATTGGATAAAAAAATGCATGTGAATTTTATTTGACAAGACTTTTCTACTGAAACCAATAATAACATTAATTTTGACCTAGTGACCTTGACCTACATATTTTATCCACTTTTAAAAATTAGCCACTTTGCAGGAGACTCAAGCATTCCTTGGATTGCTGTTTATTTTCTTAATTGTGCATAGCAACCGTGACATTTGACCTCTGACCTTGAAAATCACTAAGGTTTGTGTAAGATTTGGTGTGCATACACTGAACAATTTGTCTTCAATTGTTTGACTCACTTTTACTCGAAATGGCATGTTATGAAAGTAATTTGAATCAATCCTCTTCCCATGTCCAACAATTAAGGAAAGTGTTATATGTGACCTTGACATTTGACCTCTGACCTTGAAAATCATTAGGGTTCATCCTCCCACAACAAACAACATTTGCGTAAGATAGGGTACTAAGGATAAAAAATTCAAGGGAATTGTAACAGGTCTCGCATCTCTAATCATGCTAATGGTTAATCTTTGTGTAATGACGATAACTATTTCGGGTCACAAATGAAAGTCTTATCAAATTTTAGTGGATTTCTAGTGATGGCTAACAGCCAAGATAGACATGACACAGTTACCCTAGGAGACTCAGAACAAATTTAAAACGTACCTGTTCTTCTTCAGACTGCTGAGTCGAGGCTCCATGTTTATTTTCTCGGATGACCAGATTCGGATGTTGCTGGGAGTGGAAGATGGATGGAAGGGAGATAACCTACTGGATCTGGGTAAGAACTTATAGTATTCCTGTAAAATATTATATATAATATACAGTACAGCACATACGGCGACATTAGTTAATAAAGAGTTTAATTCAAAACTGGTATTTCTCAATGTTCATCTTCCAATCCTGCCAGTGATAAAGGTGAATAACATCAAGTTACTAGTATGACAAATACGGTTAGAACTTGTGAAATCTGCAACATCTTTGGTAGCCTTTAATGGTTGTTGCCACTGATAACATGTAAGTGTTATATTTTATTGTTTTAATTTCATTATGTTTTGTTAAAATCAAGAGGGGATATCCATCTCCTTACACCAAAAATCATTACATTGCAAAATAGAGAGACAAGTTCTTTTAAGTACCTGTATCTTGTTGCACATGTAACAAGGGCTTAATTTATCAGTAAATGCCAAACATGTACAGCCATGCCTTGATAGCATGAATTTATTATTAATAGTATGCAAAACCTTCTGTAGAGATAAATAGCTTTACCGTTTCAATGGTAACAGGTGCTGGAGATGGCATGGTAACCCAGAAAATGGCCAAGTACTTCAGGAGGACTTACGCCACAGAGATGTCACCCACTATGGTATGGAGGCTACAAGAGAAAGGTTACCAGTAAGTATCTATGAAATATCATGACATAGCTGCCATTATCTTATTTCAGCATCAACAGCAGAAAAGATTCAAGATTAGCTGAACATTCACAATTATTGAAATAAACAATTTTTCATTTTACAAAGGGATCTCCGAATGCTCTTGAAATCAGGAGCATCTTATCATGAATATGACTTAACCAAAACAATGCATATGTGCCACTTTACTTGGCTAAGAAAGTAGATCAAAAGTTGACATGATTTTTTTTTTTAATTTTATGATTAGAAGTAAAATTTATCACTTATCAATTATCTTATGACAATGTTTTTATCCCCTGAAAGATAAATTCAAAAATATCTCACTTTTCTTTTCCAGAATTCTTGATGTGAATTCCTGGAACAATGGGAATTTAACATATGATTTGATTGGTTGCTTGAATCTGCTGGATAGGTGTAACAAGCCAATCAGCATCCTCCATTCCATGAGACAGGTGCTGACACCTGGTGTAGGTAGAGTTATAGTTGCTGTGGTACTGCCGTTCAAACCATACGTAGAACAAGGTAAAAACACGTTAACTTACAGTTCAAATGAAATGATTGCAACGTCATGTGCAGAAGAATAAGCTCTTTTTAATATCTTGGTAATCATGTCCTGCATTTGATGAGTCTTCATACTTTGTGTAATTACTAGAGTAATAACACTGTTACAATTGGTATGCATAAGATGGGTGGTTTGTGGGGTCTATTTCAACTGGAACTGTATCAGTTTTGATTTTGGTATTACTGAGAGCATCTGTGGATGGACATATTTATAAAAAAAAAATAGAAAATTGAACTTGATGTTTTTGCCTTGAGGGTACAAAGTGACAAACCAGAATAATATTTAACTAGCACGAAAATGCAGCATGGCAAGATTTCACTAAAACATGCAATATTATTTTTCAATGTTTTCATACTTGTAATTTATATAAGTCACAAGTCTATGCACATGATATATTGCTTAAAAGTCCAGTAAATATATATAAATGTATAAAAAAAAATTCAATCTAAATCTAACTTCACTTAATATTAATTAAAATTTTATGTTTTCTAACTATTTTACCTATTGTCTGTGGTCAGATGGGTATTCTCCAATATTTTATGTTGTAGACTCCAAGGACCATATACCAAAAGAGGCCATCCTGCTGAAGGGTCACACCTTTGAAGAGCAGACTGTTTCACTCATTGAAGACGTGTTCAAACCGGCGATGTTTGAGGTGGAACGTTTTACTCGCTTGCCTTATTTATGTGAGGGTGACTTACATCATTCCTTTTATGTCCTCAGTGATGCTCTTTTTGTATTAAAACCCAGATGAGACATAATTTATATACTGTACTGTTGAAATTATTATCTCAAATAGAAATTATATTCTGGTTTCAAATGAAGCCAAGTTTGTGGGTTGAAGCATCAATTGGTTTTGCCTTCACGTCCGTCTGTCACACATCGTGTCCGTGCTATATCTCCTGAACTGTTTGCTCGATCACTTTCATAGTTAAGTATGTCGTTGCTTATGACCCAAAGGTTTCACATCACCAAGGTCAAGGTCACTTAGTACATTTTTAATGAAATTGTACATGCCATCCTGTCCGGGCTATATCTACTGAACCGTTTACCCAATGACTTTCATATTTAAGTATGTCGTTGCTTAAGGTCCAAAGGTCATGTGACCAAGGTAAAGGTCACTTAGTACATTTTTTATGAAATTGTACATACATTCCCGTTTGTGATATATTTCTTGAACTGTAAAGTACTGGTTCACTTTCATATTTCAGTATGTTGTTGTTTATGATCCAAAGGTTTCACATCACCTTGACCCAAGGTCATGTGACCATTACATTTTTAATGAAATTGCTAATCATGTCAAGGCTATATCTTTTAAAACATGTATCCAATCACTAATATTTCAGTTTGTTGTTGCTCATGATTCATAGGTTTCAGATCACCTATATCCAAGGTCATTTGATCAAGGTCAAGGTCAATCAATATGCTTATAATGAAATTTTATTTGCTAATCATGTTTTGGCTATATCTCTTATTCTATGTAATGAATTACTGTCATAATTTAGTATGTTATTGCTCATGACTCAAAACTTTCACATAACCTTGGCCCAAGGTCAAAGTGACTTAGAGGGAGGGGGAGACATGTTTTTTCTTCTAAAAAACATTTTTTAAAAATTTTTTAATTACACATGTATAATGATTTTTGAATGCCAGTCTCATTTCAATAGACATAATTCTAGCCTCAGACTTTATGAGGTAATTTGCCACTTCATTGTGTTGAACAGACAGTGCAATCCTTACATGATATTCATATCCTTTACTTTTACAAATATATACATATATATATTTTTTTATATGCTTTTGAGTAGTCAATTAGTTGTATATAAGGTTCAAATCTATGTTTCGATGAGGTCTAAAAAACAATGCAAAATTTGACTGCAGCATTATATGCTGTTCATATGCATGTATGTGCATTTATTTTAGTGGGATTTTTTTGGGTAAAATTTTATATGTCTAAATTAATGAATATCTTGCATATTGCATATTAGTAAAACCCTTCAACCTTCAACTTTGCTGAAAAGGTTCTTATGAATTGTATAATTTCATAATGATGTGAACATACATTCCATAAAGAATTATTTTTCTTAAGAAACTTTGGTATACTAGTTGCTCTACCAAAATAAATGTTATAACCTTTGTCCCATATTCTAAGCAGCATGCAGGAGAGGCATTGTGCCAAATCTGAATTGTTTTAATGAAGAATAAAACACCACTAAAGACCGGATTGCAAAGTAAGTTTTTGTCACCAACTGGGTCAAGGTCAATAGGTCAAATAATACAGTATAAATTGAAAGGTTTTGTCAGAGGCAACCTACATGTATAAAATAAAGTTTCTACTGCATACAGTTCCATAGATTTTGCTTAAACCAGGAACTTTAACCAAAATCCTTAACTAGGTCAAAGTCCAAGGTCAAGGTCACTAGGTCAAATGTTACGGCATAAATTGAAAGGTCTTGTCATGGGCGAGCTTCCTTAATAATATAAAGTTTCTACTGCATACAGTACCATAGATTTTGCTTAAACCAGGAACTTTAATCAAAATCTTTGAGTAGGTCAAAGTCGAAGGTCAAGGTCACTAGGTCAAATGTTACAGCATAAATTGAAAGGTCTTGTCATGGGCAAGCTTCATGTATAATATAAAGTTTCTACTGCATATAGTTACTTAGATTTTGCCTCAACCAGAAACTTTAACCAAAATGTTTAACTAGGTCAAAGTCCATGGTCAAGGTCACTAGGTCAAATGTTACAGCATAAATTGAAAGGTCTTGTCATGGGCAAGCTTCATGTATAATATAAAGTTTCTACTGCATATAGTTACTTAGATTTTGCCTCAACCAGAAACTTTAACCAAAATCTTTAACTAGGTCAAAGTCCAAGGTCAAGGTCACTAGGTCAAATGTTACGGCATAAATTGAAAGGTCTTGTCATGGGCAAGCTTCATGTATAATATAAAGTTTCTACTGCATATAGTTACTTAGATTTTGCCTCAACCAGAAACTTTAACCAAAATGTTTAACTAGGTCAAAGTCCAAGGTCAAGGTCACTAGGTCAAATGTTATGGCATAAATTGAAAGGTCTTGTCATGGGCATGCTTCATGTATAATATAAAGTTTCTACTGCATATAGTTCCTTAGATTTTGCCTCAACCAGAAACCTTAACCAAAATGTTGACGGCAGACGGACGGACAGACAGACGGACTGACAGACGGACATCGTCAATCTATAGACCGGAATTGCTTTGCAATCCGGCCAAAAATGTTAGAACCATGTAATTTGTGTAATTATAGTGAATGTACCATAAAATTGATATTAGTACATGCATGATGTAGTACATGCATCATGTTACTGAACAAATTATTTTATTTAATTCACATTCCAGTGTTCTATATTTTGAGTTTTGTGTATATTTTTTGTTATCTGCACCTGTACACCACAAAGTCTCATTTACATAGATTAATACTATAGCTGCTGTCATACTTGGCTAAGACTCCCCCTTATACAAACTTATTTTCGTCAATTCATTTTATTTCTGTATCCCCTCTGTCAAACACTGTATAACAAATCATATATACATACTTGTTAAGCACTATATGTGATAACTTCAAATCTGCACATTTATTCTGTGTATGATATGATTTTGGTTAGAGGTATATATATTCTTAGATAGTTACCCGATGATAATCCAAACTGAGGGAAATGATGTCAAGACAACAATGTTTCCTGCCATTCGGATTTAATCAGAAGTAAAATTGCCACATTTTAATGCAGTTTTCTTTAACGTATCCAATGTACAAATGGAGATCTTGCTGAGGTCTCGTCCATTTAAATAGTGTTAAAATTATCTCGGTAATCTTCGGCAGTGTCTCGATAGTTTCCGTGGCTTGAGCGACGGTCGGCATGTTGACCTTTGATGATAGAAACCATTTTTTATGTTGTATCAGGTATATTTAGGTAAAAATATGCCATGATTCTAACTATATTTAATACACTTGATATTTATTTGTACAACGGATACCTTAAAGTATTAAAATACCTAGCACTGTCTTGAACAAGATGTTGATTCTTACCATACACCTTATAAAGGCACACAATTGTGTATGAAAGCTTTTTCTTGCTTGCCTAATTTTTGCCTTTAAGACACGACTTCTTGCCAAAATGACCAAAATACTCATAACAAGTTAAAAGTAATGTTTGTAAAACATTAATGCCCCCCTACCCCTTCTGTGATTAAAGTCCGTCACAACTTTATACTTGATTTTCATTTGATGTGTCTGTACACAAAATTTCATTTCAATATGTGAATCCACTCCAGAGGTATTGAACAGAAACTGATGTCGTGGACCGACCGACGGACCAATAGACAGAAAGTCAGACAGAGGCAAAGCAATATGTCCCCTCTTCTTCAAAGGGGGCATAAAAATTTTTGATTGAACCCAAATATGAACTTGACCTAGATTTTTATTTGATGTGTCTGTATACAAAATTTCATTTCAATATGAAACTCCACTCAAGAGATATTGAACGGAAACCCTGAAATTTTGGTATTTTTCGAAGTGCAAGGGGCATAACTCTGTCAACATTTTGTTCATCGGACCTAAATATGAACTTGACCTAGTAGATTTTCATTTGATGTGTCTGTATACAAAATTTCATTTCAATATGTAACTCCACTCAAGAGATATTGAACAGAAACCCTGAAGTTTTGGTATTTTTCACATGGCAAGGGTCATAACTCTGTCCAAATTTTTTTGATCTGACCTAAATATGAACTTGACCTAGATTCCCATATGATGTGTCTGTATACAAAATTTCATTTCTATATGTAACTCCACTCAAGAGATATTGAACGGAATCTGAAAGTTTGGTATTTTTCGAAGTGCAAGGGGCATTACTCTGTCAAAATTTTGTTGATTGGACCCAAATAAGAACTTGACCTAGATTGTCATTTGATGTATCCGTATACAAAATTTCATTTCAATATGTAACTCCACTCAAGAGATATTGAACGGAAACCCTGAAATTTTGGTATTTTTTCGAAGTGCAAGGGGCATAACTCTGTCAAAATTTTGTTGATCGGACCCAAATATACACTTGACCTAGATTTTCATTTGATGTGTCTGTATACAAAATTTCATATCAATATGTAACTCCACTCTAAGAGATATTGAACAGAAACCCTGAAATTTTGGTATTTTTCGAAGTGCAGGGGGCATAACTCTATCAAATTTTTTTTGATCGGACCCTTATACGAACTTGACCTGGATTTTCATTTGATGTGTCTGTATACAAAATTTCATTTCAATATGTAACTCCATTCAAGAGATATTGAACGGAAACCCTGAAATTTTGGTATTTTTCTAAATGCAAGGGGCATAACTCTGTCAAAATTTTTCTGATCGGACCCAAATATGAACTTGACCTAGATTTTTGTTTGATGTGTCTGTATACAAAATTTCATTTCAATATGTAAGTCTACTCAAGAGATATTGAACGGAAACCCTGAAATTTTGGTATTTTTCGAAATGCAAGGGGCATAACTCTGTCAAAATTTTGTTGATCGGACCCAAATATACACTTGACCTAGATTTTCATTTGATGTGTCTGTATACAAAATTTCATTTCAATATGTAACTCCACTCAAGAGATATTGAACAGAAACCCTGAAATTTTGGTATTTTTCAAAGTGCAGGGGGCATAACTCTGTCAAATTTTTTTCGATCGGACCTTAATACAAACTTGACCTGGATTTTCATTTGATGTGTCTGTATACAAAATTTCATTTCAATATGTAACTCCATTCAAGAGATATTGAACGGAAACCCTGAAATTTTGGTATTTTTTGAAATGCAAGGGGCATAACTCTGTCAAAATTTTTTTGATCGGACCCAAATATGAACTTGACCTAGATTTTTGTTTTATGTGTCTGTATACAAAATTTCATTTCAATATGTGAATCCATTCCAGAGATATTGAACGGAAACCCTGAAATTTTGGTACTTTTCGAAATGCAAGGGGCATAACTCTGTCAAAATTTTTTTGATCGGACCCAAATATGAACTTGACCTAGATTTTTGTTTGATGTGTCTGTATACAAAATTTCATTTCAATATGTGAATCCATTCCAGAGATATTGAACGGAAACTGATGTCGCGGACCGACCGACATACCGACCGACCGACCGACTGACCGACCGACCGACTGACAGCGGCAAACCTATATGTCCCCTCTTCTTCGAAGGGGGGCATAAAAAGGTGATCTTCTTAAGAAATTGATGGTACATTAAAAGCGGAATTACTACATCCTATTTAATTAAATGAGTTACATGTAGCTCTAGATATGAATTATGAAATATGTGTTTCATAGATTTATGCTATTTCTAGAAATTAGTATTTTGGTTGCCATTGTACATAGATTGTACATAGTCCTTTAACAGAAACTTCAATGAACAAGAATAATGTATGTTATATTCATTATTGTAGTCTACAACAATGTCATGTGTATGCTTTTCATAGACAACTTACTGAAAAATATATTTCATATATATATGATATTATGCAAATATACTAAAGACTTAATTTTCTTTGTATTATGTACAGTAATGCGTCAAAGTTTGTAAACTAATTTGCCAACCTTGGCAACAAGAAATATAAAAATAATGTGAAATATGAAAGAAGTATGTCTGTCAAACTGGCGAAATTTTCTATTTGTGAATATTTCAGGTTAAATGAAAAGACAGGACTAATCTGACCTTGACCTTCTGCAAACTGTCTTACTTTAAAGTTTCAACAAAAAGCATGTATATCAGATATGAGCATTCCATGGAGTATGAAATGTTTGGGGTAAAACCATTCTCTGGGTATCCATGCATTTAATGATTCATGTTTTTAAAGAATCTGTCTCGCCATGACCTTGGCTTTTAGCGAAATGACCTTTCTGGTAATATGAATATCCTGTATCAATCTTAATCGATAAAATTATTGGAATACTAGTACACTATCCTCTACTAAACAAAAGCTTAAGACATTGTTCTTATAAAGCTTATTAATTACACCTTTACCCTGCCACACTGGTAGAAAAAAAAATCTGCAAGCTTGATTATAATGTACATGTAACATTGTGTTAGTCTTTCAACTTTATGGTGTAAACATTTATTTTGAACTCAACAAAGACATGCACTAAAGAACTAATATTGTATGCTTCTATCAAGTTAATACCGAGTGTATAGCTGCCTTAGTAAAAACTTTCGTCAGTACGCATTCTTAACAAATTGAACAACAACAAACATCCAAACTCATGAGATGTATATGAATATGAAGAGTAAATGTTCAAATCCCCTTAGCAATGCCTTGATCTCACAAAATCTACTTTCCAGGGAACATAGAAAATGTGTCTGTTAATGATATTTTTTGTCTAATGCAGCTTCCCCCCTACACTTGAAAAAAAGTTCCATATTCCACTATGCTTTCTTTTAAACTTACAATGAAGACTATGGTCTATTACTTTCTTTCAGTATTCTCCAAATGCATGAAGTCGAATAGCCAAGAAATCTTTGTACTTTTTCACAAGAGTCTCTGCATAGATAAGCTCTGAAATTTAAGAAACAAAAATTTTTGAAATATAATATTACCAAGTGTCCATCAAGATTCTTAATGGAATACCCAAAATATATCCGTTCATTCGTCTGTCCGAATAATCTTGTCTAAGCCATAACTTTTTATTGCCTGTATGAATCTGAATAATAAATTATTCTCTGGATGAAAGGATGTGTCATGATGTTGATCCAAGGTCATAGGTCGAGGTCAATGAACTCACAGGCTGAAATATCTTGTTCAGACCATAATTTTAACGACAATCCGAGACTCATACCCCAATTGATAGTCCCTTCCAAAAGACTAGGTTATGGTAATTTGGCTATTTACGAGGTGTTAGCCCATAACACCTGACGAGTCTTTTAAGTGGTTCTGCACTCATCCAGATTCAAAGCTGGGCAATGACATGCATAATTTCCCATGAATCAATGTACTGAGCTCTCTACCAACTGAGCTACACCAACCCCTTGGCCAAAGGTCATATCACATGCAAAGTTCAAAATCACAGTACATGTGGGTTGAACCATTACTTTGAAAGTTTTCACTTACCTGCATGGATCTTAATATGTCATAGAATTATTCCAGGGTCAAGGTAACAGTACTTGCTGGTAGGGGAGATATGTATTGCTCAACGATAAAAAGCTTTTTACTTTATGTTAGGAAATATAGGAGACCTTCGTCTTTTTAACGGTATGAAATTTCGTTGATTTAATATGCACTGTTGTATAGAATTATGCAGCCCTTACTTCTCTTGAGTCGTTCAGTAGCTATTTTATCCCCCATCAGTGACTGCCTCAGGTTTAGGTGAGCATCCTGCAGTACCAGTGTTAATCGTCCTAAACAGCTTTTCTCCCTCTGTAAATCTAAAATACATATGAAAGCCTCTCTGTGAAAAATCAATTTAAAAATATCAAGGTTAAATTTGGTTTAGGAAAGAATTGCACCTTTCAATGTAGTACCAAAGATATTATCTTAGATTTCAATGTAGACAGTGACCTTGACTGTATGTTGAACAGAGATGCTGAACTGAATGGGGCTCACTGAGTCATCTGTAGGCTCTCTCATACTTTTTACTATCAGCTACCTGTAATTACCTGTTGGGGACTCAATTACGACTAGTTTAAATTTGTATTCTATATATGGTTGTATTAGGTAAATGACGATAAGCTCAGCAAACCTCATTCACCAAGATTAATATCGCAATATATGAAATTCTGAACTAGATTTTTTTTCCTTAAAATTTGGTTTGATGATAACAGATTATCTTCAGAAGATGTCACATTCTTTGGGAACACCAAAACTCAATAAAATATCACTCTGCTAATAAATTTTAAAATCTGAAATGTAAAAATTTGAGCAATTCAAATACAAATTTCACCCCAACAAGCAGTCAAATACTATTACTAACCATATCTATTAGTCCACATAGAAATAAATGGTATAGGAGCAGGAGCTGGTGCCTTCATCAATATCTGATTGTGGTATATTGTAAATTGGTTTTTATTTGTCAGATACCTATTTTCGTCATTTTCGTCAGTGCCTTATTATCCCTGACGAAATTACGTACCGACAAATATAAATACTCCTGACAAAAAATAAATTGTATAGTAAGGAAAAATTGAATCAGTCTCTTGGTAAACTTAAATATAAACCAGGAGCACTGTGGAAGTGTAAGTTTAAGAGTTTAAGACATTGTTAAATAGTGTTATTACGACACACAAATGGCAAATCATGAACACAAGGTCGCATATACATGTGTAATGTACTTCTAATTACTAAATAATATTTTTTCACAGCAAGGTAGATGATATACATGTCTAATTGTATGTTTACCGATAATTGTTAAACAAACAATGAAAACAAACACATACGACGGATTTGACTATTTGACGGCGGATCCAAATGTTAAGTTTGCATTTGAGTAGACAAATTTACATTTTAGGGACCCTTGGATGACGTATTTACGTACTGACGAAATGGTCATTTTTAAGGAATTGACGAAAATTGGTACTGACGAAAATAAAGCAATTTATAGTATCCTTAAAACTCTCACATCCTTCTCTATGTGTTCTAACACTGCACCTTGAACATACACACATACATGTTACTTACCGTATCTGTTAGTCCACATGGATATTAATGGTATAGGACCAGGAGCTGGCGCCTTCATCAATACAGACTGTGGTAGATTCTTCAGAATTCTCATTTCCTTCTCTATGTGCTCTAATACTGCACCTTGAACTTCTTCTGCATTGCTGGATCTTAGCTTGTCTGAAAAAGTAGCACATGCATACGTATGATCAAGTAATATACTTTGAATGTAAAGATTAAAACTTGAATTAGCTTGTTGAAGGTCAAAGAAAATTATACATTTTACAGGGATACAATCACATTTGTTCTGAAAAGATGATACTCAAAAACATCAAATTCCTTTAAATGATTTTGGAAGAACTAAGAACAACCAAGAAAAAAATATTATATATACACTTGAAAGTTCTCACCTTCTGAGCCCTGTAAGGTTGTATTTGGCAGCTTCACATCTTGAAGAAAGGAAAACAAAACAGGTCCCTTGCTCTCTGCCTCTTCCATACCATTATGAGTAAGGGATTTCTGGGTTTTACTTGGCTGATTTGTTTCACACCTTACAGCGGAATCACGTCTAACACTGACATTATTGTTCATGTCTATGTCACTTCTTGCCTCTGTAACTTGTGCAATGATTTTATGTTTTGTACACTTCTCCGTTCTGATTGCATGAGTTTTGCCACAACTCTTCGGAAGATGATTGGTTCCTGTAGTAACTGAGTTTGCAGATCTGACACATTGTCCTTTGGCTGATTCCCTGGACACAGAAAATCCACCTTGGCCACTGTTTTTCAGCATTCCTGCAAGAGTTTTCCCTTGAGCTACTGATTTAGATTGGACTTTCAAAACAGATATGTATTTTGACATGTCATTCTCAACTCTTGGTTTCTTAGCTTTTGATGAGTTTTGAAGCTTTTTCTTCAGTTTTCTTTTTGTGCCAGAGGATGGTCCTATCAGCTTCTTCTTATCCCTGGTGCATGGCGGGGTTAGCATGGGTGCCATTACTTCAGATATTGTCTTTGGTAACTTAGGTGTACTTCCTTTCAAATCCTTACCCTTCAGCTTCTTCCTCTTCCTCTTTGGTTTCCTTTGTTTTGGCACTACAGCCACATTTTCCTTGACTTTTTTCTTTGGCATAACTGGTAATTGTTCTTCAGTTGGTGGAACCCAGAATTGGTATTTAAACTTATACTGTTTCTCCACCTCAGATCCATGACCAATATCATTACCCTGACTTCTATTCTCACAAGCATTGGTACTAACAGACGACAGCCCAGTTTCACAAATTCCATCCATCTTGAGAGGAATTTTAACTTCTGCACTAAATGTATTAATGTCAGTAATTGAATCAGACATCTTGATGCTTTGATTGGGCTGTTCACTTTTCATATTTGATGGTACTGTTTTGTCAGCTTTAGGTTTTATATCTTTCAGTTTCTTCTTGTTGTTTTCAGTTTTTAGTGGTTCAATCCTTATTTTCTTTGGTGGTGTTTTCAGCAGAGGATGGACTGACTGACCTTCAGATGACCCTGACCGTTTTATTATACCTTCATTCTCTTTCACAGTCTTGTTAGCAATAGAAACACTGGAACTTGTGGATGCAATGACATTGACTGGAATTGTCAATATCATGGGGTTGGCAGGTGGTGTAGCAAACAGCTGCTGCAAAGTCAGCATGCTTGTAGCTGGAGCTGTTGCTGCACCCTGTGTGGTATTATCTTTGCCAGGTGCAGATGTAGTTGATGTTGGTATGGTACTGGTTGCTGAAGACTGGCTTATGGCAGTACTAGACAAGAGCTGCTGAAGTGGGAAAGAGCATGCATTTGTAGACATTGCCCCAGTCGATGTTGTTGATGTAGAACTTGCAGAGACACTGGTGGATAAGTTAATAGAAGTGTTTACTTGAGGATTCAACATTCCTTGAAGGTTGTTATTGACCACAATATAGTAGTTTGGTATGAGTGGAGCTGGGTTTCCTAAATTCTGGATGGTTTGAGTTCCACTTATACTGTTTGTCACAGAGATTGGTTGAGCATGTCCAGTTTGGCCTGCTGTGCTAGGTAAGATATTGCAGAGGAGGTTAGCAGGTAAAAGGTTAAAGGGACCATAAGTCCGTGTCAGATCCGTTTTTGTGTTTTGTTGCAACAAAGGGGTAAATGGTATTCTGATATTCATACGTGGTAAATTTGGTTTACTAAAAGCAATATTAACTGTCTTTGAATGTAAAGGTACATTATCACTTGGCAATGTGACTGGTCTGATGCTAGAGCTTACTGAGTCATCTTTCTTTGAACAACTCTCTTGGTTAGACTGAAGATTTAAGCAATTATTCTCTCTCCCACTCTTGATATTGCTAAGGTTTTCTTGTGTAGAATTATTGCTTATGATTCTGTTTGTATCCACAGAGTAGCTTGGAATGGTATCATTAGAAATGCTTTTGGTAGAAATCAAGGGTCTTTCCTGAATATTGGAGAAAACTGAAGTTATTGCACATTTAGACTGCATAGCTTGAGTATCCTGCATAATGTCTAACACACTCTTCTTAATGTCTGATGGCTTCAATGGTACCAAATCAGTTTCCTTTACAATTGTGGAAGTATTGGCTATGGGCATACCAGGTACTTTACCAAGACCTGAATACACAGGAGGGGCATTCCTGCTTGTAGCTGTTGACGTCCGCACAGAACTGGCACCAAGTTTACAAGTACTCATTATACCAACACTGCCACTGTTATTGTGAGCACAGGTGTGAGGAACATTTGAAGGATGACGGCAAGCTGGGTTGAGGTTGAAAACAAACTTGACAAGTCTGCTGCTTGGCATAGATGATGGATAGGACTTTGGTTGATGTTTTGGAGGATTTGTAATGCTTGGTACAGGTGTAGGATTCACCTTTGCCTTTGGTTGTTGGGGATATATACTTTCTCCACTTTTTCCTGAGAAACTGCCAGGGTTAACTTGCATGCTAGAATAAATTCCCCTAATGGAATTTTGTGTGGAAGCAGCTCTAAATTCCTTATTCCTTTGGCACTCTTTTGAAACATTAAAAGTCATATCTTTAAGTTTTAAAGAATATTCTTCTCCCATTACACAGTCTACTACTTCTGTGACAGACCTATCTCCTTCCTCATCCATACTGGTGATGGCATTACTTGATCCATTATGAGCCCCTTCCATCCTCTCATGTGTGATCCTGTAAAGATAAATATATTTTATTTAAATTTAGAAATGTGTACGTGTATATTTTTTTTCAAATTCTGTCAAATACATGTATGCTCAGAATAGATTCCACGGCCTGTAAACATAGGAAAACTGTGGAAAAACATAGCACATGTCCATGTACTTTCAATGCCCAAATCAAATCAGAAGTGTACAGGCGACTCAATCTGCATGTCTTTGATACATTTTTGCAAATATAAACATTATTTGCAAGATCGTTAATTACTTTCAAGGGATAATGGTCAGATTCTGTCATACTATGCAGTAGACAGTAATTGCATTGGAAGAAGTAAGAAAAGTGTCAGTCAAAAGGAACCTTGATTTTTGTTTAATATTAGTCAAAATTCCAAAGTTTGGAAGAAGTCAACTGTAGAAAATCCTTTTCAATACTAAGTCGACTGTATATATAGTCTTGTACTGAGTGTTTGATTTTCTCACTTGGGTCTAATAAGATTGAGAGGTTGAAAATTTGATATAGAGAGACAATCAGAACTAAAATGTTAAGCAACTGGAAAAAAGTCAGAAGAAATATTTCAACCATTTTTATTTCTTCAAACATTAATTTTAAGTCAATATGAAGATCAGTTTTCAGAATGCCTGAGAGTTTTATTACAGAGGACAGGAATCCCTCATCATGGATAATTTATGAAATTCGAAAGTAATCTGTAACCTCTAGAATTTCCACAAAATTTTTCTATTATTGCCAATTGTGACCTTGTGCTTTGACCTCTGACCTTGAAAATCAATAGATGTACAAAAATTATCTGTTGTCCTCTCACCATAAATGCAGAATTTGATGAAGATTTGAAGTAAATTGTGACTTCTAGAGTGTTCAAAAGGATTTTTCTATTACTTCAAATTGTTTGACCTTGATAATCTGTAAGTGTCATCTTCTTCCCATGGACAACTTATTATGCAAAGTTGACAAAAATTTGAAGGAAACTGTGACTTCAAGAGAGTCCAGAAATTTTAATGGAAACGCAAGAACAAAAACTTCCACCCACAAACACACCATGACGTTACTATATATCCTTTTAGCAACAAAGTTGCACATGGGGATTAAAAGCATTTGATCATCATGTTGTACCATCTTTACGACTGGGCAATGCTGGAAATGAGGGAAATAAAATGTGGGTCAGATGCAGCATCTGTACCAATGCAGCAGCATTGTATTAAGCATTCTCAGATGCATCCTCCACATAAGTTTGGTTGATGTAGGACTTATAGTAAGACAGTAATGAACCTGTCCCATTTTACTTAATCTGGTAATGTAAGCGTGAAATATAGGTCAGATGCAGCATCTGTACCATGCATAGCAGTAAGCATCCTCAGATCCATCACCTACACAACTTAAAAGGGCTTATCATATATTTATTCTGCTATTAGAATGGGTGAGTTTAGGTTTCAAAAGAATATTGACGACAAATTTCAGCTTTTTCGTCTTCCATATTAGAGTTTAGGCCTACGAGAATGTCACAAATATCAGTTATGTCAGTGTTGTTGTTTGGTTGTGTAGGCTTACATCATATAATACATGTACATGTAGTTGTTTGTGTGTGTAGGTGTGTGAGAATGAACGAATGAACAGATAGATGGATGGTTGAATGAATGAATGAATGAATGAATGAATGAATGAATGAAAAAATGAATGAATGAATGAATGATGAAAAAAAAACCCTCAGTTATGAGTCATTAGATTGGTCATTTGATTAAGATGTATTGATTTATAGAGGACGCAGTCCGCGCCGCAGGCGCGGACGTAGTCCTCATCAAGGTAACACGTGTATATATATAGGAAAAATCGTGTTTTTCAATTGAATTCTATGCTATACCTATAGGTTCCAAAACCGTGGTCAATGACGTCATTCTCCCCATTGCCCATTTGATCGGCGTGAAGCGCAAGCTTATTTTTTTGACAATGTCACTTGACGATAGAATGAAACCCATCGATGACCAAGATTTCTCGATCTCCTTCGAATATTCTTCGTTTGGCTTACTCCTCCAGTGTCCCATTGTATGATTTGTACTTTGCTTCACGTAATACTGACATTGCACCATCATTTCCAACATATATCATGTTTAGTCCGAATATCCTCTTTGAAAATTACAACGTGACGTCAGCATGCGACGCGACGTCAGCATACAACTTTGTTTCGCGGACTTTCTTTCATCGACAGCTCCCTCAGAAAAATCCATGGATAAACTCATAATGCTGGGAGAAAAAAACAAACAAAAAAATCAGCGACTTACCGAACTTCATTCTGCTTTCGAGGATGATTTGCAGCTGATATTTTGATACCTGTAGATCGAATAATGTGGTTTCTCTCCACATATATAAGATCTGCATGTAGAATATACAGGAAATCTATGCAGTGTAAATCCCAACACAAAACTTCTAAATGTCTGCTGCCTATGGTTCTGTTTACAACGCGTCACAACTTACGTCATCATTTACAATATTTAGTACAAATAGGTCAACACAGCTGGGGCTCTGTTCAAAGCATGAAGTATATTTTTTTTTTCTGTCAGAAATAAGGCTGGGTATTTTTTTTCCCTTGGAGGTAAATCATAAGCGGATCCAAGGTAGAGGGGTGAAGGCTTCAGATTTTTTTAGAAAGGGGAGGGGGGTTGATTGTATTCAAGGGGGGGGGGGTGGAAGGGGGTAGATTTCTACTAACTTCTCTCCTTCTCTCCCCTGTCCCGCTCCCTTCTCCCACCTCCTAACCTCTCCCTCCCTCCATTCTGCCTCCCTCCAGCTGCCTCCTTCCCCTCCCATTTACCCTTGCCTTTTATGGGGGTGGGGAGCAGACATGGGGTACCCAGGGAGTAAAATTAGCACTCGCCCAGTCGCCATTGGCGACCATTTTCACGACTGGGCGACTTAAACTTTGACCAACAGTCGCCCAGATGGCGAGTAGGAGATATCATAAATGTCGGTTTTCAATTACATAACACTTATCTCTATACTCCGTTGAGTGAGTACTTATTCACACCTTACAGACCGCAAGGCCTTGCAAGGTAGATTTAAATCCGTTTCGCTTGACTGGCTACAGTAGAAGCTATCGAGTGACCAACAATGGGATTAAAGTGATCATGTTACTGGCGATAGCAGACGATTTTTAAAGACTCTTTGAATATTTGAAAAGGAAAAAGGCAAATAAGACATAAGGCATTTGTTCAACAAAGGATTTATAACTTCATTAGTTTAATAGCAATCTGATATTATCAGCCACCATACTTTATCCTACACATTTTCTTCCAACCGAATGGCTATCAAGCGTGAAATCATGGGGTTGGGACCCCTTGGAATTGCCGAAAATTTTCAGGGTGGAGGGAGGAGGGGTAGAACCCCCTGGATTTTTTTTTTGTCCCCAAATCCTTGTTTTTCAGGTGAGTGGGGAGGGATGGGACCCGACTCCCACTGGAATTTGCCTTAAAATCTTTATTTTTAAATTTTTACTTAAAATGAATGCACCCTGAAAAACAGTTGGGCCCCTAATTTTCTAGCTGGGCCCCTAAATTTCATTTTCTAGGGGCCCAGCTGGCCCCTAAGTCCTGCAGTCAATTTTACTCCCTGGGTACCCGCTCTCTCCACCCCTTAACTCCCCTCCCACACCCTTCCTTCTTCCCCCTCCCCTCTCTCCTTCCCCCCATCCCTCCCCCTCCCTTTCACCCTCTTTTAAAGTAAAGGAATGAGCAATAATTTTGTCTTCAGATATTACATTGGAAAATCATTTACATTATTTAGAAGGGAAAATCCTGTAATACTAATGTTATACTGTACTTAATTTGTAAGTTTTAACCCCCTTTTCCAGATCTAGATCATCCCATAAAACGATATATTGCTGATAACACTATAGACGGCGCCGAAAAGGAAGTTTTCTCTCTTTTTTACATTTTGAATGCTATTTTTTTCCGGTGAAAGTAAAAGGGGAGAGGGGTGGGTGGGTGCAAGGGGGGGGGGGAGGTACATATTCCTGATATGACAACTGACATTTTATCACCCCATGAAATTTAAAAAGTAAACATTTAAAAGTTTAATTGAATTCATTGAATAATCAAGATACATGTTAATCTTACCATATATAAATACTTCAAAAAAACAGTAAAAGAGTTCGATCTCTTTTCCTTGGTTTTCGTCAAGGTCCAAGGAATTAAAATGTATAGATTAAGATGACATCACTTGATCTTTTCTTATCTGTCATTTATGTTTCAAAATTAAGCATTGCGATTTCATATTGTTTACTGATTGTTTTGTGACATTGAGAATTGTTTCCCCGCATTTACGAGTTATGTGCATGATGTCGATCTAGGAATTGTCTATAATATCCCCTCTCCTGTAGATGATTCTGGATTTCAAGAAAAAAACTAATGTAAGGCTGATAAAGAAGGTAAAAATGATGCTGGAAAAAATAACAAGAACACATATTGTATGACATATTTTATTCTTATCAACTTAGTAAAAAATGTTCAATGATGTATGGTGAAAAATGGGTATTAATTCATTGAAATTATATTTCATCTGCGTCCTCACGATGGCTTTGCCATAATTCATATTACTAAAAACACAAAACGACACATGGCATGTATGTATCATATCAACTCAGACTGAAAAAAAAAAAATCACCTACACAACTTTGGATGACCTAGGACTTATAGTAAGGTGGGAATGGACCTGTCACATCTTACCTAACCTTGTTGTTCAAGCATGTTATATGGGTCAGATGCAGAATTCATGTCATGCATTGCATCTCTGCATTAATGGAAGTTTGGTTGATGTAGAACTTACAGCAAGACAGGAATGGACCTGTCCCATTTTCGTCACTTACTCACTTAAGCCTGAAATGTGTGTCAGATGCAGCCTCCGTACCATGCATTGTAGTAAGCATTCTCAGATGCATCATCCCTGCAAGTTTGGTTGATGTAGGACTAATAGTATGGCGAGAATGGACCTGTCCCATTTTACATTACCTGCTCTCTCAAGCATGAAATGTGAATCAGATGCAGCCTCTGTACCATGCATTTTGGTAAGCATCCTCAGATGCATTATCCATACAAGTTTGGTTGATGCAGGACTTATAGAAAGGCAGGAATGGACCTGTCCCATTTTACCTATTTATATACTATTGTCAGAACAGTTTCTGGACAGTAACAGTTTCTGGACACTGACAGTCGCCCTTTTCAAGTACATGTACTTAAAAGGAAATTATTTTCAAAATTTTGTGACAATTTTGTAGATTTTTAAATGCAGAATTCAAATCACGAATCATATAAACAAAATTTTGCATCAAAGTTGCTTTATCACACCAACTTTTTACCCCTGTTTAATATTGCACACTGGGGGAAGTCGCCAAGAACCATACTATTTCAATCTACATGATTTGAAAAGTTTCTGTTCTATTTTCAAAATTATTTTTACAGTCATTTGTAGAAAAGACTGAAGAAAACAATATCCAAAAATCATCCAGTTTGGGCTGCAATTGACTGAGATAGATTAACAGATTTAAAATCAGGTGTCCGAAAACTGTTCCAGCGATTTGCGAAATACCGCCAATATAGAGTCTTAAATCGGTCTAGAAACCATATTTCTTGAGAGGTTTAATAGTTTCTTTCAACATGAGTATCTGTGGGAAGGGCATATCATAATTTGAGAGAAATTTGAATGTAAATTGTCCGGAAACTCTTCCGACACCAGTAAAACTGCAGGATAAACTTTAGTCCGACTTGCAGACCTATGACGGTGTTATCTATTTTTTCGTCTTCGGTCTGACTGCTATGTATAGGCAAAACTTGAGAATTTCTGTGCGAAAAAAAAAATTGGGAAAGTCGTCCTTTTTTGATAAATTCCAGTCTCTTCAAGCAAAAAATAACTCGCCCAGTCCTCCTCCCCCTAAAAAATCCCCTCCAGGCCTGGTTTCACCTCTGTGCGCATGACAAACTGTCGTCGGTCAGAGGAAAATCGGAAGAGAAGAAGAGGTAAAACCAGGCTTAGAGGGGATTTTTAGGGGCAGGAGGACTGAGTGAGTTATTTTTTGGTTGAAGAGACTGGAATTTGTCAAAAAAAGGATGACTTGCCGAAATTTTTTTCGCACAGAAATTCTCAAGTTTTGCCTATGCATAGCAGTCAGACCGAAGACGAAAAAACAGATAACACTGTCGTAGGTCTGCAAGTCGGACTAGATAAACTTATGTCCTGTGGATTTTATGTCTCATTTGTAAACTCTGAAGATTGGAAATGAGCCTAATCTTATACTAGCTATTGTATATTGTATATACTGTATACATGTACATGATGTTGTACCCTTCTCTTAGACTAGACTGTTTGAATTTCGTGCAAACTTCTACTTCTCGAACAGGATAGTTTCACTTCGTCTGGTTTGTCACGTGCTTTAGAGCGTGCAGTTATTTCCGAAGGAAACAGTTCGATCTAAAAAGTTTCGTAGTTTCTTCGAGAAGTTTCCGGTCGAGTCAAAATGTAAGACATCTACAGTACTTTAATCAGTTTATCCAAAAAATAAAATAAAATCATCCGATATAAAACTTGAAATGAGACAAAGGGTAAGTGAACAGATTTACACCAGTCTCACCGGGTTCACTAGATGGCGCTTGGGTCATAGAGAGTTCCTACGCTGCTGATTTACGCTGCTGAATCAGCGTATAAAACGGGCTGTCACTCTCTCTAATCAGACTTATACGCTGATGCAGAAGCGTAATCAGCAGCGTAGGAATTTTCTATGACCCAAGCACCTATGTAATCCACAATTCGCAAACTAAGTCATAGGCGTCACTGACGCATGCGTAGGAGATTTACAAGAGGTAATGGCACCAAGAGACTGGATTATTCTGTCTAGGCAGGGGCGGATCCAGAACCCCAACTGCCGGGGGGAGGCACATACAATTTTTGATTGGAATGTAACTTGCAAGGCCCGAAGGGCCGAGCGGGGGAGAGTATGGGAGGGAGTTACCCCCTCCCATTGGTGGGGGCTCGGGGGCGGGCCTCCCCCGAGAAAATTTTGAAATAATGAAGCAATTTGGTAGCATCTGAAGCGTATTTTAACTGAATTTAGAAGGGATTAGGCGCGCATGATTCAGTCAGTGTCAGTAACGATTAGTATATATTTTTTTAAAATTCGACATTTTTCGATGCTATATTGTTTTTGCACGGCATGCAGAGGTCAACATGTTCAGGATTTTCTAAGGAAATGGGCGGATCATGAAAAGTTTTGAAAGGCCCGGGAAGGGAGATCAGCCCATGGGGGGAGTTCCAGCCGTATATTCACGTAAACTAGAATAAAATCAGCATTTCTTGCAAACACCAGGCGGGACCTTACCCCCCCCCCCCCCTAACGTCACAATATCCGCGCTTGTTTGTTAAATTTTGTAAGGTTACAAAAGAAAATAAGTAAATTTATGATAATCCCCGACAAACAAGAGAACACGCATGCCCCATGCCCTATAAGCTGCATCGTCCAGATAAAAAGGTATAATATTTATTGGCAATTCGATTTTAAAATAAAGAAAACTATACATTTTTGTACTTTTTGTAAAATTCTTGGAGGTAGCCGGTCCAAATCTGGCCTTAGCAATTTTAATCATGACCTCAAATTTAAAACGATCTTAAATAAGTAAAATAAATAAATAAATAAATAAATAAATAAATAAATAAATAAATAAATAAATAAATAAATAAATAAATAAATAAAAATAATTATAACAGAAAGCATTCCGACATCAATTTTATAGAAGATGACATGGATAATTTGGTAAAGAAATATGTTTGTTTTATGACTTGCATAAGACTGTTATTCCCTATTCATCCTTCAGATGAAGAAAATCCTATATAAACATCATTCAATGCAGGTTGTTTCCGAAACTTGTATGTCCACGCACAGACGATGGACATCGCCAGGCAGAAATGTATCCTTCCCGACTTTGTAATCTATCCCCGCGAAAAATTTAGAAAATATATTCAAATCGGTGATTTCTGTGTGTTTTGGGGCTATTTCTGACTAATTTCATAGATTTTTTGAAAAAAAAAAAGGTAGTTTAATGCTTCAAAAAGAATGTCATTTAAGTGCCCCTTCGTTGGGCACTGCCGAGGGGGGGGGGGGGGACACGTGCCCCCGGCTTAATCCGCCACTGCTAGGTTCACTCATTCCTATCGAAAAACTTATAAGCAAAACGAATTTTCCACTTTTATATAACAAATTTTCCACTTTATATAACGAATTTTCCACTTTTTGACGGAAGGGCCCGACCATCTTTCCTCTGAATGTCGGTCGGACTCCTCGGGTGAAAACAAGCACGAGCTCGAGGATCCTAAATCGGTAGAACACAGACTTTTTTCGTATGTCCTTTTTTGACATATATCCATTTACATGTTTATCTGTGTGTTGCCCGGACCCCGAGTTTTGCTGTCTTGTTTGTGTGGTCATATAACAGCGAGGAGGTTATTTTTATACAATGAGGTCTACTGGTGACTATACAGAACTGGTCAGGTATTGGTTGACCGAGGCCGAAGGCCAATACAACTTTTTTTCATCGACCCAATATATTTCCGCATCCTCTGTAAAACACTGTATATAACTAATAATATCGATATATTGTTACACGCCTAGTGATTACTAGTATACCAGTAATAAATTTAACCCGCTGGGCGATTTTGATTCTTGAGGTCGAAGAAAGGTGGCCCGATATGTATACACGAAGAGGAACATCCCCTTTACTTGTTTCCAAATCCTGTTATATATCTTGTAATTTATATGATTATATGATCTGGAATAAATACAGTTTAAACTTACATCCCCTCAAACTATTTAGACCAATAAATAAATAAATAAATAAATAAAGAATTCGTTGTTATTTGAATTTGATTGCACTTGGGCACTGGGGTTGTCACCGTGGCGTTGCGGTATGAGCGGTCTGCTTTGTATGCTAGGGGAAGCCGCCGTACGGAGTTTACCGACTTTATAAATAAATAAATAAATAGATAAAAATTCGCCAGTCTAGTTTTTTTTTTTGCTAAGACAAACGTCCATTTTTTTTTCTGTATTTTAACATTTTCGTCTTATTGATTTTCTATACACGATCACTTTGCATACCTCCGTCTGAAATGCATGAAATTTTATTCAAATATCTGTACTTTTCGAGATTCGAGATATTAACCCCCCCCCCCCAAAACGGTTCTTAAGTCAGTGAAAAGTGGGTGGGGGGCTCAACCATGTTTGTGCCCCCCACTTTTCAATCACAAAAGTTCATGATGCATTAACATTGTTTAAAATAGCAACATTTTGTACCATAAATCTACAATTTTCGGTCAATTTTCAAAATTTTTCTTTGGCTCGCTACTGCTCGCCAGTTCTTTATAGACTTTCTGAATAATTCAGCTATTCTGATCCATCCTTTATACATATTATTACTTTATCAATGTACATGAAGACATTTAACTCAAACTGTATAGAATATTATTACATGTACTTGTTAATTATAGAGTGTATAGAAAGTATTTTCTGTTAAATCAATATTTCTTTTTTTTTTTTTTTTGCTTGTTAGAAAATTTGGGATGTTGTGCCCCTCCACATTTTTCAGGCAGAGCTACGCCGGTGCTTTAGATGTCTTTTTTTTCTGAAAACAGGGACGTTAAGTTGTATTTCTTGAGATTAAAGAACGAACAAGTTGCACTGCGATATATCCAACTAAATGTTTAGGGGCCGTATCAAAATAAGTGCCGTATCAAAAGTGTATGTCATGTAAAATGTCACTCCACATCGTAGATCTTCCTCCTGAGCTTCTGTTTCAGATTTTGAGACATTTGCCTGGTCCTGATATCGGTCGAGTTTGTCAAACATGTAGGAAACTGAGAGAGATCGGATCTGTAGATAGTTTGTGGCAGATAAAGTGTAGAAAAGGTTTGTTTATAAATACTCATATTGCACAACACAACATTATGAACGTTATTTATGCAATGCTCTGTCGTCATCATGAATTCAATTATTCCGCGGTCAAGTATTTTAATAAAAGCAACTTATGTTTGATATGACACTGGCAGAATTTCAAGTCCTGTTTTTGACATGACAGAGTGACTTTGGAGACAAAGAAAGACAACTCCTAGTTCATGTGTCTTTGGAGACAAAGAAAGATAACTCTTAGTACAGTGTCATGGGAGACAAAGGAAGACAACTCTTCTTGTCATAGGTTTCATACCTAGAAAAAAGAATTAAATCCAAAACAAAATAAACAAAATAACTATCTGGGGAATAATTTCAATGGAAACTAAGGAGCTTCTTTAATTTTTGTCTAGCACAACCTGGGATAATTTCAATGGAAACTGAGGAGCTTCTTTAATTTTTGTCTAGCGCTAGACAAAAATTAAAGAAGCTCCTCAGTTTCCATTGAAATTATCTGGGGAAAGACTTATCTTTTAATACTGAAATATTGGACGATCCCCTCGTCTCTTCCATGCATCCTCTTTCTTTATTGCCATCTTCTCTTCTTTACCTTTTGCAGGCAAACTTGCGCTCCTATTTTAACATCTATTTGAACATTTTCTAGATTCATTCATATATAGTTTATAGGCATCAATTCCTAGTCATCTACATACATAGGACTACATGTATTTACACCATTGCTCCCTTTGATATATGCAATTGACCCTTCCGAGTGCGAGAAAAATTTGAGAAATTCCATGACGTCACAATGCAATTTCGATGTTTGACCGGAGGTTCAAAGCTTGTTTGACTGAGGTAAAAGCATTGTGACGTCACAAAATTTTGCAGTATAATTTCCCGCAATCGGAAGTCAATTCTGTTTCAATATCAATTTCACCAAATCAATATGATCCTTTTTTTTAGTTTCATTACGAAACAGTGTCAGACTTTAAAAATCTATCATCAATATTTCATTTGTTTCTTATAGAATATAAGTATGCTGTAGGGGGTGGACCAGAAAACTCCTCTTACTACAAAATATATAGCAAAGGTGAGATATATAAACCAAAGACAGTTTCTCTTAAAATTGAAATTAATTGAAATGTGAACATTTTCATGTTGATTCTGTAGAATTTAATGTTCAGTGACCTTTCCTTTCTAACCTGTAAAGGACTTAATATTCATGTGACCTTATTTTCGTGACAACTCGATGACAGATTAGTTCGCATTACTTTAATTTCGCAAGGTCATCATCTGAATTTTTTTTTAAGTTCCTTATTTTCTGTATATGTATATTTCATTTCCTTATCCCCCTCTATTAATTGCGAAATGCTTACTTCAAATAAGGCACAGTCCATTCGATATTCTGTGGGGGGGGGGGGGGGGGGGGGCTTGGGTTTTTTTTTCATAAAAAATCATTTTGCTCTGAATTTTTATGAAAAAAAAAAATTTGCTTATGGTGTGTCAGAAAAATTAATCTTGCTTTTACAAGTAATATGAATTTGAAGAATTACCATAAAAATTGCTTAAAATTCCTGAAAATTTTCCGGCTTGCTTCGATCACCGCTCTTTTCAATATATGTAAAAAAACTTTGGCTTGCTTCGCTCACCATAGTTTTCTCTGAACATTACTTCTTTATATATGGCAAAGTTCATATTAATATCAAAAGAGCGCATGTTAATGAAATATGTATCAATATAATGTATTACTGTATTAAAATAGATGCATGTATCACCATAGAGTCTAATTTTATATACAAGCTTTGAAGGAGAATCTTTTTTAGCTCACCTGAGCCAAAGGCTCAAGTGAGCTATTGTCATAGTGTGGCGTCCGTCGTCCGTCCGTCGTAAACTTTTAACATTTTCAACTTCTTCTCAAGAACGGCTGAAGGGATTTTGATGAAACTTGGTATGCATGAAGTACTAAAGGTCCTCTACCAAGTTTCTTCATTTCAGCTTGATCCCTTCAGGGGTGGATCCAGGGCGGGGTCAAATAGGCCCCAGAGGGTACCCCTCTTCAAAAATCTTCTTCTCCAGTTCCACTGAATGGATTGAAAAACTAATTGTATCTAAGTGATCTAGAAGGATGTACGATTCAAGTTTGTTCATTTCGTTAAAATCCAATAACTAATTTTTGACGCGTTTTTGATGTCTTTTTCGACATTGCATTTTTAATGCAAAAATTGATATTTCTCTTAATATTTTCTTTCTTATTGAAAAATTCTGCTCCAGTTTAATTTAGCCATTTTTAAGCAAAGGAATGCTTTAGTGAAAGAATTTTGCAGAAAGGTTTATTTTTGAATTTTTAATGATTTTTTTAATACTGTAAAAAAGGAAGGGAGGATGGTCATTTTCATCATTTTTGGCATTTTATGGTTCTTCCCATGAATGATTGTTTTAACATTTATCATATTTATTGTAAGGAATGTAAAAGTGAAAGAATTTTCTCAATATCTTGACTTTTAGATTTTTAATGATTTCATTAATACTGTAAATAGGCATGTTTTCTTTGTCAATGAGTCCCAAGGTAGCGAGTTCAAATCCCGGCTGGGCCTTAAAAAATTTTTTTCTTTATTTTCATTTTTCATCCATATTTTAAGCTTTGAATGCTATTTTTAACTTACCTGAATAATTTTAATGCCATTTTTGCCACTTTTTGAACTTTGGAATTTTTTATGAAGTTTGGCATTTTCTCCATATTAATTTCCCTTGAGTTCATATTGATATTTTGAAACCTATATCCTAGGTAAAATTAAATTAATGAATGCTTGTGTGATAGCATTTTTGATTAACAACATGTACAATTTGAATTAATAATAATTCTTGTATTCTATAGAGTATAAAAAGGGGGGGGGGGGGGTCAAAATTTCTGTAACAACATCTGCTGACAGATTTTTTTTTCTTTTAGATGATATAATAAGAACTGGACAAAATAATATTTTTTTTCTAATTGGCTTGTATATTAATGAACTAATCAGAGTAAATACTAATCTTTCTTTCATTTACTCCATCTAACAGTGGTTTTCTGCACTTAATATTTCTTAAGGATGACATCTGATGCCTCTTTAGGTTGTCCATCCTTTCCCCGAAAGAGAGAGATGTTAGGGTGCTCTTATTATTTTTCTTTAACTATTTCTTTTAATAACTTAGTAAATATATGATCTTCTGCACTCATTTATTGCATGTTTGTCAGATTAAGTTACTCAATTCTTTTATATACATTATTTGCTATAACTTTATTTTTTGAATTTTTTTTTTTTTTTTATATTTTAATCTAGATATGCTGTGCGTGCACATAGACCCAAGGATTGTGGGTTCAAATTCAGGCACTGGCATCCCAATTTTTTTTTTCATTTTTTGCATTTTGCAAGCTTTTTAAGCACTTTTAAATCATCTGAATACAAAAAAAAACCTTCTTTTTTCTTTTTCCATTTTCATTTTCTCCATTTTGCGCACTCATTTATTGCATTTTACTTTTTTGGAATTTTTATGATATTTTTTAAAATTATTTATGGCATATGGACCAAAAAATTCTGACTATGGCTCTGGCTCTAACATTATTCAATGTCAGTATGTTCAGAGTGTGCATGGATATCAGGTGAGCGTTGTGCCCCCCTGGGGCTCTTGTTTTAGCTCACCTCACAAGAGAGAACTTATGCTATCACCCTGTCGTCTGCATCTGCGTCCGCGTCTGCACTAATATGTTAAGAAGCTTTATTTCTTTATTATAAGTGCTAGGAAGGCCAAACTTGCACAGATGATGCATCTTTATGTGTAGATCACAAATCAACGTTCAAATGTAGGTCATGACCTACATTTACTGTTTGAGTGCACATGTTGGGAAGATTTGGGTATAAATGTTAAGAAGTTTTATTTCTGTATTATAAGTGCTAGGAAGGCCAAACTTGCACAGATGATGCATCTTTATGAGTAGATCACAAATCTACGTTCAAATGTAGGTCATGACCTACATTAACCACTTGAGTGCACACGTTGGGAAGATTTGGGTATCAATGTTAACAAGTTTTATCTCTATTATAAGTGCTAGGAAGGCCAAACTTGCACAGATGATGCATCTTTATGAGTAGATCACAAATCTACATTCAAATGTAGGTCATGACCTACATTAACCACTTGAGTGCACACGTTGGGAAGATTTGGGTATCAATGTTAACAAGTTTTATCTCTATTATAAGTGCTAGGAAGGCCAAATTTGCACAGATGATGCAACTTTATGAGTAGATCACAAATCTACATTTAAAGTTAGGTCATGACCTATATTTTCGGTGTGAGTGCATACATGTGTATGTTAGGGAGATTTGGGTATCTATGAATAGAGTACACCCATTCATGCAGAATTTGGTTCAATAAATGAAATACTCTACTCCCCTTTTATATTTTGTTTTTATGTGGTATCATTTTTGTTGGTTCTCAGAAGGACAGATTTTCAAATTCAAAACTGTGTAATCTTTGACTACTTTCTGTTTGCTGCCATGATAAAATGCTGCCATGAGGTGAGCTTTGTAATCTTTGATTACACTATGTTTATCTTTTGGACTGACTTTTTATTAGCAAGGACTTTATTTTCGCGTTTGATCAAGCTCACGAAATTGCGCGAAAATAAAGCCTATTCTAATGAAAAGTAGTTTACAGTATGATACCCTGGAATTTGCCAAAAATGACAATTTTTACTCAAAAAATGTAGTGCAAAATGATAGAAGGAATGCACCTCTCCCCATGAAAACAATCCTTGTAAATGTAATATTTACCAAGTGTTAACTCAAGTAAATTGTTTTTCAGTTCTCCACAAATATGGAAAATCAGTGGGGTTATGGAGACGTGATAGAAAAGTGTATGGTGGATTGGTCTGGATAAGGGTATGTTATGTTAATCTGTCTGATTGATTTATATGTTGTAGAAATTCCTTGAATTTTTGAAGATTACAGATGTAGCTCTATTCTTATCATGTGGACCCCCGCCTCATCGCTCCTTTGAGAAAAGGAGCGATGAGGCGGGGGTCCACACGATGCTCTTTTCTATGTATAGGTTTGAAGGTAATTTGAAGTTTCTTCATGAATAAGAAGTGGGCGGAGTGAAGCAAAGCCCCTTCTTATTCATGTAGAAACTTCAAATTACCTTCTAATCGACTTTGATGGCAACTACCCCAATGGCGTAGTGGTTATAGTGCGCCTGCATAGCATGCTGAAGGTCTCCAGTTTGATCCGCGCTCATTCCCCATATTTTTCAAGTATATACTGTTCAGCTTTTGTAGGATGCAGGATCCGTGATGACCAAGAAGACGGTTTCCTCACAGATTCTTCAAAAATAAGACAAACAATTTCAGAGCCTGTGATGGGCTTAGCTCAAATTTTGCAATCTAACGAACTTTTAATCAATAGGCACATATGCATTTATTAAAGAGGGAATCTGAAATATTTTCTGTGTCTTATTTGATGGTATTACCGTAAATTACAGTAGACAATTCACAAAAATAGCAAACCAGACTTGGAATATTCAAATGTGAAAATTTAACTATGATATCACATTAAAAGACTTACGGTGCCTAATGAAATTTATCAGGGATGTATGTTATGAAATATACCTTAATGTTTTATCTTAGTTTTATCTAAGGTATGAAGTTACTGATTCAAAAATATTACTCAACCTTTATCAAACAAGCCGTTTGCATGTAATTATGATGTACAGTAGTGTTGTAATGATAGTCCCCGATGTCGCCGCTATCGTCGTTGAAACTTGAGAGTCGATGACTATTGATACTGGTTTTGAAAATTGATTGTCGCTGTTGAAGTAACTTTGACGCAAAATATGATCTCAGTGCGAAATGTCTTCAAAACAAAAGTAGATGCGCTCACGATGGTGGAGTTAAGGTCAAGGAGGATCATATCCCGGGTTTACTAAGTCTGCCGCGTGCGACCATTTGGCTTTAGAAAGTAAAAGAAGGCCTTACTTCTAAAGCAAGCCTTGAGATTTTGTTATTAAGAACAAGGAATGTTCAATATTTAATTTATTTCCATGATTTTAAATAAAAATCACATTCTTAAATCATAAGCACTGAGTATTCTCCTTCTTAAAAGATACAAAATGTACAACAATTTTCTACAAGAAAAAAGTCTGATTATTCAGATTGTGATATCGATTGTGCTCCTCTGATAGTTTCCGATGATTGATAGTGAAATTTGTAGCTGGAATTATTTTTGTATCTTAAATGAGATTTTCAAATTGATGTAAGCTTTCTTTCCATTTTTAGTATGAAAAAGAAGGAATAGTTGGATCAGAGTTACTTGCCCCTTTGAGCCCTAATGTGAAAGAATCCATGAGGAGATTTGATCTGTTCAACATATCATTGACTTCAGAAGATGAGGTCAAGGTCACATGTACAGCAGAGGTCAAAGGTCATCCATGTAGTGTTAAAGTTAAGCCTAAAAAGGTACAGTAATTTTGTGTTTATGATTGAGTGTTAGGGTGCATGTATAAATTTCTGAGTGACTGCGAATTACATTGTATAATTTTCTATTTTTAGCTCTACTGGTCAATGACCAGTCGAGCTTATGCAATCGCCCCATGTCCGATGTCTGTCCATCCGTCTGTCTGTCTGTTAAACATTTTTTTTTGTGGTTTCAAGTCTTCTCTGAAACTATTGATGATGGAAAGTTAATTCTTTTTGCAATATGATAGGTCTATGGTCTAGTTGTGCACCTGATATTTTGTTTGAGCCCCTGACCCCCATGGTCTTAGAAAATGGACATGGTCATTTCTTTCTATATAACTCTATAGTTATTACCCTTGGACTTATGATATTTCCACTATAGTTATTACCCTTGGACTTATGATATTTCCACTATAGTTATTGCCCTTGGACTTATGATATTTCCACTATAGTTATTGCCCTTGGACTAATGACATTTCCACTATAGTTATTGCCCTTGGACTTATGATATACACTATAGTTATAGTTTTTCAGCTGATTTTATAAATCTTGAACTGGATTTTTGTATGGGAATGATCAAGTTTGAGTTCAGTTCTGATAAAAGTGTTTGAGGAATAGTTGCAGGACTCTGACTTATGCTACAATGGGACTTATATTGCTTGGCAATGAAAAACTTCTCTTGAAAATATCTTGCTTTTGAAGTCCAAATAGAAAAATGACAAAAGGAAATAATGTAATATGACATTTAACAGTTAACAAAGTGTGCCATAGCAGAGATGATGAAAACAAAGTGTCCCCAATTAGAGACTTTGCATTTTTGAATGTCTAAACATATACATATATGTATTATAAATTCGACAGGATTCCAACATGTCCAAAGTGTAATTTCTGCCACAGTTTATATGAATATCTAACTCATTTATTGTTACAGGGAACTTGTAAATACACCTGCCTAGATACAAGTAACCATCTGTATGGTGATAAAAAGATAGATCTAAAAAATGATTCCAGTTTGATAGAGGTGCGTCATTATTTATGTTTATTGTTTTCAAATTAATTGTTTTGCTTTAAAGAGACTTATATATTTGATTAAAATATTATTTATTTCCTACATTGAGCTACATGTACTAAGATACCTTTTTCTATTTTCCACATTAATCATAAAATGTCTAAAAAATAAACAGAGCACTTTTATTGAATTGCTTCATTTAGCCCATCGCTGACATTCATCAAATTTCATATTTGACTAATTTTAAATGTGCCTACAAGGGAATGCTTTTCATTTTGTTGTCTTGTTTCTATGCTTTTGTTATAATTTCTTTCAGATTTTAAATATATGGTTAGACAATGAGAGGGGGAGCGATGGTGATAATGACATGTATCATTTCACATACTATGGCAGAGGAATGGACTTCCTGAAAAACATGTTAGCATTTTCTTATCAATCTATATGTAAAGAAGAAGTAGAACAATGGTACATGTGCACCACTGATTTTAGCTCAACCAAATCTTAGCGGAAACAGGGCAAATTGAATTTTTAGCATAATCAGGAATAAGCGCACATGTCGTATTTTCCATTATGATCTATAAAAGTTTTATCATATCGTTTAATGGTGATGTAGCACAGTCTGAACGATGCTAACTCCACTTAAGTATGAAACCCACAAAAATAAGTACACATGCAGTTTTTTAAGTTGAATGAATTTACATATACATGTATCGGTATAGTCATGTTTTATCTTCACATCGGTAATTCTTTTGAAATCAGACTAGTTTAATCAGAAGTTTTTACTATGTAAACATGAACTCATTCCATTTTCAGACATACCTATAAATTGAAACCACTTGTGATACAGCCCCCCGTTCAGGATAAAGATGTTCCTCTACAGCCTGGATTATTTAAGGGGACATACAGTGCTCATGGAATTGAGATTATGAATGTTGAATATTCCCAAAATTTCAATACCCTCACACTCACTAAAATAACTGTAAGTGTTTTTAAAGATTTGTACCAAAACCTTTGGATTTTCTATGAAATTTGTAATATTTGAAAAAGAGAAATATTTTGATCTTATCAAAAATAATTTTAATGTAGAGTGAGCCAATATTTGATTTGCCTTGCCAGTTATGTAGATTGTACATGTATTTTCAACATTTTCACATAATTTTGAATTTTGAGATAATATTTGTAAAGTTGTACAATGATGATAAACATTTCAGTTCCAAAATCAATGAACTCAACAGCATACAATTACAAAGCAAAAGAGGACAAACAAGCAAGCAAAAAGAATACTTGTGATGTGTCATGTGAATAGAATTTGAGCAAGCTGAGGTACTGATAGTCCTGTAGACTTTCATTTACCTCAGCATGGTTATTGAAAGAAAATACAAAACATCTGTCAATTCAATATAGACTTTCATGTACATCTCCTTTGTACAGGGTGATCCTAATGTACCAGCCACCAAAGTGAGTGTTAAGGTAGATCTCCTGCGTCCTATGGTACTTACAGCCAATCAGCAGGAATCAATAGACAATCTGGATGGAGTTGACACTGCCCATATAGAGCCAGGAACCAAGTTAGAACCTCAGCCTTTTGTCTTTCCTAGGAACTGCTCTGAGAGGAGTGGCTTTAATCCACCCAAAACATGCTTATTCAGGTGATTAATTTTTCATCTCACCAATCTGATGGAGACATTATAAAAATGATCATGATTTTTTTTTCAGAATATTTTACATTGTCAGTCTAAGAAGTACTCTATGATGTCAGAAAGATCTTTGATTGGTTTTAAACATCAGGAACTGTCAAAATAGAAAGAAACCCTATGATAAGATCATGTTTTGTGCAGGTCACTTTTTTTCCAGATTGATAGGTATTGCAATAAACATGATAATGATCGTTCTGTGTATTGTTTTACCTTGCAGTTGATATGAGTGATTAATCACTTTTGATTGGCAAGTGATAGGGCTTTAATTTGTCCGACCTTTTGTCACCTGATACTAACATTTAGATTTTGACACCTTCACCTTAAAATTTGACTGAACAGGATAAGTGCTGCTTATAAATTACATGTATAAAATCAGTATCCTAATCCGCAATCATTTTTCCAACAAAATTGTGTTTTTCACAGGTACCATGCTCAGGGTCAGATAGCTGGACATGGCTTCCGTAGTCCCACATGGAGCCCTGGACATTTTGTTGTTTTTGATGAAGACACGTTCGGAATGATATGGCTTCAGCTTGAGTCCTTCAGTCTTTACTCACGAGTTATGGAGAAATTTGATTTTTCAAAACTGGCTCAGGAGCATGAACTTACAAGATAAACTGAAGGATAAGGAAGAAAATTATTCACTTTTCTTTTATCAAGTGTTCACAAAACTCAAAGGATCACAAAGACTTTTGTGTTGTGGCACAATGCACAATATTTACATTCTGAATTTTATTCCCTATAGACTGCAATGTTAAGAAGATGGTTGATATTTGCCCATAGATTGCCATCTGTAAAATGATATTGCCATCTTTGTATTTCTAAACAGAATGGCAGCCATCATGTCGGTTACTTATAAGGTGTCAAGATTTTAAACTGTTCATTTGTAATTTATCAAATGAATTGTAAGATTTTTCAAAGTAATTCCAAATAGTAGTCAAACTGTACATTTAATGTAACTACATTATTCATGCAGATCTAGTCCACATATCACAACTTCTGAAAATAATGTTTCCTGTTCTTCGCCATGAAAAACCTTAAAGGCAAAGTGAGTCCTGTAAAGAACTGTGTTGTAAAAAGTAACAATTTGAAGATGTTGAATATTCTAACTGCACAGGCCCCTTTACATCAAATCAAATGTATCGTTACAAATCTCAATTAAAAAATAAACATGTTTGATTCAACATTGTGCAGCTACAAACTCGATTTCTTTAATTTGTACTTAATGAAAACGTCTGTTACAATGAACAAGTAGATGTAGATTTAGCTCTTTGTTTGACTTGCGTGCATGGGTGTGACAGAACAGATTTGACGCTGAGCATAAATTAACGTCTATCGTCTCACCGTATCTTCCCTAGAACCCAACAATTGGAATCGGGTTATTGTTTGATTGCAGCTCAGCTTCTTAAATGAGAACATTTGATCATTGCGGAATTCTTTAACTTTTGAGAGGCTGGCACCTGTTAACTTCAATCAGCTGGTGAATCATTTTGAAACGGAATCACAAAATACATGCACGCTAAGAAACTGACGAATGAGAAAATTGTTTACATTGCAAGACTTGTTCATTAAGAAAACATTTTCTGGATTGTGTACTGTGAAATTTCTGCAAACTCTTTATTGAAAGTACGTCTTGTTAAATGGCACTATATTTCTTGACGCAGTTGGCTGCTTCCTTAGCTTAGCCTTCGTAGTAAACACTCTCAGAAACCGTGGGAAATTCAAAATATAAGAAATGAATGTTATTCGGATGATTTTACGGGGAATTTATATTACCATCTGGATTTTGTAAATTTATCATGACGCCCTCCCGAACATGATTCAATTTATCAAAATCCAGATGGTATTAAAAATTCCCCATAATATCCATCTGAATAATATTCATTTCTTAAATTTAATGTAACAATGTACAGACACACAGCAGTGGAGATGATACATGATTTTGCCCACCCTTATAATGTTTTAATCAGGTCTCTAAAATTGTTATGTATATTTGTTATGTACATGTATATCTGTGATAAAATCTTTTGATTTTTAAACAATGCAATGGAATTTTTAAATGTGTTTTGTATAGTAAGCTATTGTTTAGAGATATTCTTTTATCACATATTTACTTAAGGTCATGTCATGTTTGCTACAACATGTATGGTCTCTTTATATGATCTGAAGTATTTCACATTTAGAAAGATATAAAGTCTGTAGTTTATAGATTCAATGAAATTCTAGTAATCTGATATATCATGTAGCTCCATCTCTTTTTATACCTCATTTCGAACCATTATCTTTGGATATAAATAGACCCTTAATCATGGGTTGAACACATCCTTTTGATTGTTGTTTTATTTGGTCGGATTTCAAAGCGATTCCAGTCTATGAATTGACGATGTTTGTCTGTCCGTCCGTCTCTTGTCAACATTTTGGTTAAAGTTTCTCGATGAAGCAAAATCTAAAGAAGTGTATGCAGTAGAAACTTGATATAATACATGTAGGTTACCCATGACAAGACCTTTCAATTTAGGCTGTAACATTTGACCTCATGACCTTGACCTACTTTAAAAAACTTTTAGTTTTGGGCTATGACTCTTCAAGTGGGTGTCATAGCTCATTTATTGGAATGCTAAACTTCTATCCTTAAGAGAATGAGGCTGTGTTATTGTGTAGATTTCTTGTGTAATAAACTTTATGACCTTTGACCTAGTGACCTGGAGCTTAGACTTTGATTTACTTAAAAGATATAAATTTGACTATATCTGGATCTATTTCTGTATTAGGTAGGGCTTTGATATTTCTCATTTAGATACCTTCTGACGAGATCTTTTACTTGATACAACGACCTTTAACGTAGTGACCTTGAACTAGTGACCTATAATGATTTATGTTTCTTTCCCATCTTTTTTATACCCAAATTAACAAACACCAACTTGAGTTTGGTCAAAAAATATAAAAGATACATCATTTTTAAATTTGAGCTATATAGGCCCAAACATATGGGCATTCATGAACTTTTTACTGACAAAAAATTACTTTGCAATTCTGCCATACCGTCTTTATTGGATTTTCGCTTGTGAAATATCTCGTGTACCCATTAGATGTCCCTGGTTCTCAATCAAAAGTATGTTTCTGACATGTCTTTGAATGGCAGTTTACATTTTATGAATTCATATGTGGAACTTAAAAGAAAAGAAGTACAATGTTGCTGCTTAACAGGTCTCTCAAATCGCTTTAATGTTATACGTCTTCAAATTCAATAGCCTCATTTAAGAACAAATAAAGGAGCTGATAAGATAAGGGCTGTATTTAGCCCTGAATCTCATCAAGTATTTCTTCTACACAATGATTTATACACAAGAAAAGCTTGATAATTACTTCAATGTAATGTATTTGGAGACTCCTCATACAACTTTTATTTTGATAAGCTTATTTCTAGATACTTAAATTACAGTCTAAAGAGTAGGGGGTAGCCATGTTGAAACGCAGCTAATATCGTTAAAAAAAGCATTGAAAATTAAGAACTATCTGGCTAATATGAATATCTATAAACTTTAAAACATAGTTATAGTCTAAACAAGATACTAGAAATTAAATTCAAAAGACTGGTCTCAATTTTTTCCATAAATTTTCAAATCTTGAATCTGGAATATGGTTGCATTTTGTATTCATTGACTACAAAGTAGGCATTTTACCGCGAAATACACATTAAGTAGAAATAAACTGCACACTCCTGTTTATTTCATTCCAAAATCTTGTGCATTTTATGTGAACATGTTTATAATAAATAAATGAATGACTTTAAAAGGGGAAAAAATAAATTATGCTTATATTATGGCCTAAAACACAGATTTTTAAAAAGCCCCCCACCCTCCCTTTTACAGTTTTTTGTCTCTGTTGCATCGTTCCCCCCTTAGCTACAGAACCCCACTGTGTCAAAAGATGTGTATTAGTGATATACACCTTCTGTAAAAGTGGCGTTCTGTAGCTGAGGGGGGAACAATGTTTTAAAAAACTTTTACATTTTCCATTGGTTTCTATAGAAAAAAGACATATTTTGCCCCAAAATTTAGGAAAACTGTGCATAATAAATCTATTCAACTGCTGATTATGATGAAACCAAGAACTGGCATCAATTTTGCGAAAGAATTTTTTTGAAGTTCCCATTTTGAAAATTCCACTTTTTCAGGGCAGATTTTACGCCTTATCTTATCAGCTCCTTTGCAGCATGGACCAGACATACACGTTCCGGGTACTTAACCCTCGTCAGTGATCCTCAATCTAAACATGTAATATGGCGAAAGAGTGTGAAAGTTTTTACGTCCAAAATGTACCGAAAGACGTAGCAGGATGGGTGGGATATGATGCTACTGGACCCACCTTTTAGAAATGTCAAGAAATTTTGATAACAGGAATTTTCGAATGCGCCGAATAAACTGATATGATAAATATAAACTGTGAAATGAATACACCATTTCACGTTTATAAGGACAAACAAAACCAAAAAGAAAAAAAAAAAAAACTCAAAATTTTCTACAAGGAGCAGAGAAAATCCAAAATTGAGTTGAGCCAGGTACCCTAGAAGCGTAAACATGTGTTGCGAATTTTTGTCAATCTGGACACTGGGAGAGGATGTGATCATAGGATATCATTAAATTAACTCGCTACATAAATTAAAAATGGTTCAAATACTGTCGCACTATGATCACATAATGGAATCTTTGAAAATAAAACTTCGAAATATATTCTTAATTTTTAAGTGAATATATTTTCTTTTATAAAAGTCACTTGATAGTCAGAAAAAATTGAGGAAGAACATGTCCGTTTAACATATTTTGTCATAACGTTAAGTTACAACTACACTGCTTTTGATTTTGTGATGCATTATTTGCAATATCAGTATGATGTTTTAGATACTCTCTGATCGTAATGCGAATGAAAATATCATATCTATTTGACAAATTTTGTTCATCATTTGAATCTCTTATCAATTGAAGACAAAAATTCGATAAACTTTACAGTCTCTTTGGACGAATATAGACATTTAATGAACAATTCTTTCTCGTATAAAAATGAAGTCGAAGGGTTCAAACTTCTAAAAGTATTTTACTATCTAAGTTGTGATACTGACAATACAAGTAGCAGTACTAGTGGTTGCTTTACAAGTAATTTTATAACATACTATTGACCAAGCTGTACATTTGGCCAAATCTTATTTGGACGAAACAATGGTCTTGCTGAAGTCAAACGATATTTTCTTCTTTCTATTGGACTTCCAAGATGGCTTTGTACTTCAGACATTAACTCATGTTTTCGGTTGGTAAATTCAATATAAAATCGCAGTCTGATGAATGCCTTTGCAACTGAATTGGTTATTATGGATGCACGAATGTGGTCATAATTGACGAATATAATCTTCCTGTCCATAAATCGCGTGTAGAGATTCCAGGCTATTCTCCATTCAACGTTCGTCCATGGTTGTTCCAGGTTGAAATAATCATGTGAAAGGAAAATGATGACATTTCGTGACTGCATCAAACTTTCTCTGGTAGATTCTTCTCGTATGCTCCCCAAATTCAGATCTCTAAAAGGTAAGAACAAACGATATCCTCTACGTTCGAGGGAGGGAACAAACCGTTGAGCTACCCAAGAAAGAAGCTCCAAATCTCCTTCGTCCAGGGAAATAAAAGCGTCAAATCTGATTTCTCCAGAACTTTCATTTTGATCTGCTTGTCTGAATTTCCTCCACATCAAATAGATTTCTATTTGATATATATTGGATATGATTGCAATAACACCAATGATTATAGAAGCAACGGTCATTGAAACAATAACTATTTTCATCGTCTGAATACCACTGGTGCATCCAAAGGTATCTTCTGATATGTTGAAGATGCTTACGTTCTGCATTCCGTCAATGACACACATAATAGATATATTACACTTACCATCACCTTTTACCTGCAACCATTCTTTCACCCAAATTGTGTTACATGAGCAATCCAGGGTTAAGGCACCAAACTGGAACGCACAGGGATCACGGAATTGGATATTCCTTGGAAATTTTCTTATTCTATTATTTCCAAAAAGTGAAATGTTCACAGCATTCCGGCTTTTATTCACAAAGAACTGAGGTATGGTCGAGATATTATTATCCGAAAGGTCAATTTTGGAAATATTTGAAAGGTATTTGACATTTTCTATTTTGTGAATACTATTACCACTCAGGTCTATATCTAGATTATGATGCATCGGTAAAGGACTGGGCATTTTGTTCAAATCTTGGCTGGAACAATTCACAACAGTCCTGTTTTGACTTGGCTGTTCATAGCATCTGCAAGGCTTAGAACAGTTCCTCTTTATTTCACACACAAACATATCAAGGGATTTATTTCTCACCAAATGAACTATCAAATCACCTTTCATATGTTCTGGACTTGCACAACGTAACTCGAAGAAGTCCCTGTATACATGGGCAAGGACATCTTCAGACAGAGCAAGGAATGGCTGCAATTTACAATCGCAAGGAAACTTAGCATCTCTGATATCAAACGTGAAACCCATAAGTTTTCCTAAAAGTGTTAAGTCTTTAAAGCCAAGGTATTCAAAATCCATAAACTTGGTAAATTGGTTTCCTCTGAAATCAACCCTTCCGCCACTACCATAAGTTATATTGGTCTTAACAACCCATTCATTTTCATTTGTTATTTCTGTTATATGATTATCTGATAAATCAGTCTTGCAGAACGGCGTTTCGAGAACTATATCTATGGCATCAATAGAAGTGAGGTAATTGTTACTTAGATCAAAGTGATTAATGCCACTTCCTGCGCTCGATATTGTCCCAAGTTCAAATAATGCTATCCTGTTGTACGACAAGTCCACTTTTCTTATATGTCGTAACTTCAGAAATGTATTTTGTCTTACTACAGTGATCTGATTATGCTTCAAAATAATCGTATCAAGGTTCACTAGACATGAAATATCACAAAGCTTTCTTATATAGTTGTAGCTAAAGTCGATTTCCACAGTGTTTGGGAGGTCACAAAGATTTACAGGAAAGTCAGACATATACCCGTTAACATGTGACATTTTGATGACATCATGAGATCCATTTTCCCGATCGACAACTTTGCTCCTTCCTTTGATATCAATATATTCCAAATAAAGTCTCCGTGAAGTAAAGTTTGAGTCACATGACCACTCTGGTACGGCGTCACACGAACAACAACGGTCCTGATCTGTAGCAAATGTATGTTTACTGCATTCGTCAGGGCAAAACAAAAGTTTGTTCGTCTTCTCCCATCTGTAGAAATTCGAACACTCTAATCTACCTTTTGGTATATTGGTAAGTAATGATAAAAGAATGAGTATAAGACTGATCCATGCCATTGTACCATGCAAAATGAAACGATATTGTTAGTACGAATTCTATTTTTATGACACCTTATGTAAAACTGATTCCTAATGTCAAGATCTTGCGATTGGTAGCTAAGCGAAAACTTAGGTAAACAATATTAAAGATAATCTTGAAATGAAATTGGAATACAAAGGATTAGCAAAATTTATTGTAGACATAAATATGTCATACTATAAGCACACCAAGACATGTACTTGCATTTTAGAATTGAAGACAGTGTAACAGACTTTACCTATATACATGAACCCTTTAAAGCGCCATGATATTGCAGAAGAAAATCTATGATTTATGGCTATGGACTGATTCCTCCCTACATACACACAAAATTATTGTATGCAATAAATGTTCTTAATAAGTCAAGTACTTGACTTATCAGTATAACCACTTCATGTGTAAAAACCAATGTTCCCACCTCATTTCAATCTAAAATTATATCAACGTCATATACACCTTTGATTGTAATAAATGTTCTAAATGTAGCATAGTATGCCTCTTTTTGCCCTTTAAAACTGTTTGCAAGTGGATACATTGAAAATAATTTCAGTAGTAGAATGGAAACACGATGGAATGAAAAATAGAATTTATAAATATCTGTAGCTATATCAGTCTTCCAAAAAGATTTTAAAACTTAAAGTTAGATTTTCTGTTTTTAGTCTTTCTTTCTGTTCTAGTGGAAATCCTGATGAAATGACAAATATGGATAATGACCATATACCTGTATACAGCACAAAATCGATAATTCAGAAAATCAGAAACCGAAGGCATACAAAATCAGGATAAAACAGGAACCAAATCAAGCAAACAAAAACCTCCACCATATGAAAAAAATCAACTGTTCCAAAAGAAATTCTAATGATTTTGCCTTGCCCTTGTTTAAGCTAATTTTGAGATTATTTTGTGAACAGAAATTTTCGAATGCATTTGAAGAAACTATCAACCGAAGTTGATCAGACTTCGCTACATATGCCTTCGAGGACGCCTAGTCCACTATCAGCAACACTCACCAAATGGTACAAATATTACACCTCTTCAAATTCATAGTATCATTAAAGAATAGATAAATATGCAGCATGGACCAGACATGCACGTTTCGGGTACTTAACGTAGCAGGATGGGTTCTATTGTGCATTCCTCGATAGTAAAAAGGAAGGATGTTTGCCCTTAATCAGGTTAACTTTACCATTTAATATGGCCGTCCTAAGTCGGCAGGGATTAGCCACTGGTCTCGTTGGTCTTTTGTGTTACAAGTGTGTATGACAAAAGAGATGATTTTAGATTCAACATAGTGAATTTCCCCTGGCTTGACGGTGATGTTCCTAGATAACCGTCCTATGGTATCTACATTTCACAGCTCATCCGGTATGCCAGAGCATGTAAAATGTTGAATTATTGTCGACTTCTTTTGAAATTCGGATCAATACAGGCAACATAGTATATTACTTTGGGTATATCACAACCTGCACTGTATGGTGACATAATGAACATGATAAGAAGGATCAAATGTTAAACGTCTTTAAAAGATAGACAACATAACTATCGAAAATGCGTCAGAATCATCAAACGCCTTTTATACCGTGGATATGATCCTAATATCACCAGACGGACACTAGGATTGGTACTTGACCAATCTACAGTCTTGTACCAGCGCATTCTTAAAACTTGCACTCTGACTGACTGTGACGACGGGACTCCATGACTCCATGACTCCATGACGGGCCCTGTCCAAAACTCTTTAGAGAAGACAGGACCCCGACCACCTGTCCTCTCTGAATGTCAGTCGGACTCCTCGGATGATAACATACATGAGCTCCCGGCGGCAGAGCACGGATTGTATTACGTACGCCCTCTTTTGATATCCATTCACATATTCATTTGTGTTGCTTGGGCCCCTGCGTTTTGCGGTCTTGTTTGTGTGTGTGTGTGGTCATTTGACAGTGAGGAGGTTGTTTTACACCACAATTGTAGTTCTTCGAGACCTCTGGGTAATCGGAAAAGTGGGAGGGTTGTGCGCACGTAATCCAGGATAAACACAACTTCTGCTTTTTCCGTGGCAGATGGCTTTCCTAAGTCGGCACCGGTTGCCCTTTGGTCTCGTTGGTTTATGTGTGGCCTTTTGTGTTTGATGTTACTGTGATGCGCGTCGACGTTCCTTGTCCTTTTTGCGTCTCCTCCTGTGCTTGTCTGCTCTGTGTTTTTGTACTGGGTTATTTGGAGTTTTGCTGTGGGTGCTGCATCCTGGTGTTGTTGGAGTTCCCCTCCTTTGTTTGATGTCGTATTATGTTTTACTTGTCCCTGTTTCGTCTCTTGCTGTGTATGTCTACTCCGTGTTTTTATGATGTGGTTCGAAGTCTAGCTGTGTATGTGAGCTTCAGTCTCGTCTTTTGGTTTTCACATTCCATCATTAGAAAGATCGACAATTTTCTTTTAATTTGTATATATTTTTGTGCAACAGCAGTGTGACAGACAGACGGTAAACGGACAAAGTGATCCCTAAGCAGTCGACACAAAAACAAATGATTTTATGTGTTTTGATTGGTAAGTGATGTGGCTTTGATATATAAATGCTAGGGCTTTGATATTTCACATGTATATTCCTTATGAAAATACCTTTCTAAACATACCATTATTTTTTACCAAACAAAGGAGGGGATCTCCAACAACACCAGGTTGCAACATCCACAGCAAAACCCCAAAACACCCAATGCTACCAAGTGACCCTGACCTAGATATTTGACCTACTTTCAAAGAAAAAATAATAAGTCGCTTAATAACAAACGTGGGTCCTGTAGCATCATATCCCACCAATTCTGCCACATCTTTCGGTGCATTTTTTGACATAAAAAAATCACACTTTTGGCCATATTATTGTTTAGACTGAGGATCACTGACGAGGGTTAAGTACCCGAAACGTGCATGTCTGGTCCATGCTGTAAATTTATCTGGTCTTAAATGATGCTATTGAATTTAAAGACGTTTAACATTAGCAGGCGACACAAGCATTCCTTGGAGTGCTATTTTTTTCTCAGGTGATGATGCGTTTATTAGCATGGGGAATACCCTTCTTTTTATTCCACATATTTACCATTTGTTATCAACAAGGACATATTGTAAATATTGGTGTGTATTCAAATTATCTAATCTCGAACAACTACGTAATGCTGGATGATATCCATCTTGATCACTGAAAGCGTGATAAACAAGGGTTCGTCTCAAATATTCGTTGCTCCCCAAAAATCAAAGTTAATGTAAATAAAACACTATTAAATCAATTCATTAAATTTACTCATTAGACTTATTAAATCAATCATACTCATTAGACTTATTTCAGTAGCAAATAACATTACTAAGAAAATCTCTCTAAGATAAAATCAGTGTTGACTGAAACACTAAATTGAAGCTAGGAGAGTTCTGAATCCTTCAAAGATTCATGTAAATATTAATCACTGTCGATCTCAAATTCTTGACTGAATAACAAGCAAATAATCTTAATACTAGTATGTTTTTAGAATAATCATTAGAGTATCTCTATCAAATATGTACACCACGCTTCCTCACGACAAAATTAATGATCAATTGTCCAAACTCATCAAATGGTGCTTTAATCGAGAGGGGAAAACTTATACTTGTACATTTGAATCAAAGGGTTTGTTTTCCGCTACAGAATACAAATCATACAAATCATGGACATGTAGTGACCTGTGTATTGCCTTGTCCTTTCTTTTGGGCAATATTTATGTAAGATTCGGTGAGAATCTCTGCAAGCTGGTTGTAGGAATCCAAATTGGTACCAGTTGTACGCCTCTTGTTGCATATTTATTTCTATAAACGTATGAAAAAGAATGTATCGTTAAATGTGAGGTCCTTAGTATATTCGTAGATTTCGTGTAACTTCCAGATATCTGGGTAATTGGAGAAGTGAGAGGGTTGTGCGCACGTAATCCAGAATAACCACACCATTTGCTACTTGCGTGACAAATGGCCGTCCAAAGTCGGCACCGGTTGCCCATTGGTCTCGTCGGTTTTTGTGTAGTCTTTTGTGTTTGATGTTTACACGTCTCTTTTCCGTCTCGTGCTGTACTCGTCTTTTGTGTTTTTGCATCGGGGTGTTTTGGTGTTTTGCTGTTGATGCTGCAACGGGGTCTTGTTGGAGATCTCCTCCCTTCTATCACAAAGGAACAGAGTATAATTTGGTACGGATATGATGCAGGCCTAGAGGCTCATTCAAAAATGGAACCAAGTCATCGAAGAAGAAACTATGTAAATCAGACCTACTATATTTACGAGTGTCATGACTTCGAGGTCTTCTTTGTGGTATGTCGAGAAAGCTATGTCACATTTACCGAGACTTGTTAAGTTTCCTATGGTACTTATGTTGTCGTTGCACCCATAGGGCGCTGCAGTGTTAAGATTTTTCATCCAGAAGTCTTCTCTGTGCTGAAATTTGGATTGCTTGTGGGATGATATATTTTCTCCAAGATTCTGACTCTCATAGATAAAACAGAATGATCAGTTGGTCAAAATGCCGATAAAGAAGTTGAGTTTTGCAGTTCTTCGTGCCGCACTTAGAAATTAAGCAATCGCTTGGTACAAATTGATGCTCTTTTAGAATAGTTATATACGACTTCAATTTTACAAAGCTTGATTTAATAAACCCATAAGCATGATTATACCAAAACTAATGGTTGCTACTTACTACGAATGTTTCATCTCTAATATCATATAGATTAATTCAAGGGACACCTAAGTTACCTGTTGCTTATGTGTCCGTTGACGCAATGTGCTTTATTTTACTCAAGAAATGTTATTATTATTTAGTCAATAACTTTAATTAAGATGAAAAGTAATGTATATGTTTAACAGAAAAACCTGCAATGTAATGCGTCATTTGATTTTGCTGATAGTAATTTGTGTCTTACTGTTCACAAATATACCTCATGGTTAATTCACCTTCAGAGGTGAATCACCTTAAAGGTTTTCTCTCACAGAACTCGACATTGATTCGCTTGTTCTGAAATATATAAAAGCGTGAAAATACCTTATGCAGGGGAAGAAGGAATTTTACTACCCAAGAAGGTGAATTTGTAATTTTGAGGTTGAAAGGTTATTCTTTTCGTATGTTCAAAGTGCAGTTTTGTAGATATTATTTTCATTTTCGTGCGTAAACATCGACGGCAGGTGCGGCTAGCCAAACAGGGGATGCTTACTCCTCCCGGGCATCTGGTCCCACCTCTACCTTGCTAGGGATCCGTCGATGTTCAGTTCGGTACTCTGTTATGAGTTAAAGAAGATCCTGACGATAATCTCAACAGCACTCACAATAGAGCACCAATTGGAGCATCGACGGACCCCTAGCAAGCTAGAGGTGGGACCAGGTGCCCGGGAGGAGTAAACATCCCCTGTTGGCTAGCCGCACCCGCCGTCGATGTTCATGCAAGAAAATGAAAGGAATATATAAAATACATGCACTATCTGAGGCAACGTCTATATAGAAAGTGCTATGGCGACAATGTCAGGGAAAATATTCAAAACACTTACTGTCAAACCCCTCGCGGGGAACTTTTTTACGAGCTCCACACGACAAAGGGCATAAGTGTGACACAAATGAATTAAAGAAGATCCTGACGATAATCTCAACAGCACTCACAATAGAGCACCAAATGGAGCATCGACGGACCCCTAGCAAGCTAGAGGTGGGACCAAGTGCCCGGGAGGAGTAAGCATCCCCTGTTGGCTAGCCGCACCCGCCGTCGATGTTCATGCAAGAAAATGAAAGGAATGTATAAAATACATGCACTGTCTGAGGCCACGTCTATATAGAAAGTGCTATGGCGACAATGTCTGGGAAAATATTTAAAACACTTACTGTCAAACCCCTCGCGGGGAACTTTTTTACGAGCTCCACACGGCTGTTGAGATTGTCGTCAGGATCTTTTTTTTTTATCTCATTCAAGTATTTTAAAAGGTGACAAGTATAGTCAAAAGATAATATGAGATACAATACGAAGGGTATTTTAAGTTTTCCAATTTGGACATTTCTTTCGGTAGTATTTTACACCTTTATTTTTCTGTTGTTTCCTTATGGTGACCGCAATTTTTTTTTCAAGTTAAGGATGTCCTCCTCATCTGTAGGATGATGTGCTGAGATAATCTTCTAAGTGAACTGAGATTCTAAGTATTCTTAGTGAACAAGGACTCAGAAATATCGGTTTCACAAGAGTATAGAAAATTTTAGTGATAAGTCAGAAAAAGTCTGCTTGTAACTGTTTTTTTTTTCTTAACCTTAAAGTTATTTCTCCATCTTTGTGTCGTATACTTTTTCCGTAGAAAATATTATTTGGCCATTTAATCATTTGTACAATATTTACATTCCTACTGCGTATACGAAGGTACAAAATTCTGTAATTCCTTATCGACTTAAGAACATAAGAGGATGTATTAATAAAATGCCCATTTTATTTATTGCTTTCATACAGATTCAAAATATATATATTTCATTATCAAATGACACCGTCTGCCCCTAGTGATCAAATGTGTAAAAATCTCAAAGCTCAAGGACGACCTGCACTGCCGTCTACGAAAAAGGTGCAAATATATAGAATGTTTTCAGCATTGTGCTTTATCGGTATGCATTGGCAGTTGAGAATGGAAAAAAATCATAAAAAGCACTTCATTTACATATTTTTTCCATTCCCTACTGCCAATACATACCGAAAAAAACCCCGCAAAACTGGATCATTCTTTATATTGTGTCGTTATTTACTTATTGGCGCAATTGTGCATAAGAATTAGGGGATACACGTACTGTGTTTTGTGATTCCGATAGGTATATGTTAGAAGTCTTCAAATTCAATAGCATCATTTAAGCACAGATGGATTTGCAGCATGGACCAGACATTCACGTTTCGGGTACTCAACCCTCGTCAGTGATCTTCCATCTAAACAATGTAATATGGCCAAAGAGAGTGAAAGTTATTATGCCCAAAAATATATCGAAAGACGTAGCTGAATGGGTGGGATATGATGCTACAGGACCCCCGTTTTAGAAATTTCAAGAAATTTTGATAACATAAATTTTCGAATGCGTCGAAGAAACAGTCAACCGAAATTGATCGAACTTGGCTACATGTGCCCTCGGGGACTCTTGGTCCACCAGCAGCGACATTGCCAAGTAGTACAAATGTTACTCCAGGTAACACAAAACATTTTCAAAATATTTTTGTATGGTTACAAACTGGTTCTGTTGAAACATTTATTACAAAACGTTCCAAGAACATTTTTAAAACATTGAGCAGTTGTTTGGAATGTTTTTAAAACGTTTTAACAGCATAAGAGCGCTGAACAAATCGAAACGTTTCCAAAAATGTTTTTATTGGATATTTCTGGAACCATACAATATCACGTTTCTATAACATCTACTCAAATATTTTTGACATGTTTTTAAAACATGCTTTTGTTCACTGGGAAACGTCTTCAAATTCAATAGCATAATTTAAGAACAGATGAATGTTGGAAATACTGTTGGAAACGCAGTTATACCGTCGGGGCTTACCCTCGACGTATAACGTATGTTTCCAACAGTATATCCAATGTTAAACGTCTTTAAATTCAATTGCATCATTTAAGTCCAGATAAGTTTACAGCATGGACCAGATATGCACGTTTCGGGTACTTAACCTTTGTCAGCGATCCTCAGTCTAAACAATGTAATATGGCCAAAATGTGTGAAATTATTATGTCCAAAAATGTACCGAAAGATGTAGCAGAATGGTTGGGATATGATGCTATAGGACCCACGTTTTAGGAATTTCAAGAAATTTTGTAACAGAAAATTTCAAATGCGTTTAAGAGACAGACGATAAACCGAAGTTGATCGAACTTGGCTACATGTGCCCTCGGGGACTCTTGGTCCACTAGCAGTGACACTCACCAAGTAGTTCAAATGTTAAACTCTTTAAATTCAATAGCATCATTTAAGACCAGATTAATTTACAGCATGGACCAGACATGCACGTTTCCATACCTGTAGGAACCAGATTTTAGATTTTTTTCGTTTATCCCTATGCTAATTTATTTGGCATATTTTAACTCTTTATATCCCTCAAAGTTTCTTACGTATCGCTTTAGAGATGACGTTGCTACGGAGGACTTACAACGACCAACAGAAATTATTGCCCTGCAAAATATAGAATACAACTGCTTTGTGTTTATAAAACGAATTTGCGAAAAATCAAAGTGTTATCAATAATACGAAATTTAATATCAAAGCGTTATTAATAAAACGAAAAGTGTAATCAAATAATAAACTTTCTTGCTCTGTCTTTTATAAATGGAGAACGCCGTTTACCAGCTCATAACTTGTAGTTTTACGTCACATTATGACGTCACTGGAGCAAAGAGAATCATGGCGTCATACTAAAAAAGTGCATTAAAGCTTGTAACGTGCAAAACGTAAGAATACATTTTAAAATATGTCAAGTGAGTCGGTTTGCAGCATGTATATCGCTGTTATACATATAGACTAATATACATGCTTGTAGAAATTCTGTGAACCAATCAGGACACGGCACCATAAACTAAGAATTGACGTAAGTCTGAAAATTTGAAATAGTGACTTCATTCATTCTATTCTACTCAGAAAATAGAACAATTCCTTAAATAATTTCAAGTCCTCATTAATATCATAACAAGACTTAAGAATATTGAAATTTAGACTTAAGTCAATTCTTAGTTAATAAAGGTGAATTTACCGGGCGTGAATCTACCGGGCGTCATTCAATCAAAATCCATATCGTAATATAAATTCCCCACAACAACCATCTGAATAACACTAATTTCTTAAATGTTGTATTTCTCTTTTACTTATCTTGTTATGTTAGCTAGTCTACGTATTGTTTTTGCACCAGGTGTTTAGGTACTTTGCTATGAGTGCTGCAATCAAGACCGGTTGGAGATCTCCTCCAATATAAACCATCTAAACTGATTTTTGTATTTATTGAGCAAGAAAGGAGGGCATCTCCAATAGAAACGCCCAAATGTGGAAACAAATAGGAGACACGTACAGCAAGAGACTTTCTTCTGACTGCTCAAGTCAGTCCAGCTTTGAAAGGCTATGGATGGTATCGGCGACAGACCAGTGCGTGGGCATGCTACAAATGACCATGCTGTCAAGTTGTCAAAATGGACAAATTGCAATTGCTTTCGTTCATTTTCAAAATGAAAAATGGTAAGAAACTGAGAACGGCCAATACGGATGACGCATGTAATTGATACATTTTGACTAGACCATCTACGCAAGCCACCGATACAATGAATTCGTATTCAAGGACTAATTAATTTGCTTTGAATACAAAAACAGGCATCTATTCGTCATATTTCTAATATACTGAACTATTTAATCAACATCTCTACAGACTTTTGACATTTTGTGAGAAATCGAAAGCATCAATAATATATGGTGGCTGATTTGTGCCATGTCGCGTTGTCGCGCCGCGCTTTGTCGCGTGGTCGCGTTGTCGCGCCGCGCTTTGTCGCGTTGTCGCGCCGCGCTTTGTCGCGTTGTCGCGCCGCGCTTTGTCGCATTGTCGCGTTGTCGCATTGTCGCGTTGTCGCATTGTCGCGTTGTCGCATTGTCGCGTTGTCGCGTTGTCGCATTGTCGCGTTGTCGCCTTTCAAAATGATACCAGGAATGTATTTTCAACTGTAATTGATAGATTCATTCATAAATTAAATGTTTTAAACAAAAAGGGTATATTTTCTACTTTATTTTGGGGCAAAATGCCTGTTTTCTTGTTTAAAAATAACATATTTCTGGACATCTTCTATAAATTCATTATCTTAACTAGAATTAGAGATTCAAAGCTACTTTCTTACAGAAAATAAATCATCTTATCAAACGAAAGTAAAAAAAAAAATGTAATTATTCATTTAAATCAGTATTTCTTCTAATCTGCCTTTATAATATACATCTTTTTTGCCCCGAAATATCAAACAAATTAACAAAGGATACCTTAAACTCAAATAACTTAAGGACAAATTATGATATACCCAAGGTTACACTTTTGAATATCATAAATAATGTAGCATTTCATAGTAATAAAGATTTTCCAGAAATCGGCGATTTTAAAATAAAAATTCAGGCATTCACCCCAAAATAGCAAAATAAGCAAACCAATCTTTTCTAGCTAATTTCACATGATTACTTAAATGCCATTACCTAATAGGAAACCTCTCCTGCTTAGATTTACTAAAGTATACAGTATAAATTTTAAAAATCATTCGAAGAAATAAGTTATTTTTGCACAAAAGTTAGGGGGGTATTTTTGCCCCAAAATAGCATAGAAATTGAATTCCAGTTCTCACATTAAATTCCTATACCTTCATAATAAGAAGCATCCTATCAAAGCTAAAATGTGTCAATTCAGGCAGATTAAAAGAAATAGTAACTATTTTCTCAAAATAAGTGGTTTTTGCATGAAAAAAAAACATATTTTACCCCACAATACTGCTTTAAATGAATTATTACATTCTTTTTACTTTCATTTGATAAGGTGATTTATTTTCTATATGAAAGTAGCTTTGAATCTCTAATTCTAGTTAAGATAATGAATTTATAGAAGTTGTCCAGAAATATGTTATTTTTAAACAAGAAAACAGGCATTTTTCCCCAAAATAAAGTAGAAAATATACCCTTTTTGTTTAAAACATTTAATTTATGAATGAATCTATCTAAACAATTACAGTTGAAAAAACATTCCTGCTATCATTTTAAAGGCGACAACGCGACAACGCGACAATGCCACAACGCGACAATGCGACAATGCGACAATGCGACAACGCGACAATGCGACAATGCGACAACGCGACAATGCGACAACGTGACAATGCGACAACGCGACAACGCGACAATGCGACAACGCGACAAAGCGCGGCGCGACAACGCGACAAAGCGCGGCGCGACAACGCGACAAAGCGCGGCGCGACAACGCGACAAAGCGCGGCGCGACAACGCGACAACGCGACATGGCACAAATCAGCCACCATAATAATATGAGAACATGATAACAAAAACATCTAATCCAATAAGTACCAGGGTACTGAAATCTAATTTACAGAAGAGATCGTGACGTGTTTCGATTTCTTTAACAACATTCTACTCTTATGGTATGTATTTATTACTAATATATTTCATCTTATTGTTTTTTATACGTTTATCAAATTATTAGTGAATTTGTTCCTTTTTCCTCCAATTAATCCTTAAATATGTATATATATTTTTTTGTATTTTGAGAGAGAGAGAGAGAGAGAGAGAGGGGGGGGGGGGAAAAAACGGGAGCTGTCATAATTTTGATAACATTCATTTTGATATTTCTGTGACATTTTCAGTGACTGTTTATTTAATTTGATTAATCGAAGCATTTTAAGTAGCGCGCATTGTCTAATATCACTGTATTCACAAGGAAAATGAAATGTAAATTTTCCTTTTCTTTTGTCGAAGGACCTTCACTGGTTAATGGTACCTGCAATGTTTGCACCGTAGTCTTGGTGGAGAGTTTGATGTCCTCATTCTGCATGTCAAGATACTAGACACGATGCAACACAAAGTGATATGAGAAGCTTTCTTCAGCTGATTTTAACTTGAGGTATGCAATATTTTATTACTTCTGTATGAGAGGAATTAAATTGTAAATATCGGTGACAATGTTAGGTTAATTCAGGACATTTTTGAATACTGTGAAAATTATGAAATTGATGGAATTTTGCTTTTATTAGACTTCGAGAAAGCTTTTGTGGAATTCCTTATTCGAAACCTTCAAAATTTCTAATTTTGGCGACAAATCTATAATATGGATGAAACTATTGTATAAAAACCCAATTTTCAGAATTAAAAATAACGGGTGGACATCAAGATTCTGTAAAATTGGAAAGGGCTTCACACCAGGATGTCCAATATCATTTGTTGCTGAAATATTGGCTTTAAAAATAAGAAAAATGAAGGAATCAAAATTCGGTTCTGTCGCCCTAAAGAAGCTTTGTTTTGGTCCTTTATCAATTTGACATCATAACTATTTTATTGCTATTTCGGAAAAAAATTCATTTCATCCAAAAGCATCATCGAAATCAAAGGAGTTGAACATCTTGGCACCCCTCCCCCCCAACGCTATTTTGAACATAGATTTTATTTGGATATGCTACTGATTCGACCCTACAGGAAATTTGGAGCCACGCATTCTCTGTAAAGTAAATGCACAAATTAAAATCCAATATTAAAACAACAGGGCGCTACTAAAATGAATTTGGTGGCTCTTGATAATCATTTTGACTGGAATCATCACTGATGAGGATTTCATATCCGAAACATGTGTCTGGTGCATGATTATTGATTTGAATTTTTCTTCAAGGTATAGAGTTGGATCACTTCCGTATCATTTTATAGCTAGATACAAAATGTTATTTAGACATGAGACTTAAACTGAACAAAAAGAAGATATAGCTCAAAATTTGAAAATATATTTGTTTCTAGTCAACATATAAAAAAAATTAAACCAAGTGTTAATCTTATTAAACTTCAATGCTTTTTAGAAATACTTTAAAAAGGATACTAACACTTGATGTATTTTTCCTTTTTTTTATTTCTATGAGTTATATACCGAAACGTGCATGTCTGGTCCATGCTGTAAATTTATCTGCTTTAAAATGATGCTAATGAATCTGAAGACGTAAAACATGTAATATGTTTATATGTTTGTAATCTGCAATAAATAAATGAAAAAAGATGTAAATATCCCATGCATGATTTTGTGCATATTTAGGGTATAACTTTTGACCATATTACATTGTTTAGACTTAGGATCACTGACGAGGGTTTAGTACCCGAAACGTGCATGTCTGGTCCATGCTGTAAATTTATCAGGTTTAAAATGATGCTATTGAATTTAAAGACGTTTACCAATTGTTGTATTTGAACTGTTTTCGGTCATAATTTCTAAAATCTAAAATTCAGTTCTATGCAACGCATTATTTTTGCAGTAATACTGTTATTTCCTACAATGAAATTATTCCATTTATTCCTACAATCATTTAAATACAAATCATGAAATCCCCATATTAATTTACTTGTTTCAAACGCAACTATGCAGCGCTGCCAATCGTTAATTGAAAGACATAGACATTACGATTTTAGAGCTTCAAATTGTCAGCGAATGAAATTTTGAGTTTAATGTGAAAGGAACATGAAGAATGAAAATGAGCAATTTGTACCATCTTACTACGATTTCATCCAGCTCTTCTTTGTCCACTTTGCCTATCAATAAGATCTTCAAACACATAAGATCCTTTTGGTTTTATAATCAGAGTTTACAAGGAAACTTAACAGTCATTATTTTTTTATTGACAAAATATATAAACCAATTTATAACTTGCATTATTTAATTCAGTATTGAAGATTTATTAATGCAAAATGAATGAAAGTTTCTATGGTGATGTGCTATTGTCTCCGTTTATTCGCTCGCTTTTTCTTTTCTCATGAGAAAACGTCCCCCTGTTTTCACTGTCGGAGATCTTCTCTCTATATTTGTTTTGTATTATATATTTTTCAAGGATTTGCGTGTCTGATTTTGAGTTTTAGATTCTGGGTTTGGGTTTATTTTTTGAATTTTATTCTCTAATTTGAAATAATAATAAGGCCAGAATTCAAAGTCTAGTTGATAAGTACACATTATTTCGAATGTTCAAGATCAAGTTTTATAGACATAAAAATGTCGAAGGGTTCCAACTCTATACCTTCTTGAAGAAATTTCCAAACCAATTTCCATAATACATATCGTGTATGTAGACTGACCAGGAGTCAAACTTATCTTAAGTGGACCTTCTTCCCTTATGCGTATCTTTCTGTGCTTGTCTGCTTTTTGTTTTCACATTGTGTGTTTTGGGGTTTTGCTGTGGCTGCTGCAACCTGGTGTTGTTGGAGATCCCCTCCTTTGTTTTCTAACATCGTTTATTTTTACAATTCTATAGGTCATGGAGAATAATGCGACAGCCAATCCAAATACATCTTCCGAAGAGGAATATAGAAGTCATGATCATACAACAGCCATAATTCCATTATTCACGTTCATCATTGGCGGCTTTGGGAATGTTTTTGTCATTTATGTATGTCTGAAATCTAAGAAGCTCCGTGATAACACACATCTCTTCATTTTAAACCTTGCAATTACTGACTTGATAACGTCTGCTACATCAGGTCTCTATCTGATCAATGTATTCACTAATGTAATCTTGACGTCATACTATGGCTGCATCATCCTAGAACAAATGGCTACATTAATGATATTTGTCTCACAGTTTATGATTGCCCTAACGACATTCGAGAGGTATATTGCCATTTGTCATAGGGAAAGATATCTCTCAATAATGACAAAACGGAAAAAGGGGACAATGATAGTTTTGGCATGGACAATTTCATTCATGTTAAGTCTGATACAACTCTTGGAAAAGAATAATTGGGACAGGTTCCATATGTGCATTTATGAGTTAAAGAAGATCCTGACGATAATCTCAACAGCACTCACAATAGAGCACCAAATGGAGCATCGACGGACCCCTAGCAAGCCAGAGGTGGGACCAGGTGCCCGGGAGGAGTAAGCATCCCCTGTTGGCTAGCCGCACCCGCCGTCGATGTTCACGCACGAAAATGAAAATATATTAAATACATGCACTGTCTATGGTTCTGTCTATATAGAAAGTGCTATGGCGACAATGTCAGGGAAAAATATTCAAAACACTTACTGTCAAACCCCTCGCGGGGAACTTTTTTACAAGCTCCACACGGCAAAGGGCATAAGTGTGACACAAATGAGTTAAAGAAGATCCTGACGATAATCTCAACAGCACTCACAATAGAGCACCAAATGGAGCATCGACGGACCCCTAGCAAGCCAGAGGTGGGACCAGGTGCCCGGGAGGAGTAAGCATCCCCTGTTGGCTAGCCGCACCCGCCGTCGATGTTCACGCACGAAAATGAAAATATATTAAATACATGCACTGTCTATGGTTCTGTCTATATAGAAAGTGCTATGGCGACAATGTCAGGGAAAAATATTCAAAACACTTACTGTCAAACCCCTCGCGGGGAACTTTTTTACAAGCTCCACACGGCAAAGGGCATAAGTGTGACACAAATGAGTTAAAGAAGATCCTGACGATAATCTCAACAGCACTCACAATAGAGCACCAAATGGAGCATCGACGGACCCCTAGCAAGCCAGAGGTGGGACCAGGTGCCCGGGAGGAGTAAGCATCCCCTGTTGGCTAGCCGCACCCGCCGTCGATGTTCACGCACGAAAATGAAAATATATTAAATACATGCACTGTCTATGGTTCTGTCTATATAGAAAGTGCTATGGCGACAATGTCAGGGAAAAATATTCAAAACACTTACTGTCAAACCCCTCGCGGGGAACTTTTTTACAAGCTCCACACGGCAAAGGGCATAAGTGTGACACAAATGAGTTAAAGAAGATCCTGACGATAATCTCAACAGCACTCACAATAGAGCACCAAATGGAGCATCGACGGACCCCTAGCAAGCCAGAGGTGGGACCAGGTGCCCGGGAGGAGTAAGCATCCCCTGTTGGCTAGCCGCACCCGCCGTCGATGTTCACGCACGAAAATGAAAATATATTAAATACATGCACTGTCTATGGTTCTGTCTATATAGAAAGTGCTATGGCGACAATGTCAGGGAAAAATATTCAAAACACTTACTGTCAAACCCCTCGCGGGGAACTTTTTTACAAGCTCCACACGGCAAAGGGCATAAGTGTGACACAAATGAGTTAAAGAAGATCCTGACGATAATCTCAACAGCACTCACAATAGAGCACCAAATGGAGCATCGACGGACCCCTAGCAAGCCAGAGGTGGGACCAGGTGCCCGGGAGGAGTAAGCATCCCCTGTTGGCTAGCCGCACCCGCCGTCGATGTTCACGCACGAAAATGAAAATATATTAAATACATGCACTGTCTATGGTTCTGTCTATATAGAAAGTGCTATGGCGACAATGTCAGGGAAAAATATTCAAAACACTTACTGTCAAACCCCTCGCGGGGAACTTTTTTACAAGCTCCACACGGCAAAGGGCATAAGTGTGACACAAATGAGTTAAAGAAACTCTTTACCCTGACTATATGTACGTGACATTTTCTACTTTCATTTTGACCTTAATGCTGAGTGTGCTGATTCTGTATGCTAGGATCCTTAAGGTAGCTCGGGATTTTCATAGAAAAATTTGTCCCGCAAACGCGAATGCTCCACATCTAGATACCCAGAGAATGCGAAAGAAGAAACAAGCCATTCGTAACGGAAAGACCATGGGTATCGTGACGATGGTGTTTCTGTGTTGCTGGCTCCCTTGGCACGTCTGTCAATACTTTTTTGGTACAAAAATATCACAAACAGTCCTAGATATCAGTATGTACACATGCGCACTCGGAGTTTCTAACTCAGTTGTCGATCCCTTTATCTATGCTTGGCAGAAAAAGACTTTTCGAAACGAGGCACGAAGATTATGTTGTTGTTTGAAGAAAAAGTTGAAGATAAATTTAACATAAATGTTGCATAGCAATAGATCTGAAAACTGCCACAGAATCAAAGAAGCGTGGCTAGTTTCATAACGAAAAGCCCTCATATTTATGGGGAAATCTAATGTAGTACGTAGTCTTTGCTTAAACACGAAGACCTCTAACTGAACATATGTTGATGTCATATACATTTTAAAAAAGGAAAATGGGGATATATTTAGCATAGCAATCAGTTTGGTAGGCAGATAATGTAAAAGATTTTCTACTTTGCTTCAAGCGACTTTCTTTTAAAACAAATTACTAGAAATGCAGAGATGTATCGTTTTTGATTGTTTTCTTACTTTTAGGATTAAATTGACTATGATAAATTTTGTAAACATTGTTTCATTCATGTATTGTAAATTGTATATTTATAAAAATTTCACTTGTTTATGCATTATATATTGTCATTTACTCTTCTTTATTCTAAGTACTTTCTTAATTTTTGTTTATACATTTTATATATAGTGTATAATTAACTCTTGTGAACATTTTAGAGACACATAGAAGGAATCTTTTGTTCTTGTTCTTTAAACTTAATGATGCTAAATTAAGTCCCCCTTCACGAAAAACGATGTGTCCAAATCTGCAGTCAAAGAAAAGTCTTCCACCTGGCAGAAAGTCCTCTGGCACCTGGTCCCACCTCTAGCTTGCTAGGGGTCCGTCGATGCTTAATTTACTGCTCCACTGTGAGTGCTATTGAGATTATAGTCAGGATCTTCTTTAACTCATTTGTGTCACACTTATGCCCTTTGCCGCGTGGAGCTCGTAAAAAGGGGTTTGACAGTAAGTGTTTTGAATGCATTTCCCTGACACTGTCGCCATAGCACATTCTATAAAGACATAACGTCAAACATCGACGGCGGGTGCGGCTAGCCAAAAGGGGATGTTTACTCCTCCCGGGCACCTGGTCCCACCTCTAGCTTGCTAAGGGTCCGTCGATGCTTAATATTGTGCTCTATTGTGAGTGCTGTTGAGATTATCGTCAGGATCTTCTTTAACTCTATTGTGAGTGCTGTTGAGATTGTCGTCAGGATCTTCAATCTTTGACTCATTTCAGACAGACATGGCTCAATCTTATGCGCGCAACAAATTTCTATTCATTGATAACTCAAGCAAGTGCCCTAATAAAAACTTGTCTAGAAATCTGCCATGAACATTTAGAGTGCTAAAAGACATTTCGACAGGTACTGTGTAACTATTCTTCATTGGAATGATTCAAATTATTTTGGTGTATAAAAAATCAGGGGGTTGCGAAATACTAGATATGCGGATACACAGAGTGTAACAACGAGAGACACAAAAGGTACAAGGAAATAACACGACATCAAAAGACTACAAATAAACCAATGAGGGAAATGGGCAATCAGTGCCGACCTATGACGACCATTTGTCACATTTGTAGACGCATGTGGTTACCTTGATAACATACGCATAACCTTCCCACTTATCCGCTTACCCATTGGTCTCGTAGAACTATTATTCATTATTTAAGACCTCCTCATTGTAAGATGACACATAAACAAGATAGCAATACACCATGTAAAAACCTAGATGAATACCAGTATACAAAATGCCTGGATATCATAAGGCGTACCTTCGTATTCTGCCATACCGGCTGCAGCGAACTCATATCCAATATACATTTAGAGTCCCATTGTCACAGTCAATCGAAGTGCAATTTTTCATGAGACGCAGATCGGTCAAGTTCTATGCAGTGTCCTTCTGGTGTCGTCGGGAGGCCATTTTACATAGTATTTAAAGAAGGGGCCAAAGTTAAGAATTCCTTACAAGATATATTTCATAAAATGTCGAGAAGTGCTAAATGAGGCGTCGGAAGTTTATTTACGAAAATGATGTAAGTTAGACGGAGTCGATTCGCACTCTCTCAATGACTGGAAAAGCCTTATTTTAGATATTGTAGATATCCGAATAGACAATTTAAAAAAAATCCTCATCTTTATTCCGAAGCACCGTCAAAATCGACTAAATTTTATTAATCAAAACTTCAGGATTTGCACAGTAAGTATGTCTTTGCTCCGGCAGACAAGGCAGTAAACAATACTTTAATCATTTGAAAGCGCTTTTATATCTCAGTTTTACTTTCGGAACATTCTACAACCAACACTAATATCAAAAGCAATGAATGTATCTATTCATTTCACAAGAGCATCTGGATGAATTTTCTTCATTTCAATTTTCTATCTCGAAATCAGAAGTATAAACTATTTACTGTCTGCCCAAACTTCACGTCAAGTCTCCTTACAAATTTCGATTTATTGCTAACTCGAGCAATTGAACAACTACTTTTTTATTCAGGAATTTGACAACAGCGTTAACAGCAATTAAAAATCATGTATCAAAATATTGTGAAACTGCATTCTATAAAAGCGACATCAATTAATTTTGGTCAATAAAAATTCTGGTCATGTGATTGACAAATTCAAATCATTTAATTTTAATGCCGAATCTATCTCATCCTACGACTTTTCTAACATGTACATCACGCTCCCTCATGAGAAGATAAAAGATCGCTTATCAAAACTTATCAAATGGTGTTTTGATCGAGAGGGTAAAACATTTATATTTACTTCTGACACAAAAGGATTCTTTTCCTCAGTAGAATACAAATCGTACAAATCATGGACTCGATCTGAGTTGTGCAAGGCCTTGTCCTTTCTTTGAGACATCTTTCTAAGATTTGATGACACTCTATACAGGCAAGTTATTGGAATTCCTATGGATACTTATTGTGCGCCTCTTGTTGCCGATTTGTTTTTATACATATACGAAAAAGAATTCATGCAAAATCTACAAAAACTTAAGAAATATGACGACTTGAAATGTTTCAACGGCACCTTAGGTATGTTGATGATATTTTTAAATTTTGATAACCCACATTTTGAATATTACAAAAATCAAATGTATCCTCAAGAGTTAACATTGAACAAAGCAAACACAAATGATATAGATACACCATTTTTGGATCTTGATATCAAATCAATAACGGAGAAATTCAGACAAAGATATGCGATAAAAGAGCTTGCTCCCATGTTTCGGACTTCCATGACAAAAATATACAAATTACAAAAAAAGACAAGGATTTAGATATCATACACTTGTAAAATCTTTTTGGAAATTCTACAATAACTATTTTGAACTTTTTAAAAAATTCTCCAGCATCAGAGTATGTATCATTGGGAAGTTCATTGCCTTCATTTTACGGTGACCTTATAACAAAAAATAAGAAGGATCAAAAGCAGATCAAACTTCAAACAAAAATGTACGCAAATAGTCGGTCGCCTGCTTCACCGCGGATATGATCCTAAAGTCATCACAAAAACACAGGGCATGGTACTGAACCAATCTACAGCTTTGTACCGGTGTCTTTCCTAACATTGCACATTGATCAACCATGACGACGGGACTCCATGATGGCCCTTATTGAAATCTCGTCAGAGAAGACTGGATCTTGATTTTCTGTTCTGTCTGAAAGTTGGTCAGACTTCTCTGGTGAATGATCTTCAGCTCGTTTCAGCCAGCAGAGCACAGTCTGATTTACGCATGCCATAGAATCTTTTTTACATCCATTTACATAGAATCTGTGTTACAAGAGGCTGCTGCGTTTAACTTTCTTGTTTGTGATGTCACCTTACAGTGAGAAGTTTTATGTTTATTCAACAATTGTGTGTTCATGGAGAACTTTGTGTATCCGGATAAATCGGAAGGTTGTGCACATGTCATCCGGATAACCACACCATTTGCTAATAGCAGATGACCGTCAAAAGTCGGCGCCTGGTGTACATTGGTCTCCCTCCTTTTATGTGTTGTCATCAATGTTTGATGTATCTGTACGTCTGTTACGATTTTTTTGTATGATGTTCTAGTGAATATTGTTGTGTATTTTTGCGATTTGTGGTATGCATGATGTTATTTATATGTCATTTTCTTGTGGGTTTGTTTCGCTGGGTAAGGGTGGTCATGCTGGAGATGATCTCCTTTCCCTGACTAATTTACAGTCTATTACCAGCGCATTCGTAAAAGTTGCTGTCATAGTGACTGTGAAAACGGGGGTCCATGACGGGTGAATGGTTTTGAACACTTTGTTTTCCATTTAAAGTAAATCAATGTCAAGTATGTGCTATTAGCTATTTTGATTTATCTTTCATGTTTCGACTGAGGCAACGCAAATGGTCTGCTATAGCTTGCAATTATTTTATCTCGACAGGTGTCCGTTTCATCTACATGAGTTAAAGAAGATCCTGACGATAATCTCAACAGCACTCACAGTAGAGCACCAAGTAAAGCATCGACGGACCCCCAGCAAGCTAGAGGTGGGACCAGGTGCCAGGGAGGAGTAAGCATCCCCTGTTGGCTAGCCGCACCCGCCGTCGATGTTCACGCACGAAAATGAAAAGAATATATAAAATGCATGCACTGTCTGAGGCCACGTCTATATAGAAAGTGCTATGGCGACAATGTCAGGGAAAAATATTCAAAACACTTACTGTCAAACCCCTCGCTGGGAACTTTTTTACGAGCTCCACACTGCAAAGGGCATAAGTGTGACACAAATGAGCTTTAGCTTATTTTCAGCGGGAAGTGTACAGTACGTACGTGAGAAGTGACGCATTTTCATGAGAAAAGTACGTCATATTAATCTACTTAATAAAAATCAATTAATATATCACCTTAAGAAGTGTTGAATATGAAAAACATAATTAACTTTGTATCCAACATGTTTCTACGTGCATAAGATCAGCGAATGAAGGTCTAACACAAATCTCGACTTTTCATATAATAGTAGCGGCATTTTGCATACCTCGATGATATTCTTACTATCGACAATCCTATTTTTGAAAAAGTATAAAAATGTTATTTATCCACAAGAATTGACTCTAAAAAAGGCAAAAGTTAAAACACAGAAACACCAATTTTGGACCTAAATATCAAAAATGTTAATGGAAAGATTCATACAAGTGTATATGACAAAAGTTATGATTTCGGATTCAACATAGTAAATTTCCTCTGGCTTGACGGTGATGTTCCAAGATTACCGTCATATGGTATCTACATTTCACAGCTCATTCGGTATGTTAGAGCATGTACTAATGTTTTGGATTTTCAAATGAGAAATTTACATATTACGAAGAAATATTTAGGTAATGGTTTTCGCTTTCACAAACTAGTAAAGACTATCTGGAAATTAAAAAAAATTATTGTCAACTTCTTTTGAAATTCGGACCCATAAAAGCAACAGGGTATATGAGTATGGGTATTTCACAACCTGCATTTTAAGGTGATATGATTAACAAAATCAGAAGGATCAAAGTTAGACATCATAACGATAAAATGCGTCAGAATCATCCAACGCCTTAATTTTATACCGTCGATATGATTCTAATGTCACGTCACCAGACGGACACTAAACTTTGTACTTGACCAATCTACAGTCTTGTACCAGCGAATTCTTACGACTTGCACTCTGATTGACTGTGACGATGGGACTCCATGCCGACCCTGTCCAAAAATCTTTAAGACAGGACCCCGACCACATGTCCTCTCTGAATGTCAGTCGGACTCCTCGGATGATTACATACATGAGCTCGCTACAGTCGGCAGAGCATGGACTGTATAACATACTCTTTTTCTATCCATTAACATAGTCATCTGTGTTGCTTGGACCCCTGCGTTTTGCGGTCTTGTTTGTGTGTGCTCATCCAACAGTGAGAAGGTTGTTTTACTCCACAGTTGTACGTTCTTCGAGACCTCTGGGAAATCGGAAAAGTGGGAGGGTTGTGCACACGTAGCCCAGGATAACCACATCGTCTGTTACAGACGTGGCAGATGGCCTTCCTAACTCGGAAAAGATTGCCCATTGGTATCGTTGGCTTATGTGTAGTCTTTTGTGTTTGATGTTACTATGTGATTTAGCGTTCCTTGTACTTTGATGTTACTATGTGATTTCTATGGTGTGAGTTGGTGTTCTTTGTCCCTTTTGCGTCTCTTTCTGTGGATGTCCGCTCTGTGTTTTTGCATTTGGTGATTTGCAGTTTTGCTGTGGGTGCTGCAACCTGATGTTGTTGGAGATCCCCTCCTTTGTCTTGCATTGATTGTTTGCAGTTTTGCTATGGGTGCTGCAACCAAGAGTTGTTGGGGATCCCCTTTCTTTTGTATATGTTTCGCATCATCAGAGAATACTTAAACATTCCTTATAGCCACAGTAGGCAGAAAAAATGTCAATATAATAAGATATTATATAAATACATGTCTTTGACTTTTTCATACATAGAAAAGATGAAGACATGTATGTGTATAATGTCTTATTAAAGTGACATTTTTTCGGCCTGTTCTGCTTACAGCGACGTTATGGAGGTGTTCGTTGTATTCCATGATCATGCAACAAAACAATTAATTACATTGTGTTCAGTAGATAAAAAAGTATAGACAAGCTTAAGCATTATGTTATCCACGTCGGCCTATACAGCTATATCCACCTCACACAAGGTTATTAATTGTATAATATCTACCATCTACTTAATTGGTATCCCTCATGGTGGAATGATAGTCCCTCATGATACCACTCGCCTAGTTCCACAGTGCATCGGCACTTGACTTGAGATATACTTGTAAATTCTTCATGACAAAATTTCATAATAAACATGAAAGAAGTACCTGACAGTAATTCAGTCTCAAAGTCGAGAAGGCCAGGCCAAATCGTGAGAATTCTCAGCGAAACGGCTGCGAACCCCGTTAATTATTCTTAAACTTAAAGACATAGCTCTGTACTTAGCTGACGTTTGGACATACATTTTAGGTCAAGTTTATAATTTCGCTATTCATTTATGAAGATTTCTTATCTATTTTGCTACTGAAATCAACCCCATGGGAAATGATGCCGCGCATTCTTTGCAAAATAAATGCACGGATTTAAATTCAAAAATTAAAACAAGAGAGCGCTTGTAAAATACATTTGGCTGTGTCAGAAAATCATTTTGACATAATTATATAAGTAACACCGATGAGGATTAACTAACCGAAACACGAGTCGGTGGATTAATTTGGTCGGAAAGTTTCTTCAAGAATGGAAAGAGTTAGAACACTTCCAGATTACTCTTCTTCGGCCTAGTGCATAACTTATGAGACATTACTTGTTGAAATGCCCATATGGTGCAATGAAATAATTATTTATAAAGATAATTTAAAAGATTTTTTTTTATTTATCTTGATAAATAATTATTTCAAAATTCACCTGCATTAGTTCAAGGAATATATAGGATAGCCCTTACATGTATTTCACATGCTCCCCGGCCCCGTGGGTAAAACACTCAGTAGAATTTCAATATTATTAGTCTGAGAGGGTCGATATGACACTCTATCTACATTTATTATGTTTTAATTAAAATATGGATCAAATTTTATTCTATCAATATATATGGTCACAATTTCAGGGCTTAACAACAAAACTCTCTCTCTGTCTCTCTCTCTCTCTCTCTCTCTCTCTCTCTCTCTCTCTCTCTCTCTCTCAACGACTCAAAACGGACAAGTGTGCGTGAAGGGGGGGTACCCCCGCAAACCATGATCTATATTCGGCAAGTGCTAGATCCATAATTCAATTTATAGTTACAGAATATATCAGAAATATTGGCGCAACATTTTTTTTATCTGAATATAATTATGTCAAACTTCTTCTGTCCTGAATCTACAGGTGATCGCCAGCCATGAGCATGTTAAGAAATGGTGCGCCCTTTATTATAAATAAAATAAAAAATAAAAAAAATATGTTTTACATATTGTTTTATTCTTGAAACGGTAACAACATGCGTATACACATATGCGCCTGTGTACAGGCAATCACTTTGTCGTGTACAACTTCTGACGTCATTTACTGAGACCAACGAAGGATACAGTCGAGCCCGAAAAGTTATTGGGTAAATTCACAAAAATGTCGATTTCCTCTAAAATCAGGATTTTTTTTCTGTGGTTACAGCATCAAAAATTTCATTTTAAAAGAGCTAATGCTATATACTATTTTCACAGATGTTCTAATAGCACTTTAAGTATCAGTTAGCGTACATATATAAAGTAGTATTTTGAAGACGTGTGACTTTATTCTGATTGCTTTGTTGGAAGTAATGTATTCATTATCCACAGAGTGTGATCATAGAAGAGATAGCAAGAAATACACCGAAAATATCATCTTGTGTCAATTTCACTATCTACCTTGCGCTCTTAACCAATCTTCTACTCTTTGCAACCCTTCCTTTGAATCTTCATTGTAATAATATGTAAAGTAACACTGAGTTACGATAAGTTTAAATCAACTTATAATAACTAATTTTTAAAATCTGGATATTTGGTCAGGTTACATGTTTTAGTGTCACCTATGGTTTACAATTTTGTTAAGATTTTTGTTTGTGATATCACTCTACCGAGAGAAGGATTTTCTTTTCTCAAGGCCTCGTATTGCTTGACAATTTGTGCTGATGTGTGCGTTATTTGTGTAATGCCATACGCTATTTTCATATCAATCCAAAGTAGGCGCTGGTGCATATTGGTTTCCATTTTCGTTCATGTTTTCCGAAATAGCACAACCCCCCTTTTTTGTGGATGAAACAGGATTTCATAAAAAAAATATTAGACATACTCTAAAGAAGGTGTTGGATTTTCAGCTAAGAGTCATCAAGGGGAATTTTCATGATAGAAAGTACATGAATGAATTTCCACTAATATAGAAAGATGAGGACCTATTGTGGGTGTAGGGGGTTAGTTACAGTTTCCCTTATAAACAGCTTGCATGTTCTTAATCTTCCCGTATGGTACCTCATTCAGCTCACCCTAAATATGTTCGGTTATTTATTCAATATTCATTTTATATACGTATATTTCATTTCAATGCAATAATCCGTTCTTTATTATTCTATGCGCTTCATATGTAGTGTGAATTGAATTACACATTATATATATTGATGACATATTTTATTATAATTTTTTAATGATTATTAATACAATCAATATTTCATCTGCGTCCTCACAATGGCTTTGCCATTTGTCTAACATCTTTTCGAGACATGTGTACGCAATATCTTACGTAAGATATTACGTACACTTTTATCGAGAAGATGTTATTCATATTATTTGAATTATGTTTAAACTGAATTAATTAACACAGCCCTACGGCGCTACTTAGCCTACCTACAATTCCGTATTTTATTTACATGGCACTCTTGAGGATGTTCATAAATGAGTTAAAGAAGATCCTGACAATAATCTCAACATAAGATTAAGTTGTCCTTCGTGTTTCTATGAAGCTGTTTTATTGTTTCATTTGTTTGTCCTATTTAATTTTCTCGTGACAAAAGTTCTGATTTTTTCAGTAATTTGAAAGCCATGGTACGAATGTTAAACGTCTTTCAATTCAATAGCATCATTTAAAACCTGATAAATTTACAGCATGGCCAGACATGCACGTTTCGGGTACTAAAACGAAGCTGACTGTGAAAGTAGAGAAGGTTAATACATCGCGAAGGATTCAACGTACACAGTATCTGCATGTAGATGAAGTTGTCCTTCGTGTTAATACAACCTCTCTCTCTCTCTCTCTCTCTCTCTCTCTCTCTCTCTCTCTCTCTCTCTCTCTCAGCTTTTCCATTTTAGTGAGAAGTTCTTCGTTACATTTCTTCAAGAGTTTGTAAGTTTTTGATTGTAAATTTTGGATTCTGATTTCTGGTTTTAAGTTTGACTTTCATTCCTGATTCAGAAACATTAAAAAGCAAAACCACCCTAAGTGAGTTCAATGTTTAAATAAAACTAAAATTGCTTCAAGTACTTTTCTAACCTTAGGGGACGTCCATTTGATCCTGAGAGTTGGGAGGCTGGCAATTTTTTTTCGGATCAGATTATTTATTTTCAATGCAGGACCGGCTGGATTAGGTTACACTACATAGTACCCGCAGTGTTGCATTTAGAATTTGGCTAGGGATGATTTTTTTAAAAAGGAGACAGATGGGGTCCAGCTTCATTATGTGAGCTTTATAATTGAAATAACTATATTTGTTTATCAATAGGAAGGAATCATTAGCTTGTCGTCGTAAGAAAAGCCCATTTTTTCCATTGTATACCTCAAATGTATAGTATGACCGGATGTGAAAGTAAGAGGTCATGTGACTAGCCATGGGCAAAGAAAGAGTGCTGTTTTTAGGTGAGCGTAATAACTGAGATAAGCCATAAGCAGGCGATGAGGGGATGTTGCTACTCAGAAAAGGAAAGTTTGTGATGTTGAAATTGTAGTCGTCACGTTTGTCATAGAGTGAGGTGTTCATGTGACCATCAGTGTCGTATGATAACATTATGTCCAGATAGGGTAATGAAGTATTTGTCTCTGTAGTTTCTTTGACTTCAAGCTCCGAAGGATAGAAATTGCTGAAGTAATCCGCGAATTTTGGATTATTGATGGACAGCACATCGTCTGTGTATCGGTAAGTGAAGTTACAGTTAGAAGCTACGTATCTGTTCCCTTCAGAGACCAAAGATTGAACGAATTCACCTTCATACGAATAAAGAAAAATGTCGGCAAGGAGTGGGGCACAATTGGTTCTCATTTGAATTCCGACAATTTGCTGGCAGACCTTTCCTCCAAACACCACAAAAATGATGTCGATCTGGGAGTTTAACATCTGAATAATATCTGCTTAAGTGTACTTATTTTTAGAATCTAACTTTTCTTTAACAAAGTAAGTTTTGTCATAATTACAGCAATAATTTTTATTTGCGATTGCAGTTCTTGCTTGTAAACGCATTACTTATAATTTATGCCAGTCTTTCTTTCATATTAGAATGTGGGATTTGTGTAAAGTGTCGAAAAATAAGAGGCTTTGATCGAATGGACTCTATAGAAATGAATTGATTTTAGATATTCTAAAAGTTCCTTTGAATTCTTTAAAATCCACATCTGGTTTATACCGCCTCGAGAATATACTGTCGAACAATATTTTTGAAGTCCAGTTTTGATTTCAGTTAAAACTTTGGTCAGTAAGATCGATACAGATTTGGTTGAAAATTTTGAGGAACCAGCGATGAAACGTTGTTTCTACGGATTTTATGCATTTTAGGTATGCAATACAAGTATGGTAAATCTAAATCTAAATTGTTTGTGTCAAAGCCAAAGGAAGCTAGAGCTGATTTGTGGTTATATATTATTTCTGAGGCACAAAGGTTTATTGGAGTGTAAGTAGGATTTCCAGGTGAATTCAAACCCAACTCTTTAATAGCATGTTAATGAGTAGTTATTTGAGATTTTGTCTGCTGGTGTGATGACGTAATGCTCTTGCAGGTAGGTCTGCTCTGTGATAACATCAGGGTCTTTAAAGATTGACTCGAATCTGGTGTTCACAGTTGTCCCGCCTCTTCCTTCCTTCCCTCCCCTTTCTCCCCCTTCCATCCCCTCCTCCCTCCTTCCGCCCCTTCTTCTCCCTCCCTTTCACCCTGTCCACCCCTCATAGATTCCAAATTGGCAATGAAACAATTCTCGCAAAAAGACCTAAACAATTTGAAATTACAGAGTCTTTAAGTTGTTCAGAAGTCCAGATTATCGGCTACGTGCCATTTTCATTAAACATGCATTGGTATGACATTTGTTTTATAGTTATTTTCATGTCAATCAAGCACCAATTGCTGTTTATATGGAGTATAATGGAGTATAAAATGGTATAGATCAAATGAACACTAGAAATTGAAAAAAAAAACTTAAAAAAACCTTACATTGGAAATTGTATTCATTTTAGTGTCATTAGCATGAAATGTGATATTAGATATATAGACATTTACAATTCATTTGTAATTATCTTGCAGAAAATTGTAAATTATCTTATCAAGCTTAGATTATACTGATGAAAATGAAATAATTATGAAAAAATAATAATTTTGGATATGTCACGAGATACGTATAAAAGTAACCATTTGTTCCAATCTCTTAACAATAAGAGCGTCGTTCTGTTATAGGCCATTTTCATCGCAATAAGTAAGTAATAACGTTACTTTTGAATTTTTTCTCTCATTGTCTGCTATATAGACGGTGTGCTGTCCATGAATAATCCAAATTCATGGATTACCTTAGCAGCATTTATCCATCGGAGCTTGATGTCAAAGAAACTACAGAGCCAAATAATTCAGCATCATATTTGGACATAATGCTGTCCTACGACACTGATGGTCACATGAACGACTCACTCTATGACAAACATGACTTCAATCTCAGCATCACAAACTTTCCTTTTCTGAGTAGCAACATCCCTTCGTCGCCTCCTTATGGCGTGTACATATCTCCATTGATACGTTATTCCAGAGCAAGTACCAAATACGTACCAAATACAGAGATTATGTTCTGAGAGCTAAGCATCTTTCAGATAAGCTTCTCAATAAGGGATACGTTTGAGACCGACTAAAATCATCTCTGTGGAAGTTCTACGGTTAAAACGGGGACCTCATCATACACTTTGATGTCCCATTGTCCAGAATGGTTACTTAATTTGATATTCTGTTTCAGACCATTTGAACCATCCAACAACAGAATATACTTGTATTTTCCGAAATGGAAGTAACCGGATGTGACAATTCTACCGAAGGCGACGGGTGTTGCATGCAACTGGTCTCACTCCAACATTGGGAGTTTGCTTCTTTTCATGTGGTTGAGGTTTTTGTGTGTTTGAAATGATTCCTGTTCTGAATGATAAGATATTTGTTGTCGTGGTAAACCAATGATGATTCTGTTCTTGCTGATATTTTTTTTAGCATGAAGTCGAATGTTTCAGTCCATGCCTTTGTCATTTGGTCTCCCTTGTCCCTTTAGTGTATTTGTGTTTGTCTAATGTGTTTTCACATTTTGGTGTTTCAGTGTTTTGCTGGTGTTGGTGTTGTTGGAGATCCCCTCCCTTCTTTTTTTCTGTTGATGTTGAAACCGGGTCCTTTTTTAAATTTTCTCCTTTCCTTCGTGTTGATATAACGATTACATGTATGCTGCCATAATTAAAAAAAAACAGTAGAAAAATCTGTAGATATATTTAGGAATCAGAAGTACGCCATTATATTATGCATATAATTTCTCATATTTTTCTACATGATTGACCTTACGAGTATTTATTTTTTTTAACAGAAATCTGTAAAACAAACCAAGCGACAATGTACAGGGTAATTGTTCTACTGCTGCTTGTACAGTCAATATTGCCTTTGATCAGATGTACTGGTAGGCTATACACTACTTTGTTTTCTTTGATAAATGACAAATTGTATTTTCCTATCGTCATAATACAAATAGAGGCTTTATATCACTTTTGATAAAATAACTTAATGTGTACATGGATTTTCTTAAAAATAGTTATCTTTTGATTAAAAATAATTTTTGATGCTCCTCAGTTCACTCTATCTTCTGTTACAAAATTTCTTTAAATTTCTTAAACGTTTGTCCTGTAGCATCATATCCCACCCATTCTGCTACGTCTTTTGGTACATTTTTGGACATAATAATTTTCATACTTTTTGGCCATTTTACATTGTTTAGATTGAGGATCACTGACGAGGGTTTAGTACCTGAAACGTGCATGTCTGGTCCATGCTGTAAATTTATCAGGTCTTAAATGATGCTATTGAATTTAAAGACGTTTAACATTACGCACTTACACTTAATGATAAATCCAACAAACAATAGCAAAATACAAATTGCGTTATTATCACAAAGATATTGTGAAAATCCACACGGATCTTCTGTTATTTATAGCAACACGAAACGCTGTCGTCGTTGCTCGAGAAAGAACAACTGCAAAACTGTCCTGTGACGGAGGAAGTATAAACATACTCTCCGCAATCTATGGAAAGGGACCTAACAACAAATGGGATGTTGTACTGGATGAAGTGAGGAAGGCATGTGATGGTCGGAAGAGCTGTAGTGTTCCCGCCCAGAATTCTCTGTTTGACGACCCTGCCTATGGTGTAGTAAAGGATCTCGTTATTGCATACGAGTGCTCTAGAAGATATTGGTAGCTGAGAGAGATCAAACTCCAAATGAATTAGCCTTAATAAAATATTTCCTTTTGATTTCTTACTTACACTGTTTGTTGTGTTTACTCTAACAATTGTCATAACGTGCCGTCCGGCGTCTGTCGTTCGTCCGTCGTAAACTGTTTACACTTTGTACTCTTCTCTAGCTCGGTTATACGAACTTTGATGAAAATTGATGACAAAATAAAGACTATAACATAGCACCATAGAATCACAAAGGATCAACACTATCTTTATCTATAAACAGTCCTGTGTGAGAACGTAGTATGTGGCGTGTCAGCCAAACGCTGCATTGTATAAATTCATTCAAGAAAATACAGGAATGGCTTCAAGTACAAATGCATGGAAGAAACTGTCAAAATATATTTTGACCTTAAGCGATACATCTGGGAGAATGCATAATAACACTCATCAATCTTTCTCATTGGTAGTGGCGCTGTTTAGATGAATAAATAAAAACGTACACAAAACTTAAATAATTTAATTACTGCGGTTTCAAAGCCTGTGAAACCTAATACTTTCTTGTGGAACTAGCAATTAAGGACATTCAGGAAATTTTATAAAAAGTACTGACAGCTTCTTTTGAAATTCGGTCCTGTACTCGCAAAAGAATATATTACTTTGAGTATTTCACAACCTGCATTTTATGGTGACAAAGTAAACAAAATGAGATGGAATAGAGTTAACGGGCACTCAGCATGGTACTTGACAAATCTACAACCTTGAACCAGCGCATTCTTAGACTAGCTCTTTTGACTGATTATGGCGACGGGACTCCATGACGGATCCTGTCTAAACCTCTTTGGAGAAAACAGGGCCCCGACCATCTGTCTTCTCTGAAAAAATATTGTGTAAAAAAGCGCTTTCATGAAACCGGTTAGGCGCCTACGTACCGGTAGAACTATTTTTTTTATCACATAAACATTAAAACCATGAATAAGATATTTTGGGGTAGTATTTTCATAACTATCGTTTTTATCAAAGAAATAAAGTTTGACAACGATATCTTTTTCTTCATCAACTCTAAGAAAGTATAAACGATAGAAAGATATTTTTTCTCGTATCATGATGAGTCTATGGTCTAGTTGTGCACCTGATATTTTGTTTGAGTCCCCGGTCCCTGGGTCTTATATATTGGGTGTGGTCATTTTTCTTTTATATAACTATGTTATCCTGTGCCATATAGAATTGACTGGCTGATTCTCAGATACTGCCGCGCGCTATAATTTGCCGTCGACGAGACGTTTTTATTGCAACAGCAGAAAAAAACCCGCCGTGTGTCATTTCAACCATTACTTAAAACGAAGTTAAATTATCCAAACGGTGCCCGATAAATATTTAAGTGTAATCACAGCACGTTCCGTATTTACGGTTACGTTAGGACGACTTTATTTACGCGCCTTCATTTAAATATTTGTATAGCTTTTGTACACGTGTATGTACCGACTACGTACATACACGAGCTGTGGACACTTAAACGGCCGATTCGCGTGTTAAAAACATTTAGTATACTTTCAATGATTTAATCTTTATTGGTCTCTAGAGCATATTTTAATACTGGACAATACCTATCAAGTATTGACATTTTGATGTTGCCGAGTTTATTAGTAATGATGGACGATGACGGTGTAAAAAGTAAATATGGACCGCCGAAGACCGCAAGAACAACGAAATTTAAAGAACACTTCGTTCGATTTCTAATGCAATTAGATCCCGCTTCATCTAGACTTGGCTTCTGAAGACTCTATATGCCGAGATGTTGACCTAATAAACAGACCCAGCGATGATGCTAGGGGTCATATAGCATGGACACGCCAATCGAGACACTAGGATGTAATTCGAACTTTGTTTATTATAGACAAAAACAAACGTCTAGCCTCTTACATAACACTACTCGCAGCATTTAAACGTGACATACATGACGGAAAACGTCTCCTCGTTCTCAGGAAGATTTAAAAAGTAATGTAAAGGAGGGTAAGGGGAGTGGAGACTTCCATAAATTTCAGTGTACAATTATTTTGACTTAGGTTCAAAGATAATTTTCTATGAAGAAAATAAGGGGTGGGGTAGACTAAATAATCCAGTCTCTCCGCTGCTGCTGCGGAGAGGCTGGATTATTTAGTCTAGGGGTGGGGGGTATGGCAAGCACAAGATTTATTTCATTCAAGGATAAGAAAGATGATTTGCAATTCATTTGGATAGAAAAAAAACTATTTCCCATTTTACTAAGTAAATAAAATTTTAAATCTAAAAATCCTCTACACATACCAATAAAAAAAACCAACTGAGTATATACAAAACAGTTTGCTTCATATTAATTATGGGAGTGCCCTTGATTGAAAAAAAAACCAAAACACCTTGCCACTTTTTTTAGACCTAATTAAAAAAGATGAGAAACAATTATTTATTTTCACATAGCCTTGTGGTCACAATTTCTGAGAAAGTATAAATAATAATAAGTTAATTCTTTTTGCAATATTAAAAATCTATTATCTAGATGTGCACCTGCTATTTTGTTTGAGCCCCTGACCCCCAGGGTCTTAGAAAATGGGAGTGTTAATTTTCTCCTATATAACTAAATGTAATCTTGTTGTCATCATTTCTCAGAAAGTATAAATAATAGAAAGAAGGGAGTGGATATCCAACAAGACCCTGTTGCAGCACCAACAGCAAAACACGAAAACGCCCGATGCGAAACACTAAAGACGAGAATACCAAGAGACAGAAAAGAGACAAACAACATATAAACATGAAACACAAAAGATTACAAATAAACTGACGAGGCCAATGGGTAACCGGTGCCGACTTTGGACGGCCATTTGCCTCGCAAGTAGCAAATGATGTGGTTACCCTGGATTACGTGAGCACAACCCTCTCACTTCTCCAATCACCCAAAGGTCTCGAAGAACGTACAATTGTGATGCAAACAACCTCCTCACTGTTAGATTGCCACACACAAACAAGACCGCAAAACGCAGGGACCCGACAACACAGATGGATATGTAAATGGATATAAAAAGAGGGCATATATCATACAGTCCGTGCTCTGCTGTCTGTAGCGAGCCCATGTATATAATCGCCCGAGGAGTTCGACTGACATTCAGAGAGGACAGGTGGTCGGGTCCCTGTCTTCTCTAAAGGGGTTTGGAAAGGGCCTGTCATAGAGTCCCGTCGTCACAGTCAGTCAGAGTGCAAGTCTCAAGAATGCGCTGGTACAAGACTGTAGATGGATCAAGTACCAAGCCTAGTGTCCGTCAGAGGGTATATTTTGATTTTCTCCTGTATGTTTGTGTGTCTTCTTGTTTGTTTGTCTGAAACTTTAATTTGTCCATAACTTTTGAACCATATCAGGTACAGTTTTGATATTGTGCTTGTGCGCTGCTTGTTGAAAAACATTTCATTTGATATCTTGACCTTGTGACTTTGACCTTAAAGCTTTATCTTCTTAAAAAGAAAACACTTTCTGCAATTATCTCTGTGATCATTAAAACCTAAATCATATTTTACGTATTTCATATGTGTCTTCCTTATGACAGAACTTTGATCTTTGTCCCTGTGACATTGACTTTCCCAGATTGAGAAATTAACCTTTGCTATAAGTTTTTGGCCAAAGCTCAGAAAGCTATGATATTTCGGATATTTATGATCTTTGACTCACTGACTTTGACCTTTGAGTTTGACATACGTTTAGGAAAATACACTAATGACTAATGATTCCTCTGACATCTGTTAAGAAGGGAGGGAATCTCCGACAAGACCCTGTTGCAGCACAAACAGTTAAACACGAAAACACCCGATGCGAAAACACTAAAGACGAGCATACCAAGAGACGGAAGAGAGACACACGACATATAAACATGAAACACAAGACTACACATAAATCAACAAGACCAATGGGCAACCGGTGCCGACTTTGGACGGACATTTGCCACGCAAGTAGCAAATGGTGTGGTTATCCTGGATAACGTGAGCGCAACCCTCTCACTTCTCCGTTTACCCATTTAACGTACAATTGTGGTGTAAAACAACCTCCTCGCTGTTAGATGACCACACTCAAACAAGACTGCAAAAGCAAAACGCAGGGGTTCAACAACACAGATGAATATGTAAATGGATATAAAAAGAGGGCATATAAATGTGCAATATGAAAGGTCTATGATCAAGATGTGCACCTTATATTATGTTTGAGCCCATGACCCCCAGGGTTTTAGAAAATGGGAGTGGTCATTTTCTCGTATACATGTATAACTAATTTTATCTTTGGGTTACCATTTCTCAGAAAGTATTAATTGTATACAGCACAAAATCGATATCTTTGGTAACATTTGGTCAACCTTAATATATTAAACTTGACCTTTTTTCCCACTTTAGTGACTTCCAAGGAGGCAATTACACAAGCCCCACGAAATACAAAGGACAACTTATCTAAGTAAAATAGACACATTGAATACAGTCTGAGTGTAACTTTTACTTAGATACATCTTTGATGAAACCTTCATAAATTTACCTACTACTATGTACTAAGTATTTCACTAGAAATATTTAGCGTTTACAAAATTTTATTTATGTAATTTGAAAAATTTTGAAATGTAGAATACAAGCCACTGGACAGTTTTTATACATCGCTGAACACTCACAAGAATATCTTCATTTACTGAATTGTTCACTTTAAAAGATTTATTAGTTTTTGCTGCATTTGGGACAACTCATCACAGTATATATTTTCTCTGTCATTGTTTATGATGATAACGTGCTCTTATTTTAATTTGAAACATTTGAATGTTGCTTTAAATTCACTTCCAAGGCACTGATCAAATTTATTCTACTTCTAAACTATAAGAGCAGTCATATTTCCGTGATCTTCCTTTTCATTGGTCCAATTTTCTTTGAATTAAATTTTGGTTTGAAGTTCTTGAAAGATCTTTGTTGTCTGCTAGAGGATATGTTTCCGAGACGATTCATTATGCTCTTCATCAATTCATGCTTTTTGTTTGCAAAGTCCACAAATAGACCTAACCTAATAAATGCTTTCGCTGCTACGTTTTCTACATTGCATGCTCGCATTTGATCGAAATTGATAAGAATTATTTCCTTGTCATGGCAATTCCTATAGGCATTCCAGGCAAGACGCCACTCTATAACGGACCACGTACTGTCGTCATCGAGGTAGTCTTCAGATAGAAAAACTATGACATTTTTTGAATGAAACATTCGTTCTCTAAGTTCCTCTTCCCGAATAGATCCGGGTTCTAAGTCTCTATAGGGTAAAAATAACCGATAACCATGTCTTTCAAGCGAAGGAACAAAGGAGAAGGTACATTAAGACCCCATATCGGCCCTGTTGTTTCCTGAGAAATTCAAATCGTGAAAATTGATCAACTGTATTTATTTTATTTATCTACAAGATCAGTTACATATATACATTAAAACGCTTTTCATCTTGATGCACCCCTACGAAATTATAGCTCATCAAACCAAGGAAGGATTAACAAATCCGGATTTTTCTCTAGAAATTCACATATATTTTCGAGAATTTCATATAGAGCAAGACGATCTGCTAAAAATAAAAGTAGAAAAATGAATCAATAACCTCAATATCTGTCGATTAAAAGTGAAAAATTAGTAGTAGACGTTCTTGCTCTAGTTGAAAATTAATGATTTGTCTTGCGTAGAATGTATATGGAAAATGCATCGACCACGTCGGCACGGCGTTATGACGTCATTATAATGACGTCATTTGATTGAAAATGCAGGTACATGCACTGGCGTGACATATTTAAATCAGGAATTGGTTTTCTCTTGAAATTCGGTTTGATTTATAAACGTTTGTAGTAAAAACAAACAAACAAACAAACAAACAAACAAAAGGCTGAACATTGATATATTTTACTAACATAGTGGGGTTCTCCGAGCATGTCGCATAAAATCTCCGCCGGTAAAATAACTTTAATTTTAGGAGTAAAATAGAAAAAAAAACCGAGCGAGTTAACCAACCCGAAAACAATCTCTGTAGACGGTCAAGATCATGGGCGGATCCAGAATTTTATTTCAGGATTGGTCCGTAAGTCCGAATTTTTCTGAATAGGAAAAAAAGTGGGGGGGGGGGGGGGGGGTTACACACTAGACAACAAAGTCCTTGATTAATGACTGTCAGTTCTATTTTTCATTACATGTATAAATAAAACAGATGACTCGCGGGCAAAAAAAGCGAGCAAAAAGCTTAAATTCTTGATTTTTCACATCATGGTACTAAAACCTTGTATTTTCACATCATTGTACTCGATTAATGATATGAAAGTACAAAAAATGGCGAGTGATAGCGAGACGTTGAATTGGTTTTTTTTCAGAACAGTTCTCTATTCGTGTCTTTTTCAGTTTCATTACTCCTAGTGCCCCTGTTTATTGACCAAAGTGAAATGTACATGGGCTTCTGAGGAAAGCGCAACATCTTTTGAAAAAACGTGTGAGCCGTACTATTTGATCTAAAAAGGTTCCGAATCCCTCTTTCCCCACCCCACCACCACCAACATCACCAACGTTTTCCGCTTGAATTATGAAATAGCATATCGATTTCATATTAAAAAAAATATGCCAGCGATTCGATACTAATGTAGTATTGTTTTTACTACATATATTAAACAATCCGAATAGTTGTTTGTTTGTTTGTTTACTACATATATTAAACAATCCGAATAGCTGTTTGTTTGTTTGTTTGTTTTTACTACATATATTAAACAAACTACATATATTAAACAAACTAAGGTTCATTTTAAATTAATGCTTATTGAAGTATTTAGATGGGCATTTTTGGCGCCACAAGCAAAAAAAAAAAAAAAAAAAAAAAAAAAAAAAAAAAAAAAAAAATCGGTAAGTAAGGTACATTCGCATTAAGTGGGCTTATACTTGAGTTTTGATGTCGAACGATCGGAAAATTATTTTCTCGCTCCCGGCCGCTCGCCACGTAACTGTTTGTTGTTTGCATATCAAATTGCTCTAAAAGAAACTCCGGCTTTTTCTGATAATTATACTATGTAAGTCAACATACCCTTACAGCAAGGGGTGTGTAAACCCCCCCCCCCCCCCCCCCTAAAATCGCTTGCTTGCTTTGCTCATCAGATAATTCTCGATCATAAAATATACTTTTCATAACAATCCAATAACCACGATACAGATTTCAAATGGCTATTTCATTACTGCCTTCATCAAGCAAAACGGTCAATCGCCGCAAGATAATTTTTCGTCCCCCTTCAGGAACGCCCTGGACCCCTTGGACAGGGACCCTAGTCGCTCTCCCAGACTCATTGACTTTCTGATATTCACTACATCCCCCATCTCAAATTTAAGAGGTAATATCTCTGTCTTTTCGTTCGTTTGAATGACTGTAATATATGCACGGATATGATTTTTAAAAACATCGTAATTCCCTTAAATTCTAGAATCAGTTATAGCATTAAAATGAGACAGTCTCCAAGAATAACCCAGAAGCTAAAAGACGACGTACAATACTTTATCAATCGCAGATTTTCGAGGATTCATGAAATCGTTTCATGGCAAAACTTAGCAAAACAATCATTATGATACAGCAATTTGTTATCTGACAACGTTATATCACGACGTGATCATAACGTCACATGACGTCAAAGTCAGTGAAACAGAAAGCTTACCTACGTGTTTTCAAATTGCTATAAAATCGCAACGGAATATCCGAATCTCAAAATTTAAACTTATTTACATTCCGTAAATCTTCTATTTTCATTGTTCAAAGTTTGCTTCATTTCTCAGATAGGGCCGATTTTGGCCAATAACGTACCTTCTCCTTTACTGTTGATCCAAGCAAAGAGATCTTGATTGTTCTCACTAAAAGAAATAAAAGCATCAAATTTCATCGATTCAGATGACCTCTTATCTGTGGTTTTTCGGAATTTCTTCCAGATGAGAAATATTTCATATCGATACATGTTGGATAAAAATGCGGTAATACCTACAAAAAGTGAAATAAATGTAAGTGCAATCGCCGCATATTTTACTGCACTGTTTGATAAAATACAATGGAAAATTTCGTCAGATATATCAAGTATTCGAAATATCTCATTCTTGCCCGTTCTGCATATCAAACGTTGATTACAAGAATGCAGTCGTTTTGCAATGAGCCACTCTTTCATCCATAGATTGTCGCATGCACAATCGAGAGTCATATTTCCGAAGTCAAATACACAGGGGTCGAGACGTTGAATCTTTTTGGGTAGTTTATTAATGTTTTTGTTTCCAAACAAAGTTATATTTTTCGCATTTTCCATTCTTTCTACGAAAAATTCTGGAACGTAATTGATCTGATTGTCGTGCAAGAACAGAGCTGATACATTAGAAAGGTAGCTCATGTTTTCGATATGTCTTATACGATTGCCGCTGAGGTCTACGACAAGATTTGAGTTCCTTGGTAAGTATCTGGGCATTCTATCCAAACCTCTATGAGAGCAGTTCACCACTGTTCTGTATTGACTTGGCTGATCGAAGCAGTAGCATAAAGAGGGGCAGTCCATCTTGATCTGACATATAAACAAATCCAATGACTGATTCTTAACATAGTCTATGATTAAATTTCCTTTCATGCGTTCTGGGCTAGAGCAGCGCACCAGGAAAATGTCACTGGAAATTACGCTTAGTATTAATTTTGACAATGTAAGAAAAGGTAGCATTCTACAATTGCAGTCCCATTTTGAATTCCTCAAATCAAAAGAAAACCTAATCAGTTTTCCAAAAAGCACAATATCTGGGAAACCAAGAGTTCTTAAGTCAAAGAAGTCCCTGAAGAAATTGTTTGTCAGATCCACAGTTCCTCCGCTACCGTATGATCTATTGGTATCAACCCTCCAATCCCGTTTGTTTGTTATGTCCGTCAATCTATTCCCAGAATAATCGAGTCTGCAGAAGGGGTTTTTAATCACTACGTTCGTCATGTCTATGTTTTCTAGGAGGTTATCACTAAAGTTCATATAAGCTATCCCTATACCTGAAGCAGACAGAGTTCCCAGTCCTACAGATGATATAACATTCCCTGACAGATCAACCTTTCGCAAATATTTCAATCCTACGAAAGTGTTCTTCCCAACACTGGAGATTCTATTGCCGCTCAAAATAATTGTGTCAAGATATCGCATACACGATATTCCTCCAATTTCGTGAATATCATTGCCGGAGAAGTCGATATGGACTAGGTTAGGGAAGTCACAGATGTTCTGAGGAAGCTCCGACATAAATCCAGTGGTGTGGTTTACTCTGTTAAATTGGTTAAGAGAATTAGAATATTCAATCAGTTGATTCCAGCCTTTTGAATTGATATACTCAATAAAAAGTGTTCCTATGGAAATATCTGAATTACATGACCACTCTGGAACAGCTTCACAGGAACAACACCTTTGGAAAGCTCGATCGTCCAGCGAATCAATAAATTCCTTACAAGAGTTCGGACAAAATAATGGTGTGATTGCATCTTCCCAGCTGAAATATTCTGTGCAGTCGCAAATCACACAATGAAAGATATTGTGCATAAGAAAAGATGTAAGAACTGCTTTGAGAGATTTCATTTTATTTTTTTAAGCGCTCAAAGAATTTTCACTTAAAAATTCATCTACTAGTATTTGAACCAGGAAGTTGTACATGTATTAACAGCATAATAAACATTATAATGATATACAATAAATAATCACGTTTTATGGTAATAAAAGACAAGTGTTTACAATGAAACGCGTAAAAGGGTGTTTTCTCTTGCAACGACATTTTGATTTCTATTTTAATGCGATCTTCATGATTACATTGGTGTATAATACATTTTCGAGACAAGTGAAGTAACGTAGACTGTAGTAAAGATAATAATCATACATTTATTAGAAGTTTATATATAGTTATTCGAATTTTAACATGAAGAAACAGAAACATACTCAAGTAGCCATGTTGAATCAACTTCGTTTGATGGATTCTTCAACACATTTGAACATTTCTGTGATCAAAATTTCTCGAAATGTTTAAAAAGGGAGTCCTGTAGCATATCCCACCCATCCTGCTACGTCTTTCGGTATATTTTGGACATAACAACTTTCACACTCTTTGGCAATATTACATTGACTAGATTGTGGATCACTGACGAGGGTTGATTACCCGAAACGTGCATATCTGGTCCATGCTGCAAATTGATTTGTTTAGTTTAACATGTATTTAATAACATTGTGTATTGAAATCCGTACCAAAATATATTTTCGATTGAACAATTGTACCCAACACTTTGTTCTTCATGAAAATTAATGCAAACAATTGAGCAATGTCATAATGCTGAATGCCATGGAGAAAAATACAGTTCAATATCACTTTCGCCACAAAACCCAAACCAGAATTCAAAATCATACAATCAGTCAAACAAATTCTGTAAAAAAGGACAAAGGTGGATTTCTGGTCCATGCTGTAAATTTATCAGGTTTTAAATGATGCTATTGAATTTAAAGACGTTTAACATTCCTATGGAGATAATGTCAGGCGCCCAGAGAGAGTAAGTATCTACTGCTTGATAGAAACACCCGTAATTATAGATGTACAGAAATGGTCAAAACCATGTATGATAGAAACACCCTCAATTATAGATGTACAGAAATGGTCTAAACCATGTATGATAGAAACACCCTCAATTATAGATGTACAGAAATGGTCTAAACCATGTATGATAGAAACACCCTCAATTATAAATGTACAGAAATGGTCAAAACCATGTATGATAGAAACACCCTCAAATATAGATGTACAGAAATGGTCAAAACCATGTATGATAGAAACACCCTCAATTATAGATGTACAGAAATGATCAAAACCATGTATGATAGAAACACCCTCAAATATAGATGTACAGAAATGGTCTAAACCATGTATGATAGAAACTCCCTCAATTATAGATGTACAGAAATGGTCAAAACCATGTATGATAGAAACACCCTCAATTATAGATGTACAGAAATGGTCAAAACCATGTATGATAGAAACACCCTCAAATATAGATGTACAGAAATGGTCAAAACCATGTATGATAGAAACACCCTCAAATATAGATGAACAGAAATGGTCAAAACCATGTATGATAGAAACACCCTCAATTATAGATGTACAGAAATGATCAAAACCATGTATGATAGAAACACCCTCAAATATAGATGTACAGAAATGGTCTAAACCATGTATGATAGAAACACCCTTAATTATAGATGTACAGAAATGGTCAAAACCATGTATGATAGAAACACCCTCAAATATAGATGTACAGAAATGGTCTAAACCATGTATGATAGAAACACCCTTAATTATAGATGTACAGAAATGGTCAAAACCATGTATGATAGGAACTCCCTCAAATATAGATGTACAGAAATGGTCTTAACCATGTATGATAGAAACACCCTTAATTATAGATGAACAGAAATGGTCTAAACCATGTATGATAGAAACACCCTCAAATATAGATGTACAGAAATGGTCAAAACCGTGCATGATAGAAACACCCTCAAATATAGATGTACAGAAATGGTCAAAACCATGTATGATAGAAACACCCTTAATTATAGATGTACAGAAATGGTCAAAACCATGTATGATACAAACACCCTCAAATATAGATGTACAGAAATGGTCTAAACCATGTATGATACAAACACCCTCAAATATAGATGTACAGAAATGGTCTAAACCATGTATGATAGAAACACCCTTAATTATAGATGTACAGAAATGGTCAAAACCATGTATGATAGGAACTCCCTCAAATATAGATGTACAGAAATGGTCTTAACCATGTATGATACAAACACCCTCAAATATAGATGTACAGAAATGGTCTAAACCATGTATGATACAAACACCCTCAAATATAGATGTACAGAAATGGTCTTAACCATGTATGATACAAACACCCTCAAATATAGATGTACAGAAATGGTCTAAACCATGTATGATAGAAACACCCTCAAATATAGATGTACAGAAATGGTCTAAACCATGTATGATAGAAACACCCTTAATTATAGATGTACAGAAATGGTCAAAACCATGTATGATAGAAACACCCTCAAATATAGATGTACAGAAATGGTCTAAACCATGTATGATAGAAACACCCTTAATTATAGATGTACAGAAATGGTCAAAACCATGTATGATAGAAACACCCTCAATTATAGATGTACAGAAATTTTCAAAACCATGTATGATAGAAACACCCTTAATTATAGATGTACAGAAATGGTCAAAACCATGTATGATAGAAACACCCTTAATTATAGATGTACAGAAATGGTCAAAACCATGTATGATAGAAACACCCTCAATTATAGATGTACAGAAATGGTCTAAACCATGTATGATACAAACACCCTCAAATATAGATGTACAGAAATGGTCTTAACCATGTATGATAGAAACACCCTTAATTATAGATGTACAGAAATGGTCAAAACCATGTATGATAGAAACACCCTCAATTATAGATGTACAGAAATGTTCAAAACCATGTATGATAGAAACACCCTTAATTATAGATGTACAGAAATGGTCAAAACCATGTATGATAGAAACACCCTTAATTATTGATGTACAGAAATGGTCAAAACCATGTATGATAGAAACACCCTTAATTATAGATGTACAGAAATGGTCAAAACCATGTATGATAGAAACACCCTTAATTATTGATGTACAGAAATGGTCAAAACCATGTATGATAGAAACACCCTCAATTATAGATGTACAGAAATGGTCTAAACCATGTATGATAGAAACACCCTCAAATATAGATGTACAGAAATGGTCTAAACCATGTATGATAGAAACACCCTTAATTATAGATGTATAGAAATGGTCAAAACCATGTATGATAGAAACACCCTTAATTATAGATGTACAGAAATGGTCAAAACCATGTATGATAGAAACACCCTTAATTATAGATGTACAGAAATGGTCAAAACCATGTATGATAGAAACACCCTCAATTATAGATGTACAGAAATGTTCAAACCATGTATGATAGAAACACCCTTAATTATTGATGTACAGAAATGGTCGAAACCATGTATGATAGAAACACCCTTAATTATAGATGTACAGAAATGGTCAAAACCATGTATGATAGAAACACCCTTAATTATAGATGTACAGAAATGGTCTAAACCATGTATGATAGAAACACCCTCAAATATAGATGTACAGAAATGGTCTAAACCATGTATGATAGAAACACCCTTAATTATAGATGTACAGAAATGGTCAAAACCATGTATGATAGAAACACCCTTAATTATAGATGTACAGAAATGGTCAAAACCATGTATGATAGAAACACCCTCAATTATAGATGTACAGAAATGTTCAAAACCATGTATGATAGAAACACCCTTAATTATAGATGTACAGAAATGGTCAAAACCATGTATGATAGAAACACCCTCAAATATAGATGTACAGAAATGGTCTTAACCATGTATAATACAAACACCCTCAAATATAGATGTACAGAAATGGTCTAAACCATGTATGATAGAAACACCCTCAAATATAGATGTACAGAAATGGTCTAAACCATGTATGATAGAAACACCCTCAAATATAGATGTACAGAAATGGTCTAAACCATGTATAATAGAAACACCCTCAAATATAGATGTACAGAAATGGTCTAAACCATGTATGATAGAAACACCCTCAAATATAGATGTACAGAAATGTTCAAAACCATGTATGATAGAAACACCCTCAAATATAGATGTACAGAAATGGTCTAAACCATGTATGATAGAAACACCCTCAAATATAGATGTACAGAAATGGTCTAAACCATGTATGATAGAAACACCCTCAAATATAGATGTACAGAAATGGTCTAAACCATGTATGATAGAAACACCCTCAAATATAGATGTACAGAAATGGTCTAAACCATGTATGATAGAAACACCCTCAAATATAGATGTACAGAAATGGTCAAAACCATGTATGATAGAAACTCCCTTAATTATAGATGTACAGAAATGGTCTTAACCATGTATGTTGTACATGCTACCCCTTCCCACGTGATACAGTTTACTAAAAGCTAACTACATGTATGCATTGTTCTGCATGTAAGTAACAATGGAAAAATTTACTTTGATAAGCTTGTTGAAAGAAGTCCTAACTTAACGAATCAAGACCAAATGAGTGAATGTGTTGTATTGACATTAGTTTAATCACTCCCCCTAGGAGATTCAAATACACAAATAGATCACATTAGAGTGTGGGTGTGTGATTTTGAGAGGGAATTGTTTCTAACTTGCTATAAATATAAATTTATGTTGTTTACTGTAATTATGTTGATTAAATGTATTTTAATTAAGTTGAAAATGAAATTGTATGTGCGATTAGCTCGAATAAATAATAAATGAATTTAGCTGTTTTAGACATATCTCTCTGGCTTCAAGGAACACCTACATGCATCCGTGACGGCAATCTGAGAGGAAAAATAGTCGAGTGAAAATGAACATCAATTGAATTTTCCTTTAAGATTTGATTTCATTTTTTTACGATGGGTCTGATAATCTGTTCCTTAACAGCATACAGCAAAGCTTGGAGTAATACATGTATGTGGAGGTATACTTTATGAATTTCATGCTAGCTGGTGCCTTGTACCCGTCAAACAACCTAGACTAAGACAATTTGTTAGACATTATTAAAAAAGTTACTGTAATATTGTTGCAGATGATCTTTTAGAATCCTAGATTGTTCGCGTTATATAAGGTACGAGTATTTTGTTTAAGTCGTGTGAAATCATGTACCTCTCTACAGAGCAACGTCATGTACATGTACCAGTATTTAGTGTTAATTTGTTTAAACAATGTAATTATAGTAGCATCTATGGTGCGAATTTTAACATCAAATCGTATAGGGTTTCTTAGGAAGCAGCTAGATAATATTCGATATTGTTAGCAAACCGCGAAAATCAATATGACATATGTCGAAGTAAAAGTTTGATACATAATCCAATTGAATTATTTTCCTGACATCTGCGACCGTCGCCATAGAAACTCTTAAACTTCCAGGATGGGAGTGAGATTTTCCAAAGTTGTTCTGCATATGGTATTCAGTGCCTCACCGGTGAGTATTTTTTTAATCTGTACGAAAATACGTGAATATATATTTATAACAGTGAAATAATTTAGATTTGTTTCCCGTGACAAACCAAAACGTTCTTCATAGAAAACACATTACATAACTTGAATGTCATTTGAGTTATGTAATATTTACTGCTAAGAAAGATTAGAATTTTTTTTACAATCCCTGACATGACCATGTCTGTTGAATAGAATAGAATTTATTTCCAGAATGCATGGGCCCTGGTGGGCAAAATGCAGTACATGCGTGTAATTCATTTACGATACACACAATTAAAAATTAAATTATGAAATAAAAGAGTACATTGTACTTGAGACACGTGAAAGTAGATATAATAATAATGTCAAAAATTTATTATTACTAAAATATTTGTGATGATGTTTGGTTCTCCTATGTTCCATGCAGACAATGAAGCATAATATATATTTATTTTGCCACGGACTAGTTCGATTCAATCAGGGAGCGTAAATCGCGTCACGTGCACGCCGTCTTTAGAAAGGACCTAACACGATTTGGCGGGAATTCCGCCCAGATAGCAAAATCTCCTCCAGGTCTACTAAAACTATTCTAAGGTATAAAAGATATATTTATAGATAGAAAAACTTTTAATCTATAATTTTTACTTGTAAGTTTATCATTTACATCACCAACTTTGCATTTATTCAAAAGCGAAGCAACATAGTGTCCGCCATTTAGAGTCTGTGGTATTACGTTATACAAATCAATAAAATGAGATGAAATTGAGAAAATAGTTTTACTCTGACTTATATTAAGGAGGGTTGGAACACCAAGATGGCGGCTGCACTTCCTAGGAAAAGTAAAGTCTTAACTTCCTTAAAACATTTGGTAAGCTGATTGATATACAAACTTGAGTATCCAGATGAAGTTTGAATGATTTCGGACGTCATTTGAAGAAATTATGGCGATTTTCAAAATTGTGGACTTTTGGAGTTTTATCCACGACCAAACTACGACGTCATTTCGACGTTATTGGGGAAAATGGCGTCACAAAGCTTCGCATTCAAAATGCCATAAAACAATTAATACCAAACGTATCTTATTGAAACTTTGCATGAATAAAATAGAAAGTTCAATCTTTATCTTTTTTTGATGATCTGAAATGTTTCAATAATACTTCTAGGTATCTGGATGATATTCTAACCATTGACAATCCTGCTTTTGAATTATATAAGAATGAAATTTATCCACAAGAATTAACACTTAACAAGGCAAACCTTTCAAATACATAAACACCGTTTTTGGGCCTAAATATCAAAATTGTAAACGGAAAGATTCATACAAGTGTATATGACCAAAGGGATGATTTTGGATTCAACATAGTAAATTTCCCCTGGCTTGTCGGTGATGTTCCAAGATTACCGTCATACGGCATTAACATATCACAGCTCATCCGGTACGCTAGAGCATGTACTGATATTTTGGATTTTCACAGTAGAAATTTAAAAATTACCAAAATTTTTTTAGGTCAAGGTTTCCGCTTTCATAAACTAGTTAAGACTTTCTGGAAATTTTACAAAAATTACAGTCAACTTCTTTTAAAATTCGGAGCTATACATGCAACAGAGTACATTACTATTTGTATTACACAACCTGTCTTTTATAGTGATATGATAAACAAAATAAAAAGGATCAAAGGTAGGCAGCATAACCATCGAAAATGCGTCAGAATCATCAAACGCCTTTTATACCGTGGAGATGATCCTAATGTCACCAGACGGACACTAGGCTTGGAACTTGAGACTTGCACTCTGACTGACTGTGACGACGGGACTCCATGACGGGCCCTGTCCAAACCTCTTTAGAGAAGACAGGGCCCCGACCACCTGTCCTCTCTGAATGTCAGTGGAATCCTCGGGTGATTACATACATGAGCTCGCTACAGCCGGCAGAGCACGGACTGTATTACGCATGCCCTCTTTTTATATCCATTTACATATTCATCTGTGTCTCTGGGGCCTCTACGTTTCACGGTCTTGTTTGTGTGATGTCATCTTACAATGAGGAGGTTGTTTTACACCACAATTGTACGTTCTTCGAGACCTCTGGGTAATTGGAGAAGTGAGAGGGTTGTGCGCACGTAATCCAGGATAACCACACCATTTGCTACTTGCGTGACAAAAGGCCGTCCAAAGTCGGCACCGGTTGCCCATTGGTCTCGTCGGTTTATGTGTAGTCTTTTGTGTTTGGTGTTTACATGTCGTGTGTCTTTTTTCCGTCTCGTGCTGTACTCATCTTTTGTGTTTTTGCATCGGGTGTTTTGGTGTTTTGGTGTTTTGCTGTTGGAGATCTCCTCCCTTCTTTTATTACAGCGTATTTGTTGACTTTACATTGCAGGAAAGCGGATGTCACTTCATCTAAAATGGACGATTTGGGAAGAAAAATGGAAAATATAATGCTTTGTAACATTGTAATCCTTAATTCATTTTTCTCATTTAATCATGAAGTTATCTCTAGGCATTGTTGATCATTTTGTTAGTTTTTGACAAAGATTCATCCACAGGGATTCTAAATAATTTTAACTATCAACTACGGTCAGTTGGCTCAAAATTACAGTTTTTGTGCGACAGTGTCATCTTGTATTCAAGTATCCTGCCTTTGTTTAAAACACAATTCATCTATGATTATCCATATGTAAGTGCATTTATTAAGATTTTGGAAGTTAAATTAAAATTAATTTCTAATAGCATAACGAGAACCGGAATGACACTTCTAATATCATGACGTCATAAAGAAATGCACGGGTATCTTGAAAAATGCATATTTTAAAGTCTCATAGACAATTTTCCAGTGGATAGAATCAAATATAAGTTTGTATAATCAAGGACGGACAAGAAATATATGATTATTGATATGAGAAATTTTGAGGAAAATTGAATTTGGCGTCCAATACCTCCTTAAGTTATCATACATTTGGTGATTTAATAAACGGTAGAATTATTGCTTTCCTTCAAAAACTAGTATTTCTTTTCCGTACTGTGAACTACATTTTGGTTCATCACTATATTCTAAATACATGTAGTTGACAATGGAAAAATGCACTTAGTGCGTTTACGTTAAGAAAAGATATGCGAAAATATATAATAGAAAAAAAAAATGTGTGATCATTTGTAAAATTTGCCTTCTCGACTTTGAGACTGAATAACAGTTAGGTACTTCTTTGATGTTTATTTATGTAAAAGAGTGTTTGATAAATAAAAATAAATAAAATATAATCGAGAACATTGTTCTTTGTTGTAAGTGTTTGAATAAATATCTCAAAAGAAAAAAATGTTGTCGCAGAATGTTTACCACTCATCCAAACCAATTAAATGACGTCATAGAAGTAACTCTAGTATTACATGTCATTGCCATATATCATCACTCTGAACCCATCCAAAGAAAACATGATAGATTTATGTATAATGACTCAAGATTTCGAGCCTTTTCAATCCCCTCTTTTGATATTTCAATCGCCTGATTGACATCGTTCCCCACCTTGCTACAGGCTCTTACTTTTTATGCTGGTAGATCTTGCCATACTCAATGTTCTAACACAAATTATACACAGCATAAAGAACTCATGCTTGAAATATTACTATTTTCATAAAATTCAGCAAAATCCATACCAAATTCAGAGTTTTAATTTGTTTTAATGAGGAAAAAAAATTTCGGTCCCAACTGGGCGGAATTCCCTTCCAATTCGTTCGAGCTCCTTTTTATATACCGTCAGCAATTTCGCCATTGCCGTATAAATGAATTCGCAAGTAAAAGGAGTAGTGAAACGCCGAATTTCTGAAACAAAAACGGCAAAATAATATTAGTTATCAGGTTTGTTACTGACCGTCCACAGATATTTGTCGGATTGATCAAGCCCATAGATGGCTCGTCTTCGCCTCGCCTTCTATGGGCTTGGTCAACCCGACAAATCTCTGTCGACGGTCAGTAACTAACCTAATAACTAATAATATATAGGATTGTATCAATCTATATATCCTCTACTTCGATATAGATACATGAAATCTTAAATAAAAGACTGATTTAAACATTTAATGTGGAGAACCACAACGTACAACACAAAAATTACTTACGTAAATGGATATCAAATGGAAAAGGCATATGGGAAACCGCCAATGCTCTGCTGTCTAAAGCGATAAGTCACACTGGATGTCCGATCGACTTCAGATTGGACAAAACTTCTCCTAAGGTAATTGGACCTAATGATACAAATTGATACAAAGGTAAACTTGTAAAATACGAAATTCCCAACTTAAACGATAACAGAAATATCCATGTTACTATAAGCGTATTTTACCATACGTGATAAATGACAATTGAAATATGCGCTTTACGAAGGGAAGGTTAAAACGTTATGTCAAAGCTTTTTAAAACCAATTCTTTAAAGACCTTAAAAGAGGTCAGTCATGAAGGTGAAGGTCATAGGACAAAAAGTCATAATATCATTGGAATCGTCTAGTCATCGGAAGACTCTTGTCATTTTCAATATGTACAGCGTCATGTACTTATTTAGTTTGAATCATGATGAAGGAACGATGTATTTGGAATATGCATGTCCACGAGTACTTTAATTAATAGAAGTTTTAGACATCTACAAATTCATCAGCATCATTTAAAGCAGATAAATTTTCAGCACGGACCAGACATGCACGTTTCGGATATTGAACCCTCCGTCAGAGATCCTCAATTCAAACATTGAAGTATGGCCAAAATGTGTACAAATTATATCCAAAATATTCTGAAAGACGTAGCAGGATGTCTGAGATATGATGCTACAGGACCCAGGTTTTAGAAATTTGAGAAAAATTTGTAAACAAAAATTTTCGAATGCGTTTGAAGAGAAGACAAACCGAAATTGATCGACCTTGGCTACATGTGCTCTCGGGGACTCTTGGTCCACCAACATTGACACTCACCAAGTGATACAAATGTTAAACGTCTTCAAATTTATTAGCATTATTTAAGAGCAGGTAGATTTACGGCATGGACGAGACATGCACGTTTCGGGTATTGAAAAATATCAGGGATCCCGAGTCAATCCAAACCACAGGCTGCCGATGTAAATAAAATCCAACCTTTTGCTGTTTTTTTTATCATACACTCAGGGAAAAAAGAAAAACAACAAAAGGTTGGATTTTATTTTTTAATAAGTAAACATCGGCAGCCTGTGATCCAAACATTGAAGTATGGCCAAAATGTGTGCAAATCATGTTTAAAGTTTACCGAAATACGTAGCAGGATGGCTGGGATAAAAACATGTGTCAAGGAAGAAGAAATTAAATGACTATTCCACTAGAAATGATTTAACTTAGTAAAACAAAATATCCGTCAAATGAATTATTCAATGCTAATTGTGAAGAAAAAAAGAGTATTATCAGAATATTATGTTTAAATGCGATCTTATATCTCTGATGAAGCGTAACTATACTCGTATTTGTATTCATCCATGCAAAACTTTTGACGTCGTTTGTGACATGATTTGAAAATACACGTTTGTCGTAGTCTGTTGTGCTGCAGTGCAGCGTATACATTATTTCTTCACCTTTCAAATAGATTTGTCTCATATTCGGCAAATTATCCTCATTTCTTTACGGAATATTCATTAAAATGTTTCTTTATATTTCAGCTATTAACGGGAGGAAATATTGAATGATTCTGATAAAATATAGAATAAAGCTAGTACGTAAAGCCTGGTGTTTGTTAGCGCCTGTTATGTCATTGCAGCTTTCACACTTCAACCGAATAATCGATGGAGGCTATTGTATTTGATAGATCAAAAGCATATGAATCAAAGGGACGAATGGTTTGGGAGCGATCTCTGTCTCATTATGAATATTGGTGATATATCGTAAAAAAAATATGACTTTTTTGTCTTACATCGTACACAAACAGTCATATTTTTCCGGAGACATACACGGAATGGCGAACTGATAGCACCTACTGTTAGTACATTGACCAAGGGTATGAAAATTTCATTTTAATTGACATTTAAGTTAGACGGCTAATTAATACATACAATGAACGTTTAATTACCTGTCGTAAAAGTTAATCAGGTGCGAAAGCGATGTTTTGCTTGAAAACACAATTTTTGTGAAAGAAAATCACTGGAAAATATCTACAATATTTTTATGAATACAAATTTTAATGCTTTGAATTTATAAATATGTAATATTTGAAATGCCGTTTCTTATTATGTATGATTCATTATCTATTTCTTAAAAGATCTTTTTTGTTTTTGGCCAATGTATCGGAATTTTTTAGAAAATTATATGAAATTTAAAGTAAGTGGCATACGAAGTAGTCTCTCCTTATGGTTATGCAGCATTAATTTTCAAATATGAACTTTTAAAAATGCCATAAAAATAAATGTTTTGATAGAAAACTGTGGCGAGCGAAGCAAGTCAAATTTTATATAAATTTAAAACTGCGGCGAGCGAAACGAGCCGGAAAATTTTCAGGAATTATTAGCGAAATTTTATGGTAATTCTTCCTATTCTGATTACTTGTAAGGGAAAGATTTTTTTCTGACACACCATACAGCATTTTTTTTTCATCAAAATTCAGAGCAAAATTATTCTTTTCGAAAAATTTTAATTTAATATTGCCTACAACTTTATTAAAAGCAATTGTTTAAATCAAGTTGTAAGAAGGTTTTGGAAGAAATCATACAAAATTATTGATGCTATGTTAATAATTTAGCATATGGCGCAATATTGATACTGGTACACAAGGGTTACTCAAAAGTTTGTATGTGCTCTTCGAACTGTGGTGACCCAATGGTTGATTTGCATATGTGCTTTAAAGAAAGCTTCTGTCATAGGAGGCAATTCACTTATTCATCCATTAATATATCTTTTATGCGTCAATTTTTCTGAGAAGACATGTTAAACGAACACAAAGATTTCAAGTAATCGGTGTCATACATCGAACTGTATTAACTATTCCAGACAATATTTGTATTAGAGATAGAGAAACAAGCGGTATATCAGTGCCAACTTATACATGGGCGGATCCAGGATTTTTTTTCAAGGAGGGGTCCTAAAATTCATTGTTCCTTAATCTTTTGAAAAGCAAAAAAAAAAAAAAATAAATAAATAAAATAAAAAAAAAAAAAATAAATAAATAAATAAATAAAACAAAAACAAAAACAAAGAAGAAAAAAAAACGATTGAAATCTTGAATGTCAAAATACATGTAAAATAGTCTGGCGAGCGTTAGCGTGCCAGCGAAAAGTTGTCAGAGTTGGAATAAAAAGGTCAGACAATTTATTCAGTTAATTGTCCAAATTGATATGTATACTGACAATTAAATCTTGCGAGCGTAAGCGAGCCCGGGAAAATTTTGAAATGTGGACCAAAAAATTAATAAAAAAAAATTAAAGATTTTAAATACAAATTTGTGTTATTTGAAAAAAACGTCAAATGTTTTGACAAAAAAAAGGGGGGCAATCGGGACTTATAATCCTATGAAATATGTATATTTATAAGCTTTATCAAACTATGTCTATGCTTCGAAAATTCCAGGGCGGGGGTCCTGACCCCCCACTCTTCTTGATCCTTGCTTGACATGTGTATTCCTTGTGACAAGACCTTTTCATGGATACCAATATTTTTGACCTTGTGACTTTGAGTTGGAGTTTGATCATTATACAATTTATAGGGCTTTGATATTTCACATGTGTATTCCTTGTGACAAGACCTTTCCATGGATACCAAAATATTCTCCCCTAACTCTTTGAATTATTTCCCTTTACAGAGCTCATCATATTGGAGATCCATAAGCATCGAAGATGGCGGCCTCCATGAGATTTTGGTCGACTTTGATCGATAGAACTTTTCAGAGGATATCACAGTCATGCCACTTGAATAGCAGATTGAGGAAAAGCATTCATTTACTTAGGAAAACTCTGGTAAAATCGAGAAAACAAAATCTTTTCAGAATGACGGATTGAGCAAAAAAAAAAAAAAAAAAAAGCGGGGGGGGGGGGGGGGGGGGGGCGTTAAGGTGCGTCATTGGTCACGATTTTGGACTACTCTTGCGCATCTCCTGTTTTAGCACTCATTGAGCTTGACTTTTATAGAGATTTCAATTTATTATGGCCAATGTATCAGTTCTTACTCTTTTTTAGACTTTAATTCATTAGAGACATTAAAGCGGCCAAGTTTGAAAATTTGATCTAAAATGAATAAAGTATGGGTAAGTAAATGTTTCGCAATAATTTCTGAAAAAATGACGTGGAGGTACTTTTTTTAACTGTTCGGATTTCTTTAACGTTAGTAATTACCCATGAATTTTGTTTTATGGATGGAATACAATTGATTTAAGCTTTTTTATAAGGTATGGCTGATGAATACCGAAAAATTATAAATTGTTTAAATTCCACCCAAAATAAGGCAAATTTTCAGCTCTGACACTTTTTCAAGAAAACCACAAAATGACACTATTTATGAGCGTCTGTTCTCTCTTATTTTAACACGGACATATAATTTTTCTTCAATATTTTGAAAAGTCTTCCCTAGGAGCAAGTGTTACTGTGTGTGTGGAAAAATTGTTGAAATTCGGTATCTCTGAAATTTTGACCTTAACTTGGATGATTTTCGTTATTTTTGTGTAAAATCTAGAAAATTTTAAATTATCAGTGAAGTTGGTACCTAAGGTAGCACTTTATCAAATTCTACTTTTACACAAAGTTTCTAACCTGTTTTATCGTATAATAACAAAGAAAAGTAAAATGAAAATCAGATAAGTGCATTTCAACACTTTTTTGTATTTTCTTTACAAATGTGCTATTTTTAGCAACAAATTTCCGGCATTTTTTACCCAGTTTTCAAATCGGCATAAATCTTGATTTTCATCACGGACCTATTAATTTTCCTTCATAAAATGATTAAGTGACATGAATACTATATTTTCATATGGTTATCATAAAATCGTTGAAATTCCTTCATTCAGAAATGACATGCCTTAAATGAGACTGAGACTTAGAGATGATGGAAAATAACAGTCTGAAGGAGAAAACTGTCCGCGCGGCTCACTTCGGAAACTGGATAAATGTGATTTTGACTATTTCATCATGCAAACCTTAAATAAAATTGAAACCATTCAGTAGATCTCGCTAAGTCGCTAAGCTTTGGCATAAAGAAGGAAAAAAAAAGTGATGCGCAATGTACATGTATGACATAGATAATTAGCTAGAAAATGAAATGACAGCAAAATTTTCCTGGTAAATTATCATGAAATATGATCATGAAATGCCCCAATTATGTATTATTGAATACTTGAATGAATGATAAAAATGATGGAATTTAATTAGGGAGCAACCATTTGATTTTTATGGGGGGGGGGGCAGGAAGACTGCAAAAAAAAATTTCCGGATCCAAATTTTAGGGAAAAAAATTTGCCGGCCCAAAGGGCCGGCAAAAAAATTTTTCCGGATCATGAAATTGCCCCTCACCCCTCTCTTCCGACCTTTCCACTGCCCAGTAAACACTTTTTTGTGTTTCATAAACAAAGTATAAAAAATGGAACAAACTTTACGCAATTTGTAGTGAATTAATCAAATTCAAAAGTCGTTAGCACCATATTGCCTGTCTCCGTTGAGTATCATTTTAGTAAACAGATTATAGGCACCATATGCCATTCAAGAAATTAAAATGAAGTGAGCTGCTGGCAAGAGATGAACTCATTGTGTGTTTGATGTTTAATATGGCCGAAAAATCACGCTGAATTATTTAAACTTTAGGGTAATTTTCAACATTGGAAAAATACAAAAAAAAAATAATCCGGCCCGAAGGGCAGGCGAAAAAAATTTTCCGGCTCTTAAAATGGCCGAAAAAAATTTTCCGGCTGGCAAAAGTCTTCCTGCCCCCCCCCCCCCCCCCATAAAAATAAAATGGTTGCTCCCTTAACAACTTTAACAATTATTGTCATATTTTGGACAGATAGAAACAGGCTTTTCAAACAAGCAAACATGGTCAAAAAGAAAAGGGATTCTGATGATAGCATTTCCAACAGTACAAGCACTGAGCTTTGGCATAAAGAAGGAAAAAGAAGGTGTGTATGTTGATTGATATTGTCCTAAAAGGGTTACAGGGTTCATAAGTAGTCCCTCTATCTGTCAGTTTGTCTGACCATCAAAAAGCTTGGCATTGGCAATTACTTCTTTACTTGGAAGTTGGAGGCAGGCAGCTGGGCTTTCATATTTTAGGTCCTTGTAAGAAGGCCTAAGTATATGTAGTACCGAAATTCTCCCTTTTTTAGCTTACCTGAGTGAAGCTCAAGTGAGCTATCGTCATAGCGTGCCGTCTGTCCATTGTCTGCTGTTCATTGTCCAGCATAAAGTTTTTGCATTTTTGACATTTCCTCTGCAAGTGCAGGACCTATAGCTAATTTCTTGAATCCTAACAGCATGTACAAGAAGTAAGTACTTTTAAAGGTCCTCTAACAATTTTGTGTTTTTCATGTTGATCATTCAACAAATATGGCCACAGAGGGCTCTGATTGCCTGACATATTTTTTACTTCTCCTCTACAACCACTGCACATAATGACACGAAACCTTACAGGAAGCATGTACTCAAGATCCTCTACCAAGTTTAAGTTCTTGTGACAATTGGTAGACAAATATGGCTGCGGAGTATTCTGATTAGCTGACCCATTTTCGACATCTCTGAAACTGATGCACAGAACTTCACAAAACCTTAAAGGAAGCAAGTACTCAAGGGCTTCCACCAATTGGCCACTATCATTCTTTTGTCTGCAACTCAGGTGAGCAATGTGGCCCCATTGGGCCTCTTTTTCTACGTCCCTGTAATCAGAAACTTGGATGCCTATTGTTTTATTGGTCTGTCTGTTTGTCTGTAAAAAACTTTTAGCGTGGCCATAACTAATGAATGATAACTCGTATGTTAGTAATAAGGCTTTCATGTTTAACATGTGTATTCCTTATGACAAGACCTTTCCACTGATATCAAAAAATTTTGACATTGTGACCTTGACCTTTTAGTTTGACCTACTTTTGAAAATTTTTAACCTTGGTGGTAACGTTTGATTGTGAGGTCACGTGATATTGCTTTTGTATTTCCAATATATATTCCTTGTAGCAAGACCTTTCCGCTGATACCGAAATTTTGACCGTCTTACCTTGACCTCGGAGTATGACCCACTTTTTGCATTACAGCTGTTTTACTGAAGATGCCGATGGGGGCATACTTGTTTCACTAACACATGTTTTCATTGTTTATTTCTTAAGTCTGCTATTATTCAGGTATTTATACATGTGCTAATTTGCTTTACAGCTACAACAGAGAAGGAGAAGCCAGATCTATATATACAGCTAGTAGACACAGCAGATAAACTCTACACTGAGAATGAAATGATGAAGATATATGACTTACTCATCCAACACAAAGAGTGTGATAACGCTAATATTTTATGGCGATTAGCTCGGGCCGCTAGAGACAAAGGAAAGTTAGTCAAAGATAAAGAAGTACAGAAACAGTGTGTTTATGAAGCATTCCAATATGCAGAGAGAGCTCTAGAGTTAGATGACCAAAACTTTGCTTGCCATAAGGTATCTTAAAAGTGTACAGCTTTGTAACGATGGCAGATTTAAGGTGGTGTGAAAATTTTTTTTCAACTGTTTTTGAAGTCTAGTTATTTTTACCGCCAATAAAACTTCTAGGCAATACCAACAAATGGATATCGATGAAATGGATATCGATGAGTATGCTCCAGATTAAACCATTTTAAACCATAGCTGTCAACTGACCCAATTTTGGCAGGTCAGTCCCGCTTTTTTACCCTTTGACCCGATTTTTTTTTTTTTTATCACCCGCGCGGGTCATGTCTTTCACCTGATTTTTCGTTGCTGACCTGGGAATCACCCGATTCCGATTTGATTCCGTCAATTACTTGGGACTTTAAATTTCCAGCTGTGACTTTTCAATTAAAACACCTGCAGTTACAGGTAAATTGGGATGTTTGTTTAGTGATAGTGGAAGTAATTAGCCACTTTCATGTTGTTTTAACGACCTGCGCTTGGATTATTATGGGAATGTCTATGGGAAGACCATCGTAAACATGGAGAATTATGCAGACGAAAAGGGACAAGTGTTTTTATAGTGGTTAAAACAATTGAAGCAGTGAAATGTATAGAGTTAATTTCACACGAAATTTTCATCATGGTATAGCTATAACTGATTAAAAATATATCTATCCTAGCAAATTCAACTATGAACCTTCAGGCCTTGATTAATAAGTCCTAAGATTTTACAAATGAAATGTGCTATACATTATCATGATTATGCAGTATTACAATTTAAATAAATGCTTTACATGTCTTACAATAAAATGAACTTTATTGACCTGTATTTTTGGGGGGGGGGGGGTGTTTAAATTATTCATGATGATACAAGCAAAAGGTCACGTTTTTCGTTTCACGCGCTATGACCCTCTTTTTCATTTCTCAAAGAGGGTCATTGACCCTCTTTTGACTGAAAAAAGTTGACAGGCATGTTTTAAACTATTTTTCAAAAAACTTCTGGTGAAGGTCCCCCTGTACTGTCTACCCCATACAGACAGCCTGCACAACAGAAGGCCTCCTAGTCATCCCCGTCTTGGCTCTACATTCCTCGAATCAACCATATGGGTCTTCACAACCCAGAAATAGTCTTTAAACCAGAGTATATATAGGGCATTCTCTCTATTTTTGGGAATTGGTACTTGTACCCCAGTGAGGGGTAATTTACAACATTTTACCCCCTCCAGCACCTACCCCCCTCGGCGCTTCACACCTCGACTTCAGTCTGCCCCCTGACAATGGACCCTCTGGATCCACCAAAGTGTATATACTTTATATGATGTCTTTCAGAATTTATCAGTGTAGGGTCATGTATCAGTCTTTGTAAATTCAAAAAAAGTGAAGCTATGTAAAATTACCTTGATATGTTTCAAAATTTATCAATTTTAGTGACTTTTTTAGAACATGTAGAAAGCGAAACCTGTCAAAATTTTAGCATGATGGATTCTAGATCATCGTTATATTCTAGAATACATACAGATCCAAATGTCGTGGCTAGTAAGGATTGGTAAAATATTAATATGAAGAATTCATTTAGTCTATTTAAAACCAGATTTTATTAATCTTTGATCACACGTACCAAGCCATAATTCATAAACAAGAAGGCATGGCTTAATCATGCAATTTGACATCCGAACAGGAAATCCTTAAAACACTTTAACTTTCCTCATGTTTACATTTTTAGATAAAATATGGTCTTCTTTGAATTTCAAAGATCATGAAACAATCAATTTTGTAATTTTTCAGTGGTATGCCATTATGCTCAACTATAGAGGAGAATACGAAGGGACCAAAAAGCAGATATCTAATGCTTTCTTAGTTAAAACACATTTCTTGGTATGTAGGATTTTGATATTATATACAAGTTTATATTCATAGTAATGACCTCCTTTTGCATTATAAAAATTATCCAATGATACCTCCTATTTTATATGAAAATCATGAAATTGTGAAATTCTTGTAAATCTCAGAATTTCACACCAGTTATTGAATAAATTAAACATGCAAGATATTATAAGTGATTAACATGTATGTATATTGACAGGCAGTATTTTTAGTACTTAGCACTGCCTCTAATATGACAATTAAAAACTTTTTAAATTACATGGTATCTAAATTAGAAATTACATGTATTTCCTAATTCATAAATAAGGTATACATTGTACAATTGTTTCTGATAGTTTTAGTTTTGGTTGTGCCAATCAGATATACCATGTCAAGTGAAAGTTAATCTGGTATGGTAAAATGGTACTACAAATAAGTAGAAAATAAACATTTTTCATGTTTGATGTTTGATGTACTAAGATATATTCTATGGATTTGTAAATACTAATTCATAGAGTGTTTCATCACTTTTATGTTTCAGAAAGCCATTGAATTAAACCCAAAAGATGCTACCTCAATTCATTCCATTGGCCAATGGTAAGGAGAGTTTTACTCTAAATTCAAATGTAGATTTATTTTGTTACTTTTAAGCTCCCCAAGAGGAAAGTCTGGAGAGCTAATGACATACCCTTGGCATTGTTGTCGTCCTTAGACAAAACTTTAACATCGGCTATATCTCTTGAACTATAAGGGATAGGGGTTTGATATTTTACATGTAGATACCTTGTGACGAGGCACTTCATTTGAGACCATGACCTTTGACCATGTTGACATTGTGACCTTGACCTTGGATTTTGGCAAACCATGTACTTTTAAAAAAACTTTAACCTGGGCAATACCTCATGAACTATAAGGGATAGGGCTTTGATTTTTCATATGTAGACCCCTCATGACCAGACCCTCTGACAAATTTTATTTGAATTAAAATTAGATACCAGCTTTGTGAATGAAATATTTAGGCCAATCCAAATTAATTAAATGTTCTTCGGATTTTCTTGTGAAAAAAAGGGTGCGAGCGGGCGAAAATATAATCGTTTTATTTTTTTTTAGGTTTTGCAGTTTTTAAGGTGCGAGCGAATGAAATAATTTTATTTTTGATATAGGTTACCCCACAAATACATTTCTGATGTTTTCCGTACTCAAAAAGGAATCCTCATAGGAATCTGGTGACTAGAAAGCATGGCACATAGCAGCACGGAAAAGATTTTCGAACATTCCCCCCTCCTTGACTTTCAGTGCTATGTATACGGGACAACAAATTTGCTCCCAACAAAATTTGTTAAACAAGAAGTATCGTTTTCTTTTGAATTTTGCACAATCTGAGACTTCTAGAAGCTTTAAGATTTGCAGAAATCAGAACCGACCCTAAAAAATTCTTGAGCCAGAAATTTAATGGTGCGGGCGAGCATTTTATTTTAATAATATTATTTTTTTGAATTTTGAAAAATATGGTGCGGGAAATCCAAAGAACATTAAATTAATTTTGTATGGCCTTATATCAATTCATTAGATCATTTGATTTATATATTGTTATGACAAAAAAGAAGATCCAAAACATCACAGAGATTAAATCCATAGTCATTGTATGAGTTTGCATGAAGCTGACAAAATATGAATGTGCTAAAGCGTCTACTATTTTACATAAAAGTACATATGTACCTAACGTTTCCAGGTGTTTTTTGTTTGCTGATTTAGTATTACATTTACAAGTATTTTTGTGTTTGTTGATTAAGTATAACATTTACAAGTATTTTGTGTTTGTTGATTAAGTATTACATTTACAATTATTTTGCGTTTGCTGATTTAGTATTACATTTTCAGGTGTTTTGTGTTTGCTGATTTAGCTTGGTATGAGAGGAAGTTAGCAGCTGCTCTGTTTGCCACCCCGCCCACAGCCACATATTCTGAAGTAAGATTTTACTACTAATTCCTCCAATTTTTAAAATAATCACAGTTCGCTGTTTCCTTGCTACATCAGTACATGCATTTCATTTTCGCAATTTCTCTAAGTGTTGCCTTATATCTTGAATTTTTTCAAAAAGCGAAATAAGTCACATGACATGCCTTTGAAGATGCAATGTATGTTTGTGTGCTTTTTTGTTTAAGTTTAAAAATTTTAACATTTGCATTTTCAGGCATTACATTATTTCCAACTTGCAGAAGAAGGTAAGTTGACATTGTGAAGTTTACCACAAATAAGTGTCATTTCTGTACCCTGCAAAAATGTATGTTTCCCTTGTTTTGGAAAACAGGATATCTATGAGTAAAAAGAAATTAGAAACTAAAATAAATGTAACTTCGGAGTTTATCTACTTTTAAATACTCTAACATTAGGCTTTCATACATCTAATGTAAAATATGAATCTTACTATTCACAAGTTTTCCTTGTGAAAAGAACTTTTTATTTGTACCATTGGTTTTGCACATGTGACCTTGAAGTTTGACCTTTATTTTTTCAAAACTTTAATACTTGGGTTAACTGTTGATTGATATGCGAGTGTGCTTGTATCTTACCCTATTGCATTCTTTTTGTCAATATCTTTTCGCCAGTATTTGACCTTTACTTTTGAATTTTATGATTTGATTAAATTCAGTTATTTTACGTATTTTGTGTTACCCTGGGAAATATAAATTCTTTTTTCTTCTATTTTAGTGGATCCATTCTTCTACAGCAAGAACTTGTTGATGATCGGTAAAACTCACCTCCGTATGAAGAACTACAAACTGGCTACAGATTTCCTACAAAAGGCTCGGGACTACCCTGTTAAAACACCTGACGATCAGGAGGTCAGTAAGCAACAACTATTCTAAATCTACCGTTTATCGATATATACACAAAATAGACTCACAAACAAAATCAATTCTCCTTTATTTATATGTACATTAATTAACTGTGTTTCAAAACACAGTCTGCTGCCAGCAATCTGGCCATTAATACCGTCTTTAGTGGTGTCTAGTTTTATTATTAATTCATTTTATTTCTTTCATTTATACACTGTCTTGATTTTAGGCTGCTCTAAGATTACAATTACTGTGCACTTCAGTACCTTAAAAACAAAATTTCATTGTTGAAATCATCGAACAAAACATATGAAAATCTATTTTCAAAATGGCAATACATGTGTATACACAGACTAATCATGATTATGATAGATGAATAACGTATATCGTTTTCAACTTACGATGTGTTAATTTTAAGGCAATGGTGCATGAGTTACATATATAAGAAAGGAGGGGATCTGCACCAAGACGCTGATGATGCACAGTAAAACAATATGGATCACTCTGGGTAGTGTCCTTCTGTCTGGGAGTCACTGACTTTTGCTTTAACTTGATCGCTATATTTCAATCAAACCTGAAGATATGGTCAGAAATGATAAGACTCAACACCCAAGGGTCAAGGTCAAACATATTAGTGGTATACCTGTTCATACATGATATACCTGTTGTTGAATTATAGTATTCCATCTAATGCCTATCAATCTCCCTAATTTACCTAATTATGGAATAAATAAAGTTTCTCATTTGAATGTTTATCATGCACATGTATATAACAGATGTGAATTAATAAGTATCTTTACTACGTTATGATGTTATGTATGCTTTGTTTTACAGGCACATGATGAGTCAATAAAGTTACTGAATGGCCTTGGTGTTAAAACAGATTGACGAAGGCTGAATATTAGGAACACTAAATTTACCAAATTCTTCAAAATGTGAACAAAGTGATGTGTGCAATGAGTATGTTAACATCAAATTGTTGAACTTTTAAATATTTATATTGTTGTTTAATGTCCAAAATGTGCCTGATTATTACTTTATGAATTGTGTTGTAATATATATAATTTGATCTTTGATTTAATTTAATAAAAGGGAGGGGGGGGGGAGGGGAGAATGAGAATATTTTGTTATGTGATGTATTTATTTGATGTCAGAAATGTGCCTTGTGAAATACAACATGTTGTTATGTATATGTTTAACTAAATGTTATATATGTGGGTAGTGAATGAGATTATAAATTATAATGTGATATGTTTATTTATAAACTAACATGACATTTGTATTCTCTTTCAAGCTATATTTTTATCATTCCAATTATGTTTTATAGGACATTTTTTAAGAACACAAAGACCTGTGGACCCAAGGTCATTTAGACGACTTCAAGGTCACAACTGATGTATTATCATGTAGTCTTTATGTTCACCAAATTTTGACACATTCTCATCAAACCTTACGTATACATGTATTTCAATAATGACCTTGACCTGAGGATTCTGAACTTCTTTCAGGTTTCATGTACCTACAAATTTATATATCACTTCCAGTTTTCAACAACCTATTTGATGTATTTGGTACCAAATTTTAAAATGTTACATAGTAAAATGAAAGTTTGCAGTGACTTTGACCTTATTCAACATCTTTGCTATTTTACCATCAGAAATCATGTTAAATTCTGAATCTGTTAATTGGTGTTTAATATGTCTTCTCAATATTATGACAAAAAGATTCATTCACATTGAGTAATATAAATATTTCAATTTTACCTTCAATATTGTCTGTATTTATACACACCAGCATAGTTTAAAAAGTTGAGGAAAGGGTTACATAATAAAGATTCAGGGAATAACTAGATACTGACGTTATGTTTGCGAACGGTAAATGTTGATTTTGTTGTCGCAAACTGAGTTTTTCTGGCAACGCATGAGCGGAGCCAGAAAAACGTATGTTTGCACCATAAAATCATCATTTACCGTCAGCAAATATAATGTCAGTATCTAGTTATTCCCATTCTAATGCAATCTATATTTTTGTAAATATGAGGTGAAATGTGACGTTAGCAATGTCAAAGCCTAGTATGTTCTCGTTTTACTGCAGTAACTAAGGAGCAAACAACCAATGAAATTCTACGTTATAGCAATATTGCATTAGAATCAAGTTTTGTCTGTCCATCAATACTGGATGTGTCGGATTTTCTATAACTCATGAATAGGTTTAAATGACATTTCGCATTATTGTTTTCCGGGGTCAAGGTGTGTGTCATCACTTTGAAACAACAGTTGTAGGGTCAAGGTCACAATGCATGGGATAATCTTGTCAAGGCCTTTTAACGTTCCATCTGATGCATGGATAGCATTTCATAGATTAAAGGTCAAATGAAAGCATTGCATGCTCTATGCTATCTGCAAAAGGATTTTAAAATTCAGTACAAAGTTACCTTAACCTTTGACCATCGACCTTGAAGATCCATCTCCCCATAGGGAACATTTCTTCTATGATGTTCTCAGGATTAGTCCTTAGTCCAATGTGGCACTGACACGGGACCATTTCTGGAAGGTTTGGCGATCTTACGATGATTGCAATGCCTTCTATTCTATTCACAAGGATTTTAAGCTGAAGTCAACCGTGACGTTGACCTTGACATCTCCCCAGGGCAAACATTTCTGGAGGGTTTTATGATCCTATTATGATTGATATGTCTTCTATGCTCTTCACAAGGAGTTTGAGCGTAAGTTCACAGTGGCCTTGACCTGTTGACCTTTGGCCATTGACCTTGAAAATCAAGGTTCATCTCTTCTGGGACATAGAAAGTTTGGTAATCCTCTTATAACTGATAAGGGAAGTCTTCAAGTGACATTACATACTAGTAGGTGTGGTACTGTGTATTTCGCCTCTGGCATATCTTTACCCCAAGGGCATAAATGAGATAAAGAAGATCCTGATGATAATCTCAACAGCACTCACAATAGAGCACCAAACTGAGCATCGACGGACCCCTGGCAAGCTAGAGGTGGGATCAGGTGAAACGATAAGAAACTATTTTTGACCACTTTCTATCATCTTGTAATCACAAACTTTTCTCAGAACTAAAGTGGTAGAAACTTATCTCTTATTGGGATATCATTAGTCTGATCCTGCTCAGTATTATACCTCCATGATTCTAGGAGAATTGCTGTTGACATTCATTCATTTGTAAAATTATGAACATTAACATAATTTCAAGAATAAGAAGTGTAAAAGTTGTGTATTCCTTGTGATAAAAACTATCCACAAATGTCTTTTTTTCAAACTAGTAACTATGAGCGTGGATAATTTCTTTGAAAAAAAACTTTTAATTGAATGTTATAGGGATTTCTTGTCCTTTGACAAGTCTTTCCATTGGTACTGCACAAAGATTTGAGTTTGACCGAGAAAGGGATTTGTATATTCATCAACTGCAGTCATTCCAATTCATACTATTCATTCTATGTCTATTGAGAAATTTGAATACTTCGTATTTTATTCTGATCCTCTATGTGGTGAATGGCAGTCATTTTCTTGGTAAAATGACTCTCAAGACATTTCTTTTGAAAGAAAATTATTACGTTATTTTTTATTTTTTTTTTTATTTCATTTATGTAAGACGATTTGATAATTTTTGAAACCATTTCTTTTTGTAAAACCTTTCCTCATAATTTTTGCAACTGTATATTGGCAGTTTATTGCGCAATAGAATCGGTCGTGTGGACGCAGAAAAGCTTGTTGCGCAACCGTGTGAACGAGGCATTTAAAAGACTTGAAAATGCAATGGCCCGATAACGAAAACATAAAAGGATAGCAAAACTTAAACAGCCAATTGTCGTCCGGGGAGAGGTCATAAGCTCAGTTTTGTGTCTGGTAGTTAACATGTCATTTCATTCTAGAAATATTAATTGCAATGACCGCAAGAATTTATGAACGTATTTTGTTTTCCTCTATAATCGCATCGTACAAGGCATAAGTAAAATTATAGGAATTATTAACATTTATTGTATTGATTATAATATGACATTGTATATAACAGCAGTCTGCTAAATAAACAAAAACAATATAATAACAAAATACGGTAAACATCATGATGCCAACAGAATAAATTCAGTTATTGAATACTTTTAAAGAATATGAAATATACAAGGCCGTAGCAATGAAATAGATGTACCATACATGTAATATACATACATTCCATAGAAAATATTATGCAAATTCAGTTTAAAAAAAATTAAAGTAGACGTGTTAATTGCGCGGAATAATCCGAACTTTGAATGGTTGTGGACTCCTTGTCGCGCCTCGAATTGGTTGTAACGTTAGCTGTGAATGGTCATTTTCTTTGTGGAACTCAAAATTCTGCACCAATGAAATGACGAATAGGAAAATTTCCATTCTTGCAAGAGATTCTCCAAGACAAACACGACGACCTGTAATCAAGAATAACTCTGTCAGTAACAATCAGTAACAAAATAACATATTTACATTCAAGGAAGGGGGTCGTACGTGATTATTTCATAATTGCAGATATTTCCCCATAAATGGAATGGGACATTTCTCATCCCACGAATATCCCGTCTACTCACCCAATGAGAAAGGCATAAATCGGTTCTGTCCAATGCAATTTCCGTCTTGGTCTAAAAATCTGTCTGGGTCAAATTTCTCCGGATTGGGAAACGTCTTCGGATCAAAGCCGACTGACTCTAAATTTATCATTAAGGTAGCACCCTCCGGGATGACGTAGTCTTTCCAGGTGACGTCATATCGGACACCATGGGGCACGGCAAAGGGAGCAATATTCCCTAGTCTTTGCACTTCGTTAATAACTGCCTCACAATATTGAAGTTTTGATTTGTGCTCCATTGACGGAGTCGTAGACTGACCAATCATGTTGTCTATTTCTTTTCTCATTTTCTTTTGGATGTCTTGATTGGCTGTTAAGAATAGAATCGCCCAACGGAGTGTGGTTGCCGTAGTTTCGGATCCAGCAATGAATAAATCTTGAAGTGTTTGCACCAACTGGTCATCTGAAAAAAAAAAAAAAAACCAGTTTTCCTCTATCGACAAAACACCCTCTTCAATCTTCTTGCTCATATACATGTACTGTAGGTATAAGTGTCCTATGAAAGAGTGACTGCCCCTGCATAGTTTGAAGTAAGAGAAATCTTAAAAAAGAACAACAAAAACAATTTTTTTTTGTAAAATATTCACGTCAACCTCATTTAAATCCTTTAATTTGAGAGCTTGACTTTCAAGTCACTTAATTATAAATAGGATAGTTTGAAAGACTAACCTGTAAATGTACTATCACTGTTATCCATTTGGTGGTTTTGTTCTGCTAAGTAAGCATCGATGAAGTCCCTTATGTTATCCCCATCAAAAGATTGTTTATGACTTTGAATCTGTTCTCTCAAGAACTTCTTAATTTTCTTCACATTTTCAATTCTTTGTTTCATTCCAGTGATGTCCCCCGGAAGGTGACGAACCCAAGGCATCATGTTTCCTAGAGTTCTGAATCGATTATTTTTCGAAAAATTTTCATTTACAAGTCCCAAAATAAGATGTAATCTCTCGTCGGTATGCTCAAATCTACGACCAAAAACGATCGAACAAATTATGTTCGATATGGCCACAGAGAGAGATTCTCTGGGGTCGAATGGTTTCCCATTCCTTTTTACGATTTCCTCCGAGAAGATCTCTATTTCCTCTAAGATTTGGTTTTCGAGACTTCTTTTTCCAAAGCCAAAACTCCTCAAGGTTTTCAAAGCAAAGGATCTATGTTCCTTCCATAAACTGCCAGAACTTCCCACGATACCTGAAATATGATTAAGAAATATAAATGCGACTCGTTATGTTATTTTACTTAAGGTCCACGGTCCAGTGGGAAAGGGAAAAATCACGATATCTGAATAGGAATTTACTTTAAATACAAAAAGTATAAAATACATTTGAATTGTACATGTTTCACTGATACATGTAACTATCTTCTCATTGACGTTATGTTTGCGACCGATTAATGATGATTTAACGGTCGCAAATTGCGTTTTCCTGGCAACGCGCTAAATCATTGTGTGAACCCCCGGGATAGATTGTACCTCACATAACCCCGTGGGACAGAAGAAACGAAAACATTCGAAACAAACTGTACATTGTCTTGAATATTGCGACTCCCCTTGTTGAAGCTAGTGATGACGAGGTAATCTACATTCAAGCACTCGGTGACAAAAGTCAAGTCTTTGAAGTGCCGACAAACCGAACTAGATCTTATTCCAAACTTTAATTGCAGTTTTTTGTTAAGAATCATTTCAGCATTTTATTCTGAATCATTTGATACCAAACACGCATAAAATACATAAATTAATAGTTAAGAAATAAACTCATAAACATTAAAAAAAAAAAAAAAACACCAGTCATTAAAGTTCTTTTCGTTAATAACTTTTTCGTTTCTAGTCCGATTATTAATAAACAAACAAATTTCAAAAAGACCTCTTTAAAATATACATCATTGAGTTTTTCAAAAAAAAATTGAATAGGTATAAAATTCTGATGCCACTTTTTTCTGGAATTCCCTAACCACATGTCGTGAACTGCCGTATTTTCCGTATTCACCTTCCGATGGTTTTCAATTCAATTGTCCCACGGGGTTTGTGAGGTACGAGCTTCCCCGTGTGTTACACAAGATGCGAATTTAAATGTACCAGATGCATTTTTGTTTAAATGTTAAACGTCTTCAAATTCAATAGCATCGTTTAAGAAGAGATAAATTTGCAACATGGACCAGACATTCACTTTTCGGGTACTTAACCCTTGTCAGTGATCCTCAATCTAAACAATGTAATATGGCCTAAGAGTTATGAACGTGATTATGTCCAAAAATGTAGTGAAAGGCTTAGCAGGATGGGTGGTATTTGATGCAACTGGACCCACGTTTTAGAAATTTTGAAACATTTTGATAACACAAATTTGCGGATGTGTTGTAGAAACGAGCAAACTTGGCTTTCTGTGCGTGTCTGCATTGTGTTTTTGTAGTGGGTGTTTTGGGGTTTTGCTGTTGGTACTGCAACCGGGTGTCGCTGGAGATCCCGTGACGTTAGCAACGCTGACAGACTAATGTAAACTATAATGGATCGAGAGAACAACCAAATTTATAGAATAGGACGTTGTTGCTTCTAAAGTTTCCAAATCCTAATGACCGATGGTTTTCAGGATAAAAATTTTAATTCCGTTTCAAAGGTGAGCTATAGCTTCTACCAGTGATCAGTTAAGGAGCTCGATAAGGGAGTTTGACCATTATTGTGACAATGGAATGTTCAGAGAGGGAAAACGTTTGAATAGTTCATGCATTATTATCATTCACATTGATCTTTAAATAGCTATATTTAAAAAATAAATTCCTACCTAGTCCATCCGAGACGAGAGCTAACTGTGAAGAGTAAGGTCGATCTGACACAGCATCAGCGTGTTTTACGATGATTTCCTTTATAGCTTCACTCCCGTTGAGCATGATGACGACGCTCCGACCAAAAACCAGAGTAAAAACGTCTCCATACTTCTGTCTATATTTTTCTAAATATGATGCCATCGCTCCTAGGCCCGTGGAAGCAAGAGTTCCGATGAGGGGCAGGCAGGGTGGCCCGGGGGGTAGACCACGCCTTTTTCTGTAAGTCATGTAACTTAAAGACGTCACGGCGACCACAAGAATAGCGCTTATTAAAGTTCCGTAGGAATTTTTAACATTTTCCATGTGTTCACTGTGTTCCATTTTGTAGATTTTCGTCAAGTATGCAGTACGTGTTGTAAGGGATTTTGTATTTCTTTCGCAGTGTTTGGGTTTTTATAATCCTGTTCAGTGGCTGTTGCACGTCAACAGTTCCAGTAATTGACCTTGTTGACGAAATACCATACTGTCTCACTTTCTGACCCTGTTAAATGTAGGCAACCGTTACTAATTCTTATATTGCATCATTATGTTGAAAAGTTTATGTATTATCGGAGATCATTGGCCCTTTAAAGTAACTATTTACATGTAAATTTTAATTCTTTGTGTACATTTCACTTCGTTCTTGTTTCTAATCCTTGTATGTGTCACTAACTGTACCGATTTAAAAAATATTTTGAAATACCATACAATGGAGGTCTACCATTTGTGTCCGATTACTAAGTTTGTGTGATTTGGAGGAGGGGGTTATGCGCACTTAAGAAGAAAAGGGGATGATCTCCAGCATGACCACCCTGCACCCACCAAGCGAAACAAACCCACAAGAAAGTGATACGTATAAATGACATCAGACAAAAACTACGAATCACAAAATAATACACGACAAAAATCACTAGAACATCATACAAAACAATCGAAACAGACGTAAAAACATGAAACATTAATGACAACACATAAAAGGAATGAGACCAAAGTCTCATCACTCCCTTCTTGAATGTGTACGTGGTGCATTCTATTTTCTGATATTACAAATTTATTTTTTGATATATAAAAAAAGAATTTTTGTTATAAAAAATAATTCAAATGTGACATCAAAAATTCATTTTTTTTTTTTTGGTATCAGAAAATCGATTGATCGATAAATAATTCGATAAGATTTTGTGATATCGAGTCAAAAATTACAATTTTTGATGTCACAAAATTTTATAATTATAGAGAAATCACAAAATAGATTAAATTATATCAAAATGTTAATTTTGTGATATAAAAAATTGTGTAATGTTTGATATCACAAAATCTTATCGATTTTTGATAAAACAATTGTTAACGTCTTCAAATTCAATAGCATCATTTAATACCAGATAAATTTACAGCATGGACCAGACATGCACGTTTCGGTTACTAAACCCTCGTCAGTGATCCTCAGTCTAGACAATGTAATATGGCCAAAAAGTGGGAAATTTTTATTCGATTATTTGATATCACAAATTCGATTTCTTGATATCAAATTCGTTCGCCGTTTTACTATATATTCCCTATTTTTTTATAATGAAAAAATAGAATTTGTGATATCACAAATTGAATTTTTTGATATCACAAATTGAATTTTTTTTATATTTCAAATTCCGCCGTATTTCGTGGTATCAAAATCGATTTTTTTATATCACAAATTTCATTTATTCATATGTGGTGTCACAAATTCGAATTTGTGATATAAAATCGATTTGTGATATCACAAAATCTATTATGTGATATCACAAAGTAGAATTTATGATATCAAAGAATCGGATTTTTGATATTATAAAATATGACAGAATTTGTGATATGAAAAAATCTTTGTGATATTACAAATTCTATTTTTTATATGAAAAATAGGGAATAAATAGTAAATCGGCGCCTCATATACCTATAGAGAGTTTACGATGCAGTCACCTACAAAAGGGGTGAATTCAGAACGTCAACTGTAAAGTGGGGGAGGGGCACCAGCTAGACTTTTTTATGGGGATCATTTGCAAGACTCGAAGGCCCAATGGGGGATAGTATTTATACAATCATGTATTGTCAGTTCCATTGTGCAATTCTCTTGTTGGTGGGGTTCGCCGACCGATGTTCTTAAACCGATATTTTTTTAATGAAGTAAATTGAAAAACAAAAACAGAAAAAGAAAACATTTCTCCCCTCCCTCTAAGTTACTTTATTTAATGAAGTCATGAGCAACATCGTACAAAAATAGGAAAGTGATTCATTGTATTTTTAAGGGGTTTAGCCGGAACATGATTAGCATACACAATATCATTATAAGGAGTCCGACTGACATTCAGAGAGGACAGGTGGTCGGGACCCTGTCTTCTCTAAATATGTTTGGACAGGGCCCGTCATGGAGTCCCGTCGTCACAGTCAGTCAGAGTGCAAGTATTAAGGATGCGCTGGTACAAGACTGTAGATTGGTCAAGTACCAAGCCCAGTGTCCGTTTGGTGACATTAGGATCATATCCACGGTATAAAAGGCGTTTGAGTATTCTGACATATTTTTGATGGTAACTCTGTCTACCTTTGATCCTTCTTATTATGTTGATCATGTCACCATGAAATGCAGGTTGCGAAGTACCCAAAGCTCTGTTTCTTGTATGAGTCCGAATTTCAAAAGTAGTTGACTTTTTTTGTAAAATTTCCATAATGTCTTTACAAGTTTGTGAAAGCGAAAACCTTGATCTTAAAGTTTTGTTGGTTATTTGTAAATTTCTATAATGAAAATCCAAAAACATCAGTACATGCTCTAGCATACCGGATGAGCTGCGAAATATAGATACCATAAGACGGTTATCTACGAACATCACCGTCAAGCCAGGGAAAATTTACTACATGTATGTTGAATCACAAGTCATCTCTTTTGTCATACACACTTGTATGAATCTCTCCATTAACAATTTTGATATTCAGGTCCCCAAAAATGGTGTTACTGTGTTTGTAACGTTCGCCTTGTTTAGAGTCAGTTCCTGTGGATAAATAACATTTTTATACTTTTTTAAAACAGGATTGTCGATAGTAAGAATATCATCCAGGTACCTAGAAGTACCATTGAAACATTTCACATCATCATGTTTTCTTTGGTTTGAAGATTTTGGATAAATTCCTTTTCATACGTATATAAAAAATCTGCAACAAGAGGCGCACAATTAGTACCCATAGGGATCCCTACAACGTGCTCGTAGAGATTCTCACCAAATCTTACATAAATGTTGTCCAAAAGAAAGGACAAGGTAATACCGGTACAAAGGTCACTACATGTCCATGATTTATATGATTTGTATTCTGTATTGGAAAAGAAACCTTTTGATTCAGATGTACAAATATGTTTCCCCCCTCGGTTAAAGCACCATTTAATGAGTTTGGACAATTGATCATTAACTTTATCATGAGGAAGCGTGGTGTACATATTTGAAAAGTCGTATGAAGAAATCGAATTGGCTTGAAAATTTCAAGATTTCATTTTGTCAATCACATCTCCTGAATTTTAAATAGACCAAAATAAGTTTACATCATTCCTGTTTAGAACAGTTTCACAATATTTTTATCACCGTGAGTGCTGACGTCAGATTTCTAGACAAAATTGTTGTTTAGCAGTTACTAGAATTAGCAATGTATAGAAATTTGTAAGGAGATTTGTGCAGTTTTGGTATGCAGTATAGTGTAGGAAGATCCAATTTAGAAATAGGGATGTTGAACGAAGAAATTTCACTGTTGTGTTTGTTCAAAATGTTAGGAACACTTTAATTGCTTTTGATATTTGTAGTTTGTAGACGAAAGTTCCGAAACCGAAGTTGATATGTAGTAATGTTTTCAAATGATTATGGTGTTATTGGCTGCTTTGTCTGTAGGCGCGAAGACATATTTTTCGTGTAAATTGCGTAATTTGGATTTGAAATATCTCTCAGATTTAGAACTTGGATTTTGAAAAAGGTGAGGATTTTTGTGAAAGTTATCTATTCGAATATCAGTAATACTAGTATCCAATATGAGGTTTTTCCAGTCATTCAGAGAATGTGATTCGACCCCTTCCGATATACACCATCTTTTTGGATAGTTATCTAAGGATTCCTTTAGTTCTTCGCATCATTTGATAAAATCTATCTTGGTTGGAATTCTGTACTTAGGTCTTTTCTGGAGAAGATTGCGGAGCTGCCTGTCCTGGATAATTGAAAAGTCACCTGTAACAATATGGCCAGCTGGTTTATACAGGTATTCAGAATGAGTTAAAGAAGATCCTGACGATAATCTCAACAGCACTCACAATATAGCAAAAAAATTAGCATCGACGGACCCCTAGCAAGCTAGAGGTGGGACCAAGTGCCCGGGAGGAGTAAGCATCCCCTGTTGGCTAGCCGCACCCGCCATCGATGTTTAAGCGCGAAAATGAAAACAATATATTAAATTCATGCACTGTCTGAGGTTTTGTCTATATAGAAAGTGCTATGGCGACAATGCCAGGGAAATTTATTCAAAACACTTACTGTCAGAATGACAAATATGGATAATGACCATATCCCTGTTTACAGCACAAAATCGATAATTCAGAAAATCAGAAACCGAAAGCATACAAAATCAGGATAAAACAGAAACCAAAGCAAACAAACAAAAACATCCACCATATGAAAAGAAGCGAACTCCCGAAATGAGAGTGAGACCAGGTGCCCAGGAAGAGTAAGCATCTCCTGCTTGCATGCAACACCCGTCGCTTCAATTCGGTAGAACTGTCACATCCGGTTACTTCCATTTTGGAAGACATAGAGTACAATCTTTGGTTGGATGGTTCAAATGGTCTATGACAGAATATCATCCTCCATTCTGGAGAGTGGGACATCATAGTGTATGACGAGTTCCCCATATCGACCGTTAAACTTCCAAAGTGACGATGTTAGTCGGTCACAAACATATCCCTGACTGAGAAGCTTATCTGCACATTCTCAAGAAGTAGGACCCTTCGACATTATTTATTCAAGAATTCTAGGATCTGATGTTACTTAATTGTAGCTAAATACGAAATTTCGAATAGGTTTTTTATACTTGTAACAAATAAGAGGATGTTCCAAATTCTCATAATATTGAGGAATAGCACTTTGTACGCGATGATCCCGAAAAATATTAGAGATGCATGTTAAGAATATGGAAACCTTTGTTTATAAATGGAATTTTTATGAACCGTCTTCTAGGGGGGAATATTTTCAATGACAGGAAAATAAATTATTCTGTGCGAATGCAACAATGATATTAAGTTCGAATCAATCAGTATTTCTTAAGAATGCAACCTCTGCTTCATCCAAGATAGATTTCAATTGAATTGCTGGTACTGATGAGAGAGCATAAATCAGTTCATGTCTGCCGCCGTTGCGTGCAATTATTAGTAGATATCTGAGGTTACGATGTATTCTAGCTCTGTTTCTAAGGTTTCTGTTTCGTCTTCTTTTCCGTATGACCTAAACTTTCGTTTAGCGTTAGGGCAGATTGAAAAGACATTGATCTCTGACGAGGTCGAAGAAATGATCTGTTGAACAATTCAAGAGTTATAGTTCGGACAGGATAGCATGTAAGATTTCATTGAAATGTTGCAAACGATGAACCATATCTAAGATGTAGAAAACTTTTGATATGAACATGAAACGTCGTAGCTTTTTTCCAAACATGTTAGCAACCTCGCTTCCTTCCCAATCGACCGCATGCCTTTCTTTTTAGAGATCATTGTGTGTAAATTCGAATGTCTCAACCTGAAAAAATGTTGAAAAATGTTTTGAAAACGGTGCTTTCCTATGATATCTTTGGGTTATTTCTTGTCATGATTACCTACTTCTTTTAGCACTGCTGAGGAAGGAACGTTCATCATTTTTGTTTGCGAAAATGATGTGAAGGTTTTTGCGTACAAACGCACGCCCGGCTACGCCCCTGTTCGGTGATGTAAGTCTTCTTTGTTGGTCTACTTCCCCGATTCGCACGAACATATGGGGTATGTATATCTACACCCGGCGAGTTCTTTAGCACGTGAATGAGTGGAGATTAGCGGACTGAAAGTTTGTTGGAGATTTTACATCAGGCGAGTTTTATAGTGCATGTAGGGAAAAAATCAAGTCATGTTAGCATTAGATTTTTAATTCTTGTTATCATCTGTTATCTGTTCCGTTGCTTGCGTGGCTTCAATTATTAATTTTGTGCAATGCATGCATGGTCTCTGCAACATACACGTAAATTCTTTACCAGTATTTCATATTATGTGAGATATGAAAATGCTTTATCTTAACTAGCAGGGGGAAAGTGACAGTTCTCTACCAATTAAATCCTAACATGGCACAACCCAATAGCACAACATTGTTCGTGTGATGCAGTAGCGGCATAGGGTCCAGTCCAGGTATGAGCCTCTACACTGACCAGCAAATGACCTTCAAGTAATTACTGACAGGGCCTAACACCGCCGCCGCTGGAAGTCAAGTCGCCGCCGCTGAGAGGTCAAACGTATCAAATAAATGTTACGTCTTCAAATTGATAGTACATGATATTGAATTAATCTTTAATATACCCCACCCGGTATAAGACCCGACGGCGGTAGCTAGCGGCGGTGGTCGTGGTGGAGTAGGAGGAGTGATCTGATGCCTGTGGTACTGCGTATTGAAACACTGCTGCACCACTACATACATGTATACCTCCACAACTACCACTACAGCCACCACAGGATCTTATACCGCCTTTACAGTCAATGTAGAATGAATGAAGATTAATTTCATATCATGTTCTATCAATTTGAAGACGTATACTGTAAATTGCTTTATTTTCGTCAGTACCAATTTTCGTCAATTTGTTCAAAATGACCATTTCGTCAGTACGTAAATTCGTCATCCAAGGGTCCCTCAAATGTAAATTCCTCTGTTCAAATGCCAACTTAACATTTAGATAGGCCGTATGCGTATGTTTTCATTGTTTAACAATTATTGGTAAACAAACAATTAGAGACATGTACGCCATCTAGCTTGTTGTGAAAACATATGATTTGTTAATTAGAAGTACACTGAATGCGACCTTATGTGCGTATTCAGTTTTCAATGATTTATCATTTGCCTGTCGTAATAAATCCTAAGATTCAATTTTTCCTTTCTACACTATATTTTGTCAGGAGTATTTAAATTCGTCGATACGTAATTTCGTCAAGGGAGGGACTGACGAAAATGACGAAAATTGGTACCTGACGAATAAAAACCAATTTACAGTATTTACATTTATATTCAGCATTGGATACTTTTGACCTCTCAGCGGCTGCGGCTTGACCCATTAGCGGCGACGGTGTCAGTAATTACTTTCTTGCACTAAACGCTGGAAACTGTTTTTAAATGTTGATCTTGTTGGATCTTTTTTGTTGCTGTGTCATTGCTTCTGTCTGTTTGGCCACTTTTTCAAAACGTCACGCTGTTTTCACTGTAGAAGTTTTCATCACTATCGTTTTGTTTTATTTATTTTTCAAGTATTTGTATGCCAACTGATTATGGTTTTCAGATTCTGGTTTTGGATTTGACTCTCAATCACTAATAAATATACAATACTAGTAGTATAATATCAACTGCCTTATTTTTAATGAGAGTTATTCAATGTGAAGTAATACACGTCGTACAAAGAATCACAATACTTTTTGTTTCTTTTAAAAAAGGGATTTAATCCAGTGAAATAATGATTTCTAATTAAAAAGGATGTTATATCAATTGTGTTAGGGATTAATTGAAAAAGTACAAAGATTCAAGACGAACTCTTTTAATAAGCCGACATGAAAAAAGTAGAAAACCCCAATGTCGCCATGTTACTACCACTGATATAATGGTGTATATAATACTGTGAGACAAAGAGTTAGTGTATCCAGATTCCTATATTGAAAGAAGATCCGAATCAGATATGATATGGCGAGTGCGTGAGATAGATGATATAAGCTAACTTTTTAGGGTAGACGGAATGTGAATTAAGTGAAGTCATTGTGCTAAAGTGTATGAACACAAGATATAGCTACAACTGAGTTTTACATAACTTTAAAATAAGAAAAAAGTCACAAGATCAAAATTGCTCAAGGAAACTATGCAATGACAAATATAGAAAATGACCATATCCAAACATACAGTACAAAATCGATAATTCAGAATCATGGTAAAACAGGAACCGAAGGAAGCAAAGAAAAACATCCACCATATCTTTTGGATGTGACAGTTCTACCGAATTGAAGCGACGGGTGTTGCATGCAAGCAGGAGATGCTTACTCTTCCTGGGCACCTGGTCTCACTCTCATATCGGGAGTTCGCTTCTTTACATATGGTGGAGGTTTTTGTTTTTGTTTGCTTTGGTTCCTGTTTTATCCTGATTTTGTATGCCTTCGGTTTCTGATTTTCTGAATTATCGATTTTGTACTGTAGACAGGGATATGGTCATTATCCATATTTGTCATATCATCCGATATGGGAGTGAGTCAAGTCAAAATCATAAATGTACAATGAATAGAAATGTAATGTTCCAAACCCTGTTCAACTTATACTTCGTGCAAAAAGAAAGTAGACCACAAATGAGACAGTTAAATGAGTCAAACACACAACCCAAATCAAAACCATGAAATCAATAGATATAAGAAATAAAAATAGATAAATAAATTACAAATAAAAACCATAAAATCATAATCAATAGATCAATAAAAAAAAAAAGATCAATAGATATAAAAAATTAAAATAAATAAATAATCTTCAAACCAAATAAAACGACAGCCTAAAAATTCTGCGAAGGAACAACAGTGAATCCCCAATGGAGATGAGATCAGGTGCCAGGGAGGGTAAGCATCTCCTGTTTGCTAGCAACACCCGTCATTCCAGCCGCACAAAATAGGTATTTGGTTTCCTATAACATATCCATCTTAAATGGTTTTTTTTTCATTTTTTTTCATTCTACATACAAGTCAAGCATTTCTTAATATAATGAATAAGTAGAATGGTTTTTAGTGAAAAAAAGAAGGTGAAAGAGAGAGAGAGAGGACAAATACAGGTAAACCTTTCATACACTCATTTATACCAAATATTACTCATTGTTATCAAATATGTGTGACAACAAGTTCCATCTACTCTTTAAAATGAAGTATTTCTTTATGTTAAAATATATTGATTTTTCGATGAAGTAGTATGATTTAAGCTATATCTAAAAATTCTGATAGTTGGAAAAATCTTATCTATTTTTTGTTTACATATATACGTTTTTTGCAAGGATTATTATATGATTTAACAAGTGTTCCATCTTTTAAAATGTTGGATGCTACTGCATACAAACCAATCTAATTTTTTTATGCAGACATTTTAATGTCTTTTTACGGTGCTCCTGTGTACTGCAATACAGTCGTGTTGAAGACGACCTATCTATATTTCATACAAATTGTGATCTTAGGTTTTTTACTATGTGCTTTTCGTTCTCCTTCATCATATTCATTATAAATTGCCTTATTGTTGTCTTCAAATGAAATGTTGTTGATTCCCTATATTTACTATGAATATGCAGTATGATAAGGAAATAACACCCATATAATATAATAGGTCGGACATTCTGCTTAAAGTACTGTCAAATAGTCTCCAGGTATCCTGTTGCTCTCAAAGAGTCTGACATTATTTGTGTAACATGGTTCCTGCATTATCTAAGCGTGAATGCACGTGGCTACATATAATGGAGACCGTTGACGGTCTGCAGAACATACCTGGACTACAAGTTGGTCAATCATTTGGAAGCATTTTAAAGTAAGTGAAAGCCTACCATACTTGTATGATTCTATTGAATTGATCAAGGTTTTTACTATATTGTGCTGAAATAATGTTTTTAAATTAAACAATTTTCAAAACTTTATTTCAGCACAATATACTAAATATACTCTTTTGTAATAATTTCAGTGAAAGTCATTTGATGCATCTAAATATCAAATAATTGTTGTTAACATTCTTCATGTCTTTTGTGGTCTATTCTAGAGGATAATTCCCTTTCCAAATCATTCAGATATAGACAAGTGATTTCAATTTAACGCGTGCATCTACAATGGTAACTAAGTAGGATTTTTGAAACTCTGACTTCTTTTTATTATTTTCCGATAATTCAAAATGGATCAGCTTTTTTGAAATTCAATGTGCGACAACTGAGACTATAAATTATTTCCCATAGTAATTTTTATCATGCATTTCTGAGTCCACAGATTATAAAAAAACCTTTTTTGTCCGAACATTCTGGTAACATTGGCGCAAGTTCCGTACTATTGTTTCTATAGTGCGGGTCTATTTGCCTCCGCTGTTTCTCCGATTTTCTTTTCTTGCGAGAAAGTTCCGTTTTATATATATTTTTATTAAGAATTCGTGTTGTTTATTTTGAATTCTGAATCGGGTTTAGTGTTTAGCTTTCACTCACCGATTTCTTTGTATGTTTAATATGTTTGATCGATGTATACTCTTGTAGAAATAAAGCACATATGTGATAACCACAGGGATTTATCACGCTTCCCAGTTGCTCTACATGTATTTACTATGGGTTATCCATAGACAATTTAGCAACCGGGAAGCGTGGTAAATCCCTGTGGTGGTAACTATAAAGAGTTTTTTTTTAATTCAGTATTTACATTTTCCTTTTAATCCCAATATCTACACAAGTATTGTTGGCAGTGTTATTGAGAAAAAAAAAAAACGCTTTGTTAGTTATCATTTTCTTCTAGGAATATGCTGCATCTTTGGATAAAACCTTCATATCACGGAAAAAGATAGAGGTACAACGAAATGTATACCAACTAGTGACTTTTTTTTTGAGAATCACGACACAATGAATGCACTGCTAAGTGGAGTTAATTTGACTAACCAAACCCGTCTTTTAGGTAAGTTTTGTCAATTGCAGGAGAATGGGGGGTTGTTAAATGCATCACATTAAACCATTGATTTAAGTAGGTACGTGTAATCTTAGACTATAAGTACCCGAAACTTGCATGTATGGTCCATGCTGCAAATTTATCTGTTCTAACATGATGCCATTGAATTTGAAGACGTTTAACTTTTGTACCCATCTAAAAATAAGATTTCTCGTTAAAGAAACTTCGAACGATTACTTATAATATTAATTGTGAAATGAACACTTAACTTATTTAAGAACTAGTAGATTCAAATAGCCATATCTACGATTAATTTCGCCCGGCCCGGCCACATTTCTCACTAGTTTTTTTTTTTTGGCCCTTTATCAATTTCAAATAATATATATCATTTTGCTATTTCGGAATATTGTCATTACATAAAATGAAAGGAGGCTAACAGCCTACATGTAGCAGCATTTCTCAATGCTATTTTGGTCAAATTCAGCTATGCTACTGAATAGACCCTTCAGGAAATTTGGAGCCGCACACTCTTTGCAAAGTGAATGCACCTATTTAAATTCAAAAAATAAAACTAGAGGGCGCCACTGAAATACATTTGGCTGTGTCTGAAAATCACTTGGGCATTGAATATAGTATCACTGATGAGGATTTACTATCCGAAACACGTATCTTGTGCCTTAAAACTGGTTAAGTAAAGAGTTGGAACACTTCCATTATTACTATCCTGACCTACTTGTATCTTTTCTTTTTTGCAAAAGCAATCTTAGCATTCTTTGCATTCTTTGCATCGTCAAAATTGAAAATTTTAAACACAATGATTAGAAATTGCTTAAATTTCTCTCATCGATGAAGTTTTATTCGAAACTCTGTCATAGTATGTAATAAAAAACAGATTACATAGATCACAAAAATAACTCGGTCGAAATATTCAAAAGAATTGACATAACAACACTCAACAAGACTACAGAAAAAAATAAAACAAAGCGACTACTCTAAGAGAAGAAAAACGAAAGCACCCATACATAATATCCTCAATTACTGTAAACAAAAGAAAGGAGGGGATCTCTAACAACACCCGGTTGCAGAACCAACAACAACCCCCCCAAAAAACCCCATTGTAAAAACACAAAGCATACATGCACAGAAAAAGACGCAAACGGTACAAGGAACGTCAAATCACAGAAAAACATAAAACACAAATGACTACACATAAACTAGGAAGACCAATGGGCAATCGGCGCCGACTTATGACGGCCATCTGGCACGTCATGTACACGTGGTTATCCTGGATTACACAATAAAGGAACATAGCAGTTGCAAAAATAAGACAAAGAAATGTGAAAGCCATTGTGAAAATGAAACTTTGATATCACTCCGTAATGTGAAATCAGGGTAGTTAAACACGTACACGTAACACGCTTTCGACTTAATTAGACATACGTAGTTTATCAAAAATAAAACTTTGGAAAAGGACGGGTAGTTTTTGTGGTGTGTATTCTTTTAAAACTGGTCTTATACATGTATTTATATTAAAAACGTAGCACAAATAATTTTTTTATGTAGGCGAAAATTAATCAAATGAAAAGTAAATAAATTGCTGTAAAAATGTAGCCATTAATTAATTTGTGAAATTAAAAAAATCGAAACAAGCTCTGATACATGAATGTTTCACAAATGGAAAAAAGAAGTGCAAAGTAACTTCAATTTATTTCATTAGAAGTTTTATGGTGTCATCCATATATTGAGATTAAATGATGTATATTAATGAACAGTGGTCAAAATAATTATGAATTTGCACGCTAGCTCATTTTTGCACCCACCAGTCTTTGAAGATACAATGTACCTCAAAATGAATACTACCATCAGGCAGGGGGTACCTTTCTGAGTCAGGATCCATATCTCTTTTACCTGGTGCACACCCGGTACCTCAGATATTTACCTTTCTGTCGGATTTTTTTTTATTTTCCTGCAGGGTTTTTAGTTTTCCTGCTGGGCTAGCGTGCAAGTTCATCATTATTGTGCCCACTGTTAATGTTATTTACAAGTATCAAAGTAAGAAAAAACAATATCGGTACATGTATTTATTCTCTTTTCAAATTAGACAATGCGAGTTCCTTCCTTACAACATCATCACCCACGAGGGAATATAAAGACGGTGTGGATGAAAACGAGGATTTGGCAGCAGGAGTCATCGCCCTTTTCGTATGCATTGTCGGAGGAGGGGGGAACGGCTTTGTTGTCTTTGTCTATTTCAACTCCAGGAGGCTACGTAACAGCACTTTCATTTTCATTTTGAATTTGGCCATAACAGATCTGATTTCATCTCTAGCATCTGGTACCTATGCTGTCAACTATTTCACCGATGGTGCTCTTACTAGACTATCCTTTTACGGTTGCATGGCTGTTGAACAAATTGTCACGTTGCTAATTTTTGTTTCACAGTCTGTTATTGCCGTCACAACGCTTGAAAGATACATCGCAATATGCTACAGAGAGAAATACGAAAAGGTTATGACAAAAAGGAAAATAAAATTTATGATAGGGGTATCATGGGTCTTTCCCCTGCCTCTTGTTCTGGTCCCAAACTTTGGCTTTAATCTTTGGGATAGTATCCAAGAATGCATCTACGAAAAATTATATCACGATTGGATTTATTGGTCGTATTCCGCATATGTTTTGTTACTTATGTTTATTGTTGTTGTTTTGTACTCCAAAATTCTTATGAAAGCCAGAGAGTTCTATAAAAACTTTCGCCCAGCCCAGATTACAGGCGTCAATGCGTCGGCCAAGAGAATTCGGGACCGCCGCCGTTCTATTAGAAATGGTAAAATCATGGGGATAGTCACGCTTTGTTTTATCGTGTGCTGGTTGCCTTATCATATCTGTCAGTTTGGATTTGGTTCAAATTTATCAATTCAGATTTACGATGTTAGCTTGTTGACGTGTACCCTTGGCCTTATGAATTGCATTGTAAATCCCTTCATCTATGCATGGCAAAAGCGCACATTTCGAGCCGAGTCGCGCAGAATATTCGGATGCTCTAAGGGGTTGGAGAGAAAGCAAAGTTTTACTGTAATGTAGTTGTTGCTTCAGTTGGTCTGGAAATCATAATTCACTTCACTTTGAAGGCATCTTTTATTTACAAAAAGGCAAAACTATTATTCATAGATACTGTCATTTTTTGGTTTTGTTTTTAGCGTACTTCTTGTTTCTATCTAGATAAAAAATAAATAATCATTCGTCAAATACTAGTAAAATTTAATTTAACAAGATATTATTGATAAACAATGAGACCAGTGGACTAAATTTTGATAGATGTAAAGTTATTTAGAAAAAAATGAATCATTTTCCTAGGTAGCAAAAATAAAAATTTAATGTGAAAATTGAACCAACATATTTTCTCGGAAGAAAATGCTATATCGCAAAAAAGTATTCATGTAACATTAATGTAGTAATCTGTTTCATCATAAGTTTAGAGTTATCCCGCTTCAATCTTTGGTTTATCGTTACGCAGAAAATTATTTTGTACGAATGCTTAGGATTTCTTGAATAACGTAATTTATCATTCCAACTCATTATGGTAAATTGTCGTAAAATGGGTTTTTGTTGCCAATCAGTCTAAGAAAAATTGTTGACAGTGTCGTGTAATAAATGTTTGAAACGTACGTCTTGTTGTTAATGAGAATACCTGATATGATATGAACTTCGTCAATTGGTAACGTAAAACATATGACGGGATATCCTATAAGACCGGGTTACAGCACATACAACAAATCACTGGGTGATTGAAATGAGTTAAAGAAGATCCTGACGATAATCTCAACAGCACTCACAATAGAGCACCAAATTGAGCATCGACGGACCCCTAGTAAGCTAGAGGTGGGACCAGGTGCCCGGGAGGAGTAAACATCCCCTGGTGAAAGTCAAACACAAAAGCGCCGAAGATTCCAAAAACCACAATCCAAAGTCTAAAGATAAAAAAAAAAACCCAGATCTTTCTCACGGGAAAAGAAAATTGGAAAAACAGACGGAGACAATGACACACCTGCAGAGAAGCACAAAGGTCAACTGATCTAATGAAATATCTCCAGTTCACGTGTGGAAGGCCTTGTAGAATGCATTGCAAGTGGCGCTGTCAAAATGCGCCATCACTAATATCTGATAGATCACAAGCATAAAGAGAGACGCAAAATGGGAAGGATCACCAAGCACCACATCAATCCACCTTACACAAATGGATACACATAAACCAATGGGACTTACGGGCAAGCAGTGCAGATCTAGGACGGTCATCTGTCACATTTTTAGCGAATGATGTTATCCGGATAAGATACGCTTAACTCTCACATTTATCTGGGTTCGTAGTATCATTGACTTGTTTGGATGCCTATTTGCTGGACGTGCTATTTTCTTTGCAGAGAGAGCTTATTTTTCCTTTAGTTGAATGATTTTGTGATTACACGGTAGGCCTATCAGTTATGCATTTCAGTTATTGCTGTACATCTATGTTCAACAAATCAATAATTGATCAGGGAGGATTTTTTGAGATTTTTCTTTTCAATGAAGGAAACGTATTACTTCTAGTGCTGTTGAGATTGTCGTTATGATCTTCTTTATCTCACTTTGTGTAACACTTATGCCCTTTGAGGTGTGGAGCTCGTAAAAAAGTTCCCCGCGATGGGTTTGACAGTAAGTGCTTTAAATGTCCTTCCCTGACATTGTCGCCATAACACTTTCTATTTAGGCATGACCTCAGACATTGCATGGTGTGTAGATATTGTTTTCAGTTTTTTGCGTGAAAATCGACGACGGCTGCGTCTAGTCAAACAGGGGATGCTTACTCCCCCCGGACACCTGGTCCAACCTCTAGCTTGCTAGGGGTCCTTCGATGCTCAGTTTGATGCTCTGTTGTGAGTGCTGTTTAGATTGTCATCATGATCTTCTTTATCTCATTCTATTCTTAATACAAAAATGTATGTTAATTGCTCAGCTGAAATCAGTTTGCTTTCATTGCCGTTATCGTATTATGAGAAAAAATAAAGAAAGGAGTTCACTATAAATCGAGGTTTTTGTCGATATAGTTTTGATATTTTACCTCATATAATGTCATCGTTGTACATCCTCGCCCCACCCGAATTCAGTATTCAGTATAACCTGTCGTAATTCTTGAGGTATCATGAGATAGTCTTTGTCATTCAAGATACTTAAAAATTCTCAAGTTAATAGTTTTAAAAGGATGCATGAAAATGGAATGCCTCAGAATAAATACATGATATAATTTTTACGAATGTGTTTCTTCTGGAAAAAAAAATTATTTAATTATTTGTGAAATGAATGGTGGTATTTTTATTAGAAATCAATTTATGTATATTAATTTTATGACATGTGTATTATTGTAACATGTTATGTTATGAACAATAAAATGTAAAACTATCTGTAGGCTTGAGTCATTTGTAATATTTCTTGTTATCTAGTTTCCAATTGAAGCTTTTCCTACATGAAGAACTAACATAGATAATAATCTTGATCATGGTGATAGAATTCACAGTATTGATTTTACATGGATTTTCCATACATTGATCAAAATGACATCCTTGTTGATAATTTTGAGCAACAATAGATTACAGTAGTCCAACAGAAAGAAGATGATACTGAACATGACTTCGTTGTAGCATTCACAGTAAAATACCCAAACATCCCTATACACACAGAGAAGACATTCACAACAAAGGTCGGAAAGGGAAAGCCAAACATCCCTATACACACAGAGAAGACATTCACAACAAAGGTCGGAAAGGGAAAGCCAAACATCCCTATACACACAGAGAAGACATTCACAACAAAGGTCGGAAAGGGAAAGCCAAACATCCCTATACACACAGAGAAGACACTCACAACAAAGGTCGGAAAGGGAAAGCCAAACATCCCTATACACACAGAGAAGACATTCACAACAAAGGTCGGAAAGGGAAAGCCAAACATCCCTATACACACAGAGAAGACATTCGCAACAAAGGTTGGAAAGGGAAAGCCAAACATCTATATACACACAGAGAAGACACTCACAACAAAGGTCGGAAAGGGAAAGCCAAACATCCCTTTACACACAGAGAAGACACTCACAACAATGGTCGGAAAGGGAAAGCCAAACATCCCTATACACACAGAGAAGACACTCACAACAAAGGTCGGAAAGGGAAAGCCAAACATCCCTATACACACAGAGAAGACATTCACAACAAAGGTCGGAAAGGGAAAGCCAAACATCTATATACACACAGAGAAGACACTCACAACAAAGGTCGGAAAGGGAAAGCCAAACATCCATATACACACAGAAAAGACACTCACAACAAAGGTCGGAAAGGGAAAGCCAAACATCCCTATACACACAGAGAAGACATTCACAACAAAGGTCGGAAAGGGAAAGCCAAACATCCATATACACACAGAGAAGACACTCACAACAAAGGTCGGAAAGGGAAAGCCAAACATCCCTATACACACAGAGAAGACACTCACAACAAAGATCGGAAAGGGAAAGCCAAACATCCCTATACACACACAGAAGACAATCACAACAAAGATTGGAAAGGGAAAGCCATACATCCCTATACACACAGAGAAGACATTCACAACAAAGGTCGGAAAGGGAAAGCCAAACATTCCTATACACACAGAGAAGGCATTCACCACAAAGGTCGGAAAGGGAAAGCCAAACATCCATATACACACAGAGAAGACACTCACAACAAAGGTCGGAAAGGGAAAGCCAAACATCCATATACACACAGAGAAGACACTCACAACAAAGGTCGGAAAGGGAAAGCCAAACATCCCTTTACACACAGAGAAGACACTCACAACAAAGATCGGAAAGGGAAAGCCAAACATCCCTATACACACAGAAAAGACATTCACAACAAAGATCGGAAAGGGAAAGCCAAACATCTCTATACACACAGAGAAGACATTCACAACAAAGGTCGGAAAGGGGAAGCCAAACATCCATATACACACAGAGAAGACATTCACAACAAAGGTCGGAAAGCGAAAGCCAAACAGCAAAGACGACATCAAAACACTAAATTCACAAGACCACATTTAAATGAACGAAACAAATTAAGTAGTCGCCATATTCTGAAATATTTTCAACTGGCCATTTGAATGACATTTTATTCTTAATTTCTTATGAGAAAATATTGAAATTCATCGAAGAAACCTTAGTAATCACATTTCGAATGGATGACCTTGTAGTATTGTTCGTAACTTTTAATTCGTCATTGGAATGATAAACGTCTTAAAATTCAATAGCATCATTTTACAGCAGATAAATTTCCATTATGGACCAGACATGCACGTTTCGAGTACTTAACTCTCGTCAGTGGTCCTCAATCTAAACAATGTAATATGGCCAAAGAGTGTGAAAAATATTATGGCCAAATAACGAATATAACGTTTGATCCAGTGAGTGAAAATCAGACACAAACCCGAAATCAAAATCGAAAAAGACGAAAAGGTTAACAAATTCTTAAAAAAAAAACCATATACAACAGAACTCTAAAATTTCACGAAAAGGTTAACAAATTCTTTTAAAAAAAACATATACGACAGAACTTTCTCACTTGAAAAAGAAAATTGGACAAATAAACGGAGTCAATAATACAATACCATAAAAAAAACATCATAGAAACATGGAGGACGGCAATTTGCAGAGTCCAGAGCAAGTCAAGAATGTATTGCAGGTGACACTTTTAAAGTAAGGGTTATTCTACTATTCTTAAGCAGTTGAATAGCCTACTTGTAGCATGACAATTGTTAGGCCATCAAACAATTATCACCAATGATTGGATAACTCTTCATTGCTAGCTAAAGAAAACTACTCATGGTAGTCTGTCAACGATTCAGTAAATCATTCAATCATTACTTCAATCGTTATTCGAATGATTGCTGCACAATGAAAATAAACGCATCGTCTGGAAAGGTGTTAATTACCATCTACAACGTAGACCTTGCAACAAGGAACTTTATTTAATGGACAATATCCAGAGTGCAATGCAAATACGAAATGAATTGTAGGTTGCGCTGTTACATGAAAATAACTTTGCAAGTGATGCGTTATTAAAGGACGTGTTGTATTATAAAAGGAAGGAGGGTATCTGCAACAGCAGTTGGTTGCAGAACCCTCAGCAAAACACCAAAACACCCCTTGCAAATACACAGAGTAGACAAGCACCGAAAAAAGACGAAAAAGGGACAAGGAACACCAACACACAACATAGGTTCGTCTTTCCTTCAAACGCATTCGAAAATTTCTGATTACAAAATTTTGTCAAATTTCGGAAACCTGGGTCCTGTAGGATCATATCCCAGCCATCTTGCTACGTCTTTTGGTGTAGTTAGGACATAATTTTCACATATTTTGGCCGTGTTTTATTGTTTTGATTAAGGATCACTGACGAGGGTTAAATACCAGAAACGTGCATGTCTGGTCCATACTGTAAATTTATCTGCTCTTAAATGGAAGACGTTTATCAATAGAAACTTAAAAAACAAATTAGACTACACATATTACATTATTAAGTAAAGTGAAAATCTTTTCAACGTGATCTAAATATATAAACATAAAACTAAGACTCTAAAATTTCACCTTAAGAACTGTCAAGATTGTTCTCAGAATATTATTTATATCACAGTGGAAGGATCCACTTAGTCTTGATAAAATTACGTATATTTCCTATGTTATGAGTAGGTGTTATAATGTTGTACTAAAATATAACCACACTTCCTTCTATAATACACCCATGTATCACGAAAAATAGTAAAATCACACAAGCCTTCACTTCCGTATGAGGGACGGCGCAAATTAGCTCAGACCGAACAGATATGCCGTGATGTCTGTTACATGTATGTAACCCATATTCACGTTAAACTGCTTATGAAGCTGATATATTTAATATCTATTTCATCTTTTTTGGTTAACACTCGGCAAATTTATAACATATAACATATAATTGCAACTTTGCTTGTTTATCCAGTGTTTGCACTATGATTTTCCTTCATTCTAATGTTATGCTAAGTTCTATCAATCATGGTTGTATTATTTATTATTTTGAGCTATAAAATCCCAAATAGATTGGCACCATGGCTTTCTAGTATTAATATATAACATCGTGCATGTCTGGTCCATGTTGCAAATTTATCTACTTTTAAATGATACTATTGAATTTGAAGACGTTTAACATTTGAACCACTTGGTGAGTGTCACTGCTGGTGGACCAGGAGTCCCCGAGGGCACATGTAGCCAAGTTCGATCAACTTCAGTTGATCGTCTGTCTCTTAACGCATTCGAAAATTTCTGTTATCAAAAATTCTTGAAATTTCTAAAACGGGGGTCTTGTAGCATCATATCCCATCCATCCTTCTAATTTTTTTTTCGGTACATTTTCAGACTTAATAATTTTCACACTCTTTATTCATATTACATTATGACTAAATTGAGGATCACTGACGAGTGTTAAATACCCAAAACGTGCATGTCTGGTCCATGCTGCAAATATATCTGTTTTCAAATGATGCTATTGAATTTGAAGACGTTTAACGTTAATATATAACACGCGAAACATGCCAATGTAATGAGGCTCAGACTTCTGTTCGATAATTTGGTGAACTTAGTTTTAATTTCTTGATTAATGTTAAGAGTTCCAACTCTTTCTAGAAGAAAGTTTCAACCAATTTATTATGCACCAGACACGTGTTTCGAATAGTAAATCCTCATAAGTGATGCTTCAAGCCATAGTGCTTTTCATAAGCCGTCGAAATTCATTTCAGCAGCGCCCTCTGGCTTTATTTTTAGAATTTAAATTTGTTTATTTACTTTACAGGGAGTACGCGGATCCAAATTTGTAGGGTCGATTCAGCATATCCAAATGGAATCTATGTAAAAAATAGCATTGTATGGATGGCGCTAAGATTTTAATTCCTTTAATTTCGATAATATTTTTGGATGTAATGATAAGTTTCCGAATTAGCCAAATAATACGTTTGTCAAATTGATAAAGTGCCCAAACATAGCTTATTTCAGGCGACAGTGCTGGAAAGAAGTAATGAATACACTTAAAAACATCCATTGTCACGGGGAACGAGTTTAACTGCTCCACACTGCAACAGGAAATAAGCGTTTATATTAATAAGAATGTACCTTGAAATTTTAGTATCGTCTTGTCATTAAGGGGTATGGACAAAGTATTATTCGCCATATTAGACTTGACATGACGAATACTTCAAAATCTGTCGTTCTGTAGAATTAAGACTCCAATTTTAACCATTTTAACAATAAGTTGTCTCTACCCCAATATCTTTATTTTGCCATCCTTCTGGGCAAAAACTACATCAATATATTTCACGATGACCATTTGAACTTAGTGCGCCGAAATGCACAGCTACAGGTCTGCATAATTCATGATTAATACTAAAACCCACCTTAAACGTTACTATGATCATATGTCTACAAACTTTGTCCTCTAATACGCAAGATCGCAAATGCAGCGCGTGCAGCATGTCCGCTCTAATTTCTCATTTAGTCACCTACCTAAACCATTGTTCAAAACTTGGACACCTTTTCTGCCCAAGTAAATTGATGACGTCATAACAATGGATAACAATCGAAGAGTGCGCGAGAACATTCGTATAGTCTTGGCTAGAAGTATTTGCGATCTTCTTCAAAATGCGGGGTATCTTCATCTGGCGACCTCTTCATTATACACGCGGGGGGGGGGGGGGCTAATAGTCATATCAACATAGAAATGACTCCAGAGGCGGATCCCCGGAATGTTGCCCATTTGTAAGTTGTCACCAATAATTCACACGACTATCCCATTTTTCTAATATATATCATATGAATAATTTATAGATGAATCGCAAACGATCGAAATTCTAGTTACCAAAGGAACTTTAAAATGTTTTATTTTTTCTACCTATGTTGGGGGCGGATCGGCACGTGAAAATGGCTGCATGAATTTAGTAGTTTTCTCATGTTAAACATCGGTGTAATTTTCCGTAGAAAAGTTGGGAAATGTTGCTATTATGCAGAGAATACTTGAGGTTAAAATAGTTCAAGTTGGAGCTATGGCTCAATGTAAGGAAATATTTTCAATCATACATTACAGAAAATTCAATATGGGGAATAACATTTTGTCCATACGCCATAATATAAGTCTAATAAGATTGCTAATTAGTCTTCTCATCTAAGATATTTATACCTCCGAAACAGTGGTGGGGATACAGGCATATAGTGATGTTCATGTCTGTCTGTGCGTCTGTCCGTGCAACATTGGGTTTCAGGACATCATTTCATTTATTGGAAATAGCTGTATCACCAAGAAATACAGGTCAAGTGAGAATTTAGGTCATGTCGATTATCTATGTGCAGAGTTATGCCTTCTAAAGCTTTTTGTGGTTTTTGTAAATCTAAAAGAAACCTTTTTTAGAAAATTAATTCATTTCTTAGATATAGTTTTTATACCAGGTCAAGGTCGAATTTGGATCATGTTGCGCAATAATGTGCAGAGTAATGTACCTTGAAATTTGATGGAAAAATCTTTTAGAAATATGGCGGGGATACATGTATACATTGATGCACATGCGCGTCTGTTCGTTTGTGATGGACAATCTGTTCTGTTTTGTTTTTCAAACAAGACTAAGAAATCTACTAAGAAATGTGATATTCCTTTTCTACAAATAAACATTACAGAAGTACCCAATCAATTATTCAGTCTGATAGTCGAGAAGGCGAGGCAAAATCATTAGACTTTCTACAGAAACAAAACGAGAAAACATCATTTGGAAATATCAATTTTCTCATTGCTGGTTAGAGAAATCTCTCCTTTTTAATAGAACAAAGTAACCACTTCCGTCATCCGGAGCAATGGATCTTGACTCCATGTGACATTCGTGAGGACGGTTATCCGTTGCATTTCCCTCAGTTTGCATGATTAGCGATGACTCATCATTTGTCCTTTGTAGATCTGTCATTGATGTAAGAACGTTGGTCGAATTCAAATGCTCATTTACAGACAACAAAGGCGTTGTTGTTTCAGAAACGTCCTGTGCACAATGAGCACTGTATTCGTTAGATTCTGACCATAGAATTATTTGATCTTCAGATTCATCAATTTTCCATTTGTTATCTTTATTACATTCTTCGAGCTGAAAATATTCATTTTCAAGCTCAGGAGAGACACTACTTTCTTTTTGAACGTTGCAATCTTTCTGTTCATTTTTTAAGTATTCACTGAAAGATTTTGAGGGGCCAAAGAGCATTGAATCACAAACACCATCTTTAGGAATTTCTGAAATGGCGAATCATGAGATTCTTTTGATATCTTTTGATTCGTGTTTTCGCAATATTCATCATTACAGAGTTTCAAAGAATACCAAGATTATAGATGATGAAGTTTTCCGTTCATTGAAGTTTTCCTTGGGGTTCGAAATGATCGAATTGTCCCAGTTTTGTAATTCAGTGAATCATCTATCAATGGTTCAGCATAGTGAGGTTCTGAATCTGTTGGAGACTGCTTCGTTGATGTTATGTCAAATGTATCTTGTATGGTCGCATAGTGGGAATAGTTTTCAGATAGCATTCCGTCCTGTTAAATAAACCAAGTAGAATAATGTATATATTCTCATATATGTTAATGTATGTCACAAAATAACCATAAAACCATAAAATACATTCATGAGTCGATAAGATCTAAAAAAAAATTGTTACCAATCTTCTTTCTTCTGGCCTACTTTGAAGAATTTGTGGTGACTTCGTCCTGTAAAATATAAACTCATAAAGAAGTAGTGAAATAAGTACCGACACATGAAAAGTATTTTGAATTTTTTCGACTGAATATTGCAAGTCGATTTCTCCGCACTTGGTTAACACGATACCCAAAAGCATGCATCACGCATGAATAATATTGGCCGAATTGCACATTTTGAATATGTTATTTTCAAGATACACTATGATCATAATTTCTTGAACAAGTTATTGCATTCAAGTTAATGTGGTGATATCATAACATATCCTAATATTATATTAACTTTTTCAAAAATATGTTAAAAGGAATCTTACCGTAAGCGCCTCAATCTTTCTCTTGCAAAGTAAGCTGCAATAGCCAGACAAATACACGAAAGAACAACCAGGACTGAGATAAGTGTAATGTAGAAAGCATTTTTGTAGGAGCTTTGTATGCAGATCTCCTTATTTTGATGATCGGTACTAGATGTAAAGGTAGTAAAGTGCATTGTCCTTCTTTGTGGTGTAGGATTAGCAGCGAAGGGTCTTTTCCTGTGGGTCCTTATTCTGGTACTATCTCGGGGAGACACAAATGAAATTTCTTGGTCTAAACAAAGATATATGTATTGTCAATATTGAAATATATGTTCTATAGTGCCAATTTTGTTGTACTAGACACGTGTTTCGGTTATTTTAATCCTCGTCAGTAGTACTTCATGCCATACAGTTTAGATAAAGCCAAAGTGAATTTTCCTGGCACCATCTACAATACAGAGCTTTAATTTCCTCTTGCCAATATAAGCGGCTCCACATTTTGTGTAGGGTTTTTTCAGAAGCGTATTTAAGTGAATAATATAGCCAAAAATCGTTGGAGGGTAGGTGCAAGGAGCTTAATTTTAAACATGACAAAAAGAAAAAAATATGCCTAAACCCAGCTAAGGACAGAGCTATGCTATGAGGGAGATACCCCTGATATATGCTGTATATCAAAAATAGCTTCATTTTCTAAATAACAGTAGTCCATGAAAGATTGAATGTCAAATGAAAAATATTGCAAAAATGGTATTTGTTTGCGATTTGCCCTGCATATGTTTAGACGCCTAAAATGAGTAGTCGGACACATTTAGTAGAGTACACTAAAATGAGTACATGTAGAGTACACTAAAATGAGCAGTCGGACATCAGTAGTTGGACACAGGGATATGGTCATTATCCATATTTGTAATTTTTACCACTGTTCATGTGTCACTGCTGGTGGGCAAATTGTCCCCGAGGGCACTTGTCGGGCAGTCTTTTGCTTTACAGGGATATTGTCATTATCCATATTTGTCATTTCAAATCGGTTTTAGACAGTTCCGTCATGGAAATTTAAGCAAGGCTTATGTTACAGCGAATACAGTAAAACAGACATGGATATAAGAGGGAAAAGAGAGACAGCGCGTTGATTCACAACAGCTAACGACCGGAGGCAAAGACTAAAAATCACGCTAAACACTTCAGATAACACATAAAGAGGAAGGAAACGAATGACATAACACAGACTTCAAATTTCCATATACTGATCCATTAAAATGATAAATTACCGCAAAAACAAAGATAAATGTGATTTTGAAAACTTTCACCGATGAAAAATTATGAACAAATTATGACGGCATTTGACTAATTGAGAAGCTGTATCCTGTCGGTTGGATAGTTTGAATCTAAATATGGAAGAAAAATTGTTGAAGTCGCAGAACTCCCCTAATGTGAAATCATAGAATTAGAAAAAACACTTGTAACACACAATAAACATTAAAAACCAAACACAAAAGAATAAAGAAACGATACTAATGTGCAATCGGTGCCGACTTGGGATGGAAACCTGCATGTACATGTAAGTAGCAACTACTTTGGCTATCCGGATTACGTGCACACAATCGTCCGATTTTTGCAATTACGCAGAGGTTTAGAAAAACGCAAAATTCTTTTGTATATTAACCTCCTCAGCGCAAGATGACCTCACAAACAAGATAAGAAAAAAATCGGCCGTACCAAAAACGTTCCGTGCATCTAAGGATGGAGTGATGTTAAACGTCTTCAAATTCAATAGCATCATCTAAAAGCTGATAAATTTGCAGAATGGACCAGACATGCACGTTTCGGGTACTTAACCCTCGTCAGTGATCCTCAATCTAAACAATGAAATATGACCAAAGAGTGTGAAAGTTATTATGTCCAAAAATGTATCGAAAGATGTAGCAGGATGAGTGGGATATGATGCTACAGGACCGACGTTACAGGACTTTCAAGAAATGTTGATAACAGAAATTTTCGGATGCGTTTTGTCATCCAAGGAGGCCAACCGACATTCAGAGAGGACGGAAGGTCTGGATCCTGTCCTCTCCAATTCGGTTTGGACAGGACCCGTCACGGAGCATCGTCGTCATAGTCACTTAGAATGCAGTTCTTTAGAATACCCTGATGCAAGACTGTCAATAGGTCAAGTGCCGTGTCGATTGCACTGCTGTTGACAGTAGCTGGATCATACCAACGGTATAAAAGTCGAATACTGATTCTTACACATTTCAAATCTGTCTATTTTTGATACTTCTTATTTCGTTTATCATGAAGCTATAACAGTCTAGATGTGAATTCCTAATGTAATATAATCTGTTGTTAAATAAGGTCCGAAATCCCCCCTCCCAAAAGAAAAAAAAACCACAAACAAACAAACAAAAACCGACAGTAAATTTTGTCAAAAAAAGAAAGTCGTAAGAAGTTTATAAAAGCGGAGTCCTTGACCTAAATTTTTCTTGGTGGTTTGTAAACATCTGCTGTGAAAACTCCAAACAGTAGTTCATGCTTTCGCTTACCGGATGAGTTGGGATATGTAAGAAAAAGGGGATATTTCTGTTCAACGCAAGAAAGGAGGGGATCTCCAACATATCTCAGTTGCAGCATCAACAGAAAAAAAAAACATCAAAACACCCAATGCAAAAATACGGAGCAGACACCCACAGAAAGAGACGCAAAAGGGACAAGGAACACAAATTCACACCATAGAAACATGAAACACAAAGGATCACACATAAACCAACGAGACCAACTTACACCATAGAAACATGAAACGCAAAAGACCACGAATAACCCAACGATACCAATAGGCAACCGCCGACTTAGGATGACCATCTGCTACGCAATAATTCGGAAGGATTCCAACTCTGTACCTTCTTCAAGACAATTTCAAACTAATTTTCATGCACCAAGTGTGTAAGAAGCAGACAGTGTGGTTAACCGGATTACGTTCGCACAACCCTCCCACTTTTCCGATTACTCGAAGGTCCCGAAGAACGCACAATTGTGGTGTAAAATAAATTCCTCACTGTTAGATGAACATACAGACAGGGACCCAAGAAAATCACAAAGGGATATATAAATTGATATTTAAAAAAAACTTGAAGGCATACGAAATATAGTCCGTGCTCTGCTGGCTGTAGCGAACTCATGCAAGTCAACACCCGATGAGTCCGACTGAGACTCAGATAGGACAGATGGTCTTCTCGACATTATCCTGTCATGGTGTCCTGTCGTTACATTCAGAATGCAATTTTTAAGAATGCGCTGGCACAAGGCTGAAGATTGGTCTAGTACCTAGGGACAGCACTGTCAAGCCAGAAGTCTAGGAACAGCAGTGTCACGCCAGATATTTAATCAAACTGCATTTAATCTTTTTGATTAAAAGACGGTATTCGATAGTAAGACAGGCGTCTAACAATGTAGCAAAAAATAAATAAATGAAAGGAGGGGATCCCCGACAACACTCGGTTGGAGTACCTTCAACAAAACACCCAAACAACCCATGCAAAAGCACAGAGTTGACATTCACAGCAAGAGAGGCAAAAGATACAAGGAACACACACACACACCCTCACACACACACACCCTCACACACACACACCCTCACACACACACACACCCTCACACACACACACACACACACACACACACACACACACACACACACACACACACACACACACACACACACACACACACACACACACACACACACACACACACACCCTAACACATACACACACACAACAACAACAACACAGGAACATAAAACGAAAAGACCACACATAAACCAACGAGACCATCTGCTACGCAAGTAGCAAATGATGTTATTATCGGGATAGTGTGTGCACTACCCTCCCACTTTAACGGTTACCAAGAGGACTCGAAGAACGCACAATTGTGGTGTAAAATAAATTCCTCAATGTAAGATGAACATACAGACAGGGACCCTAGAAAATCACAGATGGATATGTAAATTGATATTAAAAATAAAAACCAGAAGGCATACGAAATACAGTCCGTGCTCTGCTGGCTGTAGCGAACTCATGCAAGTGAACACCCGATGAGTCCCACTGAGATTCAGATAGGACAGGTGGTAGGGGCTTTGTCTTCTCGACAGTATCCTGTCATGATCTCCTGTCCGTTCAGAGTGATGTGGTTATCCGGATAGCGTGTGCACTACCCTCTCACTTTAACAGTTACCAAGATGACTCGAAGAACTTACTATTGTGGTGTAAAAAAAACCTCCTCACTGTAAGATAACCATACAAACACAGCACGACGCAAGGAATCGAGTAAAGCACAGATGAATTTGTGAATGGATTTGTAAAGAATTTTCAATTAATTCTATATTTTTAGATTGAGGATCACTGACGAGGGTAAAGTACCCGAAACTCGTATGTCTGGTCCATGCTGCAAATTGATCTATTTTGAAATGATACTATTGATTTTGAATACGTTTAACATTTGTATTTATGTTTGACGTGTTTTCATACCCAAATGCCGTCAACTTGAGATGCCTACGAAACAATGCTGAAGGGTTCCAACTCTATACATTGTTAAAGAAAATTTCAAACCAAGTTATTATTCACCAGACACGTGTTTCGAATATTAAACGTCACATTGTCGTGTGGTAAGAATTAACCAAAGATTTACGACACGTCGTGTCCCGTTTTTGGGTCTTCAGGGGATGCTTACTCCTCCCGGGCACCTGGTCCCACCTCTAGCTTGCTAGGGGTCCGTCGATGTTTAATTTTGTGCTCTGTGCTCTATTGTGAGTGCTGTTGAGACTATCGTCAGGATCTTCTTTAACTCATTTGTGTCACACTTATGCTCTTTGCCGTGTGGAGCTCGTAAAAAAGTCCCCCGCGAGGGGTTTGACAGTAAGTGTGTCTGAAAATAAGTACACTGAAACAGACATTATTCAGATGTTAAACTTTCTGATCGACAACATTTTTGTGGTGTTTGGAGGAAAGGTCTTCCAGCAAATTGTCGGAATTCCAATGGGTACCAATTGTGCCCCACTCCTTGCCGACATTTTCCTTTACTCGTACGAAGCTGAATTCATTCAATCTTTGGTCTCTGAAGGGAAAAGATACTTAGCTTCTGATTTCAACTTCACTTACAGATACATAGACGATGTGTTGTCCATCAATAATCCAAAATTCGCGGATTACCTGAGCAGTATCTATCCTTCGGAGCTTGAAGTCAAAGAAACTACAGAGACAAATAATTCAGCATCCTATTTGGACATAATGTTGTCCTACGACACTGATGGTCACATGAACACCTCACTCTATGACAAACGTGACAACTTCAATTTCAGCATTACGAACTTTCCTTTTCTGAGTAGCAACATCCCTTCATCGCCTGCTTATGGCGTGTTCATATCTCAGTTGATACGCTATGCCAGAGCAAGTACCAAATATACGGATTTTGTTCTGAGAGCTAGGCGTCTTTCAGATAAGCTTCTCAGTCAGGGATATGTTTGTGACCGACTAACATCGTCACTGAGGAAGTTCTACGGTCGATATGGGGAACTCGTCATACACTATGATGTCCCACTATCCAGAATGGTGGATGATATTCTGTCATAGACCATTTGAACCATCCAACCAAAGATTGTACTCTATATCTTCCAAAATGGAAGTAACCGGATGTGACAGTTCTACCGAATTGAAGCGACGGGTGTTGCATGCAAGCAGGAGATGCTTACTCTTCCTGGGCACCTGGTCTCACTCTCATATCGGGAGTTCGCTTCTTTTCATATGGTGGAGGTTTTTGTTTTTGTTTGCTTTGGTTCCTGTTTTGTCCTGATTTTGTATGCCTTCGGTTTCTGATTTTCTGAATTATCGATTTTGTACTGTAGACAGGGATATGGTCATTATCCATATTTGTCATTGAATATACTTCCCTGACATTATCGCCATAGCACTTTCTATATAGACATAACGTCAGACAGTGCATGAATTTTATATATGTTCATTTCCATGCTTCATAAACATCGACGGCGGGTGCGGCTAGCCAACAGGGGATGCTTACTCCTCCCGGGCACCTGTTCCCACCTCTAGCTTGCTAGGGGTCCGTCGATGTTTAATTTTGTGCTCTATTGTGAGTGCTGTTGAGATTATCGTCAGGATCTTCTTTAATTCAAAACTGTAGCGTAGCTAGTATTGAATTGACTTATATTCATATGAGAGAAAGTACGAAAGATAGACTTTGAATTATCACGTGAATACAAATGGGTTTCTTATAAAGGAGTGACTATCAAAATAAATGTTAACTTCAAACTACAGGATGAAAAGGTCTCCCTGTTTATTATCATATCAATAGGTAGATAAACATTGTTCTGTCTTAAGAAAAATGGTTCAATCGCCGATTTTAAGAGAAGTATGGAGGCCCAACTTGGATAGTCCTTTCATGGCTGTCTACGAGGAATGTATGGAATTTGAAGTACCTACTTCTATGAGTTAGGTGAGATTTCGACAGAATTTTTTAAATATATACACATATACTTTAAGTAGGAAATGTATGACAGGAACCAAACCTATAACAAATTTATCATGCCGTGAAAACATTTGTAAAAATATAGCGTTTAAACGTTTTTACGTAAAATTTAACGACCTGCATCCGTATCAGAGCAAGACACATGTTGTCATTGTCTGAAATGAGTGGAGGGCGTGATGTTCCCTTGAAGAAAGAAAGGAGGGAAATGTGTATTGTTAGTTAATGTGGCTAAAATATTAAATGCCTATACTTGATGCAGATCTCCACACTTTTACTGAAACAAACCAGGAATAAAAAAAGGCAGGGATATTCCTCTTGTAAAAGGAAAATGAAGAGAAAATTTCGATGAGATACTGATTCACTTTATTCTAAGAGATAAAAAAAAACAAACTTAGCGTTTACTGGAGAGGGCTCAGAAAAGCGTACACAAGGCAGATTTATTGTCGAAAATTGGCCAAAACGTATTACAACATATCATATAATGGTTATACTTTCAGCAGTTACATATCTATACTAGTATAATATTTATCTTAAAGCGAATGTTCTAGCAAAAGGAGTATATTATTAAGTTCACTATATTTTGGTCTTATCGGGTGAAGAAATATACAAAAGAGTGAAAGAAGATCCTGACGATAATCCTTGGTCCTGTAGCATCATATCCAAGCCATTTTGCTACGTCTTTCGGTATATTTAGGACATAGTTTACACAGATTTTGGTCATATTACATTGTTTAGATTGACGATCACTGACGAGGGTTAAATACCCGAAACATGCATGTCTGGTCCATGTTGTTAATTTATCTGCTCTAAAATGATGCTAATGAATTTGAAGACGTTAAACATCTCAAAAGCACTCACAAAAGAGCACAAAATTAAGCATCGACGGACCCCTAGCAGACTAGAGGTGGGACCAGGTGCCCGGGAGGAGTAAGCATTCCCTGTTGGCTAGCCGCATTCGTCCCCTGTTGGCTAGCCGCACCAATCGCTTGTCCCAGATTATATAAACATAGCATTTTCAATTCATGAGTTTTTGCCGACGAATTCACAATGTTTATAATTACAATAATTATAAATAAATCCATGTCGTAAAAGTTGAGCTTATCTCAAGAAGCTTTAATTCACCTTTCTAGTCGCCAATCTGGAAAGGTTTGAAAGTTAGTAAACTACCTACTGAATAATCCGTAAATATCTACCCTTATTATCCTTGATTAAGTTGAATAATGTATGTCGTTACTATTTTAAATTTGTAATCATGGTAAAGCGCATGCGTAACTTCGGGTTTTTCCTTTTTCGTTGTAAATATTGTGAGCCAGAATTATTAAGGCATGTCATTTCTGAATGAAGGAATTTCAACGATTTTATGATAACAATATGAAAATATAGTATTCATGTCACTTAATCATTTTATGAAGGAAAATTAATAGGTCTGTGATGAAAATCAAGATTTATGCTGATTTGAAAACTGGGTAAAAATTTGTTGCTAAAAATAGCACATTTGTAAAAAAAAATACAAAAAGTGTTGAAATGCACTCATTTGATTTTTATCATACTTTTCTTTGTTATTAGACAATAAAACAGGTTAGGCACGGTCCATTTGATATTCTGGGGGGGGGGGGGGGGGGGGGGGGCTTGGGTTTTTTGTCGGAGCAAGATTATTTTTTTTCGCCCCAGACCGGAGCAAAATTATTTTTTCATTGCAAAGTTGGAGCAAGAATTTTTTTTTTTTCAAACATTAGTGATGCATAATATACTAAGAAGGTTTATGTTTTATCAATAGAAATTCTTTATGTTTACTAAAAACTCTAAAATATTACTTTATTTTTATGCAACTATTTAATTCGCTTTTAAACAGAGAGATAAAAGAATTGTACAAGATAATCCTAAGTAAAGAAAATTTATATAAGGTACAATTTAGAGGGCTGAGGGGAGGATCTTCTTGAGAATTTTTCAAATTAAGAATTGTAAATCGGTGAAAAACTTAATTAAGATCTTCTTCAAAGCTTGTATATAAAATTAGACTCAGTGGTGATATGCATCTATGAATACATTATTTTGATGATATTTATCAAAAAGCCTTTAAGGTAGCCGAATTTTTTTTATAATACTTCATTCCTATATATTTTAAAATATGCCATTAAAGGAATAATGTTTTGATAAAAATGAATGGCGAGCGAAGCGAGACTAATTTGTTTTTAATATAAATTGAAAACTGCGGCGAGCGAAGCGAGCCGGAAAAATTTCAGGAATTTTAAGCGAAATTTTCTGGTAATTCTTCAAATTCAGTTTACAGGTAAGAGCAAGATTATTTTTTCTGACTAATCATGAGCAAAATAATTTTTTTCATCAAAATTCAGAGCAAAATTATCTTCGAAAAAAACCCAAGCCCCCCCCCCCCCCCAGAATATCAAATTGACCGTGCCTTAGAAACTTTGTATAAAAGTAGAATTTGATAATGTGCTACCTTAGGTACCAACTTCACCGATAATTTAAAATTTTCTATATTTTACACAAAAATAACGAAAATCATCCAAGTTAAGGTCAAAATTTCAGAGATACCGAATTTCAACGATTTTTCCAAACACACAGTAACACGTGCTCCTAGGGAAGACTTTTCAAAATATTGAAGAAAAAGTTTATGTTCTATATAAATAATAAGACGATGTGTTGTCCATATATACCAGTATACATAATAAGACGATATGTAATATATATATACATAATCAGACGATGTGTTGTCCATCAAGAATCCAAAATTCGCGGATTACCTGAGCAGTATCTATCCTTCGGAGCTTGAAGTCAAAGAAACTACAGAGACAAATAATTCAGCATCCTATTTCTGAGTAGCAACATCCCTTCATCGCCTGCTTATGGCGTGTTCATATCTCAGTTGGTGCGCTATGCCAGGGCGGGTGCCGAATGTGCGGGTTTTGTTCTGAGAGCTAGGCGTCTTTCAGATAAGCTTCTCAGTCAAGGATATGTTTGTGACCGACTAACATCGTCACTGAGGAAGTTCTGCGGTCGATATGGGGAACTCGTCATACACTGTGATGTCCCACTCTCCAGAATGGTGCATGATATTTTGTCATGGACCATTTGGGCCATCCAACCAAAGATTGTACTATATGTCTTCCGAGGTGGAGCTAACCGGATGTGACAGTTCTGCCGGGTTGGAGCGGCGGGTGTTGCATGCAAGCTGGGGATGCTTGCTCTTCCTGGGCACCTGGTCTCACTCTCATATCGGGAGTTCGCTTCTTTTCATATGGTGGAGGTTTTTGTTTGTTTGCTTTGGTTCCTGTTTTGTCTTGATTTTGTATGCCTTCGATTTCTGATTTTCTGGGTTGTCGATTTTGTGCTGTAAGCGGGGATATGGTCATTGTCCATGTTTGTCATCCTATTTGGACATAATGTAGTCCTACGACACTCACTCTATGACAAACGTGACGACTTCAATTCAGTATTTTTCCTTTTCTTTTCTGATGTGACAGTTCTACCGAATTGAAGCGCGGGTGTTGCATGCAAGCAGGAGATGCTTACTCTTCCTGGGCACCTGGTCTCACTCCCATATCGGGGGTTCGCTTCTTTTCATATGGTGGAGGTTTTTGTTTGTTTGCTTTGGTTCGTGTTTTATCCTGGTTTTGTATGCCTTCGGTTTCTGATTTTCTGAATTATCGATTTTAAGCTGTATACAGGGATATGGTCATTATCCATATTTGTCATATGTCCGTGTTCAAATAAAGGAGAATAGACGCTCACAAATAGTGTCATTTTGTGGTTTTCTTGAAAAGTGTCGGAGCTGAAAATTTGCCTCATTTTGGGTGGAATTTAAACAATTTATAATTTTTCGGTATTCATCAGCCATACCCTATAATAAAGCTTAAATCAATTATATTCAATACGTAGAACAAAATTCATTGGTAATTACTAACGTAAAAGAAATCAGAACAGTTTAAAAAAGTACCTCCACGTCAATTTTTACAGAAATTACCGCGAAGCATTTTCTTACGCATATTTCATTCATTTTAGATCATTTTTTCAAACTTGGCCGCTTTAATGTGTCTAATGAATTAAAGTCTTAAAAAGAGTAAGAAATGATACATTGGCCATAATAAATTGAAATATCCATAAAAGTCAAGCTCAATGAGTGCTAAAACAGGAGATGCGCAAGAATAGTCCAAATCGTGACCAATGACGCACCTTAACAATTAGTTATCTCCATATTTTGATATCTTGGGACTTGGTTGCTAAAATTTTGTTATAAACGGAAAGTTAATAACTTTGGTAATACTAGAAAAATACAGTTGATGTTCTACAAGATAAATTTCATCCATTCTTTGATGATTACAGATTCTACAACCTTCAATATCAAACAAATAGTGCAAGTGACCACGACAATGAATAATTTAACCTCAAATTTATAAAGCACTGCGGCTTCTTACATTCGTTTTCCTTTATTTATATAAGATCAAATCGATCGGATAATTATCATCAAAATGAATATATGACATTGACATATATGCTTAAAATCTGCACTTACCTATATATTGATCTCTTTCGGGGATATATTGCACCGTCAATGAATCATAGCAATCTTTGTCCCTGTTTCTCGTTGTATTTGACATGCCGTTCTTGAAAACTATTGTGAAGATGTTTGGGTTATGTTTACGATGCAGCTTTCTGTCACCTTGAACCATGCATATCTGCTTGGCATATGGAATGTTGCAAACACAGTTGTCACATTTAACATTAAATTTTGTAGATTTATATTTATTATAAATGCATGCCATGATAGCTGATATAAACCGTAATGTAACAGTATACGTATTTATAAAGTGATGCTATCCACTGAAATCATGTGATTTCCTACACACGTATTGATAATTTCCTTGTTTATTTGGAGACCATTCTGTAACAGAAAATATGAGTCAGTGGTAGTAACTCATGAAAAACCAGGACAATATCTTGATTATCTTAAGGGTTGAAACATCATATTTGCGAGTGGGGGAAATTTCGTAAATCTCAAATTGCGTAAATATTTGATTAAGGAAATATCAGTTATTGATAAGATGATACTTAAACATATAATTTGCTATTAATTTGATTATTTTAATTTTTTATTTGTGTACAGAGGTATGAATATTATTACCCTCTCTTTAAACAAGAGGCATAAGGGGGCCACATCGCTCACCTGACTTGCACACAAAAGAATGATAGTGGACAATTTGGTACAGGACCTTGAGTACTTGCTTCCAGGAAGATTTCGTTAAATTCTGAGTAGCAGTTTCAGAGGAGATGTTGGAAATGTGTCATCCAATCAGAGTCCTGGGCGGCCATATTTTTTTTACCAGTCGGTATGAAAAACACAATCTTGGTAGAGGACCTTGAATACTTTCTTCCTGTAAGGTTTCATGAAATTTTGTGCAGCTGTTTCAGAGGAGAATTCCAAAATGTGTCATCCAATCAGAGCATTCGAAGGCCATATTTGTTGACCGATCGGCACGAAAAACATAAAATTTGTAGAGGACCTTGAGTAATGCTTCCTGTAAGGTTTTATGAAATTATATGCAGCGGTTTGCAGGGGAGACGTCAAGAATGTGTCATCGAATCGGGGCCCTCGATGGCAATATTTGTTAAACGATCGGCACGAAAAACACAAACTTGGAGGAGAACCTTGAGTACTTGCTTCCTGTAATGTTTCATGAAATTCTGTGCAGTGGTTGCAGAGGAGATGTCGAAAATGTGTCTGCCAATCAGAGCCCTCGGTGGTCATTTGTTTAACAATCGGCACGAAAAACACAAACTTGGCAGAGGACCTCGAGTACTTGCTTCCTGTAAGGTTTTATGAAATTCCGTGCAGCGGTTGCAGAGGAGATGTCGAAAATGTTTAAAGACGGACGACGGACTGCGCGCTATTACAATAGCTCACTTGAGCTTCGCTATATGCGTTATAGAAAAATATGTTTAAGTAGTATTCTATCAATAACTGAATCAGATATATTTACGCACTTTGATATTTCACGAAATTTTCCCAACCTGCAAATACGACGTTAAGTAAACCCTTAAAGTTTCCCTTAAATTCAGTTTTAGGTTTCATCACCTATTTATTTTGTCTATTTTTTTATGCACAATCGACTTGAATGACTTATGACGCTGCCTAACGGAACTACGAGAATAAACGCTACAGAAGTACCCTTCTGTTATTCAGTCTCATAGTCGAGAAGTCAAGGCAAAATCATAAGATTTCCACAGGAACGGTTGCGAACCTAGGAATGAACAAAATTCCGAAGGTAGGCATACTGAATTTTTTTTCGTATCAAATGTTCTTTGCATACTTTTTCATTGAAACTCCAATAACCTTCTTTAGTCTGTTTTGAGATATATAGAAAAGAACAGCTTATGACTAAATGATTTTTAATAGGAACAGTTTGCAACCAAAATAAAGAAGACAAGGACTTATTAAAAGAGTCTCGACATTGAGATATCACATTGCATGATAGTTTCTTCTCTTCAAGGCAAAACATCTATTTTCTCCAAATCAGCATCTTTGGTGTCTTGGTTAGATTTTGGAGATGTATCAGAAAATTCCAGTAGGAAATATTCATTTGTTTGAGCATTATTGTCTGAATCAAATGCATCGATCTTTGATTCTATTGCAGCATTCAAATCACATGGTTGAAGCTCAAATAAGTCATTGGTTTCCAAAGCTTTACTAGAATCAGATGTTTCGTCTCTTAAAACCTCCATAGAATTCGATGAACGTTTCTGAAGTTCGAAGTATTCTCCAATTCTTCTTTCGTTCGTTTGTGGTAGTAACCTCCTTGGTTCAAGATATTCATCGTTCGAATTCGACAAAACTTGTGTTTTACAAGGCTGAAGTTTAAAATACTCCTCCATTGGTTCATCCTTCGTTACTAAGGACTTGAAATCCATCTCTTGACAAGGTAAACAAGGTTCACTGTAATGATTTTCAAGAATCTGTTCAGGAAACCTCTCACTTGTAGATGTGGCGGTTTTGACATAAGTTTCGGCAATCGTTGAGTAGTCGTTTTCATATCTAGCTGGTTCTTCGATCTACATAGAAATTTATATACAAGGCGTACAGAAGGTAATTTCATTAAAAATACAAATATCTTATTACTTCCCGATAACCAAATTTTGATTGATATCTAATCTATGTTTGGTCAATACGAATGCTCACTTACCATTGATCTGTTGTCCTGTGAACGAGTTTGCAGTAGTGTTGTCAACTTGATCCTATCACTGACAAAAAAAGATAGGCTGTACTTTGTTGTAATTATTGTAAGCAGAAAAAGACGAAGTCTAATCCTGCTTCAATATCAAATATAAAAGCGCGGATTACCTCAGCAGAATCTATAATTCGTAGCTTGAAGTCAATGAAACAATTCAGCACCCTATTTGGGCATAATATTGTCTCTCGGATAAGCTTTGCAGTTAGGGATTCGTCTGTTACCGACTAACATCGTCACTGCGGAAGTTCTACGTTCGATACGGGGAATATGGTATACACTTTGACGTCCCATTGTCCAGAATGGTAAATGATATTCTGTCTTACACTATTGAAACCATCCAAACAAAGACCATTTTTGTATCTCCCTTGGTGACAGTAACCGTATGTGACATGTCTGCCGAATTAAAGCGACGGGTATTGCATTCAAGCAGGAGATGCTGACTCTTTCTTATTAGACATTTTTCACCGTAACGAAATTCGCACTTCGTACGTCGAACTTCGCACTTTAATTTTATGAATGAGTTGCCAAAAACGTGCCAGTAGTACAGGAAGTCCAATATACCAATTTCATTAAGTATAATAATCGAGATGTAGATGACTCCGCTTATTAGTTTATACGTAAATGACAGCTACTCCAATTACTCTTCAATGTTCGAAGTGCGAAGTACGAAGTTCGAAGTGTAAAGTTCGTCACGATGAAAATTGTCTAATGGGAGTTCGCATCTGTTCATATGATGGAAGTTTTTGTTCGTTTGCTTTTGTCCCTGTTTTATCATGATTTTGTATGCCCTTCAGTTAATGATTTACGAGTTTTCCGTCTTGTTCTCTATAACTTGATATGGTTCTTGTCCATATTTATCATCGAACAAAACATTACCATAAAAAGGAGAAGATCTGATCATTCATAGCATGGAATCTGCACGTTGAAATATGATGAACAGCAAATAAACCGTAGACAGCTTTGAAAGCAGTTCATTACATTTATAGCTTCTGGTGAGGTAACACAATAAATTTGAAAATGCTGCAAATATTTTCAGGAGAGAATGGCTGTTGCATCAGCATCTTGATTTCAAACCATACGAAAAACAAAAGCCATATTTAGACTTCGTTCCAATGACCAAAGCAATGCACGTGTAGAAATGTTTTCAAATTGAACAGCATCATTTAAGAATTAAAAGGCAGCTTGGACTAGACATGCACGTTTCGGGTAAGATAAGGTCACAATTGTAATATGCAGATAGTTTTTGAATAAGATTGAAGGTACGTAATCTTTAGATACTTTAAAATTCTTTTAAATAACTTTAAAGATAGATTTGTAAACGTTATTTTATTTGAAAATATGAAAAGTATTCTTTTGAGGATTTTCATATATCTATTTTTTTCTTTTTCAACAGCGAAAGAATTCCAATAGGTACAAATCAATTGAAGTTTTTTATACATTTTTTTCAGAGAAATATTTTCATTCTCGTATGGATAAATTGAAATAAAAAACCGATCAAACTTAATCTTCTGCAGATTGTACAAAGCAACAAACCGATTGATAATTCAATTTGAAGACGTTTACATTTCGAATTACAATGTAAACGTCTTCATATTGAATAGCATCATTTAAGAACAGGTAAATTGGCAACATGGACCAGACATGCACGTTTCGGGTACATAACCCTCGTCAGTGATCCTCAAATCTAAACAAAGTAATAAGCCAAAAAAGTGTGAAAGTTACTATGTCGAAAAAGCGTACCGAAAGACGTAGCAGAATGGGTTGGGTATGATGCTACAGGACCCACGTTTGACATTTTTCAGCCAAAAAATAATTGCATTTTTAATCTTACCGTAATTTCTTCCTTGCAAAGTAAATAACAAGAGCCACACAAATAAGAAATATGATGACTATGGAGGAAACCAGTGTGGCAATAAAAGCTGCTTTATAATGGTTGTTACCACAGTCCAAAACATTAGGAAGAATCATGTTCTCAACTCCTAGATCATTTTCATGCGTTATCAGCCGCGCTTTCCCAGATGTCGTATGCGTATTGGTTTGGCCCTGGGACGTTTGTTCTGTGCTGAGCTCTGGTTGGGGAGGAAAGGTTTTATGTTTGGAATCGATCTTTCCCTGCACATGATCATCCACTATATCATCTTCGTCTGAAAATAAATAGTGGAAATAGATTAAGTTTTCTTCATTTTTAATAAAATGACAACAAAATTATGCAAACAGCAATAACCTTAGAAAAGGGAATGATCTCAAGAATGACAAACCTGTATTCATCCAGCGAAACAAACCCACAAGAAAGTGAAGTCTACAAACGGTAAAAAAGACACATTAATATTCACTGGAACATCATACAAAGCAATCGAAACAGACGTACAGAAACATCAAACATTAATGACAACACATGAAAGGAAGGAGACCAATGTACAACCGGTGCCGACTTTGGACGGCCATCTGCTATTCGCAAATGGTGTATTAAATACTTCGGAGTATTAAAGTAAGCCATCATCACCAAACAAGACTTACCTAATGTGTACATCGAGACAATGACCGAATTTGACAAGTTTCCATGGCGCTGTTGAGACGGGTGTTACATGCAATCAGGAGACGCTGACTCTTCCCGGGCACTTGGTCTCTCTTCGGAATTTTATTCATTCCAAGGTTCGCAACCGTTTCTATGGAAAATCTAATGATTTTGCCTTGCCTTCTCGACTTTGCGACTTAATAACTGATCGGTACTTCTTTTATGTTTATTTATGGCTTAATATCGAAGTATCAACATTCAGGTTGAGTTATACAGGAAAACAGATTTAAGATTTTAAACGTTTTTATCATGATCAATCTTTTAAAATTGAATATGATTTTAAGGCCATAATGAAATTAAATTTGTTTAACAGAGTAAACTTTGGAAAAGCTGTAAGCGAATTTTTTCATCTTTTCTAATATTGTGATTTAAGAAATGAATCTGACATTTTTTCTGTTGATGCAGGTATTACCCCAAAATTGGACAGAAAACTGCATTTATTATATTTTTGTCCAATTTTTCGGGTGATACCTGCATCAACAAAAAAAAAAACAGATTCATTTCTTATCATTTTATTATCATTTATCTATGGAAAACATACTGTTTTCTTGGATCTAAAAACAATCAATCACCGCACTATATTTCGTAAGTGGGTGGGTTTCGCAGTGATACGTCTGCCAAAACAAAACAAAACCCCCGGTTCTAAAAATAGTGCTATAAATAGACTTCCGTGAAAAATTGTGTTGATCGATGTATCAACACAATTTCTCAGCCAATCAGAATCTTCGTTTCTTTAAAATGACAATGGAAATTAAATGATTCGCTCTGGATGTTAGTTTAATCTTTAGGCTTTAGTATGATAAAGTTATAGTTGTTAATATACAGTTAAAGTGTACAATTTAGGGAGTTAGCATGATTCTGGTTTCCCGATACTAGACTTATTTCCCGAGGCGAAGCTTTATACTATAACTGTTTTATCATACCGTCACGCGCTGTAGCTCCGCCCCAGTTCGACGTCACGCGCTGTAGCACCGCCCGATTTCGATTTTTTTTCCTAGGGAAAAAGTCTTCTCAAATAACGCACCCTTTGCAGGGAAATAGTCTCATCATGCGAGTTACGGCTAGTTTTAATGAGTATCTTTTTATATAGGAAAAAACAAGTAGAGGTATAATAATCACAGAAAACAAACCTCAAACGATTGTTGTTATAAACATCCATATACACTTGAAAAATCTAGCTCTATAATTAATGTAGATAAAGACATTCATTGCAGGTGATGTCATCTTTTTCTTTCAAAAACAATATGTCTGGTGCGTAATATCTTTACTTGAACTGGGTCACTAAAAGCAACAACAAGACCCCAAAACATAACATCTGATCGATCATGGCACATTAGTATAAATTTGTGACTTGTTAGTTAAGTTCTCGGAAATGAATAAATCCTAATTTCTTTATAACAGGACATTTCTGTTGCTTCACGGCCAAAGAAAAACTCAGAAGTCTGATTTCGTTGGTAAAGTAATCAAAATTTGAGAAAAAAAGGAAAGGAAACCCTGATGCAAGTTTAAGTTCAAAATAAAGACAAGATATCAATTTGGACGAAGAGCTTTGACAACTTCTTTTAAATTCATTTAGAAAAATAGGTACGCAATTGCATTCGCCATGGTTGTGTTGCAGGTTTCAATAATAAGGAAGTTTGTATTTGTATAGGGTTTGAAGATGTAAGCATTTACCACATAAATCTCTAACAGAAGCAAAGTAAATAAAGTGAAATTTAGAGGGCAAAAGTAGAGCTACAATTCACCAATGATTTGAAAGCCCTTTTGATATACTAATCATATGGTCGTGTTCTAGAATTTTATGGCCGTTGTATTATAAGAACACAATATGAATGTGATGTAACTCTGTCGTTTTTGCTCTCATATTTAGATCTAAATGCGTCAAGACAGTAGAGTGACAACTGGCCGAGCTCTAATATACTCTTTCAAGAAAGGCAATTGGTGTTTTTAATCATTTGATTTAGATTTAATGGAATAGTGTCTTCCCTTGTATTCATCTATGTTGCTTGGGGCGCCTTCGTTTTGTGGTCATGTTTGTGTATGTTTATCTGACGGTGAGGAGATTGTTTTACACATCGATTGTACGTTCTTCGAGACCTCTGGAAAATCGGAAAAGTAGGAGCGTTGTGCGCATGTACTCCAGGATAACCACACCGTCTGCTACTGACGTGGCAAATGGCCGTCCTAAATCGGCACCGATTGCCCATTTTTCTAGTTGGTTTATGTATGGTCTTTCGTGTTTTGTGTCTTTATGTCTTATTTAGTGTCCCTTTTCCTTTTTACGTCTTTTGCTTTGAATATATTCCACTTGGGATGTTTTATGTTTTGCTGTGGGTGCTGCAACCGAGTCTTGTTGGAAATCACTTCCTTTCATTTCATATAATTTGGATGTGTTCTTTTTTGACATAGAATTTCAATTATAAAACAAAGGAGAGAATCTCCAACAACACCAGTTTGCAGCACCCGCAACAAAATCCCTAAACACTAAATGCAAGGCATAATTTGTTTAAATGCGCAGATGGTGTAGTTACATTTTATTACACAACCACTATTTCAATATTGACAATTCATAGTATGTTTTGTCAATACTTGTCATTAAAATATTAGAATATAATTGAATCTTAAGAACATTTGTTCAAGTGAAAAATCGAGAGACTTTATATACTAAGCTAGGACCAAATTCAAAGAGCATTTGTTTCAGTCTTTCTTATGATATATTATAACTTAAACATTTGTCAATACTTGGAAAGGATCCTGTATTGCCGCCGGATAGAAACGTATTTTAAATGCATCTCATGACAACAGTTACTAATTTTGTTTATATATAGCATCACATTCTATCAAAGTTAAGTTTTCTACCTGGTACGTTTCGATAATTCGAATAGAAATGAATCATTTCTGATTAAAAATATCGGATTGTTTGATGTTCCTCTGTGATTTGTCGTTCTTTGTCCGTCTTGGGTCTCTTCTGTGCGTGTCTGCTTGGGCTTTTACAGCGGGTGTTTTTGGGGGTATGCTGTTGGTGCTGCAACTAGGTGTTTTTGGAGATCCCCTCTTTTCTTCCAATACCTACAAGATGACCGCTATATCGTGTTACAAATCTCGGACTTGATCCATGTCTGCCATGCAAAAGTTGACATTAAATATTTATACATAAATTTTCAGAAGAGATTGCATAACTAACCCTCTGACTATTCTTTAAAAATATTTTATTGTTTGTTATTCGCATCAAAACAGTGATATACATGATATTAAAACATCAGAAAACGAGCATTTTTAATATGGCAGAGATGGATAAAATCCGAGGGGAGGGTTTAAATCCAAGGAGGGAGATAACTCTAGCAAATTTGGAGGGAATATGACTATGTTGGAACACACTATATCGATCGACGGATGACTAGGCATGTAAATCTATTGTGAATTTCTGTATGCTGAACACTTGAAACTGATGTAAATGGAAAGTTTTGTCTTCAACCTCATGTATATATATTTATGTCTCCATTTGTGAATATATCATCCTAGTTTACTTAAACATAGAGAAGAAGTGATCTTTATACAGATGCCACTTTGATGGAAATACTTGTCAATCCGATTGTTATGGATGTACATATATTTTGAACTGTAACATACAGCAATCGTATCATTTCCGGATGAGATTAGAATCAGTAAATGTAAGTCAAACCAAACAAAAAAGTCACAATCGATAGGTACTTGCATTCTTCAATAAACAGAGATAAAGAACAGATCATCAACATAATATGGCTCAAAAATTGATGTGATGACCTCCTACATTTTGGTAATAATTAAAAATCGAATCTGATTCAGTAAATAAAAGTCAAACACAAAATCAAAGTCAAAAAAACAAAATCAGATCAAAATCAAAGATTTACAAATTCTTGAAAAATATATATCATATCAAAACTTTCTGACGAGGATAGAACAAACAGATAGAGACAATAACACAGCTTTATAGAACACAGGGACTTTTATCCCTCTAAAAATGTTACCCTCGTGTATATATGTTTAACGTCTTTAAATTAATTAGCATCATTTTAGAGCAGATAAATTTACAGTATGGACCAGACATGCACGTTTCGGCTAATAAACCCTCGTCAGTGATCCTCAATCTAAACAATGTAATATGACCAAGATCTGTGAAAATTATGCCCTAAAAATACCGAAAGACATAGCAAAATTTGTGGGATATGATGCTTCACGACCCAGGTTTTAGAAATTTCAGAAAGTTTTGTAAACAGAAATTTTCAAATGCGTATACTCATCTTTTCTATACACGGGGCAACGATTTTCTAAAAGGGATTCAAGTCCCTTATTCATTGAATTACGAAGGACAACTTATTTTAATTCAATCAACAATGTACAGTTTATCTGTCTAAATTTGTCATTTTGAATGGCTGATATTATTTTCTACTAAAGCGTTGAGCATATATGTCGTCATATAACAGTTTCTCTCTGGTATAAGCATTGGAAAGTCATAGTTGAAAAACTAAACTTTGAATATATGTCGCTGGAATCTTTATGTTAAATGTCTTAAAATTCGATAGCATCATTTAAGAGCAGATAAATTTAAAGCATGGACCAGACATGCACGCTTCGGGTACTTAACCCTCGTCAGTGATCCTCGATCCTCGATCCTCGATCTAAACAATGTAATATGGCCAAAGAGTGAAAATTACTTTGTCCAAAAATGTACCGAAAACGTAGCAGGATGGGTGGGATATGATGCTACTGGACCAATGGTTCAGAAATTTCAAGATTTTTTGATAACATAAATTTTGAATACGTTGAAGAGACAGAAGATCAAAAGAAATTGATCGAACTTGGCTACATGTGCCCTCGGGGACTCCTGGTCACCCAGTAGTGACATTCACCAAGTGGTTCAAATGTTAAACGTCATTAAATTCGATCGCATCATTTAAGAGCAGATAAATTTACAGCATGAACCAGACATGCACGTTTCGGGTATTTAACCCTCGTCAGTGATCCTCGATCTAAACAATGTAATATGGCCAAAGAGTGAAAATTACTTTGTCCAAAAATGTACCGAAAACGTAGCAGGATGGGTGGGATATGATGCTACAGGACCAATGGTTTAGAAATTTCAAGATTTTTTGACAACAAATTTTGAATACGTTGAAGAGATAGACGATCAAAAGAAATTGATCGAACTTGGCTACATGTGCCCTCGGGGACTCCTGGTCCACCAGCAGTGACACTCATCAAGTGGTTCAAATGTTAAACGTATTAAAATTCTATAGCATCATTTAAGAGCAGATAAATGTTTCCACTTTCACACAGCAACTAATATAACAGTGAGTAATAAAAGAAACATGAAGAATCAATCCCTGCTTCAAGAGAGCAGCCCAAAAGCGGTAAATCATATATTGTCATCTGAATGATGCCATCGTTACAACTTATCTATTGTTACATCTGCGTTACCGTTTTGCTTTCAAATTGTATTTATTCAGTCTGTTTCGATTATGTTCTCTTTCCTCAATATTATGTTAAACGTCTTCAAATTCAATAGCATCATTTAAGACCTGATAAATTTACAGCCTGGACCAGACATGCACGTTTCGGGTACTTAACCCTCGTCGGTGATACTCAGTCTAAATAATTGTATGTATTTGTGTTTGTATTTGTGAAACATTAATAAGACCTTCTTCTTGGACAATGTTTATGTTAGATTTGATGAGAGGAGTCTCTACAAGCAGGTTGTACGGATCCCTATGAATACATACTGTGCATTTTGTTCTCAATACACTTCTGAAAAAGAATTTTTCCAAAATCTTCAAAAGTAAAAACAAAAACAAAAAACAAAAGAAAACAAAAACAAAAACAAAAAGAAAAAGAGAGAGAAAAAAAATTGAAATGTCTTTTATCCATAAAAATTGACACTGATCAGGGCTACAGATAAGGAATAGTTAATCTTAACAGCTCTCACGTTAGTCCTCATTCATTATTTATACGTATTCTTAGTTCACGATTTTTATCGTTTAATTAACCTTAGTTATTCATTTGCTCACGATATTACCAAATAGTCCTTATTCATTTGTATCAATACTGATTGAAAAACGTACAATGGTTAGCGCTTATCTCATTCACGTTTGTATTCAATTTTTCTTATTCATAGCGGTAGTATCAAATTATCTGTATTCATTGTTTCGTGATAAATGAGAAGCGCTAATTAACCATTCTATCGTGAGCGTGCGCGGAAAAAAATTCTATCATGAGCGTATGCAGAATAAACCGTTAGCGTATGCATAATAAACATTACAATGGAGAATAACGTGAATGAATTAATATTACGACTCAAAACTTGCAAAACGAATAAATCTTACTCAGCTGAATCCGAATTTTGTTTATAATCTTGTGAAATTTGTAAATTTTTAACGGATTTTTTTTATTTGCTAGCTAAGTATTATACGTACTTTGTACTAATCTAAATTCATACAACGATAATATAAATGTAATACATGTATTTCTCTACCAATGTGGTCTGACCGGGCGGAGATAATTCAATCAAGCAAATGAGACCAATCGATAAAAAAATTAGTTTACACACTGTTACATAGAGTATAAAATGCCTGTATAAGTATAAGATTACGTATTTTGACATCTTGTATCACCTGCCTAGGATGAACTCTTCCGATGACCAGGTAATACTATGCTTCGCCCTACCACAACAATACCTGTGTTATTTCAACAATTACCTGCCATGTGGCACGAGCTGTTTATAGTGTGTATGCTGCGTGTCAAATCGCGTTATTTTATTTTTAATCATAAATGCCGAAATTAATCATTAATTATTCTAATTTGGTACAGCAAGCTGCTATGAATATTTAGGAAATTGTCTTTTTCGGCGCTTTCCCTTTTCTCTAATTCTTTATATTGATGATTTTGAATAATTTAATTTTCATTTAAAAAAAAAATCAGTATTTTCGTCCTCCGTTTATGTTGATACACAATTTTTTTTTATGCAAGCTATAATCCAAGATACATGTTGGACAATCTCGCAATGCAGAACTTTCGGTTTTTATATAATTTCATGTACTATAGATTATTTGTCAGAAAAAGGAATGCAATGAAGTGTAAGGATGCTTTAGCTAAAAATAATGTACATGAATGTGAAAGTAGATCACCGATGGTTTTTTTCATTTTTGGAATACAACTCAAAGCTAAGACATTCTTATTATAAATGAACTACGTGTATATTGCAAAGAAATATAGACAAACCGATTGTTCCGCGTTGCGCACGAGATTACTTGTCGTGAGTTATTAATAAATATATTTATATAAAAAGGACTAACAGTTTTCAAATCAGTTATTTCCTTCCTCCCGACATTTGTTCGCGCTGAGTGATTGATTTCTGACTTTAATCTTGTATCTATTTATCCTTTGACTTAACAACTTCTTGTCATCATTGTATTTTTTTCAAAGTCTTTATTACGTTGTACGTGATCACCATGGCCCGCCTCCAGAACCACAAGCTTTTCAGTTTAAAAAAAATACGGCCAAAGAAATTGTACGAATTTCGTACCATGACTACTAAATTTTCTTCCTTAATACCTGGAGAGAAATAGAGAACAACCCATTTACAGTTTCCTTTTAGTTCAGGTCATGGCTTTTCCAAACAAAAAATCCTTCTCCTCCTTTGACAAACATGTACCTTTAGATCCGCCTGTATAGGGACAAAAGGCAGGTTACCGCACCTTCTCATTTCAATTCATGAAAATAATGATGAGAAAAGTCTTTAAACTAACTCAGGATCACAAGTCGCTTCGTATTATTTTTTATACTAGTATTAATACAACTAGCCCAAGAAACCAGACTCGGATAAAAAGAAGGGAGGAGATCTCCAACAGGACCCCGTTGCAGCATCAACAGTAAAACACCAAAACACCCGATGCAAAAACACAAAAGACGAGTACAGCACGAGACGGAAAAGAGACACACGACATGTAAACATCAAACACAAAAGTCTACACATATACCGACGAGACCAATTGGTAACCGGTGCCGACTTTGGACGGCCATCTATCACGCAAGTAGCAAATGGTGTGGTTATCCTGGATTACGTGCGCACAACCCTCTCACTTCTCCAATTACCCAGAGGTCTCGAAGAACGTACAATTGTGGTGTAAAACAACCTCCTCACTGTAAGATGACATCATACAAACAAAACCGCGAAACGCAGAGGCCCCATAGACACAGATGAATATGTAAATGGATATAAAAAGAGGGCATGCGTAATACAGTCCGTGCTCTGTCGGCTGTAGCGAGCTCATGTATGTAATCACCCGAGGAGTCCGACTGACATTCAGAGAGGACAGGTGGTCGGGGCCCGTCATGGAGTCCCGTCGTCACAGTCAGTCAGAGTGCAAGTCTCAAGGATGCGCTTGTACAAGACTGTAGATTGGTCAAGTACCAAGCCTAGTGTCCGTCTGGTGACATTAGGATCATACCCACGGTATAAAAGGCGTTTGATGATTCTGACGCATTTTCGATGGTTATGCTGCCTATCTTTGATCCTTTTTATTTTGTTTATCATATCACCATAAAAGACAGGTTGTGTAATACCCATAGTAATGTACTCTGTTGCAAGAGTTGTTATTGTCTCTGTGTATCTGTGATTTAATAAATGTCTTTCAATGATCTCAAATTGAGCGATATATACATCTTTTACATGTACGCATGAAAACTTTATATTAATTTTTTGTCTCCAAGATAATCTTTCGTTTTTACATCACAAGATCAAATCAAACTTGTTCAACAATGGTCTTAGAATTCATAAATTTCGCACAATTATCCGAAGCTGACTTCAGACAAACTCCTACCCCCCCCCCCCCCCCCCCCCCCTTCCGATTCGGCGCTTCGCGCCTTGACCAGAGTCCTCTCGGGGAATATACCCTCCTCAGTCAGGAAACGACAGCAATTCAGTCTACTGTATTTTTTTTCTTACTTGACAACGTAAAGACTTACAATATACAGATACTGCCCTCAATGGCCGATCGATATGATTTAATTACACAGCGAGAGCTTTGACATCAGACGAGGTATAAATTCATTTTCAGAAGAATTATTTCACATTTTTATTTTAAAAAAATCATCTATTTCTCTTAATTAAACTGAATTGGACTGATTTGTCAAGAAATCCCCAAATCGTGTATTTGAAGATGATGAAAGAACGTTTTCAAAGAAAAAAATTCAGTGTAAACATGGTAAAGCAAAAATTCCTGTAACCCCCATGCCGATCCCCTGATCGATTTGAGGCTCGGATTGGGTTTCATATTTTTACCCATGAATTATCTGCATCTTTTCAGAATTTCCTTTATACCACCTTGCACCTTTGTATTTTTGTTGGTTTCAATATAGAATTTCACTTACAGGTATCCCTTCGTTTTTTTTTTGTTTGTTTTTTTTTTTTTTGGGGGGGGGGGGGGGGGGTCGGGTACTTTGACATTAAACAGAAAACAGGATCATATACGAGTGAATAAGTAGGTAGTGGGAGGAACGGAGACCTATAGTTCTCTCTTACGCTTTCATGTGCAATTTTTCTTTTCTATTTAGATTCTGTTTACTTGCGAATTCAGTTTGTTCCGCCAATGGCGGGGGGGGGGGGGGAACTCAGAAACGGTAAATTGAATTAATATAAAATCCTCAATCTCACATACACATATATGCACGAATGTTCAAAGGAAGATTATGTCTGTAAAATACCTGCCACAGTGGCTTCAAATTAGCAATTAAAGTTTGTAAACAAATTAAAGGGGAAGGTTTATAGTCACACGACCTTATACGGGCCTCTCCGTGTAAAGCAGTGGCGGATTTAGAGGGGGGCCCAGGGGGCCCGGGCCCCCCCTTTTTCACCCAAAGTTATTGATTCAGAGTACTCTTTTTATGCTTATTTTCTTTGCTTTTGGGGAATTTTTCGGCTCGCTTCGCTCGCTGCACTAAATTTTTCATTAGTTGTCTATTTTTTCATCTCCACTTTGTCTTCAACTTTCTTTGTCATTGTGTTTGAAAGGATTCATTTGTCATAAACATATACAAAATTCAAAATCAAATTAACACTTGAATAATTACCAAATGCTTCATTTCCATTGGCCGATCTAACCAGGTTAGACAGGTGGATAGTTGGGTTGTAATGCCCTAATCTTCCCAACCTAACAAAAATGGAGCATGGAAAATGAGAGAGAGATTGTATTCTTATGACTAAATGTAACCATCTATTCCAAAAATTTTACGGCTCGCTCCGCTCGCCAATATAGAATAAAGTCGTATATACATGTATGGATGACTTCAAATTCATTTGAAAACAAATGAAATCCTCATATCTTAAATAAATTTTCTGGCTCGCTACGCTCGCCAGTCTACCTGCCTATAAACTACAGTAAATTAATCAACTCCCCTCCACTTCCCACATCTTAGATAGATCAGCATTCTTCAGGGTCATGTTTTTCGTCTCAACCTTTTTTTTTTTTTTTTTTTGCTTGTCAGTTTTTCCGGGAACAATTTTCTTCGAGCTGAAACCTTGGGGCCCCCCCTTTTCTGAAATCCTAGATCCGCCACTGTAAAGGGGGTGTTAATTAATATACATGTACAGGTAAAAGAGCTGTATGTACATTTGGAACCTTTTGAAGCACCAGACCAAGGCGCTCGTACTACTTTTTTCTATTGTATAATCGGATGTCTTTGGAACTCTCTTGTACTACATCTTTTGATTGCGTGTTCACTTGAGACGTTAGTACGTTTGTTTGAAAAAAAGCAAGCAAGCTAAAAAGAGAAACTAATTCATGAACCAATACACAGACGAACATTTTATAATGGTAATGTCGTTATATTCAAAAGAGTCAACTGATCGAAATTTTGTTCTCGCTTTCGCAGGATAATTTCTGCGTTTTTCGAAATAGTAAATTTCATACTTTTTTCGCATATTACATTGTTTAGATTTGAGGATCACTGACGAGGGTTGAGTACCCGAAACGTGCATGTCTGGTCCATGCTGCCAATTTATCTGTGCTTAAATGATGCTATTCAATTTGAAGACGTTAAACATTTATACCACTTGGTGAGTGTCACTGCTGGTGGACCAGGAGTCCCCGAGGGCACATGTAGCCAAGTTCGATCAATTTCGGTTGATCGTTTCTTCAACGCATTCTAAAATTTCTGTTATCAAAATTTGTTGAAATTTCTAAAAAGTGGGTCCTGCAGCATCATATCCCACCCATCCTGCTACGTCTTTCGGTACCCTTTTTCGAAATAGTAAATTTCATACTTTTTTCGCATATTACATTGTTTAGATTTGAGGATCACTGACGAGGGTTGAGTACCCGAAACGTGCATGTCTGGTCCATGCTGCCAATTTATCTGTGCTTAAATGATGCTATTCAATTTGAAGACGTTAAACATTCGGAGAAGGAGACAACTTCCTATGTATGTATAAATTAAAAAAAATGGTAAAAAAAATATTTCGTTACAAGGTACAGGATGCATTTCAATAGACACATTTATAAAATCAAATATACATGTACATGTAGTATACATGTTCTATTTTCTGCCGGTTTGTTTTGACTGTGAAAATGCGTACATGTGTATTTCCGATCTTGACTCAAGTAAGTCGATGTTTGACGGAGTTGGGACCACAAATCTATTCTCATAATTAATTTCCGGGACGAATACGTGTTCCAAGTAATATCTAACTGAAGGTTTTCTTTGATCTTAATAATGTGCTAATTATGTATTATAATCTTGTTAACAATAACGTACATTTATTAACAGGGAAGTATACTTTTTATATACGTCCCTTGTATCAATAGATTAAAAAAAATTACATATTATTAATTTCCCTAAATGAAATAAACATATACGCAATATCGTTAAACATATTTCTAGCGAAAAATTAAAAAGCCATGGTAGAGCTGTACATTTGTAGATTGACGTATAAAGCTACAAATGTATATGGCGTGTAGATTTGATCACACAATGTTGGTGATACATCTATAGATGAACCAAATCGGTCAAAGGCATGCAGGGCTTAGAATAATGTCGAAGTATCAATTACATTGATCCCTTAAAAAGAATCGATCTTTCAATGTTGTCATCAACTTAAGCTAGAATTGTTTTTATTTTCACATGTGCCGATATTTTCCGTTATTACTTCTTTTAAAAGTAAAGTTTCGACCCTCTCATAGTGTCAACCCCCCCCCCCCTTGAAAAAGTATCTAGATTCGCCCCCCCCCTTTTTTTTTTATTTAAGCTAAATTTATTTTGTCTTTTTTTTATCTAGCAACGATAGTGTAATGTATATCTAAATGAAATATTTTGCATTGACATCGGACCATGCCGATATCTCATTTAATAATGCGACATAATTAAGATGACCTGCCGGTATGTCTTTGATGTCACGTACCGCTCGCGACTCTAGAAGACGTCGCTATCTACAAAGCTACCAACCATATAGAATTGTGCTTTTTTTTCAATTATTTCATAAGCTAATCACTAACTTATTAAAGGAAAGTGGCAAAAAAAAAAAAAGAAAAAAAAAAGAATAGGAACTACATGTATGCATTGCCGGAGTCCATGAATTAAGTAAAAGAAAAAAAAAATGATGATTAAAAGTGATATAAGTTAAACAATATTTTTTTTCTTAATATCATGATTTCCCTCTTCAGTTTCATTCTTTGTTGTTTACATGTAAACATTGATTTAAATTCATAGACAAATATATATTTTTGTTTGGAGCCGAATTAATATAAATTTAAGATTCACGATAGAAATAACAAAACGAAAATTCTAAGCGTAGCGCTTAGCTCATTCACGTTAGTCATTCGCCATACGCCAACGATAGTCATTATTCATACACATAGCAATGTGGAATATGGTTAGATATGCGGAATAAGCATATGGTGAATGACATGCTTTAACTATGAGGAATGTATCAATAATTATTGTATGCCTACATTCACGTTAATTATTGCATATCTAACCATTTATTCACCATTTGTCGCGATAGGTCCTCATTCATTTTCGTTTATTATTCATAGAATCTGTTAACATTAACTATTCCTTATTTGTAACATTAAAACACAGAAACACCATTTTCTGACCTTAATATCTAAATGGAGAAAAAAGAGGAGATCTCGAAAACACCAAATGCAAAAACACAGAACAGACACGCACAGAAAGAGACGCAAAAGGGACAAGCTACACCAACGCACAACACAGAAAAATCAAACACAAAGGACCACACATAAACCAAAGAGAGCAATGGGCAACCGGTGCCGCTTTTGAACGGTCATCCGCCACGCAAGTAAAAATATTATTTTTGATTCAACATTCTGAATTTCCCCTGGCTTGACGGTGATGTTCATTGATTACCGTCATACGGTTTTTTCATTTAACATCTCATCCTGTATTCTGGAGCATATACTAATATTTTGAATTTTCATAATAGAAACTTACAAATTACCACGAAGCTATTAGGTCAAGTGTCTTCTTTAACTCATTTGCTTTCAGTAACTAGTTAAAACTTTCTGGAAATTTTACTAATGCTATTGTCAGCTTCTTTTGAAATTCGGATACATACAAGCAATAGTGTTTACATGTATTACTATGGGTATTTCACAACCTGCCTTTTACGGTGACATTATAATCACAATTAAAAGGATCAAAGGCAGACAAAAATACCAACGAAATTGCGTCAGAATCATCAGACGCCTTTATGCCGTCATGCTGTTACCCGGAGGACAATTTGTTTCGTACTTGACCAATCTACAGTCTTGTATCATTCTTAAAACTTGCTCCTTGACTGACTGTGACACCAGGACTCAATGATGGGCCATGTGCAAACCTTTTTTAGGGAAGACAGGGCCCACCTTACTTCCCTGAATGTCAGTCGGGTTATAACATGCAGGAGCTCGCTCCAGCCAGCAGAGACCTCTTGGTAACCGGAAAAGTGGGATGGTCATCCGAATAACAAAACAATTCGCTACTAGCATAGCAGATGACCGTCCTAACACTAGGTTGTAGCACCCACAGCATACCCCTAAACACCCAATGCAAAAAAAAACACAGAAAAAACAGCCACAGAAAGAGACGCAAAAGGGACAAGCAACACCAACTCACACCATAGAAACATTAAACACAATAGATCACACATAAACCAACGAGACTAATGGGCAACCGGTGCCGACTTAATCTGCCATGTAAATAGCAGACGGTTGTGTTATCCTGGATTTCGTGTATACAGTCCTCCAACTATTCCGATTTCCCATAGGTCTCGGAGAAAGTACAATTATGGTGTAAAACTCCTTATAGGCACCTGTTGTAAATTGATTGGTCTCGTTGCTTAGGTGTGGTCTTATATGTTCGATGGTTTTGTTTTGGTTTTGGTGATCCTTGTCCTTTCTTCTGTCACCAAAAAGGCATAATTGCTGTTTTGACTTCATTTAATACATTTAAATGAATGATACCAGTTTTGCTCTTGAATGCATTTGTTTAAAATTCTGAAATTTTAAATGTTCACAGGTTTTTAGTGATGTGAGAAGAATGAAGCGCTGAAGAAAAAAGTTTAAGGAAGCTTTATTAGCCAATTGGTAGTCTTTATGTCTCTTCAAACTGCAAAAAGTGGGAAAGGGAACTGTAACAGATCAATGACAGCTGATATTTTCAATAAGAGATGATTCATTTCTATTCGAATGATCAAAACATACTAAGTACAAAACTTAACTTTGATAGTGTGTGATCGTCCGTCTCTTTAACGCATTTGAAATTTTCTGTTACAAAATTTCTTGAAATTTCTAAAACGTGGGTCCTGTAGTATCATATCCCACCCGTTCTGCTATGTCTTTTTGGTACATTTTTGGCCATAATTATTTTCATACTTTTTGGTCATTTTACATTGTTTAGACAGTAAACAATGGATCACTGACGAGGGTTTAGTACCCGAAACGTGCATGTCTAGTCCATGCTGTTAATTTATCAGATCTTAAAAGGTGCTATTAAATTTGAAGACGTTTAACATGCTATATATACAAATGTAGACGTCTTCAAATTGGATAGCATCATTTAAGAACAGAAAAATTGGCAACGTGGACCAGACATGCACGTTTCGGGTACTTAACCCTCATCAGTGATCCTAAATCTAAACAATGTAATATGCCAAAAAAGTATGAAAGTTACTATAAAATAAAATTCATGCACTGTCTGACGTTATGTCTATATAGAAAGTGCTATGGCGACAATGTCAGGGAAATATATTCAAAACACTTACTGTCAAACCCCTCGCGAGGAACCTTTTTACGAGCTCCACACGGCAAAGGGCATAAGTGTGACACAAATGAGTTAAGATCCTGGTGATAAAGACACAAAACACCACACATAAACCAAGGAGATAAATGGGAAATGGTGTTGTTATCCGGACTATGTGCGCACACCCCTCCCAATTATTCGGTTACGTAGAGGTCTCCAGATTCTTAACCAGATTCTCTCAGCAGAGGACATGATACAGTTTTGTTTCAAATATTAATAAACGATTTCAGAAAAACCATATTATAAGTCTTTGTCTAATTAAATCCAAATATCAATCAGTTTCATGACTTTATAACTAAAGATACCTTTCAGAAAAGTGACGTTGACAGTGGCATTACATCTTGTTCCTGGAATCGTATCCAGATTTTGTCCATCCTTTCCAGTTATATTCAGCTCTACATTTTGACCCCCAAAAGCATTCACTTCGTACGCTATACAGAAATCATTTCCATTGTCAAGAACACACTTGCACATCTCACAATCTATTGTTTTCGTTGTATATTGATTCCCTGAACAAACCATGTTTATGTTTTAAGCATTCAATATTTTTCGAAATGTTTGTACTATTACAAGTCATCACAATCATGTGATGCAAATTAATTACCAGGAAATTATAAATTTTCCTATAAATAGAAAATGATTGCAAGGTAGTACCATAAATTGATAGGATCGGAAAACGGAAATTGTAAGTATTTCAAGTAATTCCTGTATGTTATCAGACTAAACTAGACTACGCTTTCGAAATTGTTTTAAATAAACTTTAGCTAGTGAACAGTCCATATAAACGTACTTATTATTCACAATACACTGTTTGGGTAAAACCTCGCAAGGGCATTTCCCATTCTGCATAGATTTAATTTCGAGTGGAAAGAAATGTTGTTATGTATAAAATTTGACGAATACTATGGGTGCAATCTTTCTCATACCCTACATCAGCTTTGATGCAACCTTAGTATCAATGAACATGGAAAATAAAGATTGACTGTGTTAAAGTGTAATCAAAATCAGATATTTCTTTTGATTTTGATTTTGAAAATGCGTTTATTTACTTCCGCAAGTGAAGGGCCTAATATATTCAGTGTGTGGTATATGTTTTGATTAATACGATGTGTGACACACCGCCAAATTAGTTTTATGCTTAGACAGGGATGCCAGTCTTATATGAGAGTATTTAGTGAACAAAATGTCAAGTAATTAGTCTGAAATCAGGACGCGCTGACTCTCCACGGCCACCTGGTCTCACTGTGGATTGTTATTAATTCCGAGGTTCGCAACCGTTCAAATGGGAATTCTAATAATTTTGACTTGTCTTCTCGACTTTGAGACTGAAAAACTAAAAGATGCCTCTTTGATGTTCATCTGTTGAGGAATAACTTTTGAAGAAGTACAAAATGTACCCATCAATAACTCAATCTCAAAGTCGAGAAGATAAGGCAAAATAATTAATATTAGAATTTTCATTAGATGGTTGCAAAACCAGGAATAAACACATCATTTAGAAGTGAGATCAGGTGCCCGTCGAGAGTCAGCGTCTACTGTTTGCACTCAACATCCGTCGCAACAGCTCTATGAAAACTTGTTAAATTGGTGATTGTCTCGATGTTCATTTTGATGTAGATATCAGATACATGTTAAAATGCGGTATTATCCGTCCTTATTGGGCAGTTCTATCTGATTTTGAAATAGAAACATTGACTGGCATTATTGATTTTATATGTGAATTATTGAATATGGAGTGTAAGAAATAAAGTTGTGAACATGAATAATAATGAGTTAAAGAAGATCCTGACGATAATCTCAACAGCACTCACAATAGAGCACAAAATTAAACATCGACGGACCCCTAGCAAGCTAGAGGTGGGACCAGGTGCCCGGGAGGAGTAAGCATCCCCTGTTATAAGTATACTTTAATGTGATACAGGAATATCAACGGGAACAACTTTACATCAAAATTATTATGTCATTATCTACCTCATAACATTTTATGCAAATATGGACTTTGAGCGAGGTCAACTTGTCAATATACATGTACGAGTATAAACTGGAAAAGAGAAGAGCAATATCGAAATCAAAGGACGTATGTAGTCATCAATTTTAATACAATTGATTGGGGATTAAGACAAAATAGAATTCGCTGGATCCGAAGAAAAGAAATGTAAAAGAAAGGAGGAGATCTCCAACAACACTAGGTTGCAGCACCCACAGCAAAATCCCAAAACACCCATGCAAAAAAACACAGAACAGATACCCACAGAAAGAGACGCAAAAGGGACAAGGAACACCAACTTACAACATAGAAACATGAAACACAAAAGACTACACATAAACCAACGAGACCAATGGGCAACCGGTGCCGACTTAGGACGGCCATCTGCCACGTAAATAGCAGACGGTGTGGTTATCCTGGATTACGTGCGCACAACCCTCCCACTATTCCGATTACCCAGAGGTCTCGAAGAACGTACAATTGTGGCGTAAAACAACCTCCTCACTGTCAGATGACCACACACAAACAAGACCGCAAAAGACAAACAAGACCGCATGAGTCATCATAACTCACAGACAAACAAGACCGCATGAGTCATCATAACTCAAAAACCATAATAGAAAATAAATCCCTTTACATGTATTACTTTATATTACGTTCTAATTCAAAGGTAATCATTTTGAGAGATTGTCAGAAAAAATCCTTCGTCTAGATTACTTGCAGGGGCCGTTTCAAAATAATGCGTAATTTACAATTGGTGCAAGAACTTTGACGTCACACACCGAAAATAACGTTTGTCCATACCGCAATGTGTAAAACAGCAGTTACGCTGCAAGACAGGGATGCTGCATTTAATGTTTGATTTTTTTCTTTAAGTTGAATAAATTTAGAAGATAAAGATATATACATTGTATTAATTAAATACTGTATATTTGGATTTGAGTGTAAAATAAAACGGGAAAAGATTCCCCGATTTCGAGAGACGTCAAAAGCAGCTAGAACGCAACAAAACATGTAGAAGTGATAAAAAGAAGGGAGGAGATCTCCAACAAGACCCCTTTGCAGCATCAACAGTAAAACACCAAAACACCCGATGCAAAAACACAAAAGACGAGTACAGCATGAGACGGAAAAGAGACATACGACATGTAAACATCAAACACAAAAGACTACACATAAACCGACGAGACCAATGGGTAACCGGTGCCGACGAGACCAATGGGTAACCGGTGTAAAAAACAAAGATGTAAACAAAGAAACATGGACCTCTTTTTAAAGCTAAATTTCATATTATCAAAGATCTTGGTCCAAATGCGAAAGATCTTATAACATGCCAAAATGAGAGTTCTGCACACCCTCTAACCAAACCGTTATAACCTCACCATCTGCTACCTGTGTGGTAGTTTGCCGTGCAAAGAAGGAACCTGTTGTCCATTGGTCTCTTTGGTTTACGTGCGGTCTTTTGTGCTTCATGTTTCTATGGTGTGAGTTGATGTTCCTTTCCCTTTTGTGTCTGTATCTGTGGGTGTCTGCTCTGTGCTTTCGTATTGGGTGTTTTGGGGTTTGATGTGGGTGCTGTAACCGAGTGTTGTTGGAGATCCGCTCCTTTCTTCTACCTCTAACAGTATTATATCTGTTGTAAATTTGAAGATTTTTCAAATTCATGTAAAGAGTTAAAATATCAAACATTTTGGTTATAAACATAAAGGTACTATAACATGAATTTGAAGACGTAAAACATTTGTACCACTTGGTGAGTGTCATCGCTGGTGGACCTTGAATCCCGAGAGCACATGTAGCCAAGTTCGATCAATTTCGGTTGTTCGTTCCTTCAAACGCATTAAAAAATTTCTGTTTATAAAATTTTCTCAAATTTCGAAAATTTGGTTCATGTAGCATCATATCCCAGCCAACTTGCTACGTCTTTTGGTATATTTAGGACATAATTTTCACAGATTTTAACATATTACATTGTTTAGATTGAAGATCACTGACGAGGGTAAATACCCGAAACGTGCATGTCTGGCCCATGCTGTAAATTTATCTGCTCTTTAATGATGCTAATGAACTTGAAGACGTTAAACATGGAACACACATGCTATGGATAAAGGTATAAAACAAAACAAAAAATAGAAAGAGATATATATCAAGATTTCCTTTATATTGTTGGACCATAATATATTTAAACCAACGTCCACAGTACCCAGAAACTGACAGATGTTATTTTTAACGAGACTATTCCTTCTTCTTTTCTAGGACAAAATAAACATCCTCACATGATTCTTCCTTCCTGTTTTCAAAAGTAGCATTTAACACCTGGTCAGAGGATAAATCCGAATCAAGTGATTTAAGCGTATCATTGTTTCCAACAGGTTCAGCTTTCATTTCATCCGAACTGTTGGCTTTTGGTAGTGTATCGGATTCAGATCGTCGTTGGTCCTTACAAGACGAAGCAATATCCATCAACTTACTGAAATCATCGGTAGGGGAGAACATTTTCCTATTCTCAAGAAATGCAATGTCGGATTCTTGTGTTCCTAACACTTCAATTTTGAAATATTTACTTTCAATCGGATTGACGAGGTTTGGATCAAGATAATCGTCAGTGGATCTCGCACAAATCGGTTCCAAGTAGTATGACTCTGGTAATTGTTGATCATTGTCTGAGTAGGATGTTACGTGATGACCCGCCGTGTCGTCAATTGCTGAAGTTAAATGGATGTCCATAATTTCTTCTATTGTGGAATATCCACCTTCATCCTCGTTCGTTAATGTTTCAACCTGATTGAAGAAGGATAAACCTATATCTAATTTCAAAATGAAACATGTCAATTAAGAATATACATTAAAGATGAAATACCGTGGAACCATAAATTTAAGCGAGATACTCATTTTCGCTATATTCGCAAGTGATTTAGAATCGCGAAAAATATTCTCGCGAAAAAAATTGTGTTTGATAAGGTATAATAATTGACTGGCATAGCAATTACATTTTGTTCTTATTGTACGTGTGTCATTTTTCACATATCTCGATTAAACATAAAGAGAAGTAGATCTAGTGTATTTGTATGATAGCGATAACTTAAAAAATCAGCAAAGAAAGATACAAAACAGTGAAATCATTCGTACGTATTTGTTTGTATTTTAGAAATCGCAAAAAAGTGTACTCGCGAAAATAAAGACACCATATTTTACCATAAAATCGCAAAATTTGATACTCGAGAAAATTTCTGGTTATACGGTAGTTATTATTAGTGTGTATGCGGAATGCCTCAAAGCACTGACCTCATTGAGTGTGTTCTGTGTGTGAAAATGACTGTCTGGGCCAGACGATCCATCCCTGTATTGATATAAAATAAACTATGGAAATTACATTTATGAAGTGAATTCATTACAAGAAAACATTTCTATTTCTCTCTGTCGCCTGACTGGAGCTTTGTTTTGGCCCTATATCAATTTTGCATTTTATAATTAAATTATTTTGCTATTTCGGAAACTTTTGTTTCAGTAATGACCTTCAGAGCACAGTGTTTTGTTTTTGATGCTGCAACCGGGCCCTTTTTGGAGATTACTTCCTTTCTTTCAAAAAGATACAAAAAATTTTGATATATTTTTATTTGTCGCTATAAACTAAGAAACATAGAATGGCAACATAAAAACCCTTAAACAAATTTTCAAATGGAATTACGCATCCACAACCTTCACATTATCATGATGCAGGTGTTTTTTTTCTTTTAACGCGAGTCACATTTGTTTGTATTTATCCAAAATTCCTAAGCCTTTCAAATGTGGATTTTGTTTCCGACTTTTGTGTTTGACTTTCAATCATTCAAATGAGATAAAGAAGATCCTGACAACAATCTCAACAGCACTCACAATAGAGCACAAATTGAGCATCGACGGACCCCTAGCAAGCTAGAGGTGGGACCAGGTGCCCGGGAGAAGTAGCATCTCATGTGGGCTAGCCGTACCCGCCGTCGATGTCCATGCACGAATATGAAAACAATATCTAAAACTTATGCGCTGTCTGAGGTTGTGTCCACATAGAAAGTGCTATGGCGACCATGTCAGGGAAAGACTTTCAGAACACTTACTGTCAAACCCCTCGCGGGGACCTTTTTTTACGAGCTCAACACTGCAAAGGGCATAAGTGTGACACAAATGAGTTAAAACAGATCCTGACAACAATCTCAACAGCACTCACAATAGAGTAAGTCATAGACTCGTTAGAGGTGTCCTACTTTTAGAGAAATTTTAATCTTAATTGATTTAGTTGCTCCATCTTGGAGTCATCTGACTTTATTCATTACCTTATTTTTCTGGATCGTTTCTTGTAGAAATGGAAAGCAACAGCCAGACAGATAAAAGAAGCAATTATCAATGCTGCGATAAGTGTGACATAGAATTCTGCTTCAAACTTGTTTCCACCAGATTTATACTGTCTCTTTGACGGCATTTCTTTTGAACTTCTCCGTTGGACTTCCTTTGTTGGTGGCACTGTTGCCCTTCGTCCCTCCAGTACATTGTGATATGGATATCTTTTTAAGGCTCGAGTTTTCTTGTCCACGTATTCTCCAATGATTGTTATTTCTTCTGCAACAAATGCTGATTGATATATAATTTTCTCCTGATTTTTTGTTCTATTATTTTGTTTGTTACAATTCTTAAAAATTAATTTAGTTTCTAAATTGTGTTTGAAGGATATCATAAGCTATATTTTAGAATGTGAAATTTATTTTAAAAAGTCTAGTGTTTTCTCTTTTGTTTTGATTTTAAAATGATTGATAAGTATAATACTTCCGGATAAATTCAAAGCCACCAATTGCAAATCTCAACTTTAAAACAAACGGAAAGAAGAATAAAAATAAAACTATATAAAGAAGGGAGGAGATCTCCAACAAGACCCCGTTGCAGCATCAACAGTAAAACACCAAAACACCCGATGCAAAAACTCAAAAGACGAGCACAGCACGAGACGGAAAAGAGACACACGACATGTAAACATCAAACACAAAAGACTACACATAAACCGACGAGATCAATGGTATATAGATACTACGTTCAATAACAATAAACGTATCCTGTTGTGTTCATACCATATCAAACAGAGGAAAGTAATGGGTTTGATCTAATAAATCAAGTTGTATTGGGCGAGAAACAGATATGAAATATGTTGGATCGATGTAAAAAGTTGTCTTTGGGTGCGGCTAGCCAAACAGGAGATGCTTACTCCTCCAGGGCACCTGGTCCCACTTCTAGCTTTCTAGGGGTCAGTCGATGCTCAATTTTGTGCTCTATTGTGAGTGCTGTTGAGATTACCGTCAGGATCTTTTTTAACTCATTTCAAAGTTGCATCTTAATGACATCAACAGGAGAGACGTCTTAATAGAAGCAGTAGATAGAAATAGTATCCTGTCAGTAACCTAATACAACATAATGTTTGTTTTTTTCTCACCCAGTCAGATTGCAAGACATTTTCAATAGGTTTTTTTTATCATCCTGGTAACGAATTTTGAACAATGCTTCGTTGTTACTCTGTACAGTAAGCTTTCTTTGAACATTATTGCAAATTTAAAAATTCTCACTTGAATAGGACAGTATGTTTTAGAATATCTTGTAGATAACAAATATTTGAAGTTCATTAATGACTATAAACGTTCAAATTTAACCGTTCATTCAATAGAATGATTTATAATTCATATTATAATAATGATACTCGAGGTGAAATTTATTTCATTTTCAATTGCAAATGCAACGTAGGAAGCAATGTGAATTCCGTTTTGCTGTGTGAAGGAAAGCTAGGGTCATTCCACTCTCAACATAAAGCGCACTTGTCAGTAAAGGCAGCCTGATGCTCCATGTGGGTCATATATCTCAAAACATAGTTTGTCTTCACTTAAAGCTTCAGCCAATGTTTTTTAAAGATTCACATCAGTTATCCCCCTGTTTTTCTCTGAAACTATTCTTCTTGCTAAGTTATTTTCATGTATAACTGATGTATGTTCCCGGGCTGTATTTATACAAATAGTATGTCTTGTATATCTGAGCCCTTATTTTCAAACTTTCAGGTATTCTTTCGAAAGATTCTTCCTTTGAATTTAGTGGAGTCATTGTATTTGGAGTCGAAATGTAATGATTTGATCGAAAATGCATTCTTTTTTTTTTTATTTTAGGACCTCAGATGATCTTAAAGTCTTTAGAGTTGTTAAAAACCCCCTTAACACCGAGTTTAGTAATTAAAACTTATTTAAGTAAGTATCAACAATATTTTACATACTGAAGAAAGGACTGTAGATTAAAATCTAAAAAGATTAGAGAGTTGTCTATCATAGAAGCAAAGGAAAGTTTAGCAGGAAGTGAAATATTTGCATTCGACCCATTTGAATTTCCATTTGAACCCTGTGTCGTTGGATATCGCCTCCTTTGTTTCATACCAAGATAGATAATCCTTGAAATGATAAGCTTGAATCTGAGTAAAGATATGTGCTATTATAATACCTTGACGCATTGTATTTTAGGAATTTATTCGAGTTTTGATAACAAGGAAAATAGGCAAATAAATAATTCTCTTCCCTTCATTGAAATACAGATGATTATTAAAAGCTATTCTCTGTAAGCATTTGCACTTTTATGAAGGACGCATGGCACGGCATGTCTCAGATTTTGATAAAATTTGTACATAAGGTTAAGTCTGACCAAAAAGTAAAAATGTGTTAAAGATTTTCTCAATATCACATTCGGTTGCCATGGAGACGGACTTTAAATATTGAAAAAATGCATTTAGGGCGTTTTTGAAGTCACATACATCATTTATGCAGCATGATCTAAAACAAACACTGATGAATTATCAGTACCCTATCATTGCTATTTCAAGTTAAGTAACAATAATGTTGGGTTTATGGTCTTATCGATGGTTCCATAGCAACAACACAGGTACCCTATCAAAAAAAGTGTTTTGGCATTTTTTTTCAAAATTCAATGATAAATTACTTACATTTTTGAGTTTTTTATGCAAATAAAACATTAGCATTTACATTGGGACAAAGTTTCTGTTAGTTGCTATGGCAACATGACCTTAGATCGCAAAAATGTAAGCAATTTTGGACAATATTTAGAGTCCTTTTTTACTAGATCATTGAATTTTAATTCAAAGTGATGAAAATTAATTAATGTATTCATTCAAGTAGATTTTTCATTACATGAAAGAATTTTTTTTTTAAATATTCAGGAAATAATATGGGAACGATTGTGTAAAATTGCAAATAGGCCAGGTTTGAGTCCTTGGATACGGGCATCAAAAATTAAGTAATCTGAATTTTTTAAATCTAAAATAAAGTTTAGACTTTGCTTTATCGTATATGTAAAAAAGGTTGCGTAAGCCTGTTTCGTTTTTTGAGGAAAAGGCTTCGAAAAACAACAAAGTATGCTTATTCTTATAATGTATGGCCAAATTACTATAGCAATTATTTATTATTTAAAACTTTTTTTATTGTATTTTGATAGAGGCTAATTTGATCTTTATTGATATTGAATTTGAACTTCCTGGGATTAATAATTTCTGTTTTATAAAAATGATAAAAAATGGTTGCCATGGTAACATATGTTCCCCATAACATTTTCACGGTTTTTGAAAGAGCTCTTTTTTCCAACAATTTTTATCTGTTCATCATGATGCAAAATTTTTTTTAATGACTCTGAAGTTGCAAAATAAGTAATATTATAGACCATAGTTACTGTTGCCAAGGTAACTCATGTACAGAGCAACAAGTGGGTTTATCCTGAATTTGCTCATTTGATAAAATAAATCCTATTTCCTTATCATACCTATCAAGAGAGAAGGCAAATTGGAAAATACAAACAGCATTTTGAAATCAATATATCAAAATAAGCTAATTATGTTGTCATGGTAACCAGCCTTTTTTACAATATCAGACACTACTAGTGAGCTTATTTACAATTTTATGTCCTAATCTTTAGGATGCATAAAAATCTTCCATTAATAACGTATACAGACCAAATTATATAACTTCAAATTAGCTAAATTTTGCCAAATTCTCAACTTTAAAGGCCGTTGCCATGGTAACCAGATGACCTAGAAATAAATTTCTTTGTCAAATGTTCCTTTTTTCATTGGTCCCTACTTATGTGTGGAATTTCATGAAAATCGGAGACCATGCGTGCCAAATGAGGTAAATCACATATTGTCAACAACCTTATCTATTGTTACATCTGCGTTTCCTTTATGCTTTCATATTGTATTTATTCAGTTCCGAGTCTGTTTCGTTTATGTTCCTCAATATTATGACAAATATGGATAATGACCATATCCCTGTCTACAGTGCAAAATCGATGATACAGAAAATCAGAAACCGAAGGCATACAAAATCAGGACAAAACAGGAACCAAAGCAAACAAAAACAAAAACCTCCACCATATGAAAAGAAGCGAACTCCCGATATGAGAGTGAGACCAGGTGCCCAGGAAGAGTAAGCATCTCCTGCTTGCATGCAACACCCGTCGCTTCAATTCGGTAGAACTGTCACATCCGGTTACTTCCATTTTGGAAGATATAGAGTACAATCTTTGGTTGGATGGTTCAAATGGTCTATGACAGAATATCATCCACCATTCTGGATAGTGGGACATCATAGTGTATGACGAGTTCCCCATATCGACCGTAGAACTTCCTCAGTGACGATGTTAGTCGGTCACAAACATATCCCTGACTGAGAAGCTTATCTGAAAGACGCCTAGCTCTCAGAACAAAATCCGTATATTTGGTACTTGCTCTGGCATAGCGTATCAACTGAGATATGAACACGCCATAAGCAGGCGATGAAGGGATGTTGCTACTCAGAAAAGGAAAGTTCGTAATGCTGAAATTGAAGTCGTCACGTTTGTCATAGAGTGAGGTGTTCATGTGACCATCAGTGTCGTAGGACAACATTATGTCCAAATAGGATGCTGAATTATTTGTCTCTGTAGTTTCTTTGACTTCAAGCTCTTATCTTTGTATTTGTGAAACATTAATAAGACTTTCTTCTTGGACAACGTTTATGTTAGATTTGGTGAGAGGAGTCTCTACAAGCAGGTTGTAGGGATCTCTCTGAATACATACTGTGCATTTTTTTTTCTCAATACACTTCTGAAAAAGAATTGTTCCAAAATCTTCAAAAAAAAAAAAAGAAAACAAAAAGAAAACAAAACAAAAACAAACAAATAAAAAAAAAAGAGAGAGAGAGAAATAGAAAAAAAATAATGCTTCAATAACTGTACTTCTAGGTTTCTTCTATCCTATTTATAAAAAAAATATATGAATGTCTTTTATCCATAAAAATTGACACTGATCAGGGTTAATATTAAAAACACAGATACACCATTTTCTGACCTTAATATCTAAATGGAGAAAAAAAGAGGAGATCTCGAAAACATCCAATGCAAAAACACAAAACAGACACACACAGAAAGAGACGCTAAAGGGACAAGCTACACCAACGCTCAACACAGAAACATCAAACACAAAGGACCACACATAAACCAACGAGAGCAATGTGCAACCGGTGCCGACTTAGGACGGTCATTTGCCACGCAAGGAAAGATATTATTTTGGATTCAACATAGATTACCGTCATACGGTATTTACATTTAACATCGCATTCTGTTTCTAGAGCATATACTAAATTGTAATATTTTGAATGACAAATATGGATAATGACCATATCCCTGTATACAGCACAAATTCGATTATTCAGAAATCAGAAACCAAAGCAAACAAACAAAAACCTTTTCATAATAGAAACTTACAAATTACCAAGAAATTTAGGTCAAGTGTCTTGCTTTCACAAACTAGTTAAAACTATCTGGAAATTTTACAAAAGCTATTGTCAGCTTCTTTTGAAAATCGGATACATACAAGCAATAGAGTAAATATGTATTACTATGGGTATTTCACAACCTGCATTTTACGGTGGCATTATAATCACAATAAGAATCCAATGACAAATATGGATAATGACCAAAGGCAGACAAAATTACCATCGAAATTACGTCAGAAGCATCAAACGCGTTTATACCGTGCATATGACTATGCTGTCACCGGGAGGACACTTGGTATCGTACTTGGCAAATCCACAGTATTGTATTAACGCATTATTAAGACTTGCTTTAACTCATTTGCTCTCTGACTGACTGTGACACCAGGACTTAATGACAAATATGGATAATGACCATATCCCTGTATATAGCACAAAATCGATAATTCAGAAAATCAGAAACCGAAGGCATACAAAATCAGGATAAAACAGGAACCAAAGCAAACAAACAAAAACCTCCACCACATGAGAAGAAGCGAACTCCCGATATGGGAGTGAGACCAGGTGCCAAGGAAGAGTAAGCATATCCTGCTTGCATGCAACACCAGCCGCTTCAATTCGGTAGAACTGTCACATCCGGTAACTTCCATTTCGGAAGACATAGAGTATTATCTTTGGTTGGATGGTTCAAATGGTCTATGACAGAATAGCATCCACCATTCTGGAGAGTGGGACATGATAGTGTATGACGAGTTCCCCATATCGACCGTAGAACTTCCTCAGTGACGACGTTAGTCGGTCACAAACATATCCCTGACTGAGAAGCTTATCTGAAAGACGCATAGCTTTCAGAACAAAATCCGTATATTTGGTACTTGCTCTGGCATAGCGTATCAACTGAGATATGAACACGCCATAAGCAGGCGATGAAGGGATGTTGCTACTCAGAAAAGGAAAGTTTGTAATGCTGAAAATGATTGGCCATGTACAAACCTTTGTAGGGAAGACATGGCCCCGACCTCCGTTCTTCTCTGAATGTCGGTCGGGTGACAAGGTATGTCATCGGTCATTGTAACTTCAGGACTTTCTAGAACTTACCTGATAGGCTAATTAGTCCTCCCCCCATTTCACATTGTCTTGGACAGTAGTCAGTTTGCCTTGTTCAGAGCAGACGTATTGTTTTCCAGAGTTGATTTTGTACTTTGTGATTTCCAATTTATTTTCCTGATACTTGAGATAAGATGTGTAGTCTTTTGTGTTTGATGTTTACATGTCGTGTGTCTCTTTTCCGTCTCGTGCTGTACTCGTCTTTTGTGTTTTTGCATCGGGTGTTTTGGTGTTTTACTGTTGATGCTGCAACGGGGTCTTGTTGGAGATCTCCTCCCTTCTTTTTACCTGGGCATGATCCCTTACTGATGTAAACGTCTTCAAATTGAATAGCATCATTTATGAACAGATTAATTGGCAACATGGACCAGACATGCACGTTTCGGGTACTTAACCCTCGTCAGTGATCCTCAAATCTAAACAATGTAATATGCCAAAAAAGTATGAAAGTTACTATGTCGAAAAAGCATACCGAAAGATGTAGCAGGATGGGTGGGATATGATACTACAGGACCCACGTTTTAGAAATTTCAAGAGATTTTGATAACAGTAATTTTAGAATGCGTTGAAGAAACGATCAACTGAAATTGATCGAACTTGGCTACATGTGCCCTCGGGGACTCTCGGTCCACCAGCAGTGACACTCACCAAGTGGTATAAATGTAAACGTCTTCAAATTGAATAGCATCATTTATGAACAGATTAATTGGCAACATGGACCAGACATGCACGTTTCGGGTACTTAACCCTCGTCAGTGATCCTCAAATCTAAACAATGTAATATGCCAAAAAAGTATGAAAGTTACTATGTCGAAAAAGCATACCGAAAGACGTAGCAGGATGGGTTGGATATGATACTACAGGACCCACGTTTTAGAAATTTCAAGAGATTTTGATAACAGTAATTTTAGAATGCGTTGAAGAAACGATCAACCGAAATTGATCGAACTTGGCTACATGTGCCCTCGGAGACTCTCGGTCCACCAGCAGTGACACTCACCAAGTGGTATAAATGTAAACGTCTTCAAATTGAATAGCATCATTTATGAACAGATTAATTGGCAACATGGACCAGACATGCACGTTTCGGGTACTTAACCCTCGTCAGTGATCCTCAAATCTAAACAATGTAATATGCCAAAAAAGTATGAAAGTTACTATGTCGAAAAAGCATACCGAAAGACGTAGCAGGATGGGTGGGATATGAGACTACAGGACCCACGTTTTATGCCTTGTTCCATACATAGATTAGGTTACATCTTTTTATATGCGTCTTTGATATTCTGAATATCCATTGTATGCATTATCATATTACTATATTTTTGAAATAGTAAAGATCGCTAATTCGTACTATATTCCTTGGTACTAAATCCGTGCAAAGCAGGTAAGTTTAAAACATGCTAAACCAAATATTGAAGTGAATACTCTCATTGATCATATTGATATATCATGATACCTACCTTTTATTTATACACTTACCATGCATAATTGTGATAATGATATGATACTTATAGATTGTTATTAATTTATTCAAAGGGTACTTCTATGTTTCGTTTGATGTAATAAATTATGAACTCACAAGACTTAGTGATGTCTTACCTCTATTTCACTATCACTATGACAAAATATCAAAGAAAGACGAAAACATATGCTCTTTGAATTTGGTCCTAGCTTAGTATATAAAGTCTCTCGATTTGAAACATGAACAAATGTTCTTAAGATTCAATATTATATATTCTAATGACAAGTATGGACAAAAACATACTATGCATTGTCAATATCGAAATATTGGCTCTGTAATAAATGTTACTACACCATAAGCGCATTTCAACAAATTATGCCTTGCCATGGGTGTTTTGGGCTTTTGTTGTGGGTGCTGCAACCTGGTGTTGTTGGAGATCCCCTCTTTTCTTTTATAATTGAAATTATATAATAATTGAAGTAACCAGAAGTGACAATTCTACCGAATTGAAGCGACGGGTGTTGCATGCAAGCAGGAGATGCTTACTCTACCTGGACACCTAGTCTCACTCCCATATCGGGAGTTCGCTTCTTTTCATATGGTGGAGGTTTTTGTTTGTTTGCTTTGGTTCCTGTTTTATCCTGGTTTTGTATGAATTCGGTTTCTGATTTCCTGAATTATCGATTTTGTGCTGTATACGGGGATATGGTCATTATCCATATTTATCAGTATATGTCAAAAAAGAACAAATCCAAATTATATGAAATGAAGTGATCTCCAACAAGATTGAGTTGCAGCATCCACAGCAAAACATGAAACCATCCCAAGTGGAAACACAGAAAAGATATGCAAAGGAAAAGGCGTAAAAGGGACATATGACATAAAGACACAAAACACAAAAGACAAAGACCGCACATAAAACAACGATGAAAATGAGCAACCGGCGCCTACTTAGGACGGCCATCTGCCAGGTTAGTAGCAAATGGTGTTATTATCAGGACTATGTGCGCACAGCCCTCCCAATATTTCGGTTACGTAGAGGTCTCCAGACTCATTACCAGATTCTCTCAGCAAATTACATGATAAAGTCTTGTTTCACAATTTGAAAAAAAACCAAATAAACGATTTCAAAAATACCACATCATAAGTCTTTGTCAAATTAAATCCAAATATCAATCAGTTTCATGACTTTATAAGTAAAGATACCTTTCAGAAAAGAAACGTTGACAGTGGCATTACATCTTGTTCCTGAAATACTATAGATATTTTGTCCATCCTTTCCAGTTATATTCCGCTCTACATTTTGACCCACTATAGCATTCACTTCGTACGCAATACAGACATGATTTCCATTGTCAAAAACACACTTACACATCTCACAATCTATTGTTTTCGTTGTATATTGATTCCCTTCACAAAACATGTTTATGTTTTAAGCGTTAATTTCTTTTTCGAAATGTTTGTAGTATTATAAGTCATCAAAATCATGTGATGCGAACCAATTACCAGGAAATTGTGAATTTCCTATAAATAGAAAATGATTGCAAGGTAGTACCATAAATTGATAGGATCGGAAAACGGAACTTGTAAGTATTTCAAGTAATTCCTGTATGTTGTCGGACTTAACTAGACTACGCTTTCTATATTGTTTTAAATTAATTTTAGCTAGTGAATATTCCATATAAACTGATCAAGCACAATACACTGTTTGGGTAAAACCTCGCTAGGGCATTTCCCATTCTGCATAGATTTAATTTCGATTCATAAATCTGCCAAAGAACGAAATGTCTGTCATGTCTTCATGACAGACATGAAAAAGAATTTATCCAAAATCTTCAAAAACAAAGAAAACATGATGATGTGAAATGTTTCAATGGTACTTCTAGGTACCTGGATGATATTCTTACCATCGACAACCCTGTTTTTGAAAAGTATAAAAATGTTATTTATCCACAGGAACTGACTCTAAACAACGTTACAAACACAGAAACACCATTTTTGGACCTGAATATCAAAATTGTTAATGGAGAGAATCATACAAGTGTGTATGACAAAAGAGATGACTTTGGATTCAACATAGTAAATTTTCCCTGGCTTGACGGTGATGTTCCTAGATTACCGTCTTATGGTATTAGTCCAGTAAAATTAGACCAAAAATTAGGCAAACATCCAAATAATAGCAACAGAATATATTTTGCCTTTTTTCAACTGTATATATGTATACCTTTGTAATGTAAAAAATCTAATTCCTAATACCAAGTAGAAATGTCATTTTTGGGGTAAAACATATGAAAATTGAACAAAAAACACAGATTTTTGGAGAAAGTTCTTTACTTTTGTAATAACATCGTTATGCATGTATAACCTTTATGTAATGAAAAGGATCAATGGTTAGAATACTTCACCTTAAAGGCTTTAAACAAATATTTGACCTTGAAACTTTTTATGAAGGTCAAATGTCAATAAATGTTTGCTACAATTTATAAAAATACTATACAAGTACAGATTTTTGCAGAAAGTTCTTTACCTTGGTAATAACATTGGTATGCATGTATAATCTTTGTACACATAAAGGATCAATATTGTTAGGATATAAAACATGTACTTCAACTTAAAGGCTTTAAACGAATATTGGACCTTGAAACTTTTTATGAAGGTCAAATGTCAATAAATGTTTGCTACAATTTATAAATATTCTATATAGACACAGATTTTTGCAGGAAGTTCTTTACTTTTGTAATAACATCGGTATGCATGAATAACCTTTGTACATGTAAATGAACAATGGTTTGGATACTCCATCTTAAATTTAGGCTTTAAACAAATATTTGACCTTGAAACTTTTTATAAAGGTCAAATGTCATTTAATGGTAGCTACAATTTATAAAAATACTGTACAAACACATATTTTCCCATAAAGTTCTTTACCTTGGTTACAATATTGGTATGCATGTATAAACCTTTGCACATATAAAGACTCAATGGTTAGGATACTTCACCTTAAATACTTTAAACAAATATTTAACCTTGAAACTTTTTATGAAGGTCAAATTTCAATAAATGTTCGCTACAATTTTAAAAAATACTGTACAAAATGTACCATCTGAAATTATTCATTTGTTAAAGGCAATAAAACCTATATCAAGTTCAGATAAATATAACATGGGGTTTTCAAACATAGATTAGTTATTTTTGTCCCAGTTGGAACAGAAAATTCTCAGGTCAAAATTTTTACAAACTTTCCTATAAAACCTTCTTATTATGCAGAGTTTTGACAGTAAAATCGGATTTCTAAATTAAATAAAAATGATGTTTTAAAATCATAATCAATGACGAAGCTTTATATGGTTAAAAATTGATCAAGATGTCCATCAATTACTTGGTATTTACATACACAACTTAATCACTGTAAAACAGTGTCATCGGAACCGGACGATTCACTCTCTTCAACAGAACTGTTCGTGCATGTTGTTCCACGACACTGACCGCAACCAACGGAACAGGAAAGTCCATGTTTTCTACAAGTACAACGCCTACTGTCACAATTGGATTTACAGTTACAATGAATGATTTTCAAAAGGTTCTCTGGAGCTGGTGGCAATGAAGAAGTGATTGGCATTAATTTATTGTCTCTTAAAGTCCATCCCCAACACAGTGGGTCCATACTGTTTGTATTAAGGTTGATCCATTCTTGGCATTGGTAGTACGTCCGCATGACATGAAACGAGGCGGCATCTGAAGTTGGCGGCAAACTTTTGACTTGGACCATTTTGTTTCCAGTTATTGATTTATTTGTGTACAGACGGAGTCGTAGCAGATCTAGTCCTTCAAGTGGCACAACTCCATATAAGTATTATATAACTTCGAGCCCAGCAGAAATGACATCATTTTGTTGCAAGTCCACGGTGTTGAACTTCTGTAGGGACTCCATGCAGAAACTAGGTTTCGTGAGTCTGCTGAATGCATTAGACTTTCCGATTCCATATAATCTTGAGGTTGTGTCGCATCCGGATATTGCATGAAGGACAGGAAGAACTTCACTGCGATCACCCAGTACACGCTTCAAAGACTAAGTGCTCCATGTTCTTGCGTTCTTTGATGTTTCAGTGTAGAAGAAAACATCATAATCACTCCTCAGCTGGTGGAAACATAGAAGAACAAGTAAGTCTGTGTCTTCTCCCACGATTACAACATCATTTTCCAAAGAACTTTCCAGGGCAGTGGAAACAATAAGCGTGTCGGCATCACCTGCAGCATTTAGTATTTGATATCCATTTTCTACCAGTCGTTGTCCTAATAAGTTAATAAAGTTCTGCTTATTATTCTTATTCGCAAAAAGTATGTCCTTTCTAGACTTGAACTGCATATCTGAAGTAAAGGTGACATCAGGCGAGATAATACCCTTTGATCGACGAAAATGTGTACAATCCTTGATTGATGCGCCTGTTGTGTAGCCATCAAACACAATAAGACAATCCGGTTACTTCTTTTGTAAATAATTGATGTATTGGTCGCAAATTTGCCCGAATGTGGTACCCTTAGTCCATTGGATCTTTTGAATAAGGGATCCGCCGTCTAAGATATATTTAACAGGATGACCAGGTAGTTCCGACACTCCACAGTTGCCTAGATTCCATAAAGTATCCGCAAGTTGAGATTTATTTGAAATCCTGGGGAGGCCCGACGAATCGAAAAGAGAAGCAGGATGCGTAGACAGCTCATGTCTGAAAGCATCAGTTACTGTATCAGGTTCCCTGTCTGCAAGAGCTGTGAGCCTCTGAAAGAGAAGCTGGGGATCTACTTCTGTGATATCATTGTGTATCGAAGGCAGAATGCTGGATGACATAGTTATTACTTGATTGGATCTTTTGAAGGTATATTCTAATGCATTCTGGTTTTCCATGGATTCTATGATGCGTTCTCCACATTGCTTTGCAAGATACACATTGACTTTATCGTCAGCATGCATCCCTGTATCAATACTCCGAAGTTGCACATTTTCATTGAAAGGATCTCGATCATTCAGATAAGACAGTATTGTAATAACATCGTTCTTGTCACGCTTCATCCTTGCATCTGACGCCTCTTTGTGCTGTTCGCTTGTAGAGAATCCTATCCCTGTCAGTATTTGCATACTGTCATTAACTGCAGCACTAGCTGGCATTGATAACAACCATTGTGTCCTTTGTACCTCAGACATTCCCCGTCCTCTTGTCAGTCCCCCTGACGTCTTTAAGCTCCTCATCAAAACCTGTTCAATTGCCAGATCAGTTGACAGTCCGGCCCAAAATCTATCGCTTCGTCTAAAGACGTGATATCCATGGCTAAAATACTCATACACCTCCGGATGACTATGCTTTAGACCCTCCATTGATGCAAGGTACATGTAAATTGACTTTGCGTACAGGTTGTGACCAGTTGCTGCGAAATATGGAAGCAAAAGCCTTATCGTCTGTAGATGCATATCCCAGTTGCCAGTTCTCTCGGCTTTCATGAAAGTTCGAAGAAGTTCGACCATTTCAAGGTATTGCAACCATAATTGTGATGTTTTAGACATTTGAAGGTTTGATATCCCATTGAGATATTCCTGTAGCAATGACTTGACATCGACATCATTACAGACATGATCCGTTGTAATATTCCCATTCAGCAAATAGTCATAAAGGGACGACACTTTCGTCAAATTCCTTGAACTTTCCGGCGAAGCGTTAAGTGTCAGGGCTACATCAGAAATGCATTCTTCGTCATCACTTCGCTCAGAGAAACTTACGCCAAAAACTTTTTGAACTAGGAGCACGTGAAGAGCAGTTTACACCAGATTATGAGCCCGAAAAGCTCTTGCCACAGACTTTCCCGAGAGTATGTGAGTGACAGCATTCGAAGCATAGACGGTTTCAAGTACCTCTTTCAATCCAGCATTTTTCATTACATGTCCAATAGATCCCATGAAACTCATTTCAGCATGAAAGCCTCCTAAGCGTAAGATGACTGTTGAAAGGATGTTGGATGTAGTGCCATCGTTGATTATGGTCAAGGCTTTCCAATACAGTGGTTGATCGAACGTTATTATGGGAGTAAATCCGTATTTTTGAGCTTGGTTGACAATAAAAACCATTGTTGAGTAGATGCAGGACATGTCAGACGAATCCATATCGATCATAGGAGGGAATGTGATGGTTGTTTTTCATGGATGTTGTCCTGTTTGACACATATGCATCAAGCCTGACCAACTTGGCGTTGGAGCCCGGAGTGGCCATATGATCCTTGCAACCATGTCAAGATTCTTGGTTGAATCCTCTATTTTCTCCAGCTTAAGCTTAGGAAAGACGATCTTAATTGATGATTTAGGGTGTGCTTTGTAGTACGTTATGTTGATTTTCCCTTTAAGGATCAAGTCTGAAGGTACTACATTCAACTTTGGTACAGGTGTTTGTCCTGCATCCCCACCAGGAGTTGATCCAGCTATTATGCCCATTCCATGAAAAGTGTTGTGTCCATCAATGGTCCTAAGGTTGTGATCAAGGTTGTCCGCGACGAACTGGACGCATTGCCCTGGTTTATATTCTGGGATATCAGTTCCTTGTGAATAAGCTGCACTCGTCTCAAATCTCTGGACTTCAGAATATGAGCTACAGAATCCAAGATTATGAAGAGTGTCTATCAAAAATCGAGAGGCGAAATGATGGTGTAACTGTACTCCTAATCCTATTTGAAGAGGTGCAGTATACGATCTTGGTCTAGTTGCTTTCGTGATACATTGTCCGATGGCAGCGATCCTTAGTTCATTCCTTTCTCCACATATCTGTTGTAGAAATGTTGACAAATGTTCTGGAAGATGACTGATATTATAATTGCATTTTTCCAGCTCTGATGGTAGGGGATAGAAATCATTTTGTGTTGGTAATTCTTGAATCTTTGATTTAATCAGCTTCGCTGCAGTTGATATTACAGATATTTCTTCTTCTTTGGCGTCTTTGAATTTCTGTTTATGGAAATCGTGGAGTATACTTTCAGCTGCCTTCCTGACTGTTATAATTGTAGATTTTCCATGACTTTCTGTCATAATGATGTCCCTGCCGAATCGATCTTGTAGCTTTTTCTTCAAATACCATGGCTCGTAGGCTTCGTTCCCACATCCCATACGATCTACCAAATCGGAAAGCTTGTGTTGGTCATTTTCATGATCCTCCAGATAGATAAATATGTCTTCAAACGCCTGTTGAACTTTTGCATCGACCCGACGACCTTTTTTTTATTTCTTTGGAAGTTGTAGAGAAAGCTGAAGGGACATTTTTCTTTGTTCTGAAGTTGACACTACATGTTTGATGGTATATGGCATCGGCAGCATGTAAATCATTGACGGATTGAATCCTTCCATATACAGTATCCGACCACTCGTCTTGTCTCTCCAAACAGATATCTATTATGCTGGCCTGAAAGTCATGTGTCCTTACTGGAAATACGTCATTCCCTCTCTTCAAGTTGTTATTTTTAGCCTGGCATCCACAAAACAAACAGTGATCAGGGAAAGAGAACACATCCTTTGACCTAAGCAGTTTAACACTAGTATCATCTGGTTGTCTATTGTTCAGAGAGTCTTTCAGATATATGTTTATAAGTATAGGATTTGTGTAATTCTTTCGGCAATCTAAGTGCACACTCTGGCCTGGAATTGCATTCAGGGTATCTCGCCGCTTTTTTTTTATGCAATGTTAAAGCCCCTGCTTCCTTTCTCTCTAAGTTTTAATAGACCTCCAGCCTCTGTTCCTCCACAAATTATGCAACTATCCATTTTCCATGTTCTGAAATAATAAAATGAAATATTTGTAGTAAAGTACCCATAAATGTAAACTTACATCGACGAAATTTTCGAAACAACAGTAAGATAAAGTAGTTGAATACGTAACTTCTGTGCGTGTCTGCTCTATGTTTTTAGATTGGGTGTTTTGCTGTGGGTGCTGTAACCTAGTGTTGTTAAAGATTCCCTCCTCTGTTTTACGTATATATTTCAATTAATGTAGGTATAAGTTTTGTTTATAATTACTCACCTGAATCATCACGTACTGAATCTTGCTCTGTAACTTTACAGCGATGCATTGTCAGTTTGCGTCAGTAACAACTGGAAAGTAAAATAAAACATAATCCAGAAAATTGCGTTAAATTTCTATTAACAGAAAGTACTGTTGACAAAAAAAGGTGATATGTCAATATCTATTGTTTCTGATCACTATGAAAAAAAAATAATAGAAAAACTATGATGAGAAAAACTTATTTCTTGTGTTCACTTCGAGCTTCCATACATTATAAAATAGTAATCCAAAGGAATGCTTGTGTCGCCTGCGAAGCGGCTTATTATTATTTGTTTTTGAAGTAGGTCAAATATCTAGGTCAAGGTCACTAGGCAAAAAATCGAAGCCCTATCACTTCCCATTCAAAAGATAAAGCTAATATTAGTTTTTTTGGAAGTAGGTCAAATATCTAGGTCAAGATCATTAGGTAAAAGATCATGGTATAAGTCGAAAGGTATTTTCATAAGGAATACATTTGTGAAATATCAAACTTTTATCACTTACCAATCAAAAGATATAGCCAATCTTAGATTTTTCGAAAAGTAGGTCAAATATCTAGGTAAAGGTCATGATGTCAAAAATTATGGTATGTGTAAAAAGGTCTTGTCACATGGAATACACATGTGAAATATCAAAGTCATATCACTTACCAATTAAAAGTTATGGGGTGTGACACCCAAAGTGTGACAGACAGACGGACAAAGTGATCCCTAAGTGTCGCTATGCTTCGCAGGCGACACAAAAAACATGTCAAGAGCGGCTGTGTGTACATAATATTTATACATGTGCCATCAAATATGTCCATCTATTCTCTGTCCATGCTTATAATTATTAGAATAACAAAATAAGCACTTCTGGTATGTTCCCTATGGGCTTCCATACATCAAAAAAAAAAAAAAAAAATCGGCGAGGGGGGTCTGTATATTGTGTTATTTCATAGAAAAATCGTTTATTTTGTAATTTTGATACTCTTAATTGGGTTTCTATGGCTGTAGCACACTAATGACAAGATATTTTTTCATATAACCCAGATTTAATCAATTATGCAAAGTCGCGGTCAGAGGAAAGGTTGCAACGCTAACTTTAAGCTAATATTATTTTGCAAATATTGGGAAAGGAAGGAATTACAGTAACATGAATGACTGCCGCACTCACCTGTTATGCACATTGCTTTGGTCAGTCCCAATTATCTTGGAAAGGCAACGTAATTGTAAAAATATTCTTCATGGCTATATCAGGCTAAATGGATACATCGATAAATATGATGACGCAATTTTAGAAGTGACGTCATATAGGAGAAGAATACATGGTACGGAGGACTGTTAGAGACATTTCATTTGGAACGATTTAAAATCATGAATAAATACTTTTCTGCAATGTAGATTTTATTAGATTTTTTATATGTTGTTTAGTAAAGTCTATTTAACATATTCTCGTTGAAAAAAATTCTGTTGCAATTATTTGCATGTTTAGTGATATAATGACTGGACTATATCTACATATCGCAGCTCATCCGGTATGCTAGAGCATGTACTGATGTTTTGGATTTTCATGATAGAAATTTACAAATAATCAAGAAACTTTTAGGTCAAGGTTTTCGCTTTCACAATCTTGTAAACACATTCTGGAAATTTTACAAAAATTATTGTCAACTACTTTTGAAATTCGGACCTACACAAGAAACAGAGTATATTACTTTGGGTATTTCGCAACCTGCATTTTATGGTGACATGATCAATTAAATTAGAAGGATCAAAGGTAGACAGAATTACTATCGAAAATGCACCAGAATCATCAAACGCCTCTTATACCGTGGATATGATCCTAATGTCAATAAAACGGACACTGGGCTTGGACCTTGACCAATCTACAGTCTTGTTCCAGCGCATCCTTAATACTTGCACGCTGACTGACTGTGACGACGGGACTCCATGACGAGCCCTGTCCAAACCACTTTATAGAAGACAGGGCCCCGACCACCTGTCCTCTCTGAATGTCAGTCGGACTCCTCGGGTGATTACATACATTAGCTCGCTAAAGCCGGCAGAACACAGGTTGTATTACGCATGCCCTCTTTTTATATCCATTTGCATATTCATCTGCGTTGCTTGGGCCCCTGCCTTTTGCGGTCTTGTTTGTGTGTGGTCATCTGACAGTGAGGAGGTTGTTTTACATCACAATTGTACGTTCTTCGAGACCTCTTGGTAATCGGAATAGTGGGAGGCTTTTGCGCACGTAATCCAGGATAACCACACCGTCTGCTACTGACGTGGCAGATGGCCGTCCTAAGTCGGCACCGTTTACCCATTGGTCTCGTTGGTTTATGTGTAGTCATTTGTGTTTTATGTTTTTCCTTGTACTACTGCGTCTCGTTCTGTGCGTGTCATTTTTGTGTTTTACAGTGGGTGTTCGGCAGGTTGCTGTTGGTGCTGCAACTAGGTGTTGTTGGAGATGCCCTCCTTTCTTTCATAAGAAAGTCAGGATGGAAATCTCAAAGCACATAGGAAATTCAATTTTGACCAAAGGAAAAAATGTTGTTATGTATAAAATTTGAAGAATACTTGATTCAATTGTGTTAAAGTGTGATTAAAACCAGATATTGTTTTATTTTGATTTTGAAAATGCGTTGATTTACTTCCGCAAGTGATGGGCGTAATACGTGCAGTGTGTGGTACGTGTTTTGAATAATACGGTGTGTGACACTCCGCCAAATTACTCATATAATACTCGTTCAGGCTTATATCAAACAACGACTGAATTCATCATTGCGGAAGTTCTTCGGTCGCTACGGGGATATTATAAAAGCATATCATATCCCCCTTTCCAGAATGATCAGTGACATTCTACATAATATTTGTGATTGAATGGCTGTCGTCTTCACCAACAAGACATACTTACCTGATCTGTACATCAAAATGTACATCGAAGAGTTAAAGAAGATCCTGACGATAATCTCAACAGCACTCACAATAGAGCACAACATTAAACATCGACGGACCCCTAGCAAGCTAGAAGCAATCAACGAATGTGGCAGGTTTCCATGGAGCTGTTGCGACAGGTTTTGCATGCAATCAGGAGACGCTAACTCTCCCCGGGCACCTGGTCTCACTTCGGAATGTTGTTCCGGGGTTCGCAACCGTTCCAATGGGAATTTTCACAATTTGGCCTTGCCTTCTCGACTTTGAGACTGAATAACGCTTAGGTACTTCTTTGATGTTTATCCTATGCTTAGACAGGAATACCATTCGCAAGCAGCCTGATGCAGCCTGATGCTCCATGTGGGTCATATAAGACAAAACATAGTTTGTCTTCTCTTAAAGCTTCTGCCAATGTTTTTTAAGGATTCACATCAGTTATCCCCCTGTTTTTCTCTGATACTATTCTTCTTGCCAAGTTAATTTCACGTATAACTTATGTATGTTCCCGGGCCATACTTTTTATTATTTTTATACACTTATGAAAAAGAATTTATCCAAAATCTTCAAAAGCAAAGAAAATTTGATGAGCTGAAATTATGTTTCAATAATACTTCTAGGTACCTGGATGATTTTCTAACCATTGACAATCCTGCTTTTGAATTATATAAGAATGAAATTTATCCACAAGAATTAACCCTTAACAAGGCAAACCTTTCAATTTTTTTTTTTGAATTTATTCAAAATCTTCAAAAGCAAAGAAAACATGATGATGTGAAATGCTTCATTAGTACTTCTAGGTACCTGGATGATATTCTTACTATCGATAATCCTGTTTTTGAAAAGTATAAAGATGTTATTTATCCACAAGAATTGACTCTAAACAAGGCAAACTTTACAGACACTGAAACACCATTTTTGGACCTAAATATCAAAATTGTCAATGGAGAAATTCATACAAGTGTATATGACAAACGAGATGATTTTGGATTCAACATAGTAAATTTCCCCTGGCTTGACGGTGATGTCCCTAGATTACCGTCATACGGTATCTATATTTCACAGCTCATCCGGTATGCTAGAGCATGTACTGATGTTTTGGATTTTCATAATAGAAATCTACAAATTACAAAGAAACTTTTAGGTCAAGGTTTTCGCTTTCACAAACTAGTAAAGACTTTCTGGAAATTTTACAAAAATTATGATCAGCTTCTTTTGAAATTCGGACCCATAAAAGCAACGGAGTATATTACTTTAGGTATTTCACAACCTGCATTTTATGGTGACATAACTAACAAAATAAGAAGGATCAAAGGTAGACAGCATATGTATCGAAAATGCGTCAGAGTCATCAAACGCCTTTTATACCGTGGATATGATCCTAATGTCACCAGACGGACACTAAGCTTGGTACTTGACCAATATACAGTCTTGTACGAGCGCATTCTTAAGACTTGCACTCTGACTGACTGTGACGACGGGACTCCATGACGGGCCCTGTCCAAACCTCTTTAGAGAAGACAGGGCCCCGACCACCTGTCCTCTCTGAATGTCAGTCGGACTCCTCGGGTGATTACATACATGAGCTCGCTACAGCCGGCAGAGCACGGACTGTATTACGCATGCCCTCTTTTTATATCCATTTACATATTCATCTGTGTCTCTGGGGCCTCTGCGTTTCGCGGTCTTGTTTGTGTGACGTCATCTTACAGTGAGGAGGTTGTTTTACACCACATTTGTACGTTCTTCGAGACCTCTAGGTAACTGGAGAAGTGAGAGGGTTGTGCGCACGTAATCCAGGATAACCACACCGTCTGCTATTTACTTGGCAGATGGCCGTCCTAAGTCGGCACCGGTTACCCATTGGTCTCGTTGGTTTATGTGTAGTCTTTTATGTTTCTATGTTGTGAGTTGGTGTTCCTTGTCCCTTTTGCGTCTCTTTCTGTGGGTATCTGTTTTGTGTTTTTTGCATGGGTGTTTTGGGATTTTGCTGTGGGTGCTGCAACCTAGTGTTGTTGGAGATCCCCTCCTTTCTTTCAAATACAGAAACACCCTTTTTGGACCTAAATATCAAAATTGTAAACGGAAAGATTCATACAAGTGTATATGACAAAAGGGATGATTTTGGATTCAACATTGTAAATTTCCCTTGGCTTGACGGTGATGTTCCAAGATTACCGTCATACGGCATTTACATATCACAGCTCATCCGGTACGCTAGAGCATGTACTGATATTTTGGATTTTCACAGTAGAAATTTACAAATTACCAAAAAACTTTTAGGTCAACTTCTTTTAAAATTCGGATCTATACATGCAACAGAGTACATTACTATGGGTATTACACAACCTGTCTTTTATGGTGATATGATAAACAAAATAAAAAGGATCAAAGGTAGGCAGCATAACCATCGAAAATGCACCAGAATCATCAAACGCCTTTTATACCGTGGGTATGATCCTAATGTCACCAGACGGACACTAGGCTTGGTACTTGACCAATCTACAGTCTTGTACAAGCGCATCCTTGAGACTTGCACTCTGACTGACTGTGACGACGGGACTCCATGACGGGCCCTGTCCAAACCTCTTTAGAGAAGACAGGGCCCCGACCACCTGTCCTCTCTGAATGTCAGTCGGACTCCTCGGGTGACTACATACATGAGCTCGCTACAGCCGACAGAGCACGGACTGTATTACGCATGCCCTCTTTTTATATCCATTTACATATTCATCTGTGTCTATGGGGCCTCTGCGTTTCGCGGTCTTGTTTGTGTGATGTCATCTTACAGTGAGGAGGTTGTTTTACACCACAATTGTACGTTCTTCGAGACCTCTGGGTAATTGGAGAAGTGAGATGGTTGTGTGTACGTAATCCAGGATAACCACACCATTTGCTACTTGCGTGACAGATGTTCGTCCAAAGTCGGCACCGGTTATCCATTGGTCTCGTCGGTTTATGTGTAGTCTTTTGTGTTTGATGTTTACATGTCGTGTGTCTCTTTTCCGTCTCATGCTGTACTCGTCTTTTGTGTTTTTGCATCGGGTGTTTTGGTGTTTTACTGTTGATGCTGCAACGGGGTCTTGTTGGAGATCTCCTCCCTTCTTTTTATATTTATACAAATCGTATGTCTTGTATATGTAAGTCCTTATTTTCAGACTTTCAGGTATTCTTTCGAAAGATTCTTCCTTTGAATTTAGTGGAATCATTGTTCATTGTATTTAGAGTCGAAATGTAATGATTTGATCGAACATGCATTTTTTTAATTGTAAGACCTCAGATGTTCTTAAAGTCGTTAGAATTGTTTTCATATCTCCACTAACACCGAGTTTAGTCATTAAAACCTACTTAAGTAAGTATCAACAATATTTTGGATACCGAAGAAAGGACTGTAGATTAAAATCTAAAAAGATCAGAGAGTTGTCTATCATAGAAGCAAAGAAAAGTTTAGCATTAAGTGAAATATTTGCATTTGACCCATTTGCATTTGATTTGAATTTCCTTTTGAACCCAGTGTCGTTGGATATCCCCTCCTTTGTTTCATACCAAGAGAGATAACCCTTGAAATGATAAGCTTGAATCTGAGTAAAGATATGTGCTATAATACCTTGACGCATTGTATTTTAGGAATAAATTCGAGTTTTGATATCAAGGAAAATAGGCAAATAAATTATTCTCTTCCCCACATTGAAATACAGATGTTTGTTAAGATGTTATGAAGAAAACGTCTTTGTAGATAAAATTGAAATATCATTGAAACATGCTTTACTGTCGAATCGAATAAAAGCAAATATATTTACCTTTTTCAAATTCCACGTTAACAAGAGCATCGCAACTTGTTCCCGGGATTTCGTCTATTTTATATCCATTTTGTCCTATGATGTCCAATGTAAGAGATGGGTTCGGGATGCCTATAGCCCCACTCGCTACTTCATAAGCAATACAAACACTCTTGGCGTTGTTTATTACACATCTACATTGTGAGCATCGTGTTATTATATTTCTGTATCGAAGTGTTTGACAATGCATCGTAAAAAGAAGGTGTTTGTTTTCGTCACAACGGGAAAAGAAATTTGTTAATATACATTTGTCCTAAGATATAGGATAATAAACTTTAATATTTTATGATTGGACGAGACATACTTTGTATTACTTTTCATATTTTCCTGCTTTATTTACATCCTTTTATATTTTGAGGCGGATTGAGGACATTGAATATCTATCATTATCTATTATTTCTTGAAATTTCTAAAACATAGGTCCTGTAGCATCATACTCCACCAATCATGCTTTGTCTTTCGGTACATATTCGGGCAGAATAAATTTCACAAGATGTATAACATTCATACCCTGAACTCGAAGTGTACCAAACTATATAATTTATTTTTTTACAAAGAACAGTTTATATGATAGCAACATGATGCTATTGAATTTGAAAAAGTTTATAATTTGAACCACTTGGTGAGTGTCACTGATGGTGGACCAGGAATCCCCAAGGGCATATGTAGCCAAGTTCGATCAACCTCGGTTGTTCGTCTGTCTCTTCAACGCATTTGAAAATTTCTGTTATCAAAAATCTTGATATTTCTAAAACGTTGGTCATGTAGCATCATATTCCACCCATCCTCCTACTTTTTTTCGACATTTTTTTTAGACATAACAATTTTCACACCCTTTGGACATATCACATTGTTAAGATTGAGGATCACTGACGAGGGTTTAGTACCCGAAAGTGTGCATGTCTGGTCCATGCTGCAAATTGATCTGTTCTTAAATGATGCTATTGAATTTGAAGACGTTTAACAATTGTATGAATAATTTGCTAAAACATATATTAAATATTAAAAAGACTATTTTTCTCCGAAAACTGTTAAGTTATAGGCAATTTATTTAGGTATGGGTGACGAAGAACCTTTCCTCTGCTTTCAGTTTTGGGGGTAGATGAAAGTCTGATGGAGTAAGATCAGGTGAATTAAAGCTACAGTCATGAATGGCAGCCATGGAAAAGACATATTTGTGTGCAGGGGCATTGTTCTGATGGAAAACACCTTTAACTAGTGAGCTTTCCGCGGTGCTTAAGTTTGATATTTTCCCGTAATTGTGTCAGATGTGAAGCATAGTATGTGCCATTGATTAATTGTCCTTTTTGGAGATAATCTTTCAGAAAAATATCTTCTGCGACAAAGAAAACCGAGGCTCACAACATATCAATCAGCCAATGTACACATTATGAATATTGACATTTAATAAATTTCAAATCTGTAAAATCAAATCAAATTTATACCGAAAATTGTGATTATAGTACTTTAGAATAGATTAAGATTTACTTTGCTTCTCTATTTACCTGTAAACAATTGTGCGTACCATGTGGTATTGATTTACAGTACAGCCCGAAAGTAGCTATTAATTTCAATTCAGTTAATTTAAAATGCTAAAATTTGGCAAAATTCGAAAAATGTAAATTTATTTGTATACTATCTCAAATCCAGTAATACTTAAGTATGCCTTTGAATAGATTATATAAAAAAAACCTCCCTTTTTCAGGCTGCTTTTCTAATATTGAACATTGTAATGCCCCCCCCCCCCCTCCTTGATACAGCATGCCGCATGGATATTATCTTTATATCAGGAATACTAATGAAGTTTAACGGGATGGAACAGCGTTGTATAAAACTGTCAAATTTTACTATAGAATATGAAGATTTTCATGAACTTTTGACCTCGTTTTACATTGGTCAGAACAATTAAAGTTGTTAAAATATACAATCCCTACAAGAGTTTGCATCAATAGTTCAAGCAAACCAAATTTATTTGCATTTATGCAATTCTCAGATGCTCAGATTTTAGGTTGGCATTTTTTTCAAGTTCCTTCGATAGTCAGGTATTGCATGCAGTCAGAGGACGCTCTCGTCGTCCTGCAAATATTCGGGGGGTTAATAGAGACAATTATTTCATATCCCCCCTGGATCTTCATCTGTTCTACCTTTTCACTTTCTGGTGGGGTTATTTCGCTGGGTGGGTGCAAGGTGGTCATGCTGGAGATCATCCCCTTTCCTTTACTTCATTCATAAAAAGGAAGATCATACACAATGTTTCAGTCCTAGAGATATAATTAAGAGTTGAACCCCCATTAATCATGTTAACATAATACTTCGATACCTCTGGGTAATTGGAGAAGTGAGAGAGGGTTGTGCCCATTGGTCTCGTCGGGTTATGTGAAGTCTTTTGTGTTTGATGTTTACATGTCGTATGTCTCTTTTTCGTCTCATACTATTCTCGTCTTTTGTGTTTTTGCATCGGGTGTTTTGGTGTTTTGCTGTGGTGCAGCAACAGGGTCATGTTGGAGATCCCCTCCCTCCTTCTTGCTTACTACTCCCGGGCAATATCTTAAATGAGGCGTTGGAAGTTTATATACGAAAATGGTGCAACTTTTGGCCATATTACATTGGTTAGATTGAGGATCACTGACGAAGGTTAAATACCCGAAACGTGCATGTCTGGTCCATGCTGTAAATTTATCTGCTCTAAAATGATGCTAATGAATTTGAAGACGTTAAACATTTGTACCACTTGGTGAGTGTCACTGCTGGTGGACCATGAGTCCCCGAGGGCACATGTAGCCAAGTTCGATCAATTTCGGTTGGTCGTTTCTTCAAACGCATTTGTAAATTTCAGTTTACAAAATTTTATCAAATTTCCAAAACCTAGGTCCTGTAGCGTCATATCCCAGCCATCTTGCTACGTCTTTCGGTATATTTAGGACATAATTTTCATCGATTTTTGGCCATATTACATTGTTCAGATTGAGGATCACTGACGAGGGTTAGATACCCGAAACGTGCATGTCTGGTCCATGCTGTAAATTTATCTGCTCTGAAATTATGCTAATGAATTTGAAGACGTTAAACATTGGAAGGAGTCGAACCACACTCTCTCAATGACTGGAAAAGTCTTATTTTAGACACTGTAGATATCAGAATTGACAGTTTAAACAAATCCTCATCTTTATTCGAAAGCACAGTCAAGATCGGCTAAATTTTATAAATCTATACTTCAGGATTTGCACAGTAAGTATGTCTTTGCTCCTGCAGACAAGGCGGCTAACAACACTATAATCATTTGAAAGCGCTATTTCATTTCAGTATTACTTTCGGAATTTTCTATTACCAATACTTATATAAAAAGCAATGAAATAATCCCTTTCATTTTACGAAAGCACCAAGACAAAATTTCTTCATTTCAACTCTCTATTTCGAAATCACCCGTACCAACATTTTACTGTCTGCCCAAACTTCACGAATATCTTTACACATTTCGATTTATTTCTAACTCGAGCAATTGTATTATCTAAGAATTTGAAAGCAATGTATACGTTAAGGAAATCAGACAAAAACTACAAACCACAAAAAAAACCCGACAAAAATCACTAGAACATCATCTTCAAATTCATAAGCATCATTTTAGAGCAGATCAATTTACAGCATGGACCAGACATGCAAGTTTCGGGTAATAAAAACCCTCGTCAGTGATCCTCATTCTAAACAATGTATTATGACCAAAATCTGTGAAAGTTATGTCCTAAATATAACGAAACAAATAGCAAAATGGCTGGGATATAATGCTACAGCGCTAGGGTTTAGAAATTTAAATCTAAAAGTTTGAGAAAGATTTTCAAATGAACTTGAAGAACGACCAACCGAAATTGATCGAACTTGGCTACATATGCCCTCGAGGACTCTTGGTCCGCCAGCAGTGACATCAGAAGGATCAAAGGAAGATCTCTGTGTATCCTTATAAGTGGGAGAGTTGTGCGCACGTAATCAGGGGAACTGCACCATTTGCTTATAGCAGATGGCCGTCCAAAGACGGCACCGGGTGCAGATTGGTCTCCTTCCTTTTATGTGTTGTCATTAATTGATTAGTTAATGTTAACTCATCAGTGTTTGCTTTATACAATGTTAACTCATCTGTATTTGCTTTATTCAATGTTCATGTTTACAGTCCTCCGTAGAGAAGTTTATATGATGGATAACAATAAACACTCAATATCCACAAATTAATACATAATAGATAACAAATAAATTCACTTGATAAAGGCCGAGTGGCCACACATTTGAGAATAATGAGTGTTTATTGTTATCCCTTTTCATTGTTTGTCTATTATTGATTCGTCATACAATAAATTACTTTTTTCTATAAACTTTATTTTCATTTTATCTTTAATGTTGGCAAGTTGGAAATGAAGAGGAGGAATAAATATTTATGTCACTCTGATGAATTTCTTGTAAATTGTTTGTGTACTGTTGTACAAAATGTAGATAGTGAATTCAACTATTATCTGCCTATACAAGGCATATATTGTCAAACTAGATATTTGGAGTTATATTTAGGATTGCTCACTTCTCTATGTATACAATGTTGCCTTGTTTAGTAATTTATCTTTATAAAATATGTATTCAAGAACTCGGCCAATCATAGAAGATTTACTAAGATAACAACCAATCAAAATCAAGTTAAGTGATATGATCACTTTAGATGGAAAATGGCAAGAAGAGGCACGTTTTTATTTGGCTAAATCTTTTTTTTTTTCTCAAATTTTATCCCGGTTCCCTCAAACCGTATCTAATTTTTTAAAATAATGTTTCTTTTTTTATATTCTGCTTTTCGTATCTTTTGTTCACGGTTGGTAAAATCATACATTTTCGATGTGTATTTGAACATATGTAAATGAATGAAAGTCCAACACGAAACCCAATGTTGGTCCGTTTGCAGTACGTTTTGGTTTTGTGCCTTGCTGTCTCCTGGTGTTTGATAAATTTGTTTTCGCTGTGTTTCTTCTTGGTTATGGCAAATTCCACAAGGAATTATCCTGTTCAGCGGGCTTTAGGATCAAATGAAATTGCATTTATCAATTATAGAATTATCTCGAATTAATTCAGGGTGGCGCAACATCACATCAGAAATATTGATGTGATGTTTAGGAAACTTGTCATTTCATTTAAAATTATCGAAATTAAAGGAGGTTAAAATCCTTGCATCATCCTTCCAATGCTATTTTGAATATTTTCAATCGGATATGCTACTGAATCGTCTCTGCAGGAAATTTGAAAATGGCACGCTCTCTGTTAAGTAAATGCGCAAGCTTAAATAAAATAATAAATCCAGAGGGCGCTACTAAAATTAATTTTGGCGGCGTATGAAAATCACTTTAGCTGGAAGCATCACTGATGAGGATATAATATCCGAAATAGGTGTCTGGTGCAAAATAAATTTATTTGAAAGTTTCTTCGGGAACGTATAGAGATGAATAACTGTCAATTTTGTCATTGGCCAAGCAGCGAAGCTGTTGGTTACAGAAATATGGATTGACTCTTGACTTCCTTTTTGGTCCTTCCTTTTTGTATAGTATACTTGAATTAGATATGTTACATGATTCATGTGAATATATATATATGGTTTTAATTGGCAAGATGCGTTTTACCAGCGCCACTTACAATGCATTCATCAATGCCTTCCGCACTTGCACTGGAGATGGTTCTTTAGATACGAAAAGGGAGGGGATCTCCAACAAGACCCTGTTGCAGCACCAACAGCAAAACATAAAAACACCCTATGCAAAAACACAAAAGACGAGAATAGTATGAGACGGAAAAGAGACATACGACATGTAAACATCAAACACAAAAGACTACAAATAAACCAACGACACCAATGGGCAACCGGTGCCGACTTTGGACGGCCATTTGTCATGCAAGTAGCAAATGGTGTGGTTATCTGTTGTCCTATTTCCATTTCGCGTGGGGAAGTTCTGTTTTGTATTTTATCCCAAAATTCCTCAGCCTTTCGATTGTGGTTTTTTGAATGTAATTTCGCCTTTTGTGTTTGACTTTCACTCTATGGTTACATGTACCTTAAGTTTGCGATCTAACGTGTGCTTTTCGCTGTGATCAGTGTTCGTTTGGTATCTTGTCATTTAAACAGCTGTGTATGTGAGTACCAAACCAAACTACATTCAAGATAACCATTACCCATTGTAATCTGTTTATCTATCGCAGTGTAATCTATATCGAAAAAATACTAATATAACATCTAAAACAAACTACAATTAATGTCCATGTAGTATGAATAGCATATGATGTTTAAAATTGACGCCTATATTTCTTACACATTTAGGTATGAGTTTTTTCATAATATTGTAGTGCACTATATGCGCATTTCAATAAACGATATATAATCAGTGCTGTTCGAGGCCGAAAGAGAGGAAATTCAGATAGAGAATGTATGAGGACAAAATTCTCAACCTGAGCTAAACTCTATGACAAAGAGCCTGCTAAACACAGAACAATGTCATGCATGAGCAAGAAAAGAAGGGAGGAGATCTCCAACAAGACCCCGTTGCAGCATCAACAGCAGAACACCAAAACACCCGATGCAAAAACAAAAGACGAGTACAGCACGAGACGGAAAAGAGACACACGACATGTAAACATAAGATACACCTTAGTTTCAGAATAATTCATTAGATTTTGTACCAGAAAACTTACAAATATTTCACAAGTCATTGCAGTAGCACAGTAAAACTAGAGAACGATATCCTCGGGGACTAACAGTCTGCCAACAAATACCAACTAAGGGGATGATATTTTCAAATGACAATATATGTTCTTCGTTTTATTATTTACAGAAAGGCGAGTTCGGTATCTACTGACTTATTCTAATATCCATCCTTAGTGGTTAATTGTCCAGTAATTCCATTTTGTTGCATGGACTAATTAAATTATCATCGAGCCGCGAAGCAAGCTATGTTAAACGTCTTCAAATTCATTGTTGTTATTTCTAATGTAATATATTCTGATTATAACAAACGATACATAGCATTGCTATATTATTTTTCAGAAAAAAAGGTTCTGCGCGTGAACAGACGTGGCTGATCTAACTGTGAATTTATCGGAGAATAAATCATGGGTGAGCTCTGGGGCACATATACGGAGAAAATCTCAAGTCATATTAGATGATGCAATTTGTACTGATAAATGTTAACTGTGTATCTGTTTTACACCTTCTTTTACGTAACAGAACAAATATAAATATGGCAGAAAAGAATATTATTCTTACACTTTGGACTGGGAACCATAAAATTACCCTGCGGTAAGAATTCAACATTCCTCCTTCACGACAGTGTTATTGTACAAATAACATAAAGTTATTTATCTTGCACAGATAGACACAAAGCTGAATCTGTTAAAATCTACATGTACAGACTTATTATATCATTCGCCTTCTCCGTAACCTATATATTTATCTTTTTTGATAAAAATTGTACTTTCTTTAAATTCTTTATTTAAGTCTTTTATGTATTGAAAAAAGCATTTTTATTAAATATTTTCAATGTCTTTTTATTCAATATTTAACCCTAAAACAGAAATATCAAAAATAAGCTAGACTTGTGTTTATCAACTTCCCCCAGTATGCGTGTTTCCCTTTAGATTATAGTAGTATGCTTGAAAGAAGATGTATACGGATAACAAGCTCATAAAGAATTCATTTGAACTTGTAAATGACATTAAATCAATTCTCCATATTTGTCATCCATAATAAAGAAAATATCCCCATACAATGTGCCATCTATCTGGGGTCAAGTTTCTCCGAAGGCACATGTAGCCAAGTTCGATCAACCTCGGTTGATCGTTTCTTCAATGCATTCGAAAATTTCTGTTATAAAATTTTCTTCAAATTTCTAAATCATGGGTCCTGTAGCATGGACCACCCCAACCATCCTTTTTGGCCATATTACATTGTTTAGATTGGGGTACCTGTAAAGTGCGAAACGAAACAAAAACGAAACGAAACGAAACGAAACAAATCGAAACGAAACGAAACAAATCGAAACGAAACGAAACAGATCGAAACGAAACGAAACAAAACGAAACGAAACAGATCGAAACGAAACGAAACAGATTGAAACGAAACGAAACAAAACATAAAACGTAAAGAAAATGAGAAAAAGAGGAAAAATCGCCGAAAACGAATATTTCAAGACAAAATCTTATTGAAGGGTCAGGGGGTACCACTCTCCTCCTGCCGCCCCCCCCCCCCTCCCCGTGGGGGAGAGGGGTTCTTGGGCAGTCAAGACAAATGTTTAAACTTTAAAGTGTAAATTGGTGCAGGGGGAGGGGGTCTTGGGCGGTCAAGACAAATGTTTAAACTTTAAAGTGTAAATTGGTGCAATAGTGAAGTTATTTGGGCTATTTCCTTTTTTAAACATTGAAAAAAAGAAATAAACTTGTTTAGATGAAAAACTAAGGTGAGCGAAGCGAGCCTGAGGTATTTGAAAAATGAACTGAAAATTGCGGCGAGCGAAGCGATCTGGAAAATTTTTTAAGGTATATATAGATGACTTTCGTGGTAATTTTTAAAATTGAGATTTTGTACATGAACGCATAAGAGCAAGATTATTTATATCAAAAGTAATTTCCTATTTTTTTTTTGGGGGGGGGGATGTTACTGTTTCCCTCCCAATCAATTGTCCCTCCTCTCACCCCCTTTCCTCTCCTCCCGCCCCCTTCTTCCCTCCTCCCACCCCCTTTCTCTCCCCTCCCTTTGTCCCTGTCCACCCCCTCATTATTGCCTTCAACCGTTAGTTCTTGTGGCTGGAGGGTTTTTTAAAGAATCAAAGTTGACGATTAAAACATAATATATACGGTATATAGCATAATTGCATTTTAGGCACGGTCCATTTGATATTCGGGGGGGGGGGGGCTTGGGTTTTTTTCGAAAAAAATAATTTTGCTCTGACTTTTGATGAAAAAAATAAATTTGCTTATGGTGTGACAGAAAAAAAATAATCTTGCTCTTACAAGAAATCTGAATAACCATAAAATTCGCTGAAAACTCCTGAAAATTGTTCGGCTCGCTTCGCTCGCCGCAGTTATTATTTTCTATAAACAAAATTTGGCTCGCTTCGCTCGCCATAGTTTTCTTCTGTAATGGCATGTTCATATTTGAAAATATCAAAAGAATGCATGTGATTGAAACAATAAAAATGCTTAAATACATTCTTACTATAATTTATTACTATTAATTACCAGTATCACCATAGTGTCTAATTTTATATACAAGCTTGGAAGGAGAATTTAAATAACTATTTGAATATTTTTCATTTCTACATGTAAAAACTTGCATCAGGCCCTCTTACATGTTGCATGACCTTATATACATTTTGTTTACTGAAAATTATATATCGCATATTGTAAAAATCTTTCATCTCTCTCAGTTTAGAAGTGAATACAAGTTTTACATAAAAATAATGTTTGGAGTAATTTAAGTAAGGCCATATCAAATCAATTAAATGTTCTTTGGATTTCCCGCACCATATTTTTCAAAATTCAAAAAATAATACTATATAAATAAAATGCTCGCCCGCACCAATAAATTTCTGGCTCAAGAATTTTTAAGGGTCGGTTCTGATTTCTGCAAATTTAAAAGCTTCTAGAAGTCTCAGATTGTGCAAATTCCGAAGAAAATGATACTTTTTGTGTTTGAAAAATTTCGTTAGGAGCAAATTTGTTGTCCCATATACATGACACTGAAAGTAAAGGAGGGGAAATGTTCGAAAATCTTTTCCGTACTGCTATGTGTGCCAGGCTTCCTAGTCACCAGATTCCTGCAATACTAAAAAAAAAAAATAATTATATTTTCGCTCCCTCGCACCCTTTTTTTCACAAGAAAATCCAAAGAACATTTAATTAATATGGTATGGCCTAAAAATAGAAAAATTCTTTTGAAAAAAACACAAACATTCTTAATATTCAGATCAATTTTTATAAAAAAAATTTTCTTGCTCCAAGTTTGCAAGAAAAAAATAATTTTGCCCCGGTCCGGGGCGAAAAAAATAATCTTGCTCTGATAAAAAACCCAAGACCCCCCCCCCGAATATCAAATGGACCGTGCCTTAAAGGAGAGTGATTGGGATGAATAACCTCGTCACAGACGGAAAAATATTATTTAGCAGGGAGGAGTCTAGCGCAGAGGAAACGGAACTGTTCCGTTATGTGGTATTTGAAAATTTTATCAGATTTTATCAGATTAAAAACTGGGGGGGGGGGGCACATTTCGTTTGAAAAAGGATAAGATTTTTTTTCCTGAAATGTGCCCCCACCCCGTTTTATGATCTCATTACGGTGTCATAGCGTGGTTTTCAATCCCCTCCCTTTTATTCCTCTTAAATACATGAATGGCATTTGACATTTACTTTTTTTAATTGTCAACTTTGACTCTTTCAAGAAACCCTCTCGGCACTAGTTACAAATGTAGAACTCTTGGATTAAGGCAATATTACATGCTGATCTTGTCTTGAAATATTCGTTTTCGGCGATTTTTCCTCTTTTTCTCATTTTCTTTAAGTTTTATGTTTTGTTTCGTTTCGTTTCAATCTGTTTCGTTTCGTTTCGATCTGTTTCGTTTCGTTTTGTTTCGTTTCGTTTCGATCTGTTTCGTTTCGTTTCGATTTGTTTCGTTTTGTTTCGATTTGTTTCGTTTCGTTTCGATTTGTTTCGTTTCGTTTCGTTTCGTTTTTGTTTCGTTTCGCACTTTACAGGTACCCTTTAGATTGAGGGTTCAATGGCCGAAACGTGCATGTCTGGTCCATGCTGTAAATTTATCTGTTTGAAATAATAATATTGAATTTGAAGACGCTTAATATTTGTACCACTTGGAGGGTGTCACTGCTAGTGGACCAGGAGTCCCCGAGGGCACAAGTGGCCAAGTTCGATCAATCTCGGTTGATCGTTTCTTCAACACATTCGAATATTTATGTTATAAACATTTTTTTGAAGTTTCTAAAATGTGGATCCTGTAGCATCATATACCACACATCCTGCTACGTCTTTCGATAAATTTTTATACATAATGACTTTCAAACGTTTTGGCCATATTACATTGTTAAGATCGAGGATCACTGACGAGGGTTCACTACCCGAAACGCGCATGTCTGATCCATGCTTTAAATTTATCTGTTTTAACTGATGTTATTGAATTTGAAGACGTTTAACATTTGATACACAAACCTTACAAAACGAAAATATGTTGTGACTGTCGCCATCTTTAAAACAGTCGTTATTTACAATCGTTAGCCGGAATGTGAGCCACTCGAAGAAAAATGTAAATCGAGGGTGAATTTTGAGTCAATAAATAAACTTTTAGCGGACAACAATGTTTTCAGCTACATGCTGATTCATGTCGCCTGTTTTTCTTTCAAACTTAGTATAAATTTAATTCAGCGAAGGATTAAGGTGTCATTGAAATTTCTTAGTCTGACAGAATCTTAGTTTCTTTAATATAAAGTGTAATTATTACTTCTTTCAAGGTCTGTCGTCTGAAAGAAGCTTTGTTCTGGCCCTTTATCAATTTCACACATAATTTATTTTGATATTTCATCCAAACTATCATGGAAATAAAGGGAGGTTCACATCCTAGCACCATCCATTCAATGATACTTTGGTCATAATAACAAATATGGATAATGACCATATCCCTGTATACAGCACAAAATCGATAATTCAGAAAATCAGAAACCGATGGCATACAAAATCAGGATAAAACAGGAACCAACGCAAACAAACAAAAACCTCCACCATATGAAAAGAAGCGAACTCCCGATTCTATCTATTTTACTGAATTCTATCTATTTTATTGAATGGACCCTACATTTCTGTAAAGAAGGTAATGGGATAGAGAACTTTCATCATATTATTCAATTCAATTTAAGTGCTTTAATTCAATCCCCTTCTCTATCTATTCATATATGTTCTTCTAGACCGCTGGTTAGCTAGACAAGTTGGAGGATTGTAAGCACGTAATTTGGATAACCACACCATTTGCTACGATTATGGCAGATGAACTTGGCCGGTTGCTTATTGGTCTCGTTGGTTTATGTGTAGTATTTTTGTTTAATGTGTTGATGTCGTCTTTGGTGCATTGAGTTTCTGTCCCTATAGTGTATGCTGTTGTTCTTGTCCACTCGTTTTAGTATTTTAGTTTTTTGTTTTGTTTTTGCTGTTGGTGCTGCTGCAACAGAGACCTGTTTGGAGATCCGTCTTTTCTTTTAATATTACGGAAGTATTCCGTTAAAATTTCAAATTACGAAAGAAAGTTAATAATTAAGCAATGAAAAAATATTAATCCTTTTTTGGTTCAGAGGAAATGTTTCCCGTATTTCGTGATAAATGGTCGTAAATTTCATCGTATCCGGTCACACTAGCGTAAAGTCCATTTTCACTTTTTACAAACTGTGCCGATATTACAGTTTCCTTTTGAAATGCCTGTGTACTTTCAGCTGTAGTATGAAGTTTTTGAATAATATCGTTTGTCGACAGCGATCCTGAACAGTAAGGACAACATTTTTGTACTACATTTTGACGTTCCAGTGTGAAGTAGCCGTCGTTCTCAGTATTTTGGTGAGCCGGTGCCATAATGATTGTCGAATCCACGCTCTCAATTGTATCCTTAATATCATATTGTACAGCCTTGTGCTGATGTGTACCTTTCTCAAGAGTATAATACATTTCGGATTCTGATGGCGAGTTATCATTGGCTACTGCCAATGTCAAAGGAAGTTTCTTTTCGGTCATCGGGATTTCAGCTGTGACGGTCTCCATACTAACCTCAGCAATGGTGGAATACTCGGTGTCGTTCTCGTTGTATATTCTGTTGTGTACAGCGGAACTCCTTAAATTTGAAACGTGAAATAAGTTCAGAACATTTGGAATATCCTTCATATGATAGGTGTTTAAGATGTTTTAGAAACAGATTCTCAATATTCTAATGTATAGATAGCTTGAAACTATGAAAAAGATGGAATCAATAATAAACTTTCAATTTGTATGTAATTTACAAAATAATAAGCACCCTTACATATCTTTCGTAATATAACAGGTCAAAAACACATAATATATATCTTTCACCACTCATACTTTCAAAATAGATTCAATCAGGAGACGTTTACTATCCCCGGGCACCTGGTCGCACTTGAATGAATCTTATTCGTTCCGAGGTTCGCTACCGTTCCTGTGGAAAATCTTATGATTTTGCCTTGCCTCCTCGACTTTGAGACTGAATAACTGATGGGTACTTCTTTAATGTTTATCCTTTCTTTCCTTATCTTTGGCTGATTTAGGGATCGCCAAATGTCCGCCATCGCACCTGTTGGCGCTTGATTGCCTTATGACAAGGCATTGTTTGACGGACCATTGCAAAATCCCGCTGGCAGGTGCAATGTTGAGCAATTGGCGATCCCTAAATTGAAACAGGGTTGAAACAGTTCATGTATCTACTGGTATTTGCACATGTAGAAAGAAAGCGTTGAAGAGACTTGAGCACACATAGTCAGGATAAACGCACTTTATGCAATTTAGGCGAAAAAGATCACATTATCGAGTTGCCCTTGTCACACCTATATGATCGTGAATTGGCATTCGTAGTAAGACCGTTAAAATTGGCCAAACCGTGACATGAACCTAGTTTGGACGCGCATAACGTATTGGGGACTGACTAACTGATATCCTTTGAAAGCATAATACAGACACCGACAAACGTGACCGTACGCCGAGCCACCACTACCCTATTCACTGTGGCATGTCACGTTATACGGAAGTGATATGTTCCACGAGAAACCCCTTTGATTAAACCAATCTACTTCATATGAATTTACTTTAGGCCTATCATATGGCCATTATCATTAATAATATGATGGTAATCTATTCTGGTTAAGAATAGACGTGTATTCGGAAAACACTTAAACATATTTTTTTTAATCATCACCACATGATATGATATGGTGCACGGACAGATACAAATTTTTCTGCTTAAGTATTCTCCAAATATGCGTATAGTTTTGACCAGAATTACATGTACTTCCATCATATAATTGATAATAATGACCATATAATAGGCCTAAAACAAATATAAAGTAGATTTAGATAGTATATAGACATAGCTTTATAGACAGATTTAGACATAGACAGCTTTAGACAGTATTTAGTCGAACACGATTTCCGTGGAACATATCATTTGCGTATCACGTGATACACCACAGCGCTATTTAACTTTTCAAAGCTCAGGTTGCGGACGCACTAATGACAAAATGTGATATAGGCACTTGAGAACAATATTGAATGTAGTATGGCTTTCACAAACGCAAGTTAAACGTGCATGTCTGGTCCATGTTGCCAATTTATCTGTTTCTTAAATGACGCTATTCAATTTGAAGACTTTTATATTATTCGTATTACCAATGACTTGCTCAAGTCCTTATGGTACGAGCAAAACTGAAAAAGGAATTTAACACTACAATTGTACGTTCCTCGAGACCTATGGGCAATCGGAAAAATGGGAGGGCTGTACGCACTTAACACCGTCTGGTACAAGCCTGGCAGATGGCCGTCCTAAGTCGATTCGTCTCATTGGTTTATATGTAGTCATTTGTGTTTAATATTTCTATGTGATCTAGCGTTTCTTGTACATTTTGCGTCTCTGCTGTGTGTTTTTTAGCATTGGGTGTTTTGGGGTTTTGCTGTAGGTGCTGGAATCGAATGGTGTCGGAGATCCCCTTCTTACTATCAGATTGTTTCATATTCCCTTAACATGTGCAAGAATTTGCATTACATCCGAGTTCTTATATCTATCTCGTAACCTTTAAACACGACATTAGTTGAAATAATTTTAAATACACTACACTCTTTTTCACGATTACTTACTTTTCATGGTGTTTTCTCTTTTTTATCTTTATGACGATAACTATAATTGCTATGATAACTAGGAAGATGAAACCAACTGTAATTAGGGTATTACGAAGACTGTTTTCTCCAAAAGTGCTGAAATTGTCTATTTCTGGATAAATATTCCTCTTTGAAATGGATTGTGTCACATTTTCATAAGGATGATCAATTTTGCTCATGTTGTTTATTACTTGGAGTGGAGTTTTCATTCTGTTTGTTTGTTCGTCAGGCTGCCTGGATGTTGTAAGGGTATCATCTTCTAATTCACCTTTTGGAGGAGATCATATCTTTTAATACTTCACGCTTAATGTGCACAAACAACAAAAGAGAAATAAAAATAAAAAAAAAAAACAATAAAAAAAATAATTGAAATGAATATTATATTTGTCTTTCTAGTACATGAAGGATTAAATTGTACTTTATCCTATGAAGCGGAGAAACCATGAAAAAAGTATTGATTGAAAAAATAATGTGTTTAGAATTGAATCATTTAAATAAATCCTTCCAAAAGGAAATATCAAATTTCAGAAAATAACGTCTCAGTGAATACAAAATAAAAAGTGTACCTTTATCGTATTCAATAAATAGGCTACTGTTACAGCACCCCGCCTTTAGAAAAACAGATATTGGATTTCCGTTTTTCCAATGATTTCAAACTGCTGGAATTTAGGTTTTGAGCATCCTGGCAAAATATTGATATCAATAACATCGATGGCATCTTGGATTTCACATTTGCAATCGATACACTGAACTTCCTTAAACGTCATATTAGTTGAAATATAATAAATGTCAAAGGGCGAGAAATGGTATGTAGCCCATTTGCATGGTAAAAACAAATAATTTCACACTTACATGACGTTAGCTAAGCATTTATTTAATCCAGGAGTCACATGTTTCCTAAGGAAGTGCATACACTTAAAATATATATTCAGCGTGTTATGTTAATGGGATCTCCGATTAGCCTCTATTTATTGCATAAGAGAATATAAGCACTTTTAATGGGACATATGTATAGATGAAAATTACGTACTTACATGTACATGTGATACAATTTTTAGAAATTTGAAAATTACCAAACATATTACAAAATTGTTTCATTCCACATGTTATGAATCATCAGATCAATTTTAAACGTTATCATTTTTTCGGTTGAAATGCTGATGGAACGGTGCTATGATACGCATCTCTATAAACAAAAGGTACCACACAATACTAAGAATGTATATGTAAGGATGCATTTATAAGATAAATGGGTCCATCATTTCCCATAACGTTACACACAGAATACATAATAGGATATCACTATATTTCGCTGATAATCAAAATGTTTTTTTTTTCCGATTATCAAAATCCGACGACAGACAAAATAGTAATATATTGAACAAATATGAAAGAAGGGAGGGGATCACCAACAAGACCCTATTGCAGCAAAACACCAAAACATCCGATGCGAAACACAAAGACGAGCATACAAAGAGACGAAAAAGAGACATACGACATATAAACATCAAACACAAAAGACTACACATAAACCAACGAGACCAATGGGTAACCGGTGCCGACTTTGGACGGCCATTTGCCACACATGTAGCAAATGGTGTGGTTATCCTGAATTACGTGCGCACACTCCTTCCACTTCCGGTTACCAAAAAGTCTCGAAGAACGCACAAGTATAGTGTAAAACAACCTCCTCACTGTAAGATGACCACACAAACAAGACAGCACTACACAGAGGCCCAAGCAGCACAGATGAATATTCTTGAAATTTCTTAAACGTGGGTCCTGTAGAATCATATCCCACCCATTCTGCTACGTCTTTTGGTACATTTTTTGGAAATAATAATTTTCATACTTTTTGGCCATATTACATTATTTAGACTTAGGATCACTGACGAGGGTTAAGTGCCCGAAACGTGCATGTCTGGTCCATGCTGGAAATTTATCAGGTCTTAAATGATGCTATTGAATTTGAAGACGTTTAACATGTAAATGAATATAAAACGTCCGTGCTCTGGCGGCTGTAGCGAGCTCTTGTATGTTATCAACCGACTGACATTCAGAGGTGACAGGTGGTTTGTACATGACCCGTCATTGATTCCCGTCGTCACAGTCAGTTAGAGTGCAAGTTTAAGACTGCGCTGGTACAGTGTGTTTCATCGGCCACTGTGTTATGCTGTCTGTTTGTATGGTCACCTTATAGTGAGGAGGTTTAATAGGTTCTATTATGATCTACTGAGTGAGACAAATTTACACTCGTGACGGAAAGTTCATCTTTTCCCAAATTGGAGCGTGTCGGAACGAGGGAAAAGATGAAAAACTTCATTCACGGTTGTAAATTTTGCTGTTGCATGTTGTCACCCGACTAACATTCAGAGGGGACAGGCTGTCGGAGCCCTGTCTTCTCTGAAGAGGTTTGGAAATGGCCCGTCATAGATTCCCGTCGCCACAGTCAGTTAGAGTGCAAGTCTTAAGACTGCGCTGGTACAAGTACCAAGCCTACGGTCCGTCTGGTGATATTAGGGTCATCAAAGACACAAAGGCATTATGATTATGTACAAATATCTAGTAGACAACCTTCAAGTGAAATATATTTTTGCCGGGATGTTTATACATTGGATTTTAATACCACACCTTGTTTTCGTGAACGAAGATGTTTTCAACTAGAAAAACATTATAACGTAGTCTGTAATTATTAAAATAATTTCGTATTGGATTCTTCATAAACTTAATTTGTAAATGTTAATCGAGAGATATTCCAAATTTCGCACGCCTTCTGTTTTTATATCCATTTACATATCCATCTGTGTGTTTCATCGGTCACTGTGTTATGCTGTCTGTTTGTATGGTCACCTTATAGTGAGGAGATTTAATAGGTTCTTTTATGATCTACTGAGTTAGACAATTTACACTCGTGACGGAAAGTTCATCTTTTCCCAAATTGGAGCGTGTCGGAACGAGGGAAAAGATGAAAAACTTCATTCACGGGTGTAAATTTTGCTCTTGCATGTTGTCACCCGACTGACATTCAGAGGGGACAGGCGGTTGGAGCCCTGTCTTCTCTGAAGAGGTTTGGAAATGGCCCGTCATGGATTCCCGTCGTCGCAGTCAGTTAGAGTGCAAGTCTTAAGACTGCGCTGGTACAAGTACCAAGTCTACGGTCCGTCTGATGACATTAGGGTCATCAAAGACACAAAGGCATTATGATTATGTACAAATATCTGGTAGACAACCTTCAAGTGAAATATATTTCTGTCTGGATGTTTGATACATTGGATTTTAATACCACACCTTGTTTTCGTTAACGAAGATGTTTTCAACTAGAAAAACATTATAACGTAGTCTCTAATAACTGAAATAATTTCGTATTGGATTCTTCATAAATTTCATTTGTAAATGTTCATCGAGCGATATTCCAAATTTCACACACAAGCTGGATTTACAATGCATAAACAAGTACAATGTACTTAGAATATATGTCTGAGAAAGTAAAGTATGTCCTATTATTTTTTTTAAGTGAATACAGAATTAAAGAGGGGAACTCTAACATGAATAAGTAGCAGAACCAACATTTAAACCATTGGCTGATTTAGAGGGGGTGTGGGGCGCTGATGCCCCCAGCCAGGTTGTAAAAGTAAGGTATTTTTGGGGCCCAAGGATCTATATTCAGACCAAATTTCTGGAAGTTTTAATCGAATTTCCTCTCGCCATCCAACTTGATTTACAATAATTTCAATATCATTAGTTTAAGCATATTTTACTTCGGTAAACGAAATGGAATCGGGCAAAATTTTTACAACATTACTAACGTCCTCTCCATACATATCTTTTTTGTAATAAAATTCCTAAGCTAAACATGACCATTCCATGCAAAATTACAGCTATTGAGATGTGGGATTGTATGGTGTATAAAGCTCCCTTCGCTTGCCAGATATATGACAAATATGGATAATGACCATATCCCTGTATACAGCAAGGCATACAAAATCAGGATAAAACAGGAACCAAAGCAAATGAACAAAAACCTCCACCACATGAAAAGAAGCGAATTTCTCTTTCACGTAGCTCTTCTGTTCTGTCGTAGGAACAATGGCAGAGGTGGGGTAGGAGAATTTCATTTCAATTTCAATTCAACATGTGAATCTAGTCCTGAGATATTGGACGGACGCCCTTAGATTTTGTTATTTTTCTTAGTACAAGGAGCATAACTCTGTCAATTTTGATTTTGGACCCGAATTTGAATTTGACGTAGATATTCATTTGATATATCTCTATACCAAATTTCATTTAAATATGAGAAGTCGCTAGAAAGATCCTTAAATTTTGGTAATATTTCTAAGTTAAAGGGGCATTACTCTGTCAATTTGTTTTGATCAGAACCAAATATGATCTCGATCTAGATTTTTATTTGATGCATCTGTATACCAAATTTTATTTCAATATATGCATCCATTCAAGAACAGATGAGCGTAACGACATAACGATCGACAGACCGCCACACAGCGACAGATCGCTCATTGACTGCGGTATGATAGCCTGGAACAAGAAAATTATCAAAAATTATTGTAAAAAGCGTCAACATGAATAAATTGGTTGAAGAAATTACACTTTAATTGAAAAAATACAATTCCATCAATCGCAAAATCTGCCAACCAATAATTTCTTGTGGAATCTACTATTACGAAATGTTATCAGAAAAAATGTCCACAAGAAATATAGGAGAGTTAGATCTTTGGACGTTACATGAATGCAGTGCTAAAATAAGTTTTTGAGTGACACCTAAAATGAATTTCTATTTTGCAAAAGCTTCTATGAAGATTCAAAGAATACAATCAATAAAAGCATTCTGTAAAGAATCCGCATTTAGACGATATAAGGTGCGCGGGAGAGTAAGCATCTCCTGTCTCCCAGCTACATCTGTCACTTAGGCCTCGTAGAAGAAACTAAATCCGGTAAATATTTAAATTCGATGTTTTGGATGGTTCTAACCTAAGCTATCTTCCATTATAGCGGAAATCGAGGTATTTTAATGTTTTATGTTTCCATTGTATCGTTCAAAAACTTTTTGACATTTTAGATCAGATTGTTTAGAATTTCGCTTTATATACACTGTTTGGTTTCTCTCTCTTTCGGCTCCACCATCCCTGATGATTAATTGAATGTTGAAATGTGCATATATTGAGCACTTATAATGACATAATGTATATTTCAATATGATTATTCACTTAGAACCATTTTGCACTGACAATAATGTAAAAATTTGTGTTCCGGTTTACTATCACGATAACGGAAACAAGTCCTATACAGAGTAAACTAATTTCTGAGTACCAAAAGTAACTATCGATCCCAAATTTTAACTTGTCAATCGAGCAGCGTGCATATGCACAAGTCATCTGCATCATAAAAATAAAATCAATGCAATTGAACGTACCGGTGTGACGATTGCTGTGTTCTCACTGTTGTGAGGTTGGAAGAAATTTTCAAATATATAAAGGTTGTACTCACTGTTGAAATAAACTTCGAGTTAATTTCATAATCTAGGGTTAACAAATCAGAAATCAGGTAGATTTTATAAGATAAGATAAAAAAAACCAGAAACGATGTATTTTTTTTTTACATATTTTATTGCTACATGTGTTTCGGCCGTATCAAAGGCCTCTTCAGGCAATAATTTGCGAAACAATGTATTCGTACATATAATATGTTGATGAAAAAACAAGATAAATAAATAAGATTAAGTACTATGCACTCCTTGGTAACGTATGCTTTCTTCAAGGGAAAAGTAAATAATGTCGAAGGGTTCCAACTCTCTACCTTCTTGAAGAAAATTCCAAATCAATTTACATGCACCAGACACGTGTTTCGAATATTAAATTCTCATCAGTGATGCTTTGGGTAAATTCTCATCAGTGATGCTTTGGGTAAATTCTCATCAGTGATGCTTTGCTTTGATGTAAATAAACGATACTATCAGTAAATTGGTCAAGTGAACATGTTATAAGGAATGTGGGCATAAACAATCAAGTTCTCTTTAACATAGGTCTTAATCTATCAAAAAAAATTCTGCTCTTTAATTGTAATCATAGATTAATCATCTGTTTGATAAATTGGCATAACTTTAAAATTTCCTTTACTACATTTGATACAAAAAGAATCCTATTTTTAGAGAGTTTAATATTACTTTTATGAAGGGAAATACTTTTATTTAACTGTTTGGTAGAACCTATGCATTCTTCTTTGCATTTATCACATTGTATATAAGACATAAAAATTTCTCTTAATTTCAAAATAAGTATCTGCATTCTTAAACTTAGAATACGTTCCTTTAATTAAGATAGCACAAATCTTACACCTTTTGTTTTTACATATACACTGTGTAGCATCACGTGACTTTAGTTGGTGAAACCATGAATGAATAAAAAGCTCAGTTTGAGGAAAGAAAACAGAAACTGCAATAATTGCCTTGATTAAATGTTATCTTTTCATAACCTTTATCCTTGTCTAAACTGGTACTTTTACTATGATGGAATCGTTAGTAAGTAAAACGCCGTTGTTTTTACAAACATTATGACAAAAGCTGTAGATATTTTCGTGGAAACCACCACAACATTGTGTTTAACATATTTCGACCACGACGTTCCTTTTGTCAGAATGTTTGTAAAAACTACAATGGTTTCAAGATTGACAAACAAAGAATTATCAAAATATCATCTTTTACAAGGATATTGGCTATGAAAAGATAAAATTGAATCAAAACAATCATCACAGTACCTGTTTTCTTTCCATCAAACGAGTGGTATGTCTCCATTTTGTGTTCGTGGTTTCACCAACTTAAGTCACGTGATGCTACCCAGTGATATAGAAACACCTTGAGTAATAATATTGTTTTCTCCTTCAACACTTGTGAGTACCTGTTTTAGATGTTTTGTTTGCCTTTTGCTTTTAATTAGTTTTGTCTCAGTTAGTATATTTTCTTGCTTTTCGCTAATCTGTAATTGGTTTAGATTTTTTGTATGCGAAAATGTATATTAAAATTTTGTAATCAGCACAATTTTTTTTCAAAAAAGACAATTTTATTTAAGGATTAACATTATCAATTTTGCAATTTATTGAGATATGATATGGTTTGAGGCGGCGCACACACGCGAATAAAAAGTGTGCACCGCCTCAAACCATATTATATCTCAATAAATTGCAAAATTGTTAAAGTTAATCCTTATAATTCAATCAAATATTAGAAAAAACTTCGATTAACTTCTCTTCCTGTTTAATTTAAAACAATTTTAAACTAAAAATAAAATTATAACAACAAGAGCGGAGGATAGTATCCGCTCAGATGGTTGCTTTTAGCAACCGCCTACGAGAGTGTTCTGGTCAGAAACGAATTTAAAAGGGGAAATATTCCTACCTTAGTCCCATTTCTATATCCAACTGTCTTGCGTCGCAGACCCTCCGAAAAGAGGGTTGACTTTCATATAATAGGGAAAATATGGGTTGTACACACTAACTCAACGGAAACAGGTCACCATTTTGTTTTGAATTGTTTTTTTTTAGAATCTGGTTTCGGCCTTTGTGACTGATTTTTATTCACTGATTGATCATGTATTTAAAATCCTTACTTAATAAAATTTCTTATTATTAAAAATAAACTATAAGGTTAAATTTGATTAACACTTCTGCTTTATCTAAAACGCAAAAGTCAGTATCATTTACTAACTTCCAATCTACCTTATAATGAATCGTAACGCTATCAGGATGATATTAATTACTGAAAGTCAAGCATTCAGGGACTCGGTGTAAACATTCGCAAAAAATCGTTCTGCTCCAGGAAACACATGACCCACGTCTAATACTGGATCTGTTGTTTCTCTACGTTGACTAATAAGTTCTAGGTACTCATGGCCTGTATCATCTGTTTCGTCGTAACGATGATAAGCTAGGACCTGATATACATGGCTGGTTTCATCAACTGTAACATTTTGCACATCAGTTCCTCTCATTGTTGAGTAGCGATTTTCGTTTTGAGCGTTGGCTTCCAGCTAACGAAAATAAAGAATGGATGAAACTTTAGCTATGTCAGAAAAATATGTGTCTGAAAATAACTTCGGCAATTAATTATGTTATGTACCACTGATGAGGATTTACTATCCTAAACACGTGTCTGGTACATTGAAATTGGTTTGAAATTTCCTTTAAGAAAGTAAAGAGTTTGAACACTTCCAATATTGAGAAGAAGATGTATTATAAGTTTTGCCTACGTCAACATTTATAACAGTTAAAGAAGATCCTGACGATAATCTCAACAGCACTTTCAATGAAGCACCAAAATGAGCATATTAACTCATTCTGTGATTTATGAACTCCATCCATGAACTGAGAAATATTTATACTAGCATATCGTATGAGTTCAGATTGATGGTAATCAGGAAACAATCAGGGAACATCGCCACTCCGCCAAGAAAAATGTCAACAATTTCATTTCTTTTTTCATATACTTTTGTGTGACGTTTACGATTTACATTTTTAATATTTCGATACCGAGGCCAAAAATGGTAAATCGAAGTCATATTTGCTACCTTTCTTAAAGGTTAACTCCGGCAGGAAAATCAATTAGATTGTTTATTATGTGATCAAGATTCAAATTCATCTAATTACAGGCTTAGTTATTTTTAAATTCTTTATTATCAACAAAATTAAAAAAAGAAACGATATTCTTATAATAATCATTACATAGTCTATTTTCATTCCCACTCTCATTTGCTGAGCACGCGGCGAACAATTGTCAAATCATATTGACCTGATGCGATTTCATTAAAACACTATCGCGAGAAATCTTGCTTCCGGTTCACCGTTTAATATTGAAAACACTTTTCATCAAGTGTTCAACATATATGAATACAAATGGAAAGGTAACATGAAGAATACAATACTTTAGCTATTTGTGATGTTTCCTTACTTGAGTCACATAGTTGTTTCCAGAGGAACCTGTCTTGTCCCTAAAACAAAAACAAAAAAAATATTCAAAAGATAAAGAATATTCACGAAAAAAGAAATGTGCGAATACGTAATTGCTAAGCAAAGTTGAATTTTTAAAGAAAGGAGGGGATAACCAACAACACTCGGTTGCAGCACCCACAGCAAAATCCCAACACACCCAATGCAAAACACATAGCAGACAGAAAGATCCGCAAAAGGTACACAAATGTACAAGGAACGCCAAATCACATAGAAACATCAAACACAAATAACTTCACATAAACCAACGAGACCAATGAACAATCGGTGCCGACTTAGGACGACCATTTTCCACTAAAGTAGCAGACAGTATCGTTATCCGGATTACGTGCGCACAGCCCTTCAACTTTTTCTTTATCCAGAGGTCTCGAAGAATGCACAAAATTTGTGTAAAATAACCTCCTCACTGTAAGGTGACCATTCAAACAGACAGCATGACGCAGGGGTCCATGAAACACACATATGGATTTGTAAATGGATAAGACAGAAGGCGTGCGAAATATAGTCCGTGCTCTGACGGCTGTGGCGAGCTCATACATGTTATGACCCGAGGAGTCCGACTGAGATTCAGAGAGGACGGGTAGTCAGGGTCCTGTCTTCTCTAAAGTGCTTTGGACAGGGCCCGTCATGGAGTGTACATTCATCACAACAAGGACATCCCCACAAATGAGTTAAAGAAGATCCTGACGATAATCTCAACAGCACTCACAATAGAGCACCAAATCGAGCATCGACGGACCCCTAGCAAGCTAGAGGTGGGACCAGGTGCCCGGGAGGAGTAAGCATCCCCTGTTGGCTAGCCGCACCCGCCGTCGATGATCATGCAGGAAAATGAAAACATATAAACAACATGAAGTTCTATATATCATGAACATCTAGTGCTCTATTTTCGACATTTGATATCCGACATGCTACTGTCGGACGGTTCTTGAGACAATTCAGTAAACACATACACCACCGAAATGTTTTTATAGACTATCGCCAGATGTATTTTACTCCACTGATATTTTATATTGGGAAGAGAAAATTACTCAGCAAAGTACTTGACCATTCTATGTTCTTATACTCATTGACTGTGAAAATAGACGTTAATGACGGATGATCTGCAAGGCTCGAATGAACGTAAACATATCGGGCCAATCGGTTCGTTGCTGCAGTATTGAAGCAAAGTATAACAAAACAATTATTGACTGGGAATTCGGGCAATATATGATTTGTTGGACCTTCAGACAAAATATAGCCTTCGGCCTCGGGTGTTATTTCATCTTCAGGTCTAACAAATCATATTTTACCATCATTCCCGGTCAATAATTGTATAAATTAACCTTGTCACAAATATTATTTTATAAAAGTTAATCTGATATTTGAATAAGTATGACAAATATGGACAATGACCATATCCCAATACACAGTACAATTGATAATTCAGAAAATCACAAACCGAAGGCATACAAAATCAGGATAAAACTAAAACTAAAGCAAACAAACGAAATCCTCCACCACATAGTGAAAATAGATTAATAAAAATAAAGCACGTACATTTAACAGCGCCAAATTTGATTTGACAATAAATTCCGTTCTTGTACGTTTCTTATTTAGATAGTTTTGTCCTTCGAGTTTTTTTTTTTTTGCCCAGGAAATAAATTGTATTACAATTAAAAAGTCAATAAATTATTTTTCTTTGACATCTTTCAAAATTAATATACGAGAAATTGTTGTTGTTTCAAATGGATTGCCCATTTTCAATTTATTTATTTATGTGGATTCTAAGAAAGGAGGGGATCTCCAACAACACTAGGTTGCAGCACCCACAGCAAAATCCAAAAACACCCATACAAAAAATACAGAACAGACACACACAGAAAGAGACGCAAAAGGGACAAGAAAGGAGGGAATCTCCAACAACACTAGGTTGCAGCACCCACAGCAAAATCCCAAAACACCCATGCAAAAAACACAGAACAGATACCCACAGAAAGAGACGCAAAAGGGACAAGGAACACCAACTCATCATAGAAACATGAAACATAAAAGACTACACATAAAGCAACGAGACCAATGGGCAACCGGTGCCGACTTAGGACGGCCATCTGCCATGTAAATAGCAGACGGTGTGGTTATCCTGGATTACGTGCGCACAACCCTCCCACTATTCCGATTTCCCAGAGGTCTCGAAGAACGCACAATTATGGTGTAAAACAACCTCCTCACTGTTAGGTGACCACACACAAACAAGACCGCAAAACACAGGGGTCCAAGCAACACAGATGAATATGTAAATGGATATAAAAAGAGGACGTGCGTAATACAGTCCGTGCTCTGCCGGCTGTAGCGAGCTCATATATGTTATCACCCGAGGAGTCCGACTGACATTCAGAGAGGACAGGTGGTCGGGGCCCTGTCTTCTCTAAAGAGGTTTGGACAGGGCCCGTCATGGAGTCCCGTCTTCACAGTCAGTCAGAGTGCAAGTTTTAAGAATGTGCCGGTACAAGACTGTAGATTGGTCAAGTATCAAGCTTAGTGTCCGTCTGGTGACATTAGGATCATATCTACGGTATAAAAGGCGTTTGCATTTTTGATAGTGATGTTGTCTATCTTTGATCCTTCTTATCTTGTTAGTTATGTCACCATAAAATGCAGGTTGTGAAATGCCCAGAGTAATATACTCTGTTGCCTGTATTGGTCCGAATTTCAGAAGAAGTTGACAATTATTTTTGTAAAATTTCCAGAAAGTATTTACTAGTTTGTGAAAGCAAAAACCTTGTAAATTTCTACTATGTAAATCCAAAACATCAGTACATGCTCTAGCATACCGGATGAGCTGTGAAATATAGATACCATAGGACGGTAATCTAGGAACATCACCGTCAGGCCAGAGGAAATTTACTATGTTAAATCCAAAATCATCTCTTTTGTCATACACACTTGATGAATCTCTCCATTAACAATTTTGATATTTAGGTTAAAAATGGTGTTTCTGTACAATAATAAAATAAAGGATGGTGAAAAAATTTGCTAAATAATTGTTTCTTTAAGAATAGTGGCTGCATGTTGCAAAATATAGTGAATTTCGTTACATGTAATCACACTATATTTTTCAACGTACATCCACTATCTCATGTTTTAAAGACGCATATGATTACGACACTGTATAAAATATTCCGCGAATAACAACATTTCTTTCGAGAATTCGTTGATAATTGAAAATTTTGTAAAGGCGGTAGCGCCTGCAATTAAATTAAGATTATATGAGGAATATAACAATGCATAGCTGTCTTACATGCTACAATGAAGGCTTATGCATTGTTATATCGAAACCTCTGTTTCCGAAATATAACTGTACATGTATTACCACTATTAAAATGTTCGTTTCAGCTCTAAAATTACTATATGATTACTTTTGTTCATGCTTTTTAAATCCACTGGAAATATTTATAATTGTATCTTTTTATTTATTTTAAAATTTATTAAACTAAACGCAACGACATCATTGCGTTATATTCATCGCGGATTTTGTAAACAATTACACCCTTCATTGACGGAAGAGTTACTTTACGACTTACTACCAAACCTACGACTTACGACTTACGATCTCTTTTGTAAAACGGTCCTAAGAAAAGTCGTAAGTTATGAAAGTTACGACTTAGGATTTACGACTTACGATATCTTTGTGAAGCGATCGCCAGATTTATATGGAGGGAATCGTGATAATTCTAAAATGCACCGCGCCACAATTTTGGTAGTTGTAGAGAATTCATCTTTATAAAACAGAATTTGATGTTACATAATACCTGCATTTCCATACGTATGCTAGTAAGAGAGTGATAAAAAACACTACGCCTACTGCGGAAAACAGAGTGGCGTAGAAGGAGTTTCTGTAATTGATTGTTCCTGGTGTGACATCGCTGTTTCCCTCACGATTTAATGTATTTGATGAAAATCTCTGCATACCCTCATGTAAGTCTACTTTTATTTCCGGTAGATCTGTTTTTAATTGGACGCTGTCTGCAAAATAAAAAAAATGTATGTAACATAAAAGAAAAAAATGTATGTAACATAAAAGAAAAAAATGTATGTAACATAAAAGAAAAAAAAATGTATGTAACATAAAATAAAAAAATGCATGTAACATAAAAGAAGAAAAAAACGTTTTAAGTTTGTTAGGGTTTGTCCAATTTTTCTTTCCATTTGAGAATGTTCTGTTTCAAAAGTCAAGAGTTAGTGGATTTATTATTCCGCGTGGGATCAAAACGTATGGTGTTGTGGTTCCTTTGGGAGATTTTTGATTGTTTTTCATCATTTATGTGATACTGCACAAAATTGACAATACGTTGCAGTATGCCAATGCCTAATTAGTAAGTTCATGTCGTTTATATATCTGAAAAGTCTATACTTTTTGCAAACACTTCAGTTCGTTAAAAGGAAAATTTTCTGTCGTCGACAAACTATTGAAATGTTTGCAAAAACTATGAACTTTTGATATACCTGGACGATATGGATTGGTTTATTAGACATTGCCCTACTGCAACGGCTCAATTGCTTTTCTTTTTGTAAAGTTTAATTTAGAAAATGAAAAAAAAACTAGAAAGGTTTCTTGTTGCGGTTGCAACAAGAGTGTCTCCCTCCTATACAATTTTTGGTTTGGAAAGATGAAGGACGTCACATTACAAGTATTTATATTATATATTTAAGTTTTCAAATAGCAGTAACATTAAATTTTCAAACCGATAATTGTGTGTGAGCAACCATTTGATTTGGGGGGGGGGGGGGGGGGGGGGGGGCAGGAATTCTATTGCCAGCGGGTAAAATTTTTTCAGCAATTTTCTGAGCAGGCCATTTTTTTCAGCCATTACCAGAGTCGGAGAAAAATTTTCGCCGGTTCTTCGGGCCGGATTTAAACAAATTGTCAAATGTTGTGAATGTCTGTGTAAGTTAAACTCCCCGCTGTTACAGAGTATGAGTTAATAACCGTTCCTTCAGATGTCTCTTTGCAATTAGCGAATTTCAGACAGATTGTATGATGTTTAAATAGAACCTTTTCTAGATTTTTGTGCCTATGCGTATTAGGTCTCTGGTAGATACAGCTATGTGAACAGTTTGTATTTATATTAATTAATTTTTTGACTTTAAATTGTCTGGCACAAAGGGCCAGCAAAAATTTCCATATCATGCAATGTATCCTTACTTTTGCATGGTCCGGGAAAAAAAATTGCCGGCCCTTTGGGCCGGAATATTTTTTTCAGCATTTTTCAGAGCCGGGATTTTTTTTTGCAAATTCTTCCTGCCCCCTTCCCCCATAAAAAAAGCGAGCTCGTAGCTGTAGAACCAATTTTCTTGAGAAGAGAAATGGTAATAACAAGTTACGTTCAATATATATATATAAATACCATGAGGTTCTCGCTGTGCAGGTTCAAATTTGGACCCCCCCCCCCTCCTTCCCTTTTTTCAAAGTTTATTTTGAATTTCCATCCTGGCGACATCGTTCAATATAAACAGAACTGTTTTCGAAAAACGAGGGGAGGGAAGAATGTTGGAGAAATTGTTCATCAATTTGTAAATAAACCAACCGAAAATTATGTTCGAACGTTTGCTAGAATTAGAAATTAAACTTGATGTTCAAAATATAGTTATTGAAGTTTAGAAACAGGTTTGTAGGTTAGAAATCGGAATCAAACTACCACTTTTTGTGTGTAAATTCTGGTTTGTAGCTGATCTCTTCTAAATTAATCAACTGTTTTAAAATCAAATTGTGTATATCGAAATGTATTTATGAAATGCATATTCATCATTGCCGTGAAATCGGAATTTGAAAATCTCAACACTGCTTTTCTCGAGTCGGACTCGGATTACCAATTTTAGTGTTGAGCGTGAAGGTGTATCGAAATACCCAACTCAAAATTTCGATGCTCATATCTTTTCAACAGTAAGAGATAGGAAAAATCAGAAAGACTAAATAAGACAGATATATTGTTAAAAAATAATAATATTGAATCTTTTAGGAAACTTCATAAGCTTAATTTTTGTTTACTTTTATAAGCAAAAAAGTGTCTTCCTCCTTTGAACTTCTGAATTTGGAAATATGAAGGACGGTGAAGGACGTCATCGTAATAAATCGTTACAGTGTGCATCTAGCATTTCATATCTTGCATGGCTGTCGACTTTCAAAAAGAATGGAAATTGCAGATAGCAAAATACGAGATATTTAAGCTTACAAATAACAAAACATGAAATTTTCGGTCCTTTTGAGTAATTCGACGCTCCCGTCAAATATTTGAATCTACTAAAAAACATGATGAAAAAAATAACAGAGACCAAAAATAAAAAAGACCAATCTAGCTTTTACTCCAAACGTAACGTTGGAGAACTTTCATTGTCCTAGCTTACAGGGTTCTTGAGAAATCGCTGATCCAATTTTCCACGGTTACGAAAACAATAGGTCTTCCGACGGAAGTCGGAAGACCTGAAAATACCAAAACAACTATGTAAGGAATTTAACACCATATGTTTTGATCCCACGCTTTGACTATTGACAATGACCATATCTAATCATACATTCTGGATTACGATTGAATGACTGTCAACATCACGAAACATCTTTACCTGCTTTGTACATCAATATATAGATAATTTGACAACTTTTCACGTAACTGTAACGACGGGTTTTGCATACAAACAGGAGACGCTACTTCTCCCCGGGCACCTGATCTCACTCCGTATATGTAATATTGTTTATTTCGGTGTTCCAATGGAAATTCATATGATTATGCCTTAGCTTCTCGACTTTAAGACTGAAGAAGTGATGGGTGCTTCGTCGTTGTTATTACATTTATTCTATATTATTTTATTTTATCATAAAAGTGCGACGTTATCTCTAAAATGTGTGTGTCTCGGAACAAAAAAAAATTAAACCTTCACCTACCAGTATCTTTTTCTATCTGTGGTAAATACAAGACATCCAATGCACCATTGCAATCCTTGCTCCTTCTTCTTGTAGTTATATTACCATTCTTAAAAACTAATGTAAAGATTTTTGACGGAAGGTCAGAATAAAGATTCTGCTTTATTTCATCTTTCACCGCGCAAATCTGCCTGGCATGCGGAAGTTTGCAAATACAATTAACACATAGAACATTTCTAGATTGAGTTTCGAATTTATTGTTGCAAAACATGATAACTGTTTTTGAATCTGATATAACAGTATATGCATTTACAAAGAAATAATACATTTACGATGTTCTTATATAATATGATTTTCTATGCGCGTAACTATAACTTTCCGTGGAGTTTAGGAGACTCTTCTTTGAATTGCCTCTTATCACAAGATTTTTTAAGTGTAATATGTCAACAGGAAAACAATGCAAAATCGCCAGTTTTCCACACTAACTATTTTCAAAGTTTTTTCTCAAAAATTTAATTATAATATTTGGAAGGGACAAAGTTGTATCACATAAATAGGAAAGGACTAAGTGCGCTAACCCCTTATATCGGCCCTATAATTTCTACGAAAAATGCTTTTGATAATCGAACTATTAATTATCACTTTTTGCAATGTTGAATCTTTGAGAAAATACCGCGTCATATTTTTTAGCCCTCGTAGCATCACGCGCGTGGTGTACGACGTCATGTTCTGACGTCATTTGCCCTGCATGACGCAAAACAAAGGAAATTCATCATATTTTACATATACATCTTCAAAATTCATCTATGATCCAGATCTCCTCCACGATATCTTTTATGCAAATTTAAAGGCCGATCAGAAATTCATCGATTGGTACAAAAATTATTATGGGCTAGACCTGGATCAATACTTATTCTTTTAATTTCTATCGAAATGTCGGTCATTTGTTGATATTTTCCATGATTTCTTATATTTTTAAACGTCTTTAGCGATGTATTATTCAGTATAGGACTGTGAAATCAAAATATGCTTTCCTGGTTGGATTTACCATTCATTTTAAAACATTTTAAAAACTAGAATATTCTGGATATATGAACAAGTGAAACCATTCAGAAGTGAAACCAGGTGCCCGGGGATAAAGTCAGCGTCTCCCGTATGCACGCAACACCCGTTGCAACAGCTCCATAAAAACTTATCAAATTAGGTGATTGTCTCGATGTACATATTGATGTACATATCTGGTAAATATTTCTTGTATGGTGAGGATAACAACGAGTATATGTATTCGTATCTCCTGTACCTTTTTTTTTTAAAGAAATGTGTTGCAAATAAAAGGCCAGTATGTATTGAACTTTTGGTGTAGAATGGTAGTGAAGAGCGTGTCGAAAGACTTTATGCTGGTAGTATAATTGAAATTGGTGGTTTTTCAATTTTCCAATAGTTCCTTAGAATTCTTTAGGATCCACATTGGATTGATTCCGTTTCTGGAATATGTTGATGACAAATATGAATAATGACCATATCCCTGTATACAGCACAAAATCGATAATTCAGAAAATCAGAAACCGAAAGCATACAAAATCAGGATAAAACAGGAACCAAAGCGCACAAACAAAAACCTCCACCATATGAAAAGAAGCGAACTCCCGATATGGGAGTGAGACCAGGTGCTCAGGAAGAGTAAGCATCTCCTGCTTGCATGCAACACCCGCCGCTTCAATTCGGTAGAAATGTCACATCCGGTTACTTCCATTTCGGAAGACATAGAGTACAATCTTTGGTTGGATGGTTCAAATAGTCTATGAAAGAATACCATCCACCTTTCTGGAGAGTAGGACATCATAGTGTATGACGAGTTCCCCATATCGACCGTAGAACTTCCTCAGTGACGATGTAAGTCGGTCGAAAACATATCCCTGACTGAGAAGCTTATCTGAAAGACGCCTAGCTCTCAGAACAAAATCCGTATATTTGGTACTTGCTCTGGCATAGCGTATCAACTGAGATATGAACACACCGTAAGGTGGCGATGACGGGATGTTGCTACTCAGAAAGGGAAAGTTTGTAATGGTGAAATTGAAGTCGTCACGTTTGTCATAGAGTAAGGCGTTAATGTGACCATCAGTGTCGTGGGACAACATTATGTCCAAATAGGATGCTGAATTATTTGTCTCTGTAGTTTCTTTGACTTCAAGCTCTGAAGGATAGATACTGCTCAGATAATCCGCGAATTTTGGATTATTGATGGACAACACATCGTCTATGTATCTGTAAGTGCAGTCTCGCAGTATGTTAGAAGACCTTGCTTGATGCGAGTTAATCTTTTCGTAAGCAAAATGGATAGAGGTTTAGTGGAGCACCTAAGGACTTTACGTCCCTGCAGTTCGCAACGCGTTGCGTTCTCAAGACAGCAGTTCAAATAAGGTAAGAAAAAAGACACTGTCCGCATAATTCATCTATTGTATACTCCATAAAGGTATATGTGTATATGGTTTTCAAGAACGACGAAAAATGTGATGTTATGGTACTGCATATATTGTGATAGTGTGCATCTAGGGCTAGTCACAATAAAACATACGTGTTTGGTATGTTGCTGTTGGTGCTTCAACCGAGCTTTTCTGGAGATTCCCTCCTATCTTGTTTAAGGACAGGAAGAACCATATATTACGGCTAATCGACGCGAAAGATCGTAATACACATGTTACTTAGTTGTCACATATTCTTTATAGTGTAGTTAGTAAGTTGGTCGTAGTGAAAAATGTCACAATCTTACGACGTTATGCCTTTTTAAGGACTCCCAAGGACGTACTGGATGAACGTGTAGATGAGGTGTTATGGTCTATTGAATATTTCTTGTGTTTCATATTTTTTCATATTTCCATATGTTCGGAATGAGCGTGGATTAAACCTGAGAATGTGAGATTTCATGACATGCATTTTTCACACTCTTTGGCCATATTACATTGTTTGGATTGAGGATCACTGAATAGGGTTAAGTACCCGAAACGTGCATGTCTGGTCCATGCTGAAAATTGATCTGTTTTTAATGATGCTATTGAATTTGAAGACGTTTAACACATGTATGTCTGGAGCACCAACTTTGGAAAATCTTTATGTCAAGAATGATGCTCTCTTACGAACTCTTATAATCTGGAAGGTATGATGTATTTAAAGCATGGAGACAATAGTCCAAATGGCGAAAATAATGCCCCCCCCCCCCCCCCCAGTGAAACATACACTAATGAAAGGATAATGTAAAGCAAAGAAAACCTTCATTTAGAATACCGGAAACACATTAGCAACAATGTAAAGGTGTTCTTAGTGTTATTCAATTATTTTGGGGTTTTGCTGTTGGTGCTGATCCAAACAATCATTTTTTAAACAGACTTTTTGTGGCAAATTTTATTTCAAGTTAAATGAAATAATTGTAAACACGAATTCAAAGAGTTATGTTATTCAGCTTTATTCCACATTTATAAATAAAAATGTATAGAAATTTAAAGTATGTGTTTAATTAACTTGGGAATTAATGTCCCATTATTTACATTTTAGTTCAGGTTTATCCATGATTTCATCCATCTCCTTACAACTGAATAATCCGTAATTACCAAAATCATCTTCCTTGTCTCTACACGACCAAAGGCTGTCATAGTCATCATTATCGTCAGCCATGTTGTTATATACGCATGCTTCATCTTCTATCAATCTCACGTCATTATTTAAGGTATTATAAATTGGTAGATCACCTTCCCCAGTACTATCTTTATTAGTTTCCTTGTTAATTTCTTCGGTTTTTTCATTTTCGTTATCATCGTTTCTTTCCTTCTTGACTTCACCTATCTCTTGATAAGGAATTTCCATGTATACTTCTAAATTATTATCATTCTCTGTAGACGTCTGAGGCGGTCCTTCTAACAAATAGTACGCGCCGTCAGGTACTTCATTTGGGTCAACAAGACTCATCATTGATATTGTTTTATCTAATTTAATATCCACGATCTTATCTGTTTGCTTTTCAATGAGAAAGTATGCATTTCCGTCGCCGGTGTCAACCATTGAGTATTCGCTTTGAAGTGGTTCCTTTGCCTTAAATGATGTCAAGGGTTTGTCCTTAGGTTTATTGGGCGTACGTCCAAGGTCGGACGAAGAATCTTCTTCCTTTAGTGTCATTCTTTTCCTGTGTAAGTACAAAATGAGACTTATAAAAATATAAAAAGAAAATATCGCTAAGAAAGAGACACCTCCTCAGAAACATTAAAGTGATATTTTCCTTGTCGTGCATGTACAATTTACAGTCATTTCCTCATGACGAGTTTCTTTATGTCATCGTGCCTTATACATATAGTCTTATATGAAATATGGAATGTATGATTCTGCTCTCATTGCATCAGAAATTAACATAAAAATACTTTTAGCATGTTAACCGATTTACTTAAAAATCATTAATAGATTCTTTAAGCTTTTCGACTTTTTATCCTTTCGCTCTATACAACCATTACGTTACATGTAAAATAAAGGAGGGGTTGGTTGCAGAACTCTCGGCAAAGCGTCGAAACACCCAAAAGTAGATACATTGACAGGTACAATGAAAGACTAAATACGACATAGAAATATAAAACACAAACGACTACACATACTAGTAAATCAACGACACAAACTGGCAAATGGTCGGACTTAATATCACCGCGTGGTATCCTTATGGAGGTTTTTGATTTTTTTCCAATGCTTACAAATATGTTAATGCAATACACTGTTCTTAACCAAACCGTGTTGTATAAATTTACCACATTGAGTACGATGTGTTTTAACAGCGCCACCTAAAGTGCATTCCGTACTTCCACTTCGGAATTTGTTCATTCCGAGGTTCGCAACCGTTCCTGTGGAAAATATAATGATTTTGCCTTGCCTTCTCGACTATGAGACTGAATAACTGATGGGTACTTCTGTAATGACAAATATGGATAATGACCATATCCCATATATATAAATGTTTATTCCACTTGACTCTGGCGATCTGGAGATCGTTCATTAGAAAGAGTTGTCCTTCTTATTTCTGTCGTCTCTGTCTGTTGTTTTTTCTCCATTGATAGCGAAGTTATGTTTTATATTTAAAAAATAATTGTAAGCCTTTTGATTGCGAATTTGGAATCTGATTTTGGCTTTAATGTTTGACATGTATTCACTGATACCTTTTTATGTCACAATATTAAAGGTCGTTTAACAAACCTACCTGTTTTTGTTTCTTCTCAACCAAAGAAGGAAACTGATGATTAACACTAAAAGTATCACGGAGAGGACACCTGCAAGTCCATAGAACAAAATATTTCTATCCAAGGTAATGCCGCCGCTTCTACTTGGAGTGACCGGGATAAAGTCACCATTACTTGTTGTTGTTGTATTCTGCAGTTGTGTTCCTGTTTGACTTGATGTGATGGTTGTTCTCGTAGAGGTTGGCGTCAGTCGGGTGGAGGATGTTGATGTTGATGATAATGAGGATGATGGTTGTGTAGTACTATGAGTCGATCGAGTAGATGATGATGTTGAATATTCCGATGTTATAGTTGAGGTTAATCCAGCAACTGAGACAAAGAAGATTATAGAATACAAAATGATTGCATGATTTTAAATTTATGGTATTCATATACACTTAGTTTTTGAATGATTTTCTTTTTACATGATGTTCTTCTACAGCGTAAAAAGTTCGCCCCACGAATGTGTTGTTGATAAAAGAGCAACCCAGAATGGCCAGATATTAACGTTCAAATTTGGCGATTGATAGATCACCTAAATCAGTATATGAATTCAACGCGACGGGTGTTGCATGTAATCAATAGACGCTGACTCTCCCCGGGAAACTGGTCTCACTTCGGAATGTTGTTCATTCCGGGGTTCGCAACCGTTCAAATGGGAATTTTCACGATTTGGCATTGCCTTCTCGACTTTGAGACTGAATAACTATTAGGTACTTCTGTGACGTTTATTCAATAAAATATTATCTACTACTGTAATGTTTAAATAAAAAAGCAAAACTATTTACATGATTATCTAAGACGATATAACAGCACAAAAGCGATTTTGGGAGAAAAACAAAGGAGCATGTTCGGTAACAAGGAAAATCGGCCCTTATTTTAGAATGTTTTATTTAGATTTCGGTTGTATTTCGTATCAAGGAAGTTAAATGTATGGTTGTTTGAAATCCGAAACAAATATTTTAATTAACGCGCAGTACGCCGAAAGATATGGCTTCCAAATCTGCTTAAAGTCGTAAAACAATGAAAATCGTAAGAAATTGGCATAATTCTGGTCAAAATTGAGCATCAGCCCTCGGCAAAAATACTTTTCGTTAAAAAAGTTTAATAAATTTGTTTTAGCAGATGTTGGCGCTTAAGCTAATTCAAAGATTTATGCCAAAATATGGCGAGTTTCCTTCATTTTCCGTCATGTAGAGCAAATGACGTCAAAATGGACTATTCACATGCTTATGTAATTGAACAGTTGTATTGTATAAATTCTAACTTCATTTTATCTTTTTCCCCTTTGCAATGGTAAAAAAAAACAATCACTGTATATAAAAACGAGTTAAATAAATTAATTCTCTGAAACACTATGTGACTTACTGGGAACATAAGTCACCCTCAGCGTGGCATTGCAGCAGGAATCATGGCGTCGATATCCAAGAACGCGTCCCTCATATCCATAAAACGTCCAATACACAGATGAAAACGGTTCTGGACAGCCGCTTATGTCATTTATTCCAACAATAGACCGGGCGTCGTCGATGACGCAATCACACTCCTCACATCCTATGGTTCTCTGTCTGGAAGCCATTTTATAATGTTTGGGGAAAAGACTAAAATCTCAATTAAATAAATTCGATACAGTTACTTCTAAGATGGAAGGGTCATTGAATTATAATATTGGTGGCCATTCAGGAAGGATCTTGAGTAATAAGGTGACCAAACAGGATTGACTTTGATGTGTATGACACTGTATACATGTCACACAGTGCTGAAAGGATCTGTGGGACGGAAATGATCTATTAAGGGAGATCACTACCACACTTGTGTCTGCACGTTTTAACTTCTGCGTATTTAAATCAGAATGATTAATACGTGTATCCGTCTTTACTGTTTTACCTTTTAACTAAGAAATGGGTTCACAAGCACATAGTTTCTGACCTTCTTATTTCTGCCATTTAAGTTTTTATGGGATTTTGCAACGGAAATTTATTTAAATGATCATTTTTGTATGTTTCAATGAAAGAACAACCTGTATCTAGCTACTATTATGTACAATTTATAGTAATTCAAGTTATAAATGATTGTAAAAATCGATAAAACGTAAAATAAAATCATCATCATTTTATGATCTTTGCAGCTAAATTGACCGATATCCCAAGACCAATGTCTTGTAAAAAAATCAAGGTCATAGTACACCGATGTGTGAAAATGGTTTCCGGATGATAAAAGAGGGTGTATGTCACCTATGATCATGAAACTTGCCAGAAATGATTCCCATGAATCAAGGATGACTACCATTGATTTTGGGGTCCAAAGGTCAAAGTCATAGTAAACCGATGTTTGAACATGGTATCCGGATGATACAAGAGGGTGTATTGCACCTATGATCATGAAACTTGCCAGAAATGTTTCCCATGAATCAAGGATGACCCCTGTTGATTTTTGGGTAAAAAGGTCAGAGGTCAAGTTCATAGGACTCAGATTACTGAAAATGGTTTTCGGACCATATTAGAGCCTGTATCGCACCTTTGATCATGAAACTTTCCAGAAATATTTCTCATGAATCAAGGATGATCCCCTATTGATTTTGGGGTCAAAAGGTCAAGGTCACATGACTCTGATTATTAAAAATTGTTTCCGTACCATAGTAGAGTCTGTATAGCACCTATAATCATGAAACTTGCCAGAAATGCTTTCCATGAATCAAGGATGACCCCTATTGATTTTGATGTCAAAAGGACATAGGTCATGCTCATATTACTGATGATTGAAAATGGTTTCCGGATAATATTTGAGCCTGTATTGCATCTGAATATGAAATCTTCCGGAAATGTTTCCAATGAATCAAGGATGACCCTTAGTGATTTTGGCATCAAAAGGTCAAAGTCATAGAACTGAAGGTAATTGAAAATGGTTTTTGAATTATATCTGAATGTGTATCAACCTGAAACGTACCTGTGACATTTCCCATCTGTCGAGACCATTTAAGTTTGCAATTCGGCACTTTGCATCTTTGCATCCGTACAAACAACGTTTCATCGCTGGTTCCTCAAAATGTTCTACCAAATCTGTATCGATCTTACTCACCAAAGTTTTATCTGAAATAAAATCTGGGCTTCAAAAATATTGTTCGACAGTATATTCTCGCAGTGGTATCAACCAGATGTGGATTTTAAAGAATTCGAAGGAACTTTTAGAACATCTGAAATCCACTCATTTTAGTACAGTCCATTCGATCAAAGCCTTTGATTTTTCGACACTTTACACTACAATTCCACATTCTAAATTGAAAGAAAGACTCGCAAAAATTATAAGTAATGCGTTTACAAGTAAGAACGGTAATCGCAAATACAAATTTATTGTTGTAAACTATGACAAAACCTACTTTGTAAAAGAAAAGTCCGATTCTGAAAATAAGTACACTGAAACAGACATTATTCAGATGTTAAACTTTCTGATCGACAACATTTTTGTGGTGTTTGGAGGAAAGGTCTTCCAGCAAATTGTCGGAATTCCAATGGGGACCAATTGTGCCCCACTCCTTGCCGACATTTTCCTTTACTCGTACGAAGCTGAATTCATTCAATCTTTGGTCTCTGAAGGGAAAAGATACTTAGCTTCTGACTTCAACTTCATTTACAACTTGAGAGGGTTGTGCGCACGTAATCCAGGATAACCACACCATTTGCTACTTGCGTGACAGATGGCAGTCCAAAGTCGGCACCGGTTACCCATTGGTCTCGTCGGTTTATGTGTAGTCTTTTGTGTTTGATGTTTACATGTCGTGTGTCTCTTTTCCGTCTCGTGCTGTACTCGTCTTTTGTGTTTTTGCATCGGGTGTTTTGGTGTTTTACTGTTGATGCTGCAACGGGGTCTTGTTGGAGATCTCCTCCCTTCATTTTACAGATACATAGACGATGTGTTGTCCATCAATAATCCAAAATTCGCGGATTACCTGAGCAGTATCTATCCTTCGGAGCTTGAAGTCAAAGAACTACAGAGACAAATAATTCAGCATCCTATTTGGACATAATGTTGTCCTACGACACTGATGGTCACATGAACACCTCACTCTATGACAAACGTGACGACTTCAATTTCAGCATTACAAACTTTCCTTTTCTGAGTAGCAACATCCCTTCATCGCCTGCTTATGGTGTGTTCATATCTCAGTTGATACGCTATGCCAGAGCAAGTACCAAATATACGAATTTTGTTCTGAGAGCTAGGCGTCTTTCAGATAAGCTTCTCAATCAGGGATATGTTTGTGACCGACTAACATCGTCACTGAGGAAGTTCCACGGTCGATATGGGGAACTCGTCATACACTATCATGTCCCACTTTCCAGAATGGTGAATGATATTCTGTCATAGACCATTTGAACCATCCAACCAAAAATTGTACTCTATATCTTCAAAAATGGAAGTAACCGGATGTGACAGTTCTACCGAATTGAAGCGACGGGTGTTGCATGCAAGCAGGAGATGCTTACTCTTCCTGGGCACCTGGTTTCACTCTCATATCGGGAGTTCGCTTCTTTTCATATGGTGGAGGTTTTTGTTTGTTTGCTTTGGTTCCTGTTTTATCCTGATTTTGTATGCCTTCGGTTTCTGATCTTATGGGTTATTGATTTTGTGCTGTAAACAGGGATATGGTCATTATCCATATTTGTCATTTGATGCATTTTAAGCTTATTTCTGTGTCATATGATATTCAAAAAAACTTTTGTACTAACCTAGTAGCTATCCAAATTAGAAATATTGTAAAAAAAATGTGCCCTTTGATAAAAAAAAGTCTAGAAAATAATTATTTGCAGAAAAAAATAAATAAAGCTTTTCCCCATAGAGTTTAATGTATACTGTAAGGGCCAATAAGTCTTGAGGTTACTTTTTTTCAAAATCCAAATAAGTCGAAATTTTTCAAATGATTTTTTGTTTATACATGTAACTATGCTGTGAGTTTCAGGATTCCATAAATGTAATTCTTACCACAAACATGATGTAAGAAAATCAGTCAAAGAAAAATAACTCTTTTTAAAGTACATATACATTTGTAGCCCATACAATTTATTTTATGAAAAGTCCGACGTAATACGTTGAAATGTTCATAAGCATTTAGATATGTCAGTTAATCGAGTGAAAAATAAGAAAAGAAGATTGGACATTTAGGCCCCTTTAGTTCAATTTGTAAGCATAAGTAAAACTGAAAATGCACTGGATAACATCAAACCCAGACAATAGTGGAAAAAGAGCGAGTAAAAGATATATCTACAATCTCCCAGTCCAAAATATCTACAATTTAGCCTTTGACATTCATTTGAACGGATAGCGGCTGGGCTTTCGTAAGACTAAATCCTATGAGCAAAAACTTAAACTTTTACGACCCTAAATATCTGACCGAAAATACAACAAAGATGGTTGCGAAGTTTTACATGTTTTTAGGTAAAAGAAAGTAGGGCATTTCTCGGTTGCAGCAAAACAACCCATATCCATAGTTGACACGCACAGTAAGGCACGCAAAAGGGACAAGGAACACCAAAACAACACAGAAACATCGAACACAAAAGACCACACATAAATCAACGAGAGACAGTATTGGCAACTTGGGCCAACTTAGGATGGTCATCTGCTACGCTATTAGCAAATATTGTGGTTATCCGGATTACGTGCGCATAGCCCTTTCATTTTTATTACGGTTACCAAGAGGTCCGAAATATCTTGAAAAAAAAGTATGCCTTTGACGATCATTTGAACGGATAGTGGCTGGGTTTCTTCAGAAAACAAAGTAGGGGATCTCCATCAATATCCCAAACCACCAAACAAATCCTATAAGCAAAGCCTCTATTTTTTACGACCCTCCATATGTAGCCGAGGACACATGTAGCCAAGTTCGACCAACTTCTTTTGTTCGTCTCTTCAACGCATTCGAAAATTTCTGAATCAAAATTTCTTGAAATTTCTAAAACGTTGGTCCTTCAGCATCATCTCACATCCATCCTGTTACGTCTTCCGCAACATTTTGGACATAATAATTTTCACACTCTTTTATACCATGAGCTACTTAGTCAATACCTGCTAACCCCGGGGGAATTTATGGGACCCTGATTTTTTGTTCAAGGGATGTCCCCTGAATATGAAATGGGCCATGCCCCACCTAAACTAGGGGGCTTTTACTAGTTTTGGGTGAAAATATGTATTTTTAATCAAAAATCACTGAAAAATGGAAAATTTATCAATTTTATACGAATAGATATTTGAAAAATTAAACCATGTGAATGTTAGATAAAAATATATATAAACTCAAAGAGTATGAAAAGTTACACTAGAAAATAACTTTCAATCATTGACTTCATAACGGATAAGGGTTATTTAAATCTATATACAAAATAAAGTGATTTCTAAATGAAAATATAGGTTTTTGTATAAAAACGACAGTTTCGAGGCTTTTGCAAGAAATAAACAATACAAAATATATCCCATTTGAGAGAGGAAACTCTAAAGTTATTTTCTACACCATCAATGATTGATCATATGCAATAGTGTAGAACTGAAAAGCTGTAAAAAGTCAAAAATTGCCTACAATTTCTGTGAAATTTTGCAAAATATCGACTTTTTACCCCCAAAAATCATACGAAAAGTAGAAATTGAGACTCAAAATTAATTTCATCTGGAAGAAGATCAAAACAAGTATACATTCACATGGTTTAATTTTTCAAATATCTATTCCTATAAAATTTATAAAAAATTTCCATTTAAAAATTAAAAATACATGTTTTTCACCCAAAACTAGTAAAAGCCCCCTAGTTTAAGTGGGGCTTGGCCCATTTCATATTCAGGGCACATCCCTTGAACAAAAAGTCAGGGTCCCATAAATTCCCCCGGGGGGGGGGGGGGGGGGTGCAGGTATTGACCAAGTAGCTCATGGTCCATTTGGCTATATTGCATTATTAAGCTTGCGGATCACAAACAAGGGTAAAGTACCCGACACGTGCATGTCTGGTCCATGCTGCAAATTTATCTGTTCTTAAATGATGCTATTGTATTTGAAGACATTTAATATTTGTACGTCTTGGTGAGTGTCACTGCTGGTGGAGCAGGAGTCCCCAATGGCACATGTAGCCAAGTTTTTTCAGCGCATTCGAAAATTTCTTTATCAAAATTTCTTGAAATTTCTAAAACGTGGGTCCTGCAGCATCATATCCCATTCATCCTGCTACGTCTTTTAGTACATTTTTGACATAATAATTTTCACACTCTTTGGCCATATTACATGGTTAAGATTGAGGAAAACTGACGATGATTAAGTATCCGACACGTGCATGTCTGGTCCATGCTGCAACTTTATCTGTTCTTAATGAGTTAAAGAAGATCCTGACGATAATCTCAACAGCACTCACAATAGAGCACAAAATTAAACATCGACGGACCCCTATCAAGCTAGAGGTGCGACCAGGTGCCCGGGAGGAGTAAGCATCCCCTGTTGGCTAGCCGCACCCGCCGTCGATGTTTATGAAGCATGGAAATGAAAATATATATAATTCATGCATTGTCTGACGTTGTCTATATAGAAAGTGCTATGGCGACAATGTCAGGGAAGTATATTCAAAACACTTACTGTCAAACCCCTCGCGGGGAACTTTTTTACGAGCTCCACACGGCAAAGGGCATAAGTGTGACACAAATGATGCTATTGCATTTGAAGACACAAATGATGCTATTGCATTTGAAGACGTTTAACAAACTACATAGGTGGTCAGGTCTGAGTAAACATTCTAAAGATGCAAGGGGAAAAAGTGCGACCCCTCAAAGGATCCTGCGAATTCTGGATTTGATATGACTAAAACAATCCAGTTTCCGTCCAAATAACTGTCAATGGCTTGGTTTTGATAAGATATTTCGGACTTTTGCCATACAAGCCGTTTGAGGTTTTTGTTTGTTTGGTTTGGTTCCTGTTTTGTCTTGGTTTTGTATGCCTTCGGTTTCTGATTTTCTGAATTGTCGATTTTGTGCTGTGTGCAGGGATATGGTCATTATCCATATTTGGCATGCTATGAAATTATAGGCAAACACATACATGTATTGGCTGAATATTGTGCTCTGCGAAACATCGAAATGTTAAAGAGGGGATCTCCAAGAGGAGTCTGTTGCAGCAGCACCACCAAAACACCCCAATTAGAAAATACAACAAGAGACCCAAAAGGGACAAGGAACACCAAACACAACATACGACATCAGAAAACTAATCACAAAAGACCAACAAGACAAATGGGTGCTAAACGTCTTCATATTGAATAGCATCATTTAATTACAGATAAATTGGCAGCATTGACCAGACATGCACGTTTCGGGTACATGTACTTAACCCTTGTCAGTGATCTTCAAATCTAAACAATGTAATATGCCAAAAAAGTATGAAAGTTACTATATCGAAAAAAAAAAACGTAATCGGTTCCGACTTAGGACGGCCATCTGCCGCGTCACTAGCTAACAGTTTAGTGTATCCGGTTTACGTGGGCACACCCACTAGTCTGGTTTAATTCCCAGTGGTCTCTAAGAACACAAAATCGTTGTGTATTATAGTCTCCTCAGTGTAAGCTGAAAACCCAAACAAGACAGCAGAAGACAGGGGCTCAAGTTACAAGGTCTAAATCGAAAAAAAAACCATGAGAATTGTACAAATTGATACTTATTTGAAAACTTAAATGTTAAACGTCTTTAAATTCAAATTTAACATGCAAAGTAGCATAATTTAGCAAAACTTTTGTAAAAAGAAGCATACATAGCATAATTTAAGAACATATGAATTTTCAGCATGGACCAGACATGCACGGTTTGGATACTCATAATTAACACTTTATTCCAAAATCTGTGGGAGCAATCATTATCATGTTTTATTTTCAAACAATACACTTACAAAGAATTTTCAATCAAGATGTCATTTTAGGTATGGAGCGTCGTTCTTCCATCAGGTACTGGAATACAATCCTCTGACTAACACAATTAAGAATTTTTGAATCAGGTAATATTTCTATAGCAACAGGTCATGTATACTTTTACCATGATAAAATTTGTCTTTTTCTCATGAATGTCAAATGAAGTACTAAAATTAACGTCATACATGTGTAATTATTCCATTTTCACAAATTCAGCTTGTAAAAGTGTCACTTCATACACGTTCTCTGCCAGTTATACAACATTTAAAGTTGTTAACAATGTTAATTTCAACTTCGTATTCTCAAAATATTTCATAAAGGAAACATTAGCAAAAACTTTAAGATTACCATCTGACGGAAAAGTCCTAGAAGCACAGTATTCTTTGAACATGACTAAGAATAATAACTCGAATGAATCCTTTCATGTATTCGAATTAAGATCCCTGTGTCCAGATGATATACTAATCATGAAATGAATAATTGTATTGCATGTTTTCATTGAATGTCGTATATTTGTGTGTTCTTGATTACTGGTATAATTACATTTGGAATTTTCCCTTTTCAGATAAAATTAATGCTTCTGACGATACGTAGTAAACTCCTAACAATTTAGTTGATGAAACATCTTAGAATATCAAAAAGTTAAACTTAATATCCGAAACACGTGTCTGATGCACTAAAATTGGTTTGAGATTTTCTTCAAGAAGGTGAAGAGCAGTCATACTTAGAGGAATATTTTATTACTGTCAACATTGCCATCAATTGAATATCCATGATTCAATGTATAGTCTAAGGACACTTTATGTTTCATAAGAATCAAAAGATTGAATGGCTGTCATCATCACCAAACAAGACTGACATGTACCTGATGTGTACATCAATATATACATCGAGACAACCACCGACTTTGACAAGTTTCCATGGAGCTGTTGCGATGGGTGTTGCATGCAAACAGGAGACGCTGACTCTCCCTGGGTACCTGGTCTCACTTCGGAATTTTATCTATTCCTAGGTTAGCAACCGTTCCTATGGAAAAGCTAATAATTTTGCCTTGCCTTCTCGACTTTGAGACTGAATAACTGATCGGTACTTCTTTAATGCTTCTTTATTAAGATAATATTATACTCATTATATCATACTCAATAAATTATCGTCAGGATCTTCTTTAACTCATTATTGAGGAAGTTCTTCAGTGGTTACGGGAATATTATAAAACATAAATTCACTCTTTCCAGAATGAAGAGTGACATTCTGGATTCCGATTGAATGACTGTCATCATCACCAAACAAGAAATATTTACCTGATAAGTACATCGAGAAAATCACTGAATTTTACTAATTTTCATGGAACTGTTCCGACGGATGTTGCATGCACCTGGTCTCCTTTCGGAACATTGCTTATTCCGGGTATCGCAACTGTTCAAACAGAAATTCCAGTGATTTTGCCTTGCCTTCTCAACTTTGAGACTAAATAACTAATAAGTACTTATTCTATTTTTAATCTTAAGACATTCAATTTTTTTCAAAACGGTAAAAATGTAATTTGGCAGTTTCCTTGTCCTAGTTCGGATTCCATGGCCGTAAGACGACGAACAAACTTTCAATATCTTCAAATAGTGTCGCATTGGAATGACAACACCTACCATACGAGAGCTGATTGATAAGATGTGACGCTTGTATTATTTTAAAAGGACAGACCTATACAAACAGACGTATATTGCACCGTGAACCAGACACACACGCCCCCGGACACCCAACCCCCACCATCAATCCTCAATTCAAATTTATTAGCATCATTTAAGAATAATCCTCAATCCAAACAATGTAATATGGCCAAAGAGTTTGAAAGAAAAGAAAGTATGTCCAAAAAGGCGCCACGAGGCGTAGCAGGACGGCTGGAATTTGATGCTTCAGGACCTACGTTTTAGAAATTTCAAGACCCTTGTTAACAGTAATTTGGAACGCGTTGAAGAAACGATTAACCAAAGTTGATCGAACCTGGCTACATGTGCCCACAGGAACTCCTGGTCCACCAGCAGTGGCACTCACCAAGTGGTATAGATGTTAAACGTCTTCAATTCAATAGCATTATTTAAAATCAGAAATTTTTGCAACATGGACCAGACATGCTTGTTTCGGGTACTTAACCCTTGTCAATTCCTCAATCTAAACAATGTAATGTGCCCAAAGAGTGTGAAATTATGTCCAAAGGGTACCACAAGACACGTAGCTGGATGGGTGGGACCAAATTATGTCCAAAGGGTACCAAAAGACGAAGCAGGATGAGTGGGAGTGTAGAGGAATGAAGGGTCTAAATTCTGCTACCAGAAAGAGGCCCTTTGGATTGCGGATTCTCTTTAGGACCTACAGGATTCTATAAAAATTTGATAATTAGGTAAAACTGTATAATGTTAAATTAGCTGACAAAAACATATTTTCTTTTGTACTTTTATTTTATGATAATTATCAGGGTATAATTTTAGTGAAGTAGGCATTTGTTTCCTCAAATCTGTCGTTTAATTAGAATCCCATGAATGAGTATTTATAGCAATATGTCAAAAATTATGGGACCTCAAGATGGTAAAATGACATGTTAAACATAAATTCTCAAGATAAGGTCAAAATCATTGTAACTGTGACAGAGAAATGTCATGTTAACAACTAAAGTGTAGATATATGAACTAGCAGATAGTTTATCATAGTGCTCTCTAATAATTAAAGATTTTTATGGTTCATATTTGCTTAATTATTGCTGTACTCTGTCCATCAACAAGAAGTGGGAACCCATCAATCGTTGTTTAATTTCTCTCCTGTACGGTGAGAAGGATAGGTTAATTTCTATACATCTAATTTAACTGTTCATTAATGGTAATAAGTACACTAAATTATTTAATTACTTGCTAATTTAAAACAGGATTTTTTCTCAGTTCATCCCGTAGCTTAATAAATCCGGTGCCAAATGTGTAATGTGCAAAGATAAAAAAATAAAAAGAATTCTCTTTCAAAATTTTAAGCCTCTGTAAGTGTATATTTTAAATGAAGATTGGTGCCTATTCAATGTGGTTCATTATTTGATCCGATTGACCACACAGAAACTTTATAACAAATACAACCGCACTATAAAATTAGGAGGCTCTCAAATCGAAAGCCGTTAAAAATAAACAAGTAAAATGTCTATTTGCTGCAGAGCATCAATCTGTCGGCAATGCGTCATCAGCAAAATAACCTTTAAAGTTTCTAAATCAGTCAATTTCGTGGTTCATGAGCGTTGAACTTTTTGTGAGGTGTTTTACTAGAATAAACTTTTCATATTTTTTGCGTCAAATGATTTCAATCGACGGGATGAATCCTCATTATATGCAATCGCTGCCGCAAAAATGTGTCATCATTCAGAATTAAAGATCGAGGTGTGTATGTCTTCCTTAAATAGTAAAAAAGTATGCGTGCTACATTTTCATTGAAAACAAAATGTCAGCCTGAAAGGTCTTCAGGCTGACATTTATCATTTTTGTAGACAGAAAATATATCTCGCCTTAACTTATTTGCATCATTGAAGATGTACTTTTTGCATCAGCTCTAAATTTACTCGTCATAGAATATATATAATATCCCCAATACTGACATTTCTCGTCACATTTACAGACAATGAAAATCAAGGCTTCGGTTTAAAACTAAAACATACTACAAGAATCTACTTCATGAATTCCGAATTATGATGAAAAATTTGCTAATGATGCTATTGAATTTGAAGACGTGTAACATCAAACCACATGGATAAATTTGTTTCAGATAAAGGTTTGATGAACTTAGTTAATGTGTACCTTCGAAAGCGCCACCTTCCATGCATTCCGACTCCTGATAATATGCATTAGCTACAGCCGGCAGAGCACGGACTGTTTTTCGTACGCCCCCTTTTTTAATATCCATTTACATATGCATCTTTGTTAGTTGGCCCCTGTATCTTGTTGTCTTGTTTATGTGGTAATCTTTAATTGAAGAGGTTATTTTATACCACAAACGTCCGTTCTTCCAGACCTTTGGGTAACCGGATAAGTGGTTGAATCGTGCACCACAATCCGGATAACGGCACTATTTGCTTCGTGCGTGGAAGATAGCCGTCTTAAGTCGACACCGATTGTGAGCAACACCCTCCACTTCAATTCGATAGAAAGGTCACAATCGGTAACTGCAGCAAAGAAAGAGTGTCTGATTGAAGATCACCTCCTTTTTATGTACTGGATATTTGTCGTGTTTGTATGAAGCTGTGTTATTGTCTCAATCAGTTTGTCGTATTTTCTATTCTCGTAAGAAGATGCTGTTAAATATTTTTCATGAATTTATAAGCCATTCGATTGCAATAACATTTGCGTGTTTTGTTTTGCTTCCACGTTTTTAAAACCAAGACGATGCATAGACTATAAATTGTAATGAAATTAAATTCCTTACAAAAGTACTTCGAAAAAGTTCAAAATTTTAATTTGAAGACAATTAACATTTATTATCCTGTAGCATCATATCCCACCAATCCTGTTACGTATTTCAGTGAATTTTTGACATAATGATTTTCACTCTTTGGGCACTTTACATTGTTTAGATTGAGGATCACTGACGATGGTTCAGTACCCGAAACGTGCATGTATGGTCCATGCTGTAAATTTATCTGTTCTTTAATGATGTTATTGAATTTGAAGACGTTTAAAATTTGCACCACTTAGTGAGTGTCACTGCTGGTGGACCGGGAGTCCCTGAGGGCACATTCGGCCAAGTTCAATCAACTTCGGTTGATCGTTTCTTCAACGCATTCGCATACACGTAATACAGGATAACCACACCATCTGCTACTTGCGTAGCAGATGCCCGTCCTAAGTTGCCACCGGTTGCTGTTTGGTCTCATTGCTTTATGTGTCGTCTTTTATATTTCATTTTTCTATGGTTTGAGTTGGTGTTACTTGCCCCTTTTGTGTCTTTTAGGGTGGATGTCTGCTTCGTTTTTAGCATTGGGTGTTTTTGGGTTTTGATATGGATGCTGCAACCGAGTGTTGTTGAAGATCCCCTCCTTTCTTTCAACAAATTCGAGAATTTCTGTTATGAAAATATCTTGAAATTTCTAAAATATGGGTCTTGTATCATATCCCATCTATCCTGCTACGTATTTCGGTAAATATTGGACATCATAATTTTCACACTGTTTGGCCATTTTACATTGTTTAGATAGATAATCACTTACGAGGGTTCAGTACCTGGTCCATGCTGCAAATTTATCTGGTCTTAAATGATGCTTTTGAATTTGAAGACGTTTAACATGCAAAACAGAATGATAAAATGTTTAAAATGTACTATGTAATGATAATGATACAGAAGTGTTCCAACTCATTATCTTCTTGACGAAAATATTTCAAACCAATTTCAAATACCAGACACGTCTTTCGAATAGTTAATACTCATCATTGATACTTATTATATGCCGAAATGATGTCTGACACAGCCAAATGTATTTCAGTAATGCCCTCTGGTTTTATTTCTTAAATTTAAATTCGTTTATTTACATTGCAGAGATTACATGGATCAAAAGTTTGTGTATGGTGGATTCAGTAGCAGAAGTTCAATGGAATGTATGACCAAAATAGCATTGGATGGATAATGCTAATATGTTTAAATCCTCCTTTAATTCTGATAATATTTTTAGAGAAAATTACAAGATTCCGAAAAAGCAAAATAATATCAGTGATGTTGGCCCGGAGCAGTAAAGATATCCAGCCAAACAATAAAACCTTACGAGGATTGGTTATTTTGAAATGAAGGAAGGGATGTAAAAGAAGACTCTGTTAGACTCCCACACCCCTACAAACATTTCTGCCTCTGAAATAATAGATAACCACAAATCAGCTCTTGCTTCCTTTGGCTTCCAAACTAACAATTTAGATTTAAATTTACCATACTTATACTGCATACCTAAAATGCATAAGAATCCGTAGAAACAACGTTTCATCGCTGGTTCCTCAAAATGTTCTACCAAATCTGTATCGATCTTACTCACCAAAGTTTTATCTGAAATCAAATCTGGGCTTCAAAAATATTGTTCGACAGTATATTCTCGCAGTGGTATCAACCAGATGTGGATTTTAAAGAATTCGAAGGAACTTTTAGAACATCTGAAATCCACTCATTTTAGTAAAGTTCATTCGATCAAAGCCTTTGATTTTTCGACACTTTACACTACAATTCCACATTCTAAATTGAAAGAAAGACTCGCAAAAATTATAAGTAATGCGTTTACAAGTAAGAACGGTAATCGCAAATACAAATTTATCGTTGTGAACTATGACAAAACCTACTTTGTAAAAGAAAAGTCCGATTCTGAAAATAAGTACACTGAAACAGATATTATTCAGATGTTAAACTTTTTGATCGACAACATTTTTGTGGTGTTTGGAGGAAAGGTCTTCCAGCAAATTGTCGGAATTCCAATGGGGACCAATTGTGCCCCACTCCTTGCCGACATTTTTCTTTACTCGTACGAAGCTGAATTCATTCAATCTCTGGTCTCTGAAGGGAAAAGATACTTCTGACTTCAACTTCACTTACAGATACATAGACGATGTGTTGTCCATCAATAATCCAAAATTCGCGGATTTCCTGAGCAGTATCTATCCTTCAGAGCTTGAAGTCAAAGAAACTACAGATACAAATAATTCAGCATCCTATTTGGACATAATGTTGTCCTACGACACTGATGGTCACATGAACACCTCACTCTATGACAAACGTGACGACTTCAATTTCAGCATTACAAACTTTCCTTTTCTGAGTAGCAACATTCCTTCATCGCCTGCTTATGGCGTGTTCATATCTCAGTTGATACGCTATGCCAGAGCAAGTACGAAATATACGGATTTTGTTCTGAGAGCTAGGCGTCTTTCAGATAAGCTTCTCAGTCAGGGATATGCTTGTGACCGACTAACATCGTCACTGAGGAAGTTCTACGGTCGATATGGGGAACTCGTCATACACTATGATGTCCCACTCTCCAGAATGAAGGGTGATATTCTGTCGTAGACCATTTGAACCATCCATCCCAAGATTGTACTCTATGTCTTCCGAAATGGAAGTTACCGAATGTGACAGTTCTACCGAATTGAAGCGGCGGGTGTTGCATGCAAGTAGGAGATGCTTACTCTTCCTGGGCACCTGGTCTCACTCTCATATCGGGAGTTCGCTTCTTTTCATATGGTGGAGGTTTTTGTTTGTTTGCTTTTGTTCCTGTTTTATCCTGATTTCGTATGCCTCGGTCTCTGATTTTCTGAATTATCGATTTTGTGCTGTAAACAGGGATATGGTCATTATCCATATTTGTCATAGCACCAATAGCAAAACAACGAAAGCATGGTGAAGACAAGCATTGAATGCATCAAAGGGACAAGGCAGACTCAATACTAAAGACGTCAACTGATTTCGGGTTTTATGTATGACCTTCATTCACTGATCAAAACAATAAAGATTACCCACAAACCAATCGCAACATTAATTCGTGGCGCGCCGCATTTGAATTGATTTCTCTAGAGGACTGCTCTCCTTTGTAGAGTTAGAACATTGTTATGCCCCCGGAATCAAAGATTGGGGGGTATATAATTTTTGGCCTGTCCGTCTGTTTGCCTGTCCGTGGCAAAAACTTTAACATTGGGCATAGCTTTTGAATGGTAAGCGATATGGCTTTCATATTTCAAAATGTGTATTCCTTGTGACAAGTCCTTTCCATTGATACCAATAGTTTTGACCTTGTGACCTTGACTTTTACCTTTGACCTACTTTTTTTAAGAACTTTAATATTGCGCATATTTTTTTTAATGGTAAGTGATAGGGCATGAATATTTCACTTGATTGTTCCATTGATACCAACATTTTTTAAACTTGTGACCCTGACCTTTACCTTTCACCTACTTAACAGAAAATGTTGTTTATACTAACAAAGATACCACCGGGGATATTCGTGTTTCACAAACACAGGTTTTATATCTGTTCGTATTTTATAACTTTTTTTGTGTTCCTTTTGTTTTTTTCTTCGTTTGGCTTGTACTTACATCATATTTGATAAGCGATATGCAACGGTCTTTCTGTCCATCAAGCTCCCTACAACTCCGTCTTATTATGCATACAAAACTCGAAATGAGATGGACACTTCTACTTTCGTTCGTATCTCATTACAAACAATGACAAATGCGCTCTTTGCTTAGAATTCAGATAAAAACGGCTATGGACGTGTTAACACTGACAATTTGACACCCTGGCTATGTAATAATCAGCCTAATTACATTAAAAACCATGACGCTGCTAGTTCAGCTGACATTAAGATTAGCTAGGTAATTAATAATAAGTTGATGTGTAAAAGTATACATGACCTTTAAACTAGGTGGTATGTCATATGAGACTAGCTATTTCCTTGTAGGGGAGAGATAGACGGAGATCGTAAACGGCTTGTCAGACAAAGTATTTGGATGTTTAATTTATCCCCTATTTGTCAAAATCTTGAAAATATTAATGGCATAATTTCTTTTGTTGTCAAAATTCAAAATGGAACGGTACACAGGTCATGTGTTACGATACTTATTTAGACCAATCTTTTAAATTTTGACACGACGAAACGAATGGTGTCCTTTGTAGAAGCGTATTAAGGCATTTTTATAATGCGCCCTTAGAAGAAGGGACATATTGCTTTGCCACTGTCAGTCTGTATGTCGGTCGCTCATCATTTCTGGAAGTGATTGACATATTGAAATGAAAATTGGTTCACTGATACATCAAATAAAAATCTGGGTCAAATTCATACTTGGGTCCGATCAAAAATTTTTGACAGAGTTATGCTCCTTGGACTTAGAAAAATACCAAAATTTTAAGGGTTTCCGCTACATATTGAAATGAAATTTGGTATAGAGATACATAAAATGAAAATCTAGGTCAACTTTATATTTGGGTCCAATCGAAACATTTTTGACGGAGTGCCCCTTTGACTAGGAAAAATACCAAAAGTTGAGGGTTTCCGCTCATTATCTCCTGAATGGATTCAAATATTGAATTATATTTTGTGTCAGATACATCAAACATCAAATGAAAATTTAGGTCATCAAGTGTTTGGGAGCTTAGCTGTAGGTAATGCAATCGAGTCTGGTAGGAGATTCCCTCCTTTCTTTCACATATTAGAACTCTCTCAAAAAGTTAATAAGGTCCGTGTATAGGACGTTTGCGCATCGCCAGCCCGCACATACCAATCAACGATTTATATCAACTCAAAATAACAGAAATAAGTTAACGTATTTCGAACGAAATTTCAACTTGTAGAATTTCCTGATTAAATATTTCCTTGTCAAAATGGCATATACATACATCTGAACTAATCTGGATACTTTCTCATTCATGCACCAAATACTCAACGAAGTTTATAAAAAAAAATATTAGATATATTTCAAAAATTATAAAATCAAATCCTGCAAAAAATCAAATTGAAAAGACATGACATGTTTTCATGCATATGGTATGTATAATGTAATTATTGTTCTTGACAATACGCATTATCAAATTGAATATATGCTTGTTTTTTCTATATTATTTTCTTGAATTTGTTGATGTGAATCAATTAGATGAATGATACATTTCGTTTTGCGACATGCATCTTGCAAAGCACTTGGTGCACCTTATACCATTATATTCTGAGTCTGCTCAAATGTCAAGCTCTTTGGCAAGGTCACGTTGATGTGCACAGAAAGTAAAAACAAGAAAAACCTTTGGAACATTTATTTAATCATAAAGCTCCTTCAGTCTAAACAGTTTCCTGTAACATCCGTAAATATTATGTATCTTTAGTTATCAAAGCATATTTCTTACACAGAATGAGTAATATTCTGTCAATATTTACTTGTTAGTAACACCTACATTTACATCATAAATTTATTGTATGTAAATAAAACATCTGATTGATGAGTAAGCATAATATATGATCGTGCTAATCGTGTAAGAAACACTAGCTGATACTCTTTTGCATTGTTTTCTGAGGCATTCTGTAGCTAAAGATATGCCCTGTAGATGATATCTTGTGCGTAATATTGAATTTAAAAAAATAGAGACAAATAATTCAGCATCCTATTTAGACATAATGCTGTCCTATGACCCTGATTATGGTCACTTGTACAACTCACTCTATGACAAAATGACAAACGTCGCGACTTCAATTTCAACATTACAAGCTTACCTTTTCTTAGTAGCGACATCTTTTCATCACCTGCTTATTGCGTGTTCTCATCTCAATTGATACGTTATAAAAGAGCAAGTAACAAATATACAGATTTAGTTCTGAGAGCGAGGCGTCTTTCAGATAAGCATCTCAGTCAGGGATACGTTTATGACCGACTAACATCGTCACTGAGGAAATTCTACGGTCGATACTGGGAACTCGTCATACACTATTATATACCATTGTTCAGAATTGCCTTAGACCTTTAATCCATCCAACCAAAGAATATAGTTTTAGCTACCCAAATGGAAGTAAAGCTTCTTTCACAATATCTTTGAATATTTGAAGATATATAACAACAGTTAATGTAAAATACCTAGTGATATTTCAAAACAAAATTATTATATCTCCTCAGAGTATATTACAATAGAAAATTCTTCTCATAAAAAATTGTTTTTGAGAGAAAGCCGATTTACCTACTATGATAAACTTTTGCAAATGCTAAACGTCGTCAAATTCAATAGCATCATTTAAGATCAGATAAATTTGCAGCATGAAAAAGACATGCAAGTTTCGGGTACTTGATCCTCGTCAGTGTTCTTAAATCTAAACAATATTATATTGCCAAATAATGCAAAAGTTATGTCCAAAAATGTACCGAAAGACTTAGCAGGATGGGTGTGATATAATGCTACAGGACCAACGTTTCAGAAATATCAAGAAATTTTAAAGAATGACAAATATGGATAATGACCATATCCCTGTATACAGCACAAAATCGATCATTCAAAAATCAGAAACCGAAGGCATACAAAATCAGGACAAAACAGGAACCAAAGCAAACAAACAAAAACCTCCACCATATGAAAAGAAGCGAACTCCCGATATGGGAGTGAGACCAGGTGCCCAGGAAGAGTAAGCATCTCCTGCTTGCATGCAACACCCGTAGCTTCAATTCGGTAGAACTGTCACATCCGGTTACTTCCATTTTGGAAGATATAGAGTACAATCTTTGGTTGGATGGTTCAAATGGTCTATGACAGAATATCATCCACCATTCTTGAGAGTGGAACATCATAGTGTATGACGAGTTCCCCATATCGACCGTAGAACTTCCTCAGTGACGATGTTAGTCGGAATATTCTTCAAAAGAAACCTTCCGACCTGGGTCACAGTTTATTTGCATAAAATCCAAGAAATGAATTCATGCATCCTGTCAAAATAAGACGGAAGTTCTTCATATTCTTACTCGATACCTTTTTCAAGAAATTTTCAGAAAGTGCCAATTTGGAACGGCAGCGAAATTATTTATTTTGCATTATATAACCTTATGACGAGGTTAATTATCATTTCCGTTGTAAATCGCTATTTTGTCTTTACTAATCATAAAATCGATCACTAATTACAATAAAATCAATTACAATTGCTGTAAAATCATCTAAATATATATAGCAAAGGCACTAAAAAAATAATGAATATGGATTATAACGCAAAGGACGAACAGATGAGCTATCGATCATGTCAACGTTTTCTGATATTTAACAAGTATGAATTCAGATTATTTTCTTCTTATTTGGGGTTCAATATTTAACTCTAATCGCAAGGCGATTTACCATTAACGAAATGATGCAGTGGTATAATCATGTGCGACTGACTTTATTGATGCATATGTTTTTGAAAGAAACAATGAAAATATAAGACTCTTTATAACCTTTATTTCATTTGTTCCAGAATGTTTAAAGATTAAAAATATTTGAGGTTAGAACCATCAAGACACCGCAGAGTATATTTTGGTTGTTTCGTTTGGTTTTTCACCATCCAGGTTGTTACACCCACTGATTCTTGATTGGGTTTTTTGGTTTGACCCTCACATATTCAAAATCGTTTGGAGCAGAGTATTTAGAATATGTTGTTCAGAAGACATAAAAGAAAAGAGGGGATAAACAACAAGACCGGTTGCAGCACTAACAGTAAAGCATTTAAACACCCCAAGTGAGGTGACAAAGTTGAAACACTTAATTTTATTTTTCTAGCTTTGGTCATCTGTAGAAAAAAAGGAAGTTTTCTTATCCTGCTACCAGAAGTAGAAAAACATCAAAGAAGTACCTAACAGTTATTCAGTCTCAAAGTCGAGAAGGCAAGGCCGAATCGTGAGAATTCCCATCGGAACGGCTTCGAACTCTGGAATGAACAACTCTCCGAAGTGAGACCAGCCCGACGCAACACCTCCTTGGAAACCTGTCAAATTCGGTGATTGTCTCGATGTACATTTTGATGTACAGATCGGGTTAGTATGTCTTAGTCAAACTAGTAAAGACTTTATGGTAATTTTACAAAAAATTTTGTCAACTTCTTCTGATATTCGGACCAATGCAGGCAACAGAGTATATTACTTTGGGTATTTCACAACCTGCATTTTATGGTGACATTATTAACAAGATAAGAAGGATCAAGATAGACAGCATCACTATCGAAAATGCGTCAGAATCATCAAACACCTTTTATACCGTGGGTATGATCCTAATGTCACCAGACGGACACTAGGCTTGGTACTTGACCAATCTACAGTCTTGTACAAGCGCATTCTTAAAACTTGCACTCTGACTGACTGTGACGACGGGACTCCATGACGGGCCCTGTCCAAACCTCTTTAGAGAATACAGGGCCCCGACCACCTATCCTCTCTGAATGTCAGTCGGACTCCTTGGGTGATAACATACATGAGCTCGCGGCGGCAGAGCACGGATTGTATTACGTACGCCCTCTTTTTATATCCATTTACATATTCATCTGTGTTGGGCCCTGCGTTTTGCGGTCTTGTTTGTGTGTGGTCATCTGACAGTGAGGAGGTTGTTTTACACCACAATTGTACGTTCTTCGAGACCTCTGGGTAATCGGAAAAGTGGGAGGGTTGTGAGCACGTAATCTAGGATAACCATACCTTCTGCTATTTCCGTGGCAGATGACCGCACCGGTTGCCCATTGGTCTCGTTGGTTTATGTGTAGTCCTTTGTGTTTGATGTTTCTGTGTTGTGCGTTGACGTTCCTTGTCCCTTACGCGTCTCTGTGCTTGTCTGCTTTGTGTTTTTGCATTGAGTGTTTTTGGGTTTTGCTGTTGTTGCTACAACCTGGTGTTGTTGGAGATCCCCTCCTTTGTTTTATTTCGTTTAACATTTGAACTACTTGGTGAGTGTCACTGCTGGTGGAACAAGAGTCCCCGAGGGCACATGTAGCCAAGTTCGATCAATTTTGGTTGATCGGCTGTCTCTTCAACGCATTTGAAATTTTCTGTTACAAAATTTCTTGAAATTTCTAAAACCTGGGTCCTGTAGCATCATATCCCACCCATTCTGCTACGTCTTTTGGTACATTTTGGACATAATACGTTTCATACTTTTTGGCCATATTACATTGTTTAGACTGAGGATCACTGACGAGGGTTTAGTACCCGAAACGTGCATGTCTGGTCCATGCTGTAAATTTATCAGATTTTAAATGATGCTATTGAAGTTAAAGACGTTTAACATTTGAACTACTTGGTGAGTGTCACTGCTGGTGGACCAAGAGTCCCCGAGGGCACATGTAGCCAAGTTCGATCAATTTTGGTTGATCGGCTGTCTCTTCAACGCATTTGAAATTTTCTGTTACAAAATTTCTTGAAATTTCTAAAACCTGGGTCCTGTAGCATCATATCCCACCCATTCTGCTACGTCTTTTGATACATTTTGGACATAATACGTTTCATACTTTTTTGGCCATATTACATTGTTTAGACTGAGGATCACTGACGAGGGTTTAGTACCCGAAACGTGCATGTCTGGTCCATGCTGTAAATTTATCAGATTTTAAATGATGCTATTGAAGTTAAAGACGTTTAACATTTGAACTACTTGGTGAGTGTCACTGCTGGTGGACCAAGAGTCCCCGAGGGCACATGTAGCCAAGTTCGATCAATTTTGGTTGATCGGCTGTCTCTTCAACGCATTTGAAATTTTCTGTTACAAAATTTCTTGAAATTTCTAAAACGTGGGTCCTGTAGCATCATATCCCACTCATTCTGCTACGTCTTTTGGTACATTTTGGACATAATACGTTTCATACTTTTTGGCCATATTACATTGTTTAGACTGAGGATCACTGACGAGGGTTTAGTACCGGAAACGTGCATGTCTGGTCCATGCTGTAAATTTATCAGATTTTAAATGATGCTATTGAAGTTAAAGACGTTTAACACATGGTTACATCTATTCAATCATAATGAAGAATGTCACTGATCATTTTGGAAAGTGGGATCTGATATGCTTTTATTATATCCCGGTAGCGACCGCAGAACTTCCTCAATGATGATTCCAGCCTTTGTGTTATATAACTCTGAACAAGTAGCTTACTTGCAGGCCCTCTGGCTCTAACGATGAAATCGTCATATTTGAAACATGCCCTGGTGCACCGTATCAGCTGAGAAACAAAACGCCATAAGCAGAAAACGGAATGCTGTTACTCATGAATGTAGAAGCCGAAATTGTCATGCTTGTCATACAGCGAGGTGTTCAAATGGCCGTTTGCGTCGAAAGATAGAAGTATATCCAAGTACGAAGCGGATCTGTCGCTCTCTGCTGACTACTGAGCAAAAAAACCTCAATTGAGTGCAGCAGGCATTCACATTTCAGATGACGAATACTCGTCATAGTACTTCAAGAGTTTGTTTCGGATGTTTCGTCAAATGAGTTAAAGAAGATCCTGACGATAATCTCAACAGCACTCACAATAGAGAACCAAATGGAGCATCGACGGACCCCTAGCAAGCTAGAAGTGGGACCAGGTGCCCGGGAGGAGTAAGCATCCCCTGTTGGCTAGCCGCACCTGCCGTCGATGCTCACGCACGAAAATGAAAATATATTTAATACATGCACTGTCTATGGTTCTGTCTATATAGAAAGTGCCATGGCGACAATGTCAAAGTCAGTGTATGAAAGTGAAAATAAAACAAACACAAACCCAAATTAGAATCCAGAAAATTTATTAATAGGACAAAATTCTTGGAAGAGTAAAAAAACCCAACAACAACAAGGGTAGATAGAGTGGGAAACTTTCTGCAAGACCGAAGTGAGGGTGTTGCTTGTAAACAGGAGATGCCTTCTCTCCCCAGCATCTTCACTTTTATTTGGTCCTTTGCAGAATGTTTAAGTTGACAGGATTATTTTAAGGAATGTTTTCTTTTTGGAAATTTTACTAATGTTACAGTCAGCTTCTTTTAAAGTTCGGACCTATACAAGCAACAGAGTATATAACTTTGGGTATTTCACAGCCTGCATTTTATGGTGACATAGTGAACAAAATTAGAAGGATCAAAGGCAGACAGCATAGCCATCAAAAATGCGTCAGAATCATTAAACGCCTTTTATACCGTAGATATGATCCTAATGTCACTAGACGGACACTCGGCATGGTATTGATCCAATCTACAGTCTTGTACCAGCGCATCCTTTAGACTTGCACTCTGACCGACTGTGACGACGGGACTCCATGACGGGCCCTGTCCAAACCTCTTTAGAAAAGACAGGGCCCCGACCACCTGTCCTCTCTGAATGTCGGTCGGACAGAGCACGGACTGCATTTCGTACGCCCCTCCCTATTTTTATATATATTTACATATTCATCTGTGTTCCTTGGGCCCCTACGTTGTGCTGTCTTGTTTGTATGGTCATCTTACAGTGAGGAGGTTATTTTACACAACAGTTGCGTGTTCTTCGAGACCTTTGGGTAACCGGAAAAATGGGAGGGTTGTGTGCACATATTCCAGGATAACCACACCATCTGTTACTAACGTGGCTGATGGCCGTCCTAAGTCGGCACCGATTGCCCATGGGTCTCTTTGGTTTATGTGTTGTCCTTTATGTTCGATGTTTGGTGTCTCGAATGCTGATCCTTTTCTCTCATACCGCGTATGTGTTACAGAGTAGGCCCATGAAATACAGCTATGGGAGCTGCTTCTGTATCACATATCACGTGACAGCTGTATCACATATCACGTGACGCTATTGTTTCGATTGTTTATGCTATTGTGACGTCATGATTTCAGCCCGCAAAACAAACAAGCTAGCGGCGACGTCGTCATAAAACTTCGATTTTAAGATCGTTTTTCAACGTACTCTTGCGTTTTATTTTGAAAAGCCTAATATTCGTAGTTTATTCTTATAGAATAAACCATTTTCGGGGGCGCTGAATTCGAATATCGCAATTTTTTGCGATGAGATCAACTTAACAATTTTTCACATATCGTCCCTTTTCTTTCAGTTTTGTTTTTACCCATAGATATGAGAGAAAAATACTCTTTCGTGTTCTTCTATGAAAGATACATCGTTTCCACCCTCGGGGTCTCACAATTTTGCAAAATCCTCGGCAAGCCTCGGGTTTTACATGATTTTGAGACCCCTCAGGTGGAACCGATGTATCCTTCATAGAAGACCATGAAAGAGTCTTATAGTCTCTTGCTGTATGTGTCTTCTCTGTGTCTTCTTTTGGGGTGTTTGGTGTGTTGCTGTTGGTGCTGCAACCGAGTATTGTTGGAGATCCCCTCCTTTCTTACTCTTTGCCGGTGTGGTGGTCTTTAGTGTTAACTGTGCTTCTATTCTATAGTTATTACACTCCATTGTGCGTTCTTCGAGACTAACTTGTGGAATCTGCTATTACAAAATAAAGGAGGGGATCTCCAACAACACCAAGTTGCAGTACAAACAGCAAAACACCCAATGTTAAAACACAAAGCAAACACGCACAGAAAGAGACGCAAAAAAACACCAAGTCGCAGAGAAACATCAAACACAAATGACTACACATAAACAAACAAGACAAATGGGCAATCGGTGACGACTTAGGACGGCCATCTGTCACAACAGTAGCAGACGGTGTGGTTATCCTATCTTAACCAGAATAAATTACCATCATATGATTGATAATGATGGTCATATGATATGCCTAAAATAAATTTATATAAAGTAGATTTAGACAGTATTTACCTGGTACAATCAAAGAGGATTCCCGTGGAACATATCATTTGTGTATCATGTGATATGCGACAGTGGCATTACCTTCCTGATTTTGAGGCTTTTGAAATAAGTGATGGGTACTTCTTCGATGTTCATTAACTTCTAAACGGAGTGACAAAAGTCATTTACAATATGAAGCTGTAAACAAAATGTATATAATAATACTGAAGTGTTCCAACTCTGTAACTTCTTGAAGAAAATTTCAAACTAATTTTAATGCAATAGACACCTGATTCGAATAGTTAATCTTCATCAATGATGCTTCCACCCAAAGTGATTTTTCAGACCCTCTGGTTTTAGATTTTTGAATTTAAATATGTGCATTTACATTGCAGACTTCGCGGGGCTCGAAATTTCCTATAGGGTCCTGCAAGATACATGTACTTGTACATGTGTACGAGGGGTTGGAGGTGTAAAATGTTTTTTGCTTTATGTATTCTTTCAAAACCTGTATATAAAATTAGACTCTTGGTGATATGTATTACAGTACATTAAACTGATAATATATATTTAGGCCTTTGAGGAAGCCCCTTTCATATACAATGTGGTATATAAGCATGTACCAGTAGAATACTTTTGAAAGTATACTGAACAAAAAAGTAAGTTCTCGTATTTTGACAGGCTACATAATGTACAGATGAAACGTCACATTCTTCAAATTAGTTTATTTCATTCAATAAAGACTAAGACTTGGACATTTTAATCATTGATGCGTGTCGAAGAAGACAGTTTTTGCCTTGTTACGGAAAATGTTACGCTTCTTTGTTCTGGTTGGCCGCTCCCGTTGGGATAGTGTATATTAAACCTCTATAGAGACTTCCTTACGATAAAATCAACAAAACGTTCAGAAACTTATAGCTCAAAAATAACGGAAAAGTCAAGAAAAACAAGCTTAGAATATCCCGGAAGTCCTGAGAATGTCTCTTAAGTCAAAGTTATTCAGCGTTGACAATAAAATTTAATTTCAAAATTTCAGGTACTCTCTTTGTTAGTCATCTTGAGATTATTTGCATATTTCATTTGTTTTTGTAGAATTCCAGGAAATCTGAACACTGTCAGGTTATTACTCGGCGCAATTGTCCCGCCGATTTCGTGCATATATATTACTTGTAAACTTCAAATTATGATGGTAATTGCATTCTATGATAAATTCTCCTCTCAATATTAATTATGGCATGTCGTGTATGTTCTTTGAAGTTTTGTAATTAAAAGTTTGGCAATAGCAAAAATAAACTAATTGTAAATCTAAAAGTACTTTAGCTAACCCGAGGAAATGCTGAAGGTAGTACTATCACTAAAGAAAGAAAAAGAAAGAAGAAACACAGCGGGTCATCTGTTGTTCGTCCGTCATCTCTTTTTTTTCAATTTTCATTTCTCGTCTGAAATCGCTGAAAAGGCAAAAGCAGTTACAAAATTTCTAAACTTTAACCTTTTATATTAAATAAGTAGTTCCAGATAAGTACAACACTTTAACCCTATAAAACTTATTTTTTGGAAAGAGGAAATAGTAATGATAATAAGTTTTCTTTCCTTAAATCCATAAAACAGCTTTCGGTGAAAACATAGAATATGTCGAAATGAAGAGCTAAGTTATTCAACGATACTTAAAGGTTTTCCTATTTATCTATGTGCTTATACATTGCTTTTTTCATATTTCATATTTAATTCCTCTATATAATTTGTTAAATGATTATGATTTTTTTTTTCGATTGACTAAAACTTTGTAAAGAAAAGTCCATGTGGTTTTAAACATATCTTGATATTGGGATTTTCTTAAAAGTTTTAAAACTACAAAAAAAAACCCCAAAAATACTGTTGTCAACATATTCTCGTAGTCTTAATAATGTCGAAGGGTTCCAACTCTATACCTTCTTGAAGAAAATTCCAAACCAATTTCCTTGCACCAGACACGTGTTTCGAATATTAAATTCTCATCAGTGATGCTTTCAGTGGAGCCACCAAAAATAATTTCAGTAGCGCCCTCTTTAATTTTTTGAAGTTAGATTTTTACATTTGCATTACAGAGAGTGCGCGGCTCCAAATTTCCTGTAGGGTCGCAATTCACAAGTTTCTGCAAAACACTGCTTTTTCCAATGTTTGTAAAATGTAAAACAATCCCCGCGAGGGGTTTGACAGTAAGTGTTTTGAATATTTTTACCTGACATGGGTGCCATAGCACTTTCTACATAGACGTTACCTCAGACAGCGCATGTATTTTAGATATCGTTAACTTATCATTTTCGTGCGTGAACATCGACGGCGGATGCGGCTAGCCAATGAGGGGATGCTTACTCTTCCCAGGCACCTGGTCCTGGTCCGTCAATGCTCAATTGCGAGTGTTGTTGAGATTATCGTCAGGATCTTTAACTCATTTGTATTCTGGTAATATAACAGCGTTTGATTTTTATGGGAAAATGTGCATAAAATTTGCTGAAAGTAAGAAAAAATCTGAGTACTCAAGTGAGCTACATGTATACAGGTCTGGGCTTACAGTTTTGAATTACATATTAGAAAAAAAGGAGAGGATCTCCAACAACACTAGAAAGTTACCTAACTAATTACTTAAAGATAAAGAAGATCCTGACAACAATCTCAACAGGCTAGCCAACAGGGGATGCTTACTGCTCCAGAGCACCTGGTCCCACCTCTAGCTTGCTAGGGGTCCGTCGATGCTCAATTTTGTGCTCTATTGTGAGTGCCGTTGAGATTGTCGTCAGGATCTTCTTTAACTTACCAGAGAGTAACAAAGGGAGCATCGACGTACCCCTAGCAATTGTTTAACGTCTTCAAATTCATTTGCATCATTTTAGTGCAGGTGAATTTACAGCATGGACTAGACATGCACGCCCTCATCAGTGATCCTCCATATAAACAATGAAATATGGCCAAAATCTGTGAAAATCATGTCCTAAATATACCGAAAGACGCAGCAAGATGGATGGGATATGATGCTTCAGAACCAAGGTTTCAGAAATTTGAGAAACATTTGTAAACAGAAATTTTCAAATGCGTTTGAAGAAACGATCAACCGAAATTTGACCGAACTTGGCTACATGTGCCCTCGGGGACTCCTGGTCCACCAGCATTGACACTCACAGCTAGAGATGGGAACAGGTGCTCGGGAGGAGTGAGCATCCACTGTTTGGTTAGCCGCGCCGTTACTAATAACTATAATTATGTAGAAATACTTTTTTTAAGTGTCAAAATTTCCAAATACTGTGCACATGACATGCATGTTATGTTAAATGAATCAACATCAGTGGTACTTCAATTGTCAATATTGAAATATATGTAGAATATATTTCAATGCAGTGCGTAAACACTAAAGTATACTATACAATTATGGACTTTTTACGAGGTGAATATGGTGTGATATTTTCTGAATTTGAAAATATTGACCGAGGCGACAGCCGAGGTCAATATTTTCAAATTCAGAAAATATCACACCATATTCACCGAGTGAAAAGTCCACAATTGTTTTATTATATAGTGGACTTAATCAGTATTTATAAGGGTACCTTTCCGAAATGGCTGACATTGACTTTTCTTTGAAAATTTTTTAAGACGTGTTAATATCAGCATTTTCTGTCGCTGAATTATCCTGAACGTAATGAAATTCATTCAATGAGTCAAATGAAGAATATTTCAGAGTCAAAATCCGAAGATAGGCTCAAAATTCAAGAATTTGAGCTCAGCTTCAGGGTCCTTGCTGTTGTTTACGAAATGACGTTAATGACGTCACAGATATAAATTTCGCGCGTTTTCGATATTTCATGGTAAACCGGAAGCAAGAGTTTTCGCGGTAGTGATATTTAATGAAATTGCCCCTCACAGGTCAATATGATGAGACAATGACTCGTCATGTGACAGTTCTCGGCCAATGAGAGTGGGAATATGAAGACTATATAATAATTAGGTATATTTTCATGTCCATTTTACATATCCATCTGTGTGCTTTCTTTGGCCCCTGCGTTTTGCTGTACGTTTGTATGGTCATCTTTCAGTGAGGAAGTTATTTTACGCCACTATTGTGAGTTTCATAACACTGCGTAACCGGGAAAGTTGGAGATTTGCGCGCACGTAATCCGGATAAGCACACTATCTGCAACCGGCGTAACAGATGACCGTCCTAAGTCGGCACTTGTTGCACTTTGGCCTCGTTGGTTTTAATCTTTTGTGTTTGGTGATTCTGTGTTCTGTGCTTGTCTGCTTTGTGTTTTTGCATGGGATATTTTTGGTATTTTGTTGTGGGTGCTGCAGGCGAGTGTTGTTTCAAATCGCCTTTCTTTAAAGCCAAAATCATAGAGAAAAAATCAAAATACGATTCGCAATTATGAACAGTTTATTGATTGACTTTTTAGAGGTGCGTCTAACAAATTGAACAGATAATGATGTGATGACCGTCCTAACCGGATGTGACAGTTCTACCGAAATGAAGCGACGGGTGTTGCATGCAAGCAGGAGATGCTTACTCTTCCTGGGCACCTGGTCTCACTCCCATATCGGGAGTTCGCTTCTTTTCATATGGTGGAGGTTTTTGTTTGTTTGCTTTGGTTCCTGTTTTGTCCTGATTTTGTATGCCTTCGGTTTCTGATTTTTGAATTATCGATTTTGTGCTGTATACAGGGATATGGTCATTATCCATATTTGTCATGTAACAGAGTAGAACTTTAACCTGATGTGCTTGATTCTGGTATTGAATAAAAATCGTACCTGGCACAATGTTAAACTTTATCAAGACGCCCTCTGAAGTATCAAAATTACAAATGCAAAAACAATTGTGGTATAAACTGACATGTGCATGATATATCTTACTTTGTATTCTGAAATAATAACTTTTTGATGAATTGTCAATGAAGTGTTTATGAGCATATTGTAAAGAACTAGACTGGAACATTGATTCTTCAAATATTATATTGCTCGTAAAACACTAATTTACTTTTTGGTAGTGTTTATCGACATTTTAAGTTCTGTGTGGAGGAACACTTTTTCTTCTGCATAAATCATAAGTACCAGTGCACCTAGTGGTGATAGATAGCAAACAGGTGACAGAAAAGATAATTTTTTTCTTAAAAAATGAATCTTCAATTCACTTTTAAAATATTTAATAACTGACTTTGTCTCTACACGCTAATGTAATTTACCCTTCTTTGTTATCTCGAGGTAAAAAAAATTCCGAGGGGAAATAAATAATATATATTTTAGCAGTCGGTAGGATCAATTGGTTCCCTTTGTCAATTCCTTGTGAAAAAAAAACTATCTTTAGATTTGACCTTGGTATTGCTTTGACTAAGCCAACATGCAAAAGATAAGTGACAGCGGAGGTATCACACATATCAAATGAAATATGTTCATTAATCTGCAGCCCAATATGAAACCAAAGAGTCAACCTCTGAAAGTTCCGTTCAGTGTCAGCGATAAGTTTCGTTTTGCAATAATCTTTGGACATTATTAATTCATTTGTCTTTGAGGTTTTAATGGCGTTATCTTATTGCCTCATTTGTTGATGATTTTCGTGTTGTCTCCTTTCTCACTTCACGTGTGGATTTGCGTGTTACCGCGCCAAATGTCCTTTTCTCTTCTAATGCATGTGTTTTTCTACAGTGATTTTGGGGATCTTCCCCTTATGTTTCACATTGACATCTGTTTCATAGTTTTGAACTGAAGAAATGACATTGCAAGTATAAAAACAAATCAAATTCCGAAAATTTGCCAGCAACGCACGTGTTATAGAGAGCACATAAATAACATATTTTTTGCACTTTAGGTTATGCCTGAACAGTTTACCGCTTAAGGTGACTCTTTCAATATGAAAGGCTATAATTCATTATTTTACGTTATTTGTCATGTTAAACACCTTGTACAAGGAATTTTATAAAGTCTATAATTGTCAAAAAATCCGGAAATAAATCACAAAATTAATCTTTGGATGATAAATCAATTGTCAATAGATACACGATATAAATCAATCATATTTATCGATACATTAATTTATAGTTGTTTGGTAGATAGAAATTGTTTAGTTTTTCCTTCAAATATAAAGAAATAACCAGATAACACCAATAAAATCCTTAATTTCAATTTCTGTTTTGCTTCTGCAAGAACAATACTTGTTTAATCTCATTGTTTTTGGATTTGGGATAAAGGTTCAGCAAGAGTTATCTCTCGTACCATCGTCAAAAGTCAGAACTTCTATGTAATCGGACATTATATATTCTATTGTTTGATTCTGTTCGCCAGTCTAGTAAGTATCTTTTGACGAATAAACGTCATTACCTGTAGATCTTGTATAATTTTCAATAAATGCGTCGTCTATTATATAGATTTTTATTATTTAGGAAAAATATTTGTATTTGCTTGATGATATTATAATATTACAATGTTTGCCATATTTCCAATGTTTGGAAAAGATCGAAATAATGAATATGGCATTCATCCTTGTTGGAAAAAACCTGTTCCCTAAATAAAAGAAATTAAGGTGGCGCTAAACCCAAATAAATATCATTTACGAAGTTATACATCATGTTGCATACCAAAATATATGTTGGAATCTGAGAAACACACAAATACTGCGGAGAAGTTAAGGTAAAAATAGGATTTTCAAAAATTGGGTTAATCTCATGAATTTTGCCTAGAAATCTGAAGGTTTTACGGATTCCTTTAACCATCAAATCAGTTTAAATGTTAAATCATACAATAAAGAAGGGCACGTCAATGGTTATTTTTTCACTAAAGGGATAATTATTGTATTACGTGCGGATGCGTATCTACACGTGCTACAACTGAACAAGTCTACATTCTTGTTCATGATCGTTTTTGTAGATAAATCCAATGTGACTTTCCTATGCTTTTTTGAAGGATACAATATAAGTATACCCTGCATAATTTTAGGAATAATCATTAATGCCTAGCTATTTGTACGATTTAAATGGTATTGTTTTACTCTCTTGATTTCTGGGCTAAATTCATGAGATCTCACGAAATTTTTGGAAGCATAGGCATCACTTGAACTTATTCTTTGTATAAGTGTCTTCTACAAAGTGTAACATGTAAAATTTGTACCATTTAGTGAATACCACTGCTGGTGGACCAAGCAGCCAAGTCTGATCAACTTCGGTTGATCGTTCCTTCAAACGCATTCAAAAAATTCTGTTCACAAAATTTTCTAAGAAATTTTGAAAAGTGGGTCCTGTAGCATCGTATCCCATCCATCCTGGTACGTCTTTCGGTATTTATTTGACATAAATTTCACAGTGTTTAACCATATTTCATTGTATCGATTGAGGATAACTGACGTGGGTTAAGTACCCGAAACGTGCATATTTGGCTAATGCTGCAAATTTATCTGTTCTTAAGGTCAGGGTGGCGACTTTTAATGGAAATGAGGTAGAAGAAAAATGGATATGTTCAAATGTAGAGGAACATCTCTTCGAACTATTCAGACCAAACAATCAAAATTTGCCCTTCTCGTATTTTGGCTATAAACGTCCATTTTTGGCCCATTTAACATTTTCGACTTTTTAGAGAATACCACATCATAACTTTACATACCTCTGAAATGCATGAAATTTCAAAAATTCATATATACTCTTATTTTTGAGATTCTTATAGCTTGTGTATGAATTAAAGCCTATTTTGAGAAATTATGATAAATTAAACAGTTCTAAGGAGAGTATTTTCTTTAAAATACGCTTTTGCTGGTTGCCATGGCAAAACCCGTAATTTTTATAGCTAGAAGGTCGACAGCTGCACAAATTTTTTGCTACGTATAGAGCTATGGTATTGCTTTATGCTAAAGCAGTCAAAACAATATGTATCCAAATTAGTTTTAGAGCAAAATGACTGTTTCTATAAATAGCACAATAATTTATGCAAGAAATCAACTTTTGACCCCAATACATAGAGTTTACTTCGAAGTTCGATTTTCTAATTATCACACTTTTAAAGAGTATAATGAATATTATATATTCTGATGTTTTAATCTTTAGAAGCAGAACTCATGCGAAAATGACTTTTTTTTTCCTATTTTCGGTGATTTTTTATTGAATAATATGCATTTCCCCCCAAAAATACGCATTCAGCTATGAAAATTTCAAGGAGTATTATTTTTTTCCTGACATAATGTAACAAACTAAGCTTACAATATCTATCGTACATGTCGGTTTCAAATATATTAAGGTGATACGTAAATAGAGTTATCTCCCTGTAGTCGCAACCCTAACCTTAAATGATGCTATGAATTTATTAGTACAAAATGATATATAACTTTGTTGAAATCAAATGGGAAAGGGTTTTAAACAGTGAAATGGATAAATATATTCAGAACCACCCTAAAACTAAATGAATGACCATGCACAGAATAATCTTCTATCCCTGTATCTTTTTGCAGATCTTATCGTATTGAAACCTTACTCAGAGCAGTAACGTAACCAAATATGTAATTTTCAATCCGGAAAAGAAAATTTCGTATTTGAAGGAAAATGAAAATTCTTACGTTTATTAAATCACAGAATGTATGATAACTTACTTCTAAACTCGTAGCACACGTTTAAATTTTCTTAATTTTATTCCATTTTATTGTGTCGCCTGAGAAGCTTAGCGACACTTAGGGATCACTTTGTCCGTTGTCCGTCTGTCTGTCACACTTGGATGTCACACCCTATAACAGTGATTCCTAAGTGTCGCTATGTTTCGCAGGCATATGCATTCCTTGGCATGATTTTTTTTATTTTATAATCTGCTACAACGTATTCTACATTTAAGACCGCGAGGTGATTTGAATAACACGGAAATGAAGTAAAATTAATGCAATATAGAATATATTGTTGATGAAAATATCGATAAATGCATAAACGCAAGACGTTGTGCGAACTTCGAACTGTAAATAAGAAAGAATGGGATGGGACCGATAACACTCGGTTGCAGCACCCACAGCAAAACTCCAAACACCCAATGCAAAAACACGGAGCAGACACATACAAAAAGAGACGCAAGAGGGAAAATAATACGGAAGGAACACCAAATAAAATATACAATGTAATAGAATAATCAAACACAAATGACTACACATAAACCAACGAGACCAATGGGCAATCGACTTAGGATTGTCATTTGCCACGCCAGTTGCAGGCGGTGTGATTATCCAGATTAAGCAAGCGCACACAACCTACCCACGTTTCCGGTTACCCAGAGCTCTCAAAGAACAAAGGAGGTGATCTCCAACAACACCAGGTTGCAGCACCCACAGTAAAACACCAAACACCCAGTGCAAAACACAGAGCAGACACACACAGAAAGAGACGTAAAAGGACAAGAAACATCAAACACAAAGGACTACACATAAACCAACGAGACCGATGGGCAACTGGTCCCGACGTTGGACTCGCTATTGCGGTGTAAATAACCTCCTCACTGTAAGATGACCATACAAACAGATAACATGACGCAGGGGCCCAAGAAACACACAGATGGGTATGTTATTGGATATATAAGCTCAAAATGCATCGAAGATGCAAAATGCCGAGTTGCAAAACTGGAATGTAAGTATGAATATGCAGACTAACATGAAATGTGTATGGTTTGTAACAACATTTTGTGGTCCTAAATGAAAATTTCTGGATCAAGAAATTGTCTTCTCTTTATTCTATATCAGCGTGTAATATATTTTCAAGGATACAGATTTTCCTGTGACCTTGATCTTTGACCTTTTGACCCAAAAATTAATGGCAAGTTTCATGATTATAGGTGCAATACAGGCTCAAAAATGGTCTGGAAACCATTTTCAATTACCTAAGTCCTGTGACCTTGATCTTTGACCCTTTGACCCCTAAATCAAAAGTGGTCATTTTCTATTCACTGGAAACATTTCTGGCAAGTTACATGATTATAGGTGCAATACAGGCTCAAATTCAGTCGGGAAACCATTTTTAATCATCTTAGTCCTGTGACCTTGACCTTTGACCTTTTAACCCCAAAATTGATAGTGGTCATCCTTGATCCATGGGAAACATTTCTGGCAAGCTTCATGATTATAATTGCAATACAGGCTGAAATATGGTCCGAAACCACTTTCAATCATCGGAGTCCTGTGACCTTGACCTTTGACCTTTTGACCCCAAAATCAATAGGGGTCATTCTTGATTCATGGGAATCATTATTGGCAAGTTTCATGACTTTAGGTGCAATACAGGCTAAAATATGGCCAGGAAACCATTTTCAATCATCAGAGTCCTGTGACCTTGACCTTTGAACCCCAAAATCAAAAGTGGTCATTTTCTATTCACAGGAAACATTTCTGGCAAGTTACATGATTATAGGTGCAATACAGGCTGAAATATGGTCCGAAAACCAGTTTCAATCAACAGAGTCCTGTGACCTTGACCTTTGACCTTTTGACCCCAAAATCAATAGGCCTCATCCTTGATTCAAGGGAAACATTTCTTGCAAGTTTCATGATTATAGGTGCAATACAGGCTGAAATATGGTCCAGAAACCATTTTCAATCATCTGAGTCCTGTGACCTTGACCTTTGACCTTTTGACCCCAAAATCAATAGGCCTCATCCTTGATTCAAGGGAAACATTTCTGGCAAGTTTCATGATTATAGGTGCAATACAGGCTGAAATATGGTCCGGAAACCATTTTCAATCATCTGAGTCCTGTGACCTTGACCTTTGACCTTTTGAACCCAAAATCAATAGGGCTCATCCTTGACTAATGGTGAGTAAGGGTATGAAGTTTCATTGTTATAGCCTCTTTCGTAGTTGACTTATAGTCCGGAAACCAATTGTTGACGCCTTCCCGCCCGCCCAACCGCCCGCCCAGACGCCCGCCCAACCGCCCGCCCGTCTCGCATCAAATTAAGAGCCGAGTTTTGCAACTCGGCTAAAAAAACAGAAGGCGTACGAAAACCAGTCTGTACTCTATCCGGCTGTAGGGAGCTCAGACATGTTATCACCCGAGGAGTCCGATTGACATTCAGAGATGACAGGCGATCGGGCCCTTTCTTCCCTAAATGGGTTTGGACGGCCCGTCATAGAGTCCTGTTGTCGTAACAATCAGGCAGAGTGCATTTTTTAAAGTGCTCTGGTACAAGGCTGTAGACTGGTCAAGTACCAAGCTAAGTGTCCGTCGAGTGACAGCAGGATCATATCAACGGTAGAGTAAACATAGCTTCCAAGCTCAAATAAATCAAATAATGTGACAATGACAAATATCAGGTAATTTGACTGACTACTAGGATTTTATTTCAAGGTAAGACACCAACGGAAACCGACCACAAAAACAAGTAAAAATTTTATAGCACCTGTAACATGAGTAAACGAAAACAAACTAAAATAAAATACTGAGATTCGAGATGTTTTACGTACCAGAAATCACAACCACCCATTAAAAGATCGCTTAGTTTCGCAGCATTTCATTTGCTCCTTTAGTATTTTAAAATTTTTGGCATAATTTGGCAAATAATTCTATGACTACATGTACATGCTAAATGGATCGGACTTTTCTTATGATCTGGTTCATTCTGAAAGTCTATCTAAAAGGACCTTAAAACAGAATATACGCAAAACCAGCATGTACTGTCTACTGCGGAAAAGATCCTTAGGGGTGTTGAAAACGATGAACGTCAAACAACACACAACTTCGACAAATGACAGGGATAACGAGAAAACATCAAAACAGAAGATCGAGCAACGAAAGCTGGCACACCGAAACATGTCACACGAACCAAGGCAGCGCACTGTGGACGATCATCCGTTGTCTCATGGTGAATTGTGTAATTATCCGTATTTTATACGCAAAACCCTCCTATTCAGCCGGAAACACTGAGATGTCCCAATACACTTGCATCTATTCTATTAAAATACTATAAGATGAATCAGTTTGCTCACCTAAGTGAGGCGAGCACATGGTGAAATCCGAGTAGTTCGACCAACTTTCAGATTGGGATAGGGATCCACTGTTTTGTTACGACATTTTACAGAGCCTTTCATGGTGTCCCGACGTCGCGCTTGTACTTGGGTCCATTACCAAACTTATCGGGGGTCTTTTTTTTCTTGTTAACTTAAAGATTATATCCGGTAATATTTTTTTATAGTTTTGATTAAAGACCGATCTGCCTTTGATCCGTCCAATTTCGTTTATTATGTCATCGTTAAAGTATTCAAACTCCAACTCTTTCCCTTCTTAAAATTCATGGGAAAAACTATTATGGACTTCTTAACAGTAGCTGCAAGGTTTCATACCTTTAATGTCACTGTATGTTACATGTAATCTAACTGTTTTAACATGAATACAATATATCCTGTGTCTGAAACAAGATTAATATGACATGTTTTCAAACCTCCGTTTTCCATCAAAAGTCAAGAATTTCAAAATAACTTGATATTCATTTTCAGCACATTTGTTAGAATATTATATCGATCAAAATATCCATAAGATACAAATTTCATATGCATCTAAAATGTTGTTTTGATATTAATTGCGGATGGAAAGAGCTTATTAACATAATTGTTTCTACATAAAGTATTTTGATTAATGTTCCCACTACTTTTACTGCTTTAAGAAATCCTGCTGAAATACCAGTGCAAAAAGTTACGAAAATACTTTAACCAGAAACTGAAAAATTCTGATAATTTTATTATTCTCCTAGATGCTGTCATGTTAAAAAAATAAAATAAAACAAAGAAAATTACATTTATTGTATTACAATTTTAATCATATTACCAGCATAAAGTCTTTCGACTTTGCATGCTCTACACTACCATTCAACACCAAAAGTTAAAAAAAAATACAGTCTGGCCAATATTATTCGCAACACCTTCAAAAATGGGAAAAAGGAGATACAAATACCTTGTTATAGGATTGGAGGATATTTATTTCGTGAAGGAACACTGATTCAAACAAAAAGTAAACCGAAGACTCTATCATCCGGATGCTAAGTTGGCACCGGTTACCCATTGATCTCAATGGTTTATGTGTAGTCTTTCGTGTTTGATGTTTCTATGCCGTATGTCTCTTTTTCGTCTCTTCCTGTTTTCGTCTTTGTGTTTTTGTATAGGATGTCTTGCTGTTTGTACTGCAATATGATCTGTTTGGAGATCCTCTCCCTTCTTGAGTTGTAGGTTGACATTTTTATGGTGGAAAGGTAATGATCTCCAGCATGACCACCCTGCACTCACCCAGCGAAACAAACCCACAAGAAAGCGACACATAACTGACATCATACAAAACTACAAATCGCAAAAAGACCCAACAATATTCACTAGAACATCATGCAAAACAATCGTAACAGACGTACAGAAACATCAAACATTGATGACAACACATAAAAGGAAGGAGACCAATGTGCACCCGGCGCCGACTTTGTACGGCCATCTGCTATTAGCAAATGGTGTTGTTATCCGGATTACGTGCACACAACCCTCCCACTTATCCGGATACACAGAGGACTCCATAGACACACAATTGTTGTATAAACATAAAACTTCTCACTGTAAGGTGACATCACAAACAAGATAGTTAAACGCAGCGGCCTCTTGTAACACAGATTCTATGTAAATGGATCTAAAAAAATTCTATGGCATGCGTATAACAGTCTGTGATCTGCTGGCTGAAGGTCAAAATGTGGGTTATCAATATTCAAAATATCATTAAGATACCTAGAGTTCCTATGGAGGAACCGTATTCCAGCAAATAGTTGGCATCCCAATAAGTACCAATTGCGCCCCACTCCATGCGGACTTATTTTTTATATTCAATGAGCTTCTTCAGGTACATTGTACCTCGCATCTCATTCAATTTTACCTTCAGATACATAGATGACGTGTTGTCCATCAATAATCAGAACTTTGGGGATCATCTACATGAAATCTATCCTCATGAACAAGAAGCAGGGGAACAGGCGACAGATCCGCTTCGTAAATGGATATACTTCTATTTTACAATGCAAACGGCCATTTGAGAACCTCACTGTATGACAAGCGTGATGATTTCAGCTTCCATATAACTAACTTTCCTTACATGATAATACGGAAGTTATCCAACTCTATACATTCTTGAAGAAAATTTTACACCAAATTATCATGCACCAGACATGTGTTAATGCTTCCAACAAAAGTGATTTTCCGGAGCCTCCAAAATTAATTTCAGTAGCTCTCTCTTGCTTCAGTTTTTAAATCTAAATTTATGCATTTACTTTACAGAATGTGCGCAGCTCCAAATTTACTCTAGGGTTGATTCAGTAGTATATCCATAAAAATTTATGTTTGAAATAGCATTGGAGGGATGGTGCTAAGTTGTTTACTTCCTTTGAAATCGATGATGTTTTGGATGAAATTACAAGTTTCTAACAACATATTCATGATGTGAAAATTGTGAAATTGATTAGCAACATTCCGTCTTCTCCTGCCTGTGGCGTTTTTGTTTCTTTAGCTGGTACGCCAGGGCAAGCTCCAAATTTAAAGATTTCATTGTAAGAGCCTGACGGTTTGCAAGTCAGATACTTGCTCAGGGTTATAATACACCACGGCTACATGTAAAACGTCTTCAAATTCAATAGCATCCTTTAAGAAGATTAATTTACAGCATGGACCAGACATGCACGTTTCGGGTACATAACCCTCGTAAGTGATCCTCAATCTAAACAATGTAATATGTCCAAAAAGTGTGAAAGTCATTACGTCCAAAAATGTACCGAGAGACGTAGCAGAATGGATGGATTTGATGCTAAAGGACCCACAATTTAGAAATTTCAATCATCGGTCGCTACGAGGATAAAAGCACATCAGATTCCCCTTTCCAGGATAGTCAATGACATTCTGGATTGAGCTTGAATGGATGTAATCATCAAACAAGAAATATTTACATAGTATCTGAAATGTACATCAAAATGTACATTGAGAGAATCTCCGACTTTGACAAGTGTGGACTGTAATCAGGAGACGCTAACTCTCCCTTTTTTTTCAATTTTTGAAATGGAATACTATTTCAATCTGACGTTTCATCATGCCTTTATAGCAAACTGGAAAACAATAAGGTTTTTAAAGAAATGAATGGAATAAATCATGCAAAGGATAGTTATCCGTTTTTGTGATTGACTTGTGTCAAGAAAATTGTATTTAAAAGAATAACATACTTTTCCTTCTGAGCAGGTGCTGTAAATGAAATTGACCCCTTCATTTTTGTTTTGAACGTTAATTGTACCTTGTCCGCTTTGTGTCATTTGCTGTGTATTTCTACTCTGTGCTTTGACTTGGGGTGTTTTGGTGCGTTGCTATGAGTCCTGCAACCGGATGATATCGAGTCTTGTTGGAGATCTAATCCTGTCTCAATTATGGGAAATACTGTTCCGATTTATGACAAAAAAAAGCAATAACATACATTTTTACAATAAATTAATAAAAATATTATTTTTAATTTAAAAAAAGCAATTACATAAAAAACAATTAAATAACTTTTTTTTTTTAAATTGAAAGATAGACTCGCAAAAATTATAAGTAATGCGTTTACAGCAAGAACGGCAATCGCAAATATAAATTTATTGCTGTTGATTATGACAAAACCTACTTTGTGAAAGAAAAGTCCGATTCTAAAAACAAGAACACTGAAGCAGATTTTATTTAGATGTTAATTAAACTTCCTAATTGACAACATTTTTGTGGTGTTTCAAGGAAAGGTCTTCAAGCAAATTGTCGGAATTCCAATGAGAACCTACTTGTACCCAAATCCTTGCCGACATGTTTCTTTAATCGTACGAAGCTGAATTCTTTCAATCTTTTGTCTCAGAAGGGAACAGATACGTAGCTTCTACCTTTAACTTCACTTACAGATACATAGACGATGTGCTGTCCAACAATGAGCCAAAATTCGCGGATTACCTCAGCAGAATCTATCCTTCGGAGCTTGAAGTCAAAATAATAACTGGGACAAATAATTCAGCATCCTATCTGGACATAATGTTGTCTTACGACACTATACCTCACTTTATGACAAACGAGACGACTTCATTTTCAACATAATAAACTTTCCTTTCCTGAGTAGCAGAATCTCTTCATCGCCTTCTTATGGCGTGTTCATATCTCAGTTGATACGCTATGCCAGAGCAATAGAAAGGAGGGGATCTCCAACAATTCTCGGTTGCAGCACCCACAGCAAAACTTCAAAGCACTCAATAACACAGAGCAGACATCAACAGAAAGAGACGCAAGAGAGACATGGAACACCAACATACTCCATAGAGCAAATACAAAATATACATACTTTGTTCTGAGAGCGGGGCGTCTTTCAGATAAGCCTCTCAGTCAGGGATACGTTTATGACCGACTTACCTTGTCACTGGGGAAGTTTTACGGTCGATATGGAGAACTCGTCATAAATTATGATGTTCAACTCTCCAGAATTATTCTGTCTTAGACCATTTGAACCATCCAACCACCGAATATACTTGTATCTTCCGAAATGGAAGTAATACCCCTTCAATTCATTAGACTTTCATGGAAATAATGGAAGTCTACCGAATTGAAGCGGCGGGTGTTGCATGTAAGAAGGCGGTGCTGACTCTACATGGGCACCTGGCCTCACTTCCATATTGGGAGTGCGCTTCTTTTCATATGGTTGAGGTTTTTCTTTGTTTGCTTTGGTTCTTTTTTATCCTTATTTTGTATGCCTTCGTTTTATGATATTTTCTGAATTATCGATTTTGTACTATTTACTGGGATATGGTCATTACCCATATTTTTCATACCTTTAATATTGCAATAACATTGCCAAATGGGACCATATCTTGCTTGAGGTAAGTTCATTTATCTCATTACGGATGGTCATTGAAAACTTCTTGATTTTTTCATTTTAATTACAATGTGATATTTGCATGTTTTTTTCACAATAAATTGTTATGACTCAGTCTATCTGTAGAAAGACTCTACATGTATATCTCAAACATTAGTACATGTAAAATTGTCAAGGGCATTTTAGATCGTAAATCTCTTTCAGATGCAAATTTCAATGTTAAGTTAATGATCTTCTTATACAAAATATCAGAATGTTACGACAATTTGCAATTATTTTCATATTTGGACAATGCATAACAAAATTCCGTTGTTAAACTTTGAATGATTTATGCCCTTTGTCTCCATGCTGTCCCTTGGTTTCATACAAAGTTATGCACTATGTCTCAACAAACGACGCACTTGCATTGAAGTCAGTATTCAAATTTATTAACGGAAACTGTTTGACAATTTACAACTATTTACAAAAAATGTAGAGGATTATAATTGTACTTCTGTGGTACTAGATCTTTTTTATTCATGTCTTTTAAAGACGGTACGTATTATGGTATGGCACTCTGCGTCCGTCCGGGTGCGATATCTATAGGCTAAACCGTTAGCCCCAGATAGTTCAAATTGACCATGCTGATAGCCAATATCAAGATGAAGACCTTATTAATTTTCAAGGTCAGGGGTCAAAGGTCAATGTCATTTTGAACTAAAAATATTTTTGGTGAAAATAATTCAATTTGAAATTAGAAAAAAAAATCCTTCAAAATCTTTTTCTGTTTGAAATGTTTTGAAATTTTGAGTACCCTAGGAAGAAAACATGTTTTTCATATATGTCATGGGTTTTTATATTTTTTGCCACATTAGTTACAAATTATGCTGAAAAAAGTGTGGTACATAAAGTTATTTGATTTATGCTCTAGGCCTTGTGGATGCAATTCAGCTTTAAGCGGTAGCCCTAGGAAATTCAAATTTACAATGTAGATAGCCCATAGTCTATCTTCAACACTTCACTGTATGACTGGCGTGATGCTTCCAGCTTCCATATAACTAGCCTCCCTTTCATGCGTAGCAACATTCCGTCTTCTCCTGCGTATGGCGTTTTTTGTTTCAAAGCTCATACGGTACACCAAGGCATGTTCCAAATTTGACGATTTCATCGGTAGAGCCAGACGGCTTGCAATGTTAAACGTCTTCAAATTCAATAGCATCATTTTAGATGACAAATATGGATCATGACCATATCTCTGCATACAGCACAAAATCGATAATTCAGAAAATCAGTATCCGAAGGCATACAAAATCAGTATTATATATATATACCGTTTGTCATTCTTAATCGCACTTACTATGTACATTCTTACTCTGTAGGGAGAGGGCAATTATAATGTTGTGAAAACTTACAGCCCAATCCCATTTCTTACTTTGGAAATAAAATATGTTTAAACTTTAAACTAAACAAAATCAGGATAAAACAGGAACCAAAGCAAACAAACAAAAACCTCCACCATATGAAAAGAAGCGAACAGATAAAATTTCAGCATGGACCAGACATGCATGTTTCGGATACTTAACCATCGTCAGTGATCCTCAATCTAAACAATGTAATATTGCCAAAGAGTGTGAAAATTATTTTATCCAAAACTTTACCGAAAGACGTAGCAGGACGGGAGGGGTATGATGCTACAGGACCATAGTTTTAGAAATTTCGATAACATAAATTTGCAAATATGTTGAAGAGACGATCAACCGAAGTTGATCGAACTTAACTACATGTGCCCTCGGGGACTGCTGGTCCACCAGCAGTGACACTCGCCAAGTGGTTCAAATGTTAAACGTAAGTAAGCTACTTGTTCAGGGGTTATATTCCACAACGGCTGAAATTATCTTTGAGAAATTTCTTCTGTCGTTACGGGGATATAAAAAACATAGCATATCCCCCTTTCCAGAATGCTCAGTGACATTCTGGATTGTGATTGAATGGCAGTCATCATCACCAGACACGAAATACTTACCTGATGTGTACATCAATTTGTACATCGAGACAAATCGAGTACATTTGACAAGTTTCCATGGAGCTGCTGTGACGGGTATTACATGCAATTAGGAGACTCTCCCCGGGCACGTGGTCTCTTTTCAAAATGTTACTAGTATTCATTCCCAGGTTCGCAACCGTTCCTATGGAAATTGTTATGATTTTGCCTTGCCTTCCCGACTTTGAGACTCAATAACATCTTTAATGCTCATTTCTTAATATAAAAATAGGTACCAAATACTACAAGTGTCAAAAATGTTGGTTTCTAGGGAAAAGTCTTGTCATAAGACTAACACATGTATATATAGAAGCCATATCACCTACCCTTCAAAAGTTATCGTCAAGCTTTAAGTGTCATTCATCGAAAATATCATCAAATTAAAGGTTAACATCTTAGTGAAATGAAATTCGGCGGCTTATGAAAAACATTTCGATTGAAAGCATCACTTATGAGAATTTAATATTCGAAACACGTGTCTAGTTTCAGTTTCAGCATGAATGATGGTTTGAAATTTTCTTCAAGAAGGTTGAACACTTCCGTATTATTAGCAAAGCTCGAACATTTATTTTAAAATTTATAGATTGAAAGGAATTCTTCCACATATAATACACGTTGATACAGTCCTTTGCTTCATATAGTATAATTGTACAAAGGTCTTGTTGAATCCATTTAATTCCCATTGATGATACTGTAATTTCTATCAGTTTCTGCATCCAAAGTATGAAAATGATCCCTTGTTTGAGAATACCTCTTTTATCTGATTTTTGGTGGTCATCAATATCTATGTAAATCCAATATTTTCATTACAAATATGATATTTTTTTGGTTTATTTTCTAAATGAATTCAAAGGACAATGTGACTCATGACTCAGTATTAGCTTGTGCTTACAAAATTTATTAAGAGATTATACATCTCAGATATTAATACAATTGTCAAGGGCATTTAAAATCGTAAATCTCTTTCAGATGCAAATTACAATGTTAAGGTAATGATCTTCGTGTAAAATATCAGGATGTTATGACAATTTGCAAATACTTTTCATTTTTAGACAGTGCATAACAAAATTCCGTTGTTAAGTTTTGAATTATTTATGCCCTTTGTCTCCATCCTATCCCTTGGCTTTATACAAAGTTATATTTCATGCAATAACAAACGACGCGGTTGTATGGCAGTCAGTATTTTAATTTATGAACGGAAAATGTTTGAAAAATTGCAAGTATTTCCAAAAAATATAGCGTATTGATATAAATGAGAAAAAGCAGTACCAATTGTCAATATTGAAATATATGGTCTATAGTACCAATTTGTTGTACTAGACACGTGTTTCGGATATTTTAATCCTCGTCAGTAGTACTTCATACCAGTTTAAATAAAGCCAAAGTGAATTTTCCTGGCGCCATCTACAATACAGATCTTTTATTTCCTCTTGTCAAAATGACCGGCTCCAAATTTTGTTCAGAAGCGTATTTAAGTCAAAAATATGGCCAAAAATCGTTGGAGGGTAGACACAAGGATCTCAACAGCACTCAAAATAGAGCACCAAATTGAACATCGACGGAACCCCCTTGAAAGTTAAAGGTGGGACCAGGTGTCCGGGAGGAGAAAGCATCCCTTGTTTGACTAAAGTACTGTATGTAAGAGACGTTGGATGGCGAAATGAAAGACTGTGAAATTGTATTGCGTGTCGAAAATTATAGTAAATGTTCAATTGACAATTAACGTTATAAGATAGCATGACATAAAAGTACGAAGCTGAATAATTGGTCTGTGTAGCTTCTATGTTAAGGTATCCGTTGTACAAATAAATATCAAGTGTATTATATAGTTAGAATTACGGCATATCTTTACCTAAATATACTATAATTCAACATAAAAGTTGGGATCCAACACCAAAGGTCAACATGCCAACCCATATCTAAGCCACGGAAACTATCGAGACACTGCCGAATATTACCGAGATCATTTTAACACTGTTTAAATGGACGAGACGTTAGCGAGATCTACATTTGTACATTGGATACGTTAAACGTCTTCAAATCCAATAGCATCATTTGAGAACAGATAAATTTGCAGCATGGACCAGACATGGACGCTTTGGGTACTTAATCATCGTCAGTGATCATCAATCTAAACGATGTCATGTGATCAAAGAGTGAAAATTCGTACCGAAAGACGTAGCAGGATGGGTGAGATATATGATGTTACAGGACCAACGTTTTAGAAATTTCAAGAAAGTTTGATAACAGAAATTTTCGAATGCATTGAGGAGACCCTGTTTTCAGAATTTCAATAAGGATACCATGTCCGAGAGCATTTTTAAATATGTTTATTTGAACCTGTTAGGTACCTCACTCATTCATTTCAGTGGCTCCACTTTTTTGCTATTTTACTTTATGTAGATTATTTATATATTATATAGTGATGTCTTCGTATTTAGATGATGTACTGTGATTGTTCCCAGTCTCTTTCTATTCGTTCACATTGTGATTTTATATGTCTGATTGTGATTGTTGCCGGTCCCTTCTGTTCATTCACGTTGTGATTTTGCGTGTTGTCTTCGTTTTTCAATGATGCACTGCGATTGTCCCCGGTCTCTCTCTGTTCGTTAACGTTGTGATTTTACGTGTTTTCTGGTATTGTTTCTTGTGTCTGTCTTATCGTTCACATTGTGATTTTATGTGATATCTGTTTGTGATTGTTGCCGGTCTCTGTCTTTTCGTTCACGTTGTTATTTTACGTGTTGTCTGTTTGTGATTGTTGTCGGTCTCTGTCTTTTCTTTCACGTTGTAATTTTACGTGTTCTCTGCTTATGACTGTTGCTGTTTTTTTTTGTTCGTTCACGATGTAATTTTGCATGTTGTCTGTTTGTTATTCTTGCCGGTCTCTGTCTGTCAGTTGATAATGTGATTTTATGTGTTGTCTGTTTGTGAATGTTGCAAGTCTCTGTTTGTTCATTCACGTTGTAATTTTGCGTGTTGCCTGTTAGTGATTGTTGTCGGTCACTTTCTGTCCGTTCATGTAGTAATTTTGCTGGAGGCTCCAAAACAGATAAGCAAACAATCAAAATAGACGTTAAAGGGATGGTGTTCCTGAAAATTAATTGATTTTACAAAAATCTTTCTTTTCATATGAAAGTATATATTCTCGTTTGTATAAATTCAAATTTTAGGCGAAGTTATAGACCTTTAAAAATGTCGTTTTGAATTTGCGGTGCGCAGCTCTAATTCTTTCTGCTAGTATCACCTGCAATGTATTGAGTTTTTACAATAGAGGTATATGGAGATTTAATTATTGATAAATCGTCAATATTATGATCGTTACAGCATATTTTCAGATAAAAATTTTTATGGCTCCTTTTTTCCTCTATCTAGACTCTTTGGAATAAATCTTACGTTTTCGATAAAATTTATTTTCAGGGACATGTACTGTATCTTTAAGATAGGCATGCATCAAATTGAAGCTTAGGTACACAGCATTTCCATGCATGTGTTTATAAAAACAACCAAAATTCAAGATATTTACATGAAATCCACATAAAATGAAGGAAGACTTATGACTTACACTGCACGTATAAAAGAAGGGAGGGGATCTCCAACAAGAACCTGTTGCAGCATCAATAGCAAAACAACATATAAGTTTTATTTCGTTGAAAGTTGAAAGTTCTTCAAAACGTTCTCTCCATCTGATTGTATTCTATTGACGACAAAAGAAACTTTATTGGGATATTATTTTTCTCCTGCCTTCATCTAGTGTAACACCATTCGTAGATTTACGTTTTGATGTTAATCTTATACGGCAGATGTGGACAACAACAGTAAAATCACTTACGAAATCTGTAAATCCTTGTTTTACCAAAAGAAATAAATGTTTTGCTTATCGCGAAATAATCCAGAAATATTTACATTCCCATTTTTGCATATAAGACCAGTTTTACATATTCTATTAATCCTGGTAAATGATTGCTACATGGCTTAGAACAGAGTCACATGTGAGACGTTTGATATAGTTTTGTTAACTTCAGCTCCATTGCCACTTACACGGGAAGGTGAGAATTCAAAGCAGTGAAGTGGCAAAGCTACAAGCAAGCTCGAAACTAAGAACAAGCGTTAAAAGTTTAGATGTTTAATCAATGGATAATAATCCACATTCATATAATTAATGGTCCATGATGTTCTGAGAATTTTACCTTAATTAGGTCACTGTCACAACGTTCCTGTTTTTTTTTTTCATTGGTGTAAGAATAAGATGAGATCCTGTAAAATTGTGTAATGATCGATCCTATCTTTACGTTTGAGGGATATCAAGGACAGTGATAATGAGGTAAGGGGAGATAATAAAATATATTCTGAATTAAAACCTGAACTTGGTGGGTCTCACTGCTGGTGGACCAGGAGTCCCCGAGGACACATGTAGCCAAGTTCGGTTGATCGTTTCTTCAACGCATTCGAAAATTTCTTTTATCAAAATTTCTTGAAAGTTCTAAAACGTGGGTCCTGTAGCATCATATCCCACCCATTCAGCTAGGTCTTTCGGTAAATTTTTGGAAATAATAATTTTCAAACTCTTAAATCTGCGCTTAAGTGATGCTATTGAATTTGAAGACGTTTAACATTAATTTAGGTACTTCAATTCAGCTACGTCTTTCGGTAAATATTTGGAAATAATAATTTTCACACTCTTTGGCAATATTACATTGCTTAGATTAAGGATCACTGACGAGAGTTAAGTACCCGAAACGTGCAGGCCCATGCTGAAAAATTTTCTGCGCTGAAATGATGCTATTGAATTTGAAGACGTTTAACATGTGTACCACTTTGCGGGTGTCACTGCCGGTGGATCAGGAGTCCCGAGGGCACATCTAACCAAGTTCGATCAACTTCGGTTGATCGTCTCTTCAACGCATTCGAAAATTTCTCTTATCAAAATTTCTTGAAATTTCTAAAACGTTGGTCCTGTAGCAATATATCCCGTGAATTCAGCTACGTCTTTCGGTACATTTTTGGAAATAATAATTTTCACACTCTTTGGCAATATTACATTGTTCAGATTAAGGATCACTGACGAGGCTTACGTATCCAATACGTGCATGTCTGGTCCATGATTAAAATTTATCTGCGCTTAAATGATGCTTTTGAATTTGAAGATGTTTAACATTTGTAGAGTTCGTCTCTTCATAGACGAAATCACCAATGCATTATTATCTATGAAGCATTATCCCAAATAAAGGCATAATGTATAATAATTCTAATACCGTTACTTTGATAAAGATCTGACCTGCATCATAACTAAAAAAGAGAGAATGATGCCTCAGTTATGTTGTCAATCCAGTAAATTTTCCATTCTTTTTTTTTTTAGAGATTTCTCAGAATTCCGTTGATTTAAATTGATTTTGGTTAGTTTTCTTTCAAGTCTCGTAGTTCTCTGTAGAAATCTGTTTCACATGTAAAAGAAACCACGTGTCATTAATCTTTCAAAACATACTGCAAAAAAAAAAAAACAAAACAATAAGTTTCACATTCGAAAAAAAAGTGGTTGTTTTCCTTCTATAGAAATATGTATCACATTGTAGAAGAAAACAGTTATCTTTAATCTTTAAATTATATTGCAAAATACGTTTAAAATTTAAAGAAAACTTTTTTCAATACATTTCACATCTAAGGAAAATTTCTTTTGGACAGGTATCCATGACGGGCCCTATCCAAACCTCTTTAGAGAAGACAGGGCCCCGACCACCTGTCCTTTCTGAATGTCAGTCGGACTCGCCACAGCCGGTAGAGCACCCACTGTATTTCGCATGCCTTCTGTTTTTTATATCCATTTACATATTCATCTATTTGTTGCTTGGTTCCCTTTGTTATGTTGTCTTGCTTGCATGGGCATCTTACATTTCCCCTGGCTTGTCGATGATGTTCCAAGACTCCCGTAATACAGCATTTATATATCACAACTCATCCGGTACGTCTGAGAATGTACTAAAATTTTGGATTTTCACAGTAGAAATTTACAAATTACAGAGATACTTTTAGGTCAAGCTTTCCGCTTTCATTAACTAGTGGACTATCTGTAAATTTTACATAAATTGCAGTCAACTTCTTTTAAAATTCGGATCTAAACACGCAACAGAGTACATTACTTTAGGTATAATACAACCTGCCTTTTATATTGATATAATAAACAAAATTAGAAGGATCAAAGGTAGACATCATAACCATCGAAAATGCGTCAGAATCATCGAACACCTTTTATACCGTGGATATGATCCTAATGTCACCAGACGGACATTTGGCTTGGTACTTGATCAATCTACCAGCTCATTTTTTAGACGTGCACTCTACCTGACTATCATGACGGGCCCTATCCAATCCTCTTTAGAGAAGACAGGGCCCCGACCACTTGTCCTCTCTGAATGTCAATCGGACTCCTCGGATGATAACATACATGAGCTCGCTACAGCCAGCAGAGCACGGGCTGTATTTCGTATGTCTTCTGTTTTTATATCCACTAACATAATCATCTATGTGTTGCTTGGGCCCCTGCGTTATGCTGTCTTGTTTGCATGGTCATCTTATAGTGAGGTTTTTATATTACTCAACTGTTCTTTGTCCTTCGAGACCTTTAAGTAACCGGAAAAGTTGGAGGGTTGTGAGCATCTAATCCGGATAACCACACCATTTGGTACTAACGTAGCAGATGGCTGTCCAAAGGCTGCACCGATTGGTCTTGTTGATTTAAACATGTGTAGTCTTTTGTGTTTGTTGTTTTGATGTCGTGTTTGATGATTCTTGTCTCTTTTGTGTCTCTTGCTGTGTATGTCGTCTCTGTCTTTTCACTTGGGATATTTTGTTGTTGATGCTGCAACCGGGTCTTATTGGAGACCCCCTTCTTCCTTGTGTATTTCTTATATATCACTGTTTCCAAATTATTAAATGAAAGTCAAACACCAAACCCAACAGCAGAAACCAAACATCACAATCAAATTATTGAAAAATACATGAAAGAAAACAAAGACAGTGAAAACAGCGGAACATTTACTCACGAGAACGAAAACATACGATGAAGCGGAGACTACTAGATAACGCCATAGAAACAAGAAAGAAAACAGAATAACAAATAACCCGCTGTATTAATTAGTTTTATTAAATGATCAGGAATTATTGTCAATTTGCTTATTTCTGATTGGCGGAGACGCAGATTGATAGAATGTACCTCAAAGTGAGTTGACCGATAAAGCTCGAATGCGGTCTATTCGGGATATTATTAAATGATCAGGAATTATTGCCGATTTTGCTTATTTCTGATTGGTGGAGACGCTGTTTGATAGAGTGTACCTCAGAGTGAGTTGACCGCTAACGCCCGAATGCGGTCTATTCGGGATTAGCGCTTGCGGGACCAGCGCGTGCGTTGATTTTTGTAGTGTTAGATCTTTGACTTTGCGTATCATTACAATGCAAATTTTAATAAAATCTTGATAATTTAATAAAGCAGTTATTGACTATTGATTTCGGTCAACTAATACCTGACTAGGTCTGTATAGTCACGAGTAGACCTCATCAAAAGTCAATAATTGTATAATGTAGACCGCCATCAGGGCCCCGAGTTCAGTGACGTCACAATTATCAGTGCGCGTTGTAGTGTTAGATGTGTTAATTTCGCGTAGCTTTACAATGTAATAAATTACAATTAACGCTAAATATCCACAAATTTTCGGCCACTCGACCTTTATTAAGTGGAAAACACGCATTTTCCGTTATATACATGTTACACAGACTCTAACAGACACCATATATTCGTGTTTTCCACTTGATAAAGGCCGAAAATTTGCGGATATTGAGTGTTTTTTCTTATTCATTATATAAGCTTTAATATATAAGCTTCATAACAACGTAATTTATATTTTTATTGTGGGTGCTGTTGAGATTATCGTCAGGATCTTCTTTAGCTCATTTAAAAATCCTGATAATTTAATAAAGCAGTTATTGTCTTTTGATTTCGGTCTACTCGTAACTATACAGACCTGGTCAGATATAGGTTAACCTCGGCCTTTGGTCTCAGTCAACTAATACCTGACTAGGTCTGTATAGTCACGAGGTGACCTCACCAATAAATCAATTGTATAAAGCTGGTTCAAAACCCAAACTCATATAACTTTTTTAAAAACCATTTCCCGTTGAGTTATATTATAAAGTTAAAGTCAATTTTGGTACTGAATCGACCTTACAGGAAATATGGAGCCGCCCACAAAATGGATAAATTGAAATTCAAAACCTAAAGCAAGAGGGCGCTATAAAAATACTTTTCGCTGTGTCTGGAAATCACTTTAAGTACCACTGATGAGGTTTTACTATCCGAAACGAGTGTCTGGTACATTAAAATTGGTTTTGAAATTTTATTCCAGAAGGTAAAGATTTGGAGTTCTTCCGTATTTTTCTTCAATTTGTAACAGAAATTTTGATAAACAACATGACATTTAATTTGTAGTGATCAATCGGGAAAGGGTGACATAAATTATGGTTTATCGCTACCTTAAGTTTAAACATGTTTAAATATCACATGAATAATAACGGAAGCCAGTTCGTGCCATGTTATATTTTTTTACTATCTCGTAGTTACGAGAAACGTTTCTCGTAGTTACGAGAAACTTTTTCTCCTAGTTACGAGAAACTTTTTCTCCTAGTTACGAGAAACTTTTGTCGTAGTTACAAAAAACTTTCCTCATAATTACGAGAAACGTTTCTCGTAGTTACGAGAAACAAATCTCGTAGTTACGAGAAACTTTTCTCGTAGTTACGAGAAACTTTTCCCGTAGTAACGAGAAACAAATCTCGTAATTACGAGAAAAAATCAAACGCACTTTTTCTCGTAACTATGAGATTTCTTTCCCGTAACTACGAGAAAAGTTTCTCGTAACTAGATAGTAAAAAAATATAACATGGCACAAACTGGCTTCCGTAAATAATCTTACCTATACAATGCAAGTATGAAACTTCTTATCTTATCTTATATAAAGGAGTATATATGGTTATGTAGTAAAGTGGCCCCCTGAAATCGACTTCTCCAAAATAAAATTTTGTTGTCATGTTTCAAGAGATAAATATCTATATTTTGAGAAATTTGGCAAAATATACCATTTTGAAGCCCAAATTCTGAAAAATTGAGAAAGGAAGATAAAGGTCAAGTATCATTTCATAGTAGCCTACGTTGCAGATTAAATATTGGTACAAATTATTTACCTCATAAGTTAAAGAAGATCCTGACGATAATCTCAACTGCAGTCACAATAGAGCACAAAATTAAGCATCGACGGACCCCTAGCAACCAGTCTAATGTAACTTTAAGATTTTGTCCTGAAAGGGGGCCACTTTACTATATAAACCATATATAGTCCTTCGTCTTGCTGTATTATTTAAAAAAAATGGAGGCGTACTTTGGATCAGAATAAAGAAAAAGAAAATTATTAAAATTAATCACTAGTGGCACTACCTTAAACAAATCAAATGGCGAAATAAAGTAGTATATTCGCAAATAATTTCTTGTGAAATCTTCTTTTACAAAAGATATATGTGTTGATGTTTGTTTTGCTTGTATGTATATGATTTGCTTGAAATTATGTTTCTCAACACTCTTAAGTTAGATCATATCTCTGCTCAGCGTCCGTTACAAATTCCAGAGTTTATATCGGTAATTATCTACGATGTGTCCGATACCAAATCGGTCAATGATTGATATACCATCTATATAAACAAATGATTTATGTTAAATCATGTTTATAAACATATAGCGTACAGATCTGATAAGCGAACACTCGTGGTAAGCACATCAATCACAGACCATCCGATCACCTCATCTCCCGGCTTCAAAATAAAAATAATAAAAATGTGGGTCCCTCTGCTTAAAAACCGATACATGTCATTCAAGTATGAACCTTGCTACTTATGAAGATACCAGTCTCAGCGGGAAAATCTCGTCGAACACTCTGTTTTCACCGACGGCGTGTTCGATTGAGGTGTTGAATATAATTTTGCACGTCTTTCATCTGCCAGTCTGCGAAGGTACTTGTATAAGATTTATTGTTAGTGTAGGTCATGTTTTGTATAAATATTCCAATTTTAATAAGTTTTAATTATACTATGTTCCTCTCCAAGGGTTTACCATGTCGTCGCATATTTCGTTCCTAGTTTATATCTTTGTAGGTTTATGATTTCTGGTTCGCGAAATATGCTTCATTGATAATCTATGGGGTTTTTGTTACATGTTCTAATTTATTAGAATTTGTATTGCATGTTGATTACGCCAATTCAATTTTGACGTTCATTTCACGATGAACACAGGTTTACCAAAATCACATAATATGCGCGGAAGAATTTCAAACAGTGGGCGATAATAAATTTGCAAGCAGGAGGAGATTCCCAACATGTGTACGGGGAATGAGAAGAGACAGACGGGGACAACCAAAAAAAATCTTCAAACCATTGAAATATGTATAACAACTCTATTTATGTAGAACAACTCTATGTACATGTAAATGTACAGTTTCCACAGAATTCATGTGCATTTCAATGAAGATGGCGCTACCGAAATGAATTTACGAAGTGCTGACTATTCTGATATCATAAATAAGACTTTATTCTCTTTAAATTGTTTATAAAAAGTAAAAATTCATCATGAAGACGTTTTAGCAGATATTTATAATATTGGTACTTATGTTGTGAAGACGTTGTAACAGTCCATTTTTAAATGTGAACTTCCATAGAGTTCATGTGTACTTGAATGTAGATGGCGCTACTGAATTAAATTTATGCAGTACTGACTTTTATAATTATAAATAAGGCCTTATTCTCTTCAAATTGTAAACAAAAATTAAAACTCATCGTGAAAACATTTTTAAAATAAAAATTATTCAGTAATTTTTAATTTCAAACCGTATATTTTGGTCCTTTGCATATGGAGTATTTCTTGCCCTTTCACGTGAAACATTTAGATCTTAATTTTCAATTATTTTTATTGAAATTTCGAGGATTTTTTCAAAGATATTTTTCATCTGAATGTAAATACATGTATAGGGAATGAGTATCTTAATTTTTGCGTTCATGGCCTTTACACTCTGGTTCGACAGGCGCAAATCTTTCGAGAACCGCATCGCGGTTCACGAGATTAAGCCATGAACGGAAAAAATAAGATACTCATTCCTTAATCATTGGGGGGGGGGGGGGGGGGGTTGTAATTTTGCCTCAAGCAAACATTATCTTAGTCAATCTTAAATTAATTATTCAATGGTCAGTGTGTTTAGAATTCTCACTATTTACATTCACTATTTCGCGCTACTCTTTTGTGCTTTTGATGATGACCAAAAGTATGTAACAATTATAAAAGGAGGTTAAGACATAACTACACCTTACACACTATATTGGTATTCTATAGGATAAAAGAATGTACGTCAAACAATAAAACGGTAGCCTTATATTGTGCAGGCTCAAATTCCCCGGAAACTCGTGAATGTAGTTTTAAAACCAGCTGTTCAAACTTTGTAAAATTTACCTATTTTTAATTTCATAAAATTACTGTTTACTAAATGTTCCTAAACTTGTATGGAAAAAACGATCATGAAAACATAGAAAATACATGGAGGTCATAAATATTTTTATTCAGGTCCAAAAAGTTTTATAATAACATATTTTATTTGAATGAAAGTCAAACCCAACATCTGAATCCAATAAGATAAAAATAGATCCTAACGACAATTACAACACTCACATTAGAGCACAAACTGAGCATCGGCCCAGGTGTCCAATAATCACAATCAGCATAAAATGACAAATATGGATAATGACCATATCCCTGTATACAGCACAAAATCGATAATTCAAAATCGATAATTCAGAAAATCAGAAACCGAAGGCATACAAAACCAGGACAAAACAGGAACCAAAGCAAACAAACAAAATCCTCCACCATATGAAAAGAGGCGAACTCCCGATATGGGAGTGAGATAAGGTGAAACGGAACTTCCTCGTGCGAAATGGAAAAGCGGACAAACTAACGAAGACAATAATACATCATCAAAGAAATACAGAGTGCAACACTATCTAGAGTCCACAAGAATATCATATTTAAGGTAGGTTGCGCTGTTAAATGCACGCGCTATATTGACATATTTATCCAAATATCACATATGCATTTTACATAATACAATGCACTTACATATACCATGCACAAGTAATTACAATATCTACTTCTTCTGTCGGATTGAAAAGAATGCTTATTTCATCGACGTAACAAGTGGGGTCGCACTGTCGTCGTTTGTGTTCCAACTTTTTACCTTCTTGAAGAACATTTCAAACCAATTTTAATGCACCAGACAAGTGTCTAGTATAAAAAGTCAGCATCAATGGTACTTATTAAATGCCGAATAGACATTCTGATACAGCGAATTGTAGTTCAGTGAAGCCTATTAAATGCCGAATAGACATTCTGATACAGCGAATTGTAGTTCAGTGAAGCCTTCTAGTTTTTTTTTTTTTTTCAATTTCAAGTTTTGCATTTAATTTGCAGAGCTTGTGCGGCTCCATTTTTTGTAGAGTTGATTCAAAGGCATAGTAAAATGTAATGTATGATCAAATAGCATTGAAGGGATGATGCTTAGATGTTAACCTCCTTTGATTTCGATGATTTGTTTGGATGAAATGACAAGTTTAAAACATAGTAAAATAGCAAATAGCAAAATAATGCATATGATGTCAAACCGAGAAAGGGCCAAAAACGAAGCTTCTTTCAGGCGACAGATCTGGAAGGAAGTAATTATTACACTTCAAACATTCAGTCATTGGGAACAAGTTTAACTGCTCAACACTGCAAATGGAAATAAGTGTTTATGATCATTATACGTTAGTGTTCCATTTCTTTCCATTCTTGAAGAAAATTCCAAACCAATAAGAAATCTGCTAAAATTCATTGTAGGTGGTGCTAAATTAAGAAATAAAAATGTAGACCATAATTCAAAAATGCAATTGTTCCCAAGCAACTTCTTTTGGAGCCTGCTATCAAAACAGAAACACAAAGAATACTGAATACTACAGCACTGACAGCCGATAAGAAATATCAAAAATACTCCAACAACATAGAATAGAATGAACTTTAAGTGGCTATTTCGGAAACTTGTCATTTCATCTAAATATAGGAAGTTAACAACTTAGCACCATCTCTCCAATGCTATTTTGAACTTAGATTTTATTTGGATATGCTACTGAATCGACCCTACAGATAATTTGGAGCCGCGCACTCTCTGTAAAGTAAATACACAAATTTAGATTCTGAAAATAAAACCAGGGGGCGCTAGAGAAATGAATTTATTTGGAAGCATCACTGATGAGAATTTAATATTGAAATTGGTTTGAATTTGTCTTCAAGAATGTTAAGAGTTGGAACCCTTCCGCGTTATTAAACGTTCCGCAAAGACCCAAAGTGAATCCACAATAGAGATTAAATCAGGTGTCGGGAAGAGTAAGCATCTCCAGTTTGCTAGCACTTAGGCCTAGCAGAAAAAGTCATATCCGGTGAATGTGATACATTCGGTGTTTTTTGGTGATTCTTACCTAAAATATCTTTCAACAAAGAGGAAATATTTACATAGTTTCGTCCATATTTTTTATAGAGACAAGGTTAATCGCTCACAAATGTGCCATTGGTTCAGTAGGGTAGTCACGACGTCGTTGTAGTTTGAGCTTGCCATTGAATAGCCATGACTTATAACATTCAAGCAGTACAATGAAACTCAACAATTAATATGAAGTATTATTGCAATTTTTGTCGATCTTTATCTACGCGTTTTCCCTACGATCAGTACTATGCAACCGTGACACCTCTCAGTTTCTCTTTCCATAACATGTCTCTCTTATGCTCCATATTTGAAAGTTTTAAAATACAAAACTTTTTTTTGAAACTCTTTTAATTCCAAAAGACTAAATTAAGGAACATATGTCACTTTTATTACGAAAAATGCAAGCAAAACAATAATTATTAAAACCGCAAAGATTGTTAAGATTCGATCTTAAAGTAATAAAATCGTATTTATTACTTGCAAAATCAAAACACAATGATGTATGACTTATAAAGTTTTGGAATTCGCCAAGACAGATAATGATATATGAGTCAACACATTCCATGTATGAAGAGAAACTGATTTTGAACGTGAATTTAAAATACTGTCTACAAATAGATTGTTTGTGTTACATTATATGAGAAGATTGATCATATTTCTTTGAGGAAATGACATTAGAGCAAATCGTTTTGAAACAAAATAATATTCTGCTGTCATTAAAAAATACACTCATGTCAACAAATGAATACACTGAAAATTCATAACATCATATATAAACACAAACATAGAAAAGACCTTCGAAATAGAACTGAATTTTAAGCGATAAAAACTTGAGAAATGGTGAGTGTAGATATCCGGATAACTTGCAAATGACAATTTAGCCCGACTGGAAATCATGATGTCTTGTCGAAAATATCGAAAAAAAAATAACAAAGATATTTTTTTAACGTTCTTATATAAAAAATGCATGGACAGAAAAAGGCGAGTTTTCCAACGGATATCATAGACATAATGGTATCTGCAAAAGAGGATGTTCTCTTGTATAAGAGACTGTGTCATGACTCTGGAAGTCTGAACAGTATTCAGCTAGTACGTGTACGTACAGAGCTCCAAATTGCTATGCCGGATTCATTGTAGATGCCGGCGATTGTTTTCCGTTTAGAAATTGAGTATCGTGTATACCAGTACAATAATTTATTCATTAAGTATTCGGAGTAAACGTGAAACAATATATCGAATGAATTGCTAGAAAAATGTAAACTCTTACAAAGGGAGAACATCACACCTATATCATTATTATCCTTGTCAAATTATATTTTAGCGTTAACGTATGTTCTTACAAGCACAGTGTCTTATAAATGAGTATTGAAAACAATATAACTTCAAAGACTTACAAACTTTTTACTTTTACTTATGGATCATATACAATAACGGACGTCATCACGCTCATCTACTTATTTTGTCATTCTTCTGGTGTTCTTATTACATATTTTTGACTCCATATTTGTTATGAGATTCACGTTTTACTTATGAAATTGACCATATATAGTGTTAGGTACATTGCTACATCAATATGGTATTTCAGTTAAACTGATAATTAATTCCAATTTATCCGACTTTTCAAATGATATCATTTTACCAAGACGATTTTTTTCATTATACATTGCATTAAAATGGGTAATATTTGATTTAAGTGTCATGCAAATAGTACAATGTGTTTCTTTCGTATTGTAACATCAGCTTGCAATAATGGTGAATAGTGTCGGAATGTGATGACCTCAGAACTTTCAGATTATCCACCGAGTTGGGATAATAAACATCAATGGTCTCACTCCTATATCGGGAGTTCGCTTCTTTTCATATGGTGGAGGTTTTTGTTTGTTTGCTTTGGTTCCTGCTTTGTCCTGATTTTGTATGCCTTCGGTTTATGATTTTCTGAATTATCGATTTTGTGCTGTATACAGGGATATGGTCATTATTCCATATTTGTCATCAATAAGATAGCAACTCACAGTATCTATAAACGAGTTATATGATCACATCTTCTCCCATTGTCTAGATTGACAAAAATTCAAAACAGTTTTAAGGTACTACTATCGATCAATACAATAGTAATTTTTTAAAACATCGTTATTCAGTGTATATCAAACGTGACCATTCCACTTTCAGCATAATCATGATAATCTGTTTCGACCTTTTCTGCACAACTTTCGTGTGTTACTACAAAGCAGAACATGTTTACGCTTCTCGGGTACCTTTTCAGCTCATTGATTTTTAGGTCTTCCGACTTCCGTAGGAAGACCTATTGTTTTCGTAACCGTGGAAAATTGGATCAGCGATTTCTCAAGAACCCTGAAAGCTATGACAATGAAAGTTCTCCAACGTTACGTTTGGAGTAAAAGCTAGATTGGTCTTTTTTATTTTTGGTCTCTGTTATTTTTTTTTATCATGTTTTTTAGTAGATTCAAATATTTGACGGGAGCGTCGAATTACTCAAAAGGACCGAAAATTTCATGTTTTGCTATTTGTAAGCTTAAATATCTCGTATTTTGCTATCTACAATTTCCATTCTTTTTGAAAGTCGACAGCCATGCAAGATATGAAATGCTAGATGCACACTGTAACGATTTATTACGATGACGTCCTTCACCGTCCTTCATATTTCCAAATTCAGAAGTTCATAGGAGGAAGACACTTTTTTGCTTATAATAGTAAACAAAAATTAAGCTTATGAAGTTTCCTAAAAATTTCAATATTATTATTTTTTATCCATATATCTGTCTTATTTAGTCTTTCTGATTTTTCCTATCTCTTACTGTTGAAAAGATATGAGCATCGAAATTTTGAGTTGGGTATTTCGATACACCTTCACGCCAACAGATCGGGCGCACACTAAAATTGGTAGTCCGAGTCCGACTCGAGAAAAGCAGTGTTGAGATTTTCAAATTCCGATTTCACGGCAATGATGAATATGCATTTCATAAATACATTTCGATATACACAATTTGATTTTAAAACAGTTGATTAATTTAGAAGAGATCAGCTACAAACCAGAATTTACACACAAAAAGTGGTAGTTTGATTCCGATTTCTAACCTACAAACCTGTTTCTAAACTTCAATAACTATATTTTGAACATCAAGTTTAATTTCTAATTCTAGCAAACGTTCGAACATAATTTTCGGTTGGTTTATTTACAAATTGATGAACAATTTCTCCAACATTCTTCCCTCCCCTCGTTTTTCGAAAACAGTTCTGTTTATATTGAACGATGTCGCCATGATGGAAATTCAAAATAAACTTTGAAAAAAGGGAAGGGGGGGTCCAAATTTGAACCTGCACAGCGAGAACCTCATGGTATTTATATATATATATTGAACGTAACTTGTTATTACCATTCCTCTTCTCAAGAAAATTGGTTCTACAGCTACGAGCTCGCCTTTTTTATGGGGGAAGGGGGCAGGAAGAATTTGCAAAAAAAAATCCCGGCTCTGAAAAATGCTGAAAAAAATATTCCGGCCCAAAGGGCCGGCAATTATTTTTTCCCGGACCATGCAAAAGTAAGGATACATTGCATGATATGGAAATTTTTGCTGGCCCTTTGTGCCAGACAATTTAAAGTCAAAAAATTAATTAATATAAATACAAACTGTTCACATAGCTGTATCTACCAGAGACCTAATACGCATAGGCACAAAAATCTAGAAAAGGTTCTATTTAAACATCATACAATCTGTCTGAAATTCGCTAATTGCAAAGAGACATCTGAAGGAACGGTTATTAACTTATATTTACATATGCCCATTCATTTGTATAGAATTTACACTGTGATTATAGGAGTATAACCGCGGTGGCTCGATTTGAACTATGACGTCATAGTTGAAGTCGGACGGTACGTAGTAACAGAGCCTTAGCAACGGAGTTTTAAACGTATCTCAACGTCATTTTAAGTGTGAAAAAAGGAATGTAAATATAAATAATAACTGTCTTTTGGAATGTGATTATACTGTGATAACCTACAATGGATCCAGGAATTATATTTCTCATAATGCGCTAACGCGCATTATGGAACATAATTCCTGGATCCATTGTAGGTTATCACAGTATAATCACATTCCAAAAGACAGTTTTTCTATAAATACTCTGTAACAGCGGGGAGTTTTACTTACACAGACATTCACAAAATTTGACAATTTGTTTAAATCCGGCCCGAAGAACCGGCGAAAATTTTTCTCCGACTCTGGTAATGGCTGAAAAAAATGGCCTGCTCAGAAAATTGCTGAAAAAATTTTACCGGCTGGCAATAGAATTCCTGCCCCCCCCCCCCCCCCCCCCCCCCCAAAAAAAAAATCAAATGGTTGCTCACCAGCAATTATCGGTTTGAAAATTTAATGTTACTGCTATTTGAAAACTTAAATATATAATATAAATACATGTAATGTGACGTCCTTCATATTTCCAAACCAAAAATTGTATAGGAGGAAGACACTCTTGTTGCAACCGCAACAAGAAACCTTTCTAGTTTCTTATCCTTTAAGAATATTTTGATTTTTTTTTCTTTTTGGTTTTGCATTTCCTTATAAACAAGATATGGTGTATTCATTTCACAGTTCAGATTTATCATATCAGTTTCTTCAACGCATTCGATAATCTTCTTGACATTTCTAAAACGTGGGTCCTGTAGCATCATATCACACCTATCCTGCTACGATTTTCGATACATTTTGGACATAATAACTTTCACACTCTTTGACAATATTACATGTTTAGACTGAGGATCACTGACGAGGGTTAAGTACCCGAAATGTGCATGTCTGGTCCATGCAGCAAATTTATTTGTTCTTAAATGAGGCTTTTGAATTTGAAGACGTTTAACATTAAAGCGATTTGAGAGACCTGTTGAGCAGCAAGTTATTTGCGTTATTTGTTTTTTTTTTATTTGGAAAATGTACCTAACTTCATTCTTTTATAAAAAAAGGATCAAATATAATGGTCATGCTATCTTTTCATGGGAGCTAAATTGAGCTCTAAAATTTAGAGTGACACTAAAATCAAACTACATGTGTATATCTGTTTTGGAGATGATGACATAAAAAACTAAGACACATCTCACCTAATAACCAAAATATTGTATCCCATGATTCATGTCATTTCCATCGAAGAAAATTTGGAAACGATCATCGCCTACATTTATGACTTCATCATCAGGCGGAAAATAAGTCATCGTTTCCTCTGACCCTTCCAAGATTGGAAATCAGGAAGCGATACATGAAATTGGATGAAACAATCAACATTCTATACTTCCGACAGTTGTTTCCTTAACTGCAAAAACAGCTTCATCTGTTAGTTAACAAGACTGAGCTCTACTGACAACATATGACACCCTTGTTTTGTTTTCTGTTATAATTGACTTCGCCACACATATAGACTTTTCAAAGTTAATTCAAAGGAACATAATGCATTTCTAGGAAATGGAGCGTATACTCCTCTGGCATCACTTCCGTAGCTTAGAGATGGGAAAGTCGTGTCATTGAGGTTTTAGAACAGCTCCATTGGTTATTTTCCGCTTCCTTTATGAAATAGACGACCTGAAACAAACATTTTCGTTACACTTTATTACCAACAATAACAGTTTCTTTTACAGCTATAGTAATTGTTTTCAACACTTCCATGTGCCATTGTAGACAATATGAGAATGCTAAGACAGACATTTATGTTTACCTACTTTCCCCTCACAAAATCCTTATATCTTCCTCAATGACTCATGTCTGAATTCTACGTGCAATGTTTCATATACTGATGCAGGTTTACTGTTGGGGATTTTATTTATCTAATTTTTTTCATTTTGGATTTTATCATTGTTTTCAAGCACGTCAATCTGGTACTCTCCTTTTCTTACTATTAAGATTGATAGAAAATATGAAATAGAAAACAATTCTGCATCAATAAACACACATAATTGAACTTAGATTGACATCATCATTTTTCGTGCCTATACTATTGTTGACATACTATATAGAGTATGTTAGGTAAATGTACACAATATATATCAGGATGTATTATGCCCTGTTCACACGAGTGCGCATTAAATCTAATTCGCATTAGATTTGATGCGCTTTATTCTAATGCGAATTAGATTCGCATTGCGTTCTTACGACACATTCTAATGCGCATTAGATTTTGGTATATTTGCACTGAGAGCCGTATACTTTAGATAGTTAAAGGGTCGAATGCATGCCTGTATGTTATTTTGCTCATAATAATTTACCTCTTCGTAAGTTGGGCTTATGCATGCATTGCGTGACGTCATTGTGAGATAAAATGACGTCATAATATAATGTTTCTCTATCTAAGTTACGACACGCAGTACAGTTACTTAGAGGGTTCATTGTGAATGAAATCAAGTATTTTTACCTCTTATTCTATGTTTCAAGGACCAAGGGTAATTAAAAGTGCCCAGTTATGATGGAAATGTACTGTAGAATTCTAGTAAATCATATACGCATGCGCCAGATTTAATGCGAATTAGATTCGCTTTGCGTTCACACGGCAAAATCTAATGCGCATTAAATCTAATGCGAATTAAACTAATGCGCATTAGATTCCTCGTGTGAACGCAGCTAAAATCTAATGCGATTTAAATTCGATTTAATGCGCATTAAACCCGTCGTGTAAACAGGGCATTAGATATGGGTCATCTTGTTATCTCCAACCCTTAACAGTGCCACCTATACAATACATTCCATACTTGCACTGATGGCCATCGTATTTCTGTGGTGATCTGTCTGTTTGTCCGATTCTTCTTATTTGTAAAAAAAGTCGTTTTATTTATTTCTTTTAATTGTTATTTTGTTTTTAATCTGATGAGTTTTGAGTTTCGTTCACTGATCCATAGAGCCTTGCCTTCTCGAATTTGAGACTGAATAATTGTTAGGTACTTCTTCGGTGTTTATTGTAGATTATTTGGCATTTACATGTATCTACCTCTTTTCACTTTCTAATTTTTGAATGAAAATATAAGATGAATTGTAAATTTCTTCTCCTTCAAATTAGCAAGTACCCAATCCATGGATGAATATCATACACAGGTGTGCAAAAAATAGGAAGGAAAATTGTTGTATACACTAACGTTCTACGAAAGAAAAATCTGAACAAGTGATAAACACGCATCCAGTCATTTTTCCTCTGCACTAGGAGGTTTTTTTTTATGTAGATATGTATCACATTCTGGGCCTATGAAGCTTCACGGAATATGCTGCTGTCAACAACAATAATTGTAAGGTCTTTGTTGGACAAAAGACATGAATCAAGAGCAATCACAAATGTCTTCCTAGGCATTATCGCCTTACCCTTCTGATAACACTATCTCTGTTAGTAATTTTCAGTTTTTGTCTTGTTTATCACTTTGGCAGGGATAGGTTTTCACTTTTATCGTTAATAGATCCTGTTGTCATCAGTCTAATTAGAAACAGATGAAGTTGTAAGTAGACCTATCTGCTCGAAATATGTAAAAGATTTATACATGTGTTTCAAAATTCTCAATCAGAATTTTAGAAATGAAATGAAGGTTATACGCTACACTGTCATTCTAATTTTGTTTTTTGTTTGTTCCTTATTTGTTTCGTTTTTGTTTCGTTTTGCTTTGTTGTTGTTGTTGTTGTTGTTGTTTTCTTTTTGAGGGGGGCTTGGGTTTTATCCAGTAAAAGAGAAATGTATAATGAAATATTTACGTATTGAACCAGGACAAACATAGTTATGTCGAGTCATCCGTAAGTATGTAACATTAAGGATCTCTTACAATTTTATCGTTAACACGCTTTTTTACTCGTTAGTGTATTATGATTTAGTGTTTGATATTGTCCTTGGTTTGTCCCTTATCAATGGTCGTTTCATTGTTTTGCTGTGTCTACTACAACCGAGTTTTGTTGGAGATCTCTTCTGATAAATCTTTATTATTCTATTTCATTTCATTTTCTTAAAAAATGGTCCTCCAAAGATCCTTTTTTAAAGGAAAGGAAATGCTCCAACTAAACATGTTCACATGAAATGCACAAGATTTTGAATTGAAATAAACAAGAGCGTGCTGTTTATTTCCACATAGTGTGTATATTTCGCGGTAAAATGAATACTTTGTAGCCAATGAATACAAAATGCAACCTTATTTCAGATTCAAGATTTTTAAATTTATGGATAAAGTTGATACCAGTCTTTTAGATTTAATTTCTAGTATCTTGTGTAGACTCTATGTTTTAAAGTTTATAGATATCCATATTAGTCAGATAGTTCTTAATTTTCAAGGATTTTTTTTATCGATTCAAGCCTCTTTTCAACATGGCTATCCCCTACTCTTTGGACTGTAATTTAAATAACTAGATGTAAGCTTACGAAAATATAAGTTGTATGAGGAATCTCCCAATACATTACATTTGAGTAGTAATCAAGTGTTTCATGCTATCAGATCATTGTGTAGAAGAAATACTTGATGAGATGTTTAACGTCTTCTGATTCAATAGCATCATTTAAGAACATATAAATTTCCAGCATTGACCAGACATGCACATTTCGATTACTTAACCCCCGTCAGTGATTCTCAATCTAAACATTGTAATATGTCCAAAGATATGACAGTTATTATGTCCAAAAAAGTTCAGAAAGACGTAGCAGAATGGGTGGGATATGATGCTACAGGACCAACGTTTTAGAAATTTTAAGAAATGTTGATAACAGAAACTTTCAAATACGTTGAAGAAACGATCAACCGAAGTTGATCGAATAATTTGACTACATGTGCCCTCGGGGACTCCTGGTCCGCCAGCAGGCTAAATTCAGCCCTATCTTATCAGCTCCTTTAGTTTTGACCAAATCAATGAAAAAAGGTCAAACACAAAAACCCGAAATAAGATTTCAAAAGTCACAAAGTTACAAAGACTTACAAATTCTTGAAAAAATATAAAACTGATGTTTCTCACGAGAAACGATAAGACAAACAGACGGAGACAATAACACAGCTTCATAGAAACGAAAACAGACAACAGAAGATTTGAATTATATTTTAAATGCAACGTTACGGGTCGGAACGTAAAAATACAAAAAAGCATTATTCCTTTTCTTAGAAGAAATTCTTTTCCTTAACGACCAAACAAGATATTTGCAATGCGCCGAAATCTTGTTAATTAATAAAACTGGGAGAAACATCTTTATCTTCGTAAAACAGTCACAGTGCGAGCGACATTGCAATTTTTACTGATGTCTCTTTTCAAAGCTGATATCAATTTGATTTGTTAAGCGCAACGTGTACCGTGCAAAGCACTCTAGATAAAACGGAACGCCTTCATTTTACCCTCGTCAAACGTCTCTCAAGTAATCCGCTTCTATTTCAATTATTTGATTTAGCTTGGTTTCTTGTCTGATGGGCTTTCTTTTCCAGGAAATGAATTCAATTCTGAGCAGTTTTGTTTTGTCTTGCAAATGTTCAATTTGTTGATTAAGGAAAGAAATTAATGCTGTTCTAATGCCAGTTTGGTAAACATTTGTTAAAAGGGATCTCGGTACCGAAGACAAATGTCCCTAGCACGTGCTATACCGTGTTAGAGCATCTCCTACGGAGATGAAAGTCCAGTTAAAACAATTAATGGCGAAATGGACTACGTCGGACTGCAGTCAAGCGAAGATTGTTTTTCTCTTGATTTTTATTAGGTTCTTTTTTTACAAGCATCATTTCTGTTATTTTATTGTTTTAGAACAAAATGCAGACTCTCCCTCAAGAGATATCATGTCGATGAAAATAATTTAATGAAAATGTTGAATTTTGAGCAGAAACAGATAGTCACTTTCTTTATCCATTTTTTTTTTTTTTTTTTCGTTCCTTTAAATTTCATTTATAAGACACCCATATTGTTTTAGAGATCCTCTTGAATGTTTTTTTTTTCTGTTTTCTGCTTAGTCATTTCGAGGATACATATCTGATTGTCCTCTTGTTGTAACTTGGGTGGGTTTTTTTTTTACCTGTGAGTGTAATTGATTTATCCATATATAATTATGCACGTCTTTTGTGAGCAAGGGTTTCTATTTTGTGATGCCCCTTTTTTATATTTCGCTTTGGACATTTCAAAAGAGTCGTGAAAGAGAGTATCGTTTTCTTCAACTTAGTCGGTTTTACAGTTAGTACATTTATCACGATAAACGTCTTCAAATTCTATAGCATCATTTAAGAACTTATCACTTTGCAGCATGGGCCAGACATGGACGCTTCGGGTACTTAACCCTTGTCCATGATCCTCAATCTGAACAATGTCATATGACCAAAATGTGTGAAAGTTATGTCCAAAAATGCACCGAAAGTTGTAGCAAGATGATGCTACAGGACCCACGTTTTACAATTTTCAAGATATTTTGATAACAGAAATTTTCGAATGCATTGAAAAGACGATCAACCGAAGTTGGAAATTGAATTTTTAAATCAAAGCAGTAAAAGAAGCTACCATTAAAATTAACATCAATTTTGTTAGGAAAGGAGGATATTTTTGCAACTCCTTGTGATAAGTAATATTCATTTGATATGAAATATACATATTTGTAAGAAATTTTGTCTACATGCTTTGTTGTTGAAGATGAATCGACAGCAGATTTCCTTCTAATTGGTTAGAAATTTATTATTCATACTTATATAGATAATGAATGAGAAAAATGTCTGTTGTTAGGTGGTACCTAAAAGTACATCATTGTAAAGAATGAAGTAATTAGGACGGGCCACATGTCATTGCGATTCTTGAAAAGAATATTTGTTCTTCAAAAATGTCAATCTAACACTAACATTGCCCTTTTGAATGAATTCTATTCATTTATCAATAAGATTGGTTACATTGTTAATATTCACATGGTGTTCAAATCAAAGCCCATCAAAGATGTTGAACTCCTTAATTACAAATTTGACCTGATTGGTACACGCTATCTCTTTAAGGAACCTAATTACTATAAACAAATATTATTTTAGTAATTATGATGCATAATTGTTTGTTTTTAAATAACATGATGAATGATTGGAATATTTTGCCGAATCCAGATGTTTTGCACTTTCTGTGCAACCTGTAAAACCTCTTAATGTAATGAATTTTGGTCAATATGTCCATAATAGAAATTCCGTGCAATTAGAATAAGGAAATCATAATGAAAAAAAAATTAAAATACACCAAAAAATCAGATTTTTATACTGGTACGGGCTTTTTTTTTTGAAAATTTTATTTTCAAATTTGTTCGCTTCTTCGATGTTATAATATAGAGCTATTCTGTCTTCTGATATGATTTGATTGACATAATATCGCTTCTAAAATCCATTCATTTCATTTGCAAAAAATTGAGGAATGGTGAAAAAAATTTAATTTGAAATTACATGTTATTCAACATATTGAAAATCACCTTTCTCTTGCTTTGTCCCATTAAAAGGTAAACATTCAGGCTTAAATAGTTAGATAAATGATCTGCAGTATACATCTTAACTCCTACTTTCTATCTATTCAAATTCACTTCATCATTTTGATTTCATTACAAAAAAAATTTCAATTCTCTTGAATTGACAAGTTATTGTAATAAAAATAAAGATCGAAGAAGCACCTATCAGTTATTCAGTCTCAAAGTCGAGATGGTAAGTCAAAAATCATAAAACATGACTTTCTCATGAGAAACGAACATAGGACGGGAACAATAATGCCCTGTTTACACGACGGGTTTAATGCGCATTAAATCGAATTTAAATCGCATTAGATTTTAGCTGCGTTCACACGAGGAATCTAATGCGCATTAGTTTAATTCGCATTAGATTTAATGCGCATTAGATTTTGCCGTGTGAACGCAAAGCGAATCTTATTCGCATTAAATCTGGCGCATGCGTATATGATTTACTAGAATTCTACAGTACATTTCCATCATAACTGGGCACTTTTAATTACCCTTGGTCCTCGAAACATAGAATAAGAGGTAAAAATACTTGATTTCAATCACAATGAACCCTCTAAGTAACTGTACTGCGTGTCGTAACTTAGGTAGAGTAACATTATATTATGACGTCATTTTATCTCACAATGACGTCATGCAATGCATGCATAAGCCCAACTTACGAAGAGGTAAATTATTATGAGCAAAATAACATACAGGCATGCATTCGACCCTTTTACTATCTAAAGTATACGGCTCTCAGTGCAAATGTACCAAAATCTAATGCGCATTAGAATGTGTCGTGTGAACGCAATGCGAATCTAATTCGCATTAGAATAAAGCGCATCAAATCTAATGCGAATTAGATTTAATGCGCACTCGTGTGAACAGGGCATAAGACAGCTTCATAGAAACACAAAGGACAATCATATTATTCTATTCTGATAATACATGTATTTATATACTCAGCTTACTATACCCTTTAACCATTTTTCTGTTCATTTTGAAGAAAAAAATATCAGTACACTTAGCATTAATTTACTATACCATTTATTATACATTACAATAAATATGAGCTCTTTGTTTCCAATATACATCAAGCAAAAACAAACTTTTTTATGTTAAAGCTTTCATCTTATATAAACCAAAAGAATATTTCAACTGTACATCCAATCTAAATATTATAAGTATTCCAATGAATAAACGTCTCAATTCTTGAAAATAAATTGAAAAAAATATACTTGCATCTATATATTTGGGTTTTTTTATTCTGCCACGTACATTTCCAGACACCAGACTTGAAGTCTCTTTAGGAGGATAAATTTTCAGGACACGATACGTTAGAATACACGTCCCACATTTTCTGTTTACTTTTTGTGACGTTATCAAGTAAATACTATTCATCTTTACAAGCGATGATAACACTGATAAAATTGAAACTGAAAGTACATGTAGGAATGATATAATGTCTAGGATAGCTTACAAGGACAACTTCATTTCTGCAGCTTGTTCTTTACTTTTTTCTTAAAACGTCGCGTTTTACTGAATGTCTCACATTCTTTATTTACTTTAAATGACAAAGCTAAGTAAATAAACCCAAGCACAACATTCGATGGCAAGAACAGATAAATTAAAACTGAAAGTAGACATGATTCTGCGCTAGCCTACAACTTACTGGTCTTGTTTTGTCGTGTTCATTTCATGTTTACTTGTCGTCTACTGACAGAAGGATCCCGATCCCGGGGTGAAAGGAAGGATAGAATTCCTCAGAAAATCATTTACGTCAGTATGTATTGAGGAAAAGGACACGATGGAAACGAGATCAGGTTTTCGTCTGGCCCAAAGTACATATTGCGTCCCATATCGTAGACAGACTTAGTTTCGTATGTCTACGATACAAAATCTACTTTGTTGCGGAAACCGACACCTTCGCACTTGGATTTTTTTCCTTTTCATTGAGATTTATAGGTAAGGGAAAACTGTAAAACCCAAAAAATTGGACAAGACCACCTGATTGGATAAACTGTCTCCTTCAAATGACACGCATAGGATTGGGTTTTTTTCTGAAACGAATAAAGAAGACATGGCGAATTCGCGCCGATTATTTCAGATTTTATGGTGATTTACATTAGCAAAAATGAAATTCTTTCCACTATATATAAGGTTTTTTTTATATTTAAATGAGCAAACTAGAGGGGAAATAAGTGTGAGTTTTAGAGGAGTTTCTCATTTCCTGTCAAGACAAACATGCAGTAAATATACGATATTTTAGTATTATAATGTCGATGTGCCATTAAATGATCAGACACTTCACACTTTAATTATGTAATGTTTGAATTTGTAAACTCTGATGTTCAGATACTGTAGGGTGACATATCAGCTTGCATTACATTACATACCATATACATATTTTGATAACATTTTTTACATGTTTGTGTCTTATTTTCATACAATTGCGTCCACTATATATTTGCTCATTTCCTCATAAAAGGCTACAACGTTAATTGTATGACATAATTTTGATATTTTTTAAAACATGTTTGTGTCTTATTTTCATACAATTGCGTCCACTATATTTGCTCATTTCCTCATAAAAAGCTAAAACGTGAACTGTATGACATATTTTTGATATATGTATATATATATATATATTTTTTTTTACATGTGTGTGTCTTATTTTCATACAATTGCGTACGCTATATTTGTTAATTTCCTCTTTGTACTAAAAAAAGTGCTACAATGTAAATTGTATGATTTAAGAAACCACTTGTGCGTCTAAATCAAATGACAAGACTTATGGAAGACGGAGATCGGAAAGATTCCCTTTGCTGTTTGTCCCTCTCCCACCGTCAATGAATTTCGCCATGTGGCTTTCTTATTGTGGTCAGTATAGAATGAGACCTGGTCTCACTTCGGAATGTTGTTCATTCCGGGGTTCTCAGCCGTTCCGATGGGAATTCTCGCAATTTGACCTTGCCTTCTCGACTTTGAGACTGAATAACTCTTAGGTACTTCTACCAATCAGTGACCACATTCAAACATAGTCAAATAAACAGCTGAGGCATACAATGTATGCGTTGTCCTTCGTGTATCATCATCATCATCATCATCATCATCATCATCATCATCATCATCATCATCATCATCATCATCATCACCACCACCATCATCATCATCATCATCATCATCACCATCATCATCATCATCACCACCACCATCACCACCACCACCACCACCACCACCATCATCATCATCATCATCATCATACTATATAACAGGTTACCTGCATTTTAATTTTTGTTGTAGAAATTCATAAATGGGATACAGACTGAATTATCCTTACATGTAAACCTGTTCTATATTTCAACATTTAAGTTCTGATACTTTATATCGTATTGTAAATAGTTTATAAGAATTTAATCGAACATTCTTTTGCCTCTGTGTCTCTTTAAAAAGCAATTCGTTAATTTAGGAAGGTTCATGAATATTTCATGTCTTAAACGGCTTTCAATATTTCTTTCGTCCCCTTGACAATAAGACTAAACGTAATGATCAAAATGGTTTGGAGTTTTCTTGATTAGTTTTGGATAACTCCTGACAACTTTGACAAATTGTGGTTTACAAATTTTTCTAATAGTAAAACGACGTGTACTTAATTCTATCGTGTTGAAACAGTAGTGTGACAGAGTTGCTCGAACACTCCCCAAAGATTTCATACCGTGTTCTTTAATTAAATCAAGTCATTTCCAGTACCAGTCACTTGCTAATGATAGCAGAATGCGATATGAGGTTTTCGCACCTTTGATTAAGTTTTAGAAGAAGGGGCCATTAGTATTTAAGAAGGCCCGTCCCCTGGGGGACACGTTGTAAACGCAATCAGTACCAAGTCACGTAGGGTCGTGTGGGGATCAGAACATCGATATTAGTAAATGCAGCCATGAGGAAAGATGAAGTATTCCTGGCATCGTGAGCTCATTATCATGCAAAGTTATTCTGGGGGGTCAAGCGGTCATATAAATCAAACATTCACCATGGGGACCACCTTTTATTGCGGTTAATTGCTCTAATTTTTATGATTGAGTGTTATTACAAACACTAAATTTTGCTTATTTGACATTTTTTCATAGGAAAAGTAAAGAATATCAATCTGATGACAAGGTGTACAAATGATCGTCGTAATCTTCAAAGCAGTCTAGCCAAGTGCACATTTTACAGATTCGATATAGCTCGGAAAATCGTTGGAAAACATTGCACGAAGTTATAAATGGTAAAAAAAAATAGAAGTAAGAACTCAATAACCATCGAACCATTTTGAGGTTGGGTCATGCATCCACCGTCAATGTTAAACGTCTTCAAATTCAATAGCATCATTTAAGACAGATAAATTTGCAGCATGCACGTTTCGGGTATTTAACCCTCGTCAATGATCCTCAACTTAAACAATGTAATATGGACAAAGAGTGTAATAGTTGTTATACCTACAATGAACTATTTCACCGGTAAACACTTACTCTTCATTTCATGAAGTTTTCTCCAAGGTTGCTTCCCAATAGAAACTGTAAACATTAAAGCGGATTACAGAGTTTAAGACGATTTACACCATATACTTGACAAGTACCTTTTTTGAAATGTTACATGTAACGGGTATATTTAACTGAAAAAAAAAAACAGGAATAGATACAATGGAAAGGCTTCCTTAAGGATAAAGTACACTTGATGCAGAGTCACAGGCATATATCTTATCTGGAACCCTTCTGCATTAATTGTCAGACAAATTAGGTCATTTTCAGAATTTCCCACTTCATATATTTACCATTTCGATTTCCTCTCGTTTTCAGTCACGATCATCACTGATGAAAAACTGTTTGTTAAAATGCGCATATTGTACACTTATTTAATATTCAATATGATAATTTCAACCTCTGTTGTTGGACAGTTAGTCCTCGATGATACCATACCATACCATAGTGTGACTGTGCTTCTGCCCTGACTTCAAATATGACTTCGAATATTGTAAATTTTCTGATACATAATTTGATTTATCACATGATACACTCGTTATGCAGTTTCATAAAGCCATTTCATAATCAAATGTTATGATAACACGTTACATATCACTCTGCTCGAATGCGATTGGTCAAGTTTGGAGCCCCATCACCTACACTGTGACAAGTGTGACCTTTCAAATATCGGTCATATGTTAAATTAAGACGCAAATTCAATATCAATGATTGAAATTGTTGTTGATGAAATAATTATTGCATTAAAGTATTAAACAAAGGTGAAATATTTTTCTCTTTACGCACAGAACATCTACGATGGGGAGCTACTTCTCATAGCGTAGCAGACGACTTCTATACAGCCCCGACCAGTCGAAAGTTTAATATTCGCTTTCAATTCGTAAACGAATTGAAAGCTTTTTGAAAGCTTAGCTTTCAAAATTTCGTCAGCGATTGCTTTCAAAATTTTGAATACTCAAGAGATGACGAACTTTCGTCAGCGATTTTTCGTTAACTAATTTTCGTCAGCGATTCCCTAGCTTTCAAAATTTTCGTCAGCGATAGCTTTCAAAAATTTTGAAAGCTATAGTTAACGAAATTTCGTCAGCGATTAGCTTACAAAAAATTTGAAAGCTATAGTTAACGAAATTTCGTCAGCTATAGCTTTCAAAATTTTTGAAAGCTAATCGCTGACGAAAATTTCGTTAACTATAGCTTTCAAAATTTTTGAAAGCTAATCGCTGACGAAAATTTCGTTAACTAGCTTTCATAATTTTTGAAAGCTTTTCTCGTAAGCTATTTTGTGTCGAGAAAACCAAGATGGCCGATATCAAAGCAATCATCTTCATAATTTGCTTGATGAAATAGTATTAATTATGATGTTTATTCAGATTAGATTATGAAAATATATATTCCTGGATTAAATTAAAAATAATTGTATCTTGTTTATTTTTATAAGTTCATTTGAAGATTCCGTGTTTCCCAGATCGGTGTGTTCCCCATACAACTACTTGGTTAAAATGACATTATGTTAATTGGGGGTGAATGGGGCCATCAAAAGGGTATGCTTTGCACTAATTAGTTACCTGAATTTACCTGTATTTGTATTACCTGTAAAGGTATTCCATCTTAAAGTGTATATATGAACAACTTCCATTTCATCTTAAATCTAAATGTGTATAAACACCAGAAAATTTACATCTGACCGGCCAAATTCTGACTAAATGAGGGAAATTTATATCCAGTGAAACCCTGGCTTCTCTGTGACTGTCGGAAGCTTTGAAAGATATTTCACAATCGGTGAATTTTTAAAGTGCCACGCCGATAAAGAGACGGCTTCTTTCATCCTCTAAACTGTGCAGAGGAATTCGCCCGAGGCGTGCTGCAGCCATTGCAAAAACAATATGGCACCCGAGCGTTCAAAAAGCTTTCAAAATTTTCGTCAGCGATAGCTTTCAAAATTTTCGTCAGCGATAGCTTTCAAAACTTTCGTCAGCGATTGCTTTCAAAATTTTCGTCAGCGATTGCTTTCAAATATTTTGAAAGCTCCGAGATGACGAAAATTTGAAAGCTCATAGCTTTCAAATCTTTCGTTAACTAAGATTAGTTAACGAAATTCTCGTCAGCGATTTTTCGAAAGCTTTTTAGAGCTTTCAAAATCTCGTCATCTCAGTAGCTTTCAAAAAATCGCTGACGAAAAGTTAACGAAACTTTCGAATTTAGCTTTCAAAATTTCGTCAGCTCGGCGTTAAACTTTCGACTGGTCGGGGCTGTAGGTCATGGCGTGATTCGCCTCTAGTTCTCAGAATCGTTGATTTCACGTTGGAAATAAACATTTTTTGGCAGAATCTTGGATTCAAGGCTCGGGGATATAAAACACACAACTCGTTTCATAATACATCGTATGAAATGAAAATTCATTTGAGATCCTATATTTATTAACCTGAAAGTAAGGATTATCTCCCTCCTGTCCTATCCCTATCCTTAGCTGACTATTTGTCGAACATTTGATGTCAAGTTTAGAATTTCGCTCATCACACACGCATTCCCTATTATGATTTCCTCTCTGTCGGCCTCGAGCATCACTGAGGATACATTATTTGTTAAAATGCGCATATAATCATCATGATGCACTAAATCAGGATGATAGAACATACATGTATGTTTCAATATGATAATCCTAATAAGTGATAAGTCTTGTACGTTTGTCTGAAAAACAAATTATCAATACTGAAGTATATCTTCTATTGTAATAGTTACTTTTGGCTTGAAGGATCACTGATGAGGATTTAAATTTCGAAACACGTGTCTGGTGCATAATAAGTTGGTCTGAAATTTTCTTCAAAAAGGTAGAGTTGAAACACTTCCGTATCATTTATAATACGGAAGTGATTCAACTGTATACCTTCTTCACACGTGTTTCGGGTAGTTAATCACCATCAGTGGTACTTATTAAAAATGCCGAAGTGACTTTCTAGCACAGCCTGATGTATTTCAGTAGCGCCCTCTGGTTTTATCATCATTTTGTGCATTTACTTTACAGTGAGTGCGCGGCTCAAAATTCCGTGTAGGGTCAATTCAGAAGCATAGTTACATGTAGATTAAATCTGTGTCCAAAATAGCATCGGGAGGGATGAGGCCAAGATGTTGATCTTTTTTTGATTTTGATATCTTTGTGCATCATACGCGCATTCCAACAAGTAATGTCATATCATTGATGTATGAAGAGCATAATCCTAAACATGACCTAAATTTTATGTCCCAAAACCAGCTATGGGCAGAGATATTCCTTCGCAGACACCACTTAGTTTTAGGCGAACGATATCCACGGAGAGCAAGAGTCCACCAACAGAGATACCAATCTAGTGGTTAAAATTATCAATGTCATGGAGTTTGTTGATGAAGAATGTACATTTATATTTCAAGTCAAGCAGGCACGCAGATATAGACATATACGCATCCATTTACATAACAATAGTATACTATGTGCATAATCTTGTAGAAATATCAATTTGATAATTCCAGAGTATCCTGACTTCTCTATGAATTCTGCATGATTTGCTGCAAACGTAAAATATTGAAAACAAACCTTAAAATAGACGATGTAAGAAGATACCCACGTCTATGACCTGCTCATTGTAAAAACAGACGTCGCCATCGTTTAAATCGATGAAATATTGTGACAGAGGAAACATAAATTGTTAGTATAGCACCTTTTTGGTGTCCTTCTGGAGATTTCACGGCATATTAACTTTTCTATCATTGACTGGGTAATCGTGTAGCCGTATTGACCCACGCGCGGCGATTTGAAGGCAATCATCGCAATTTACCGATAATTTGTGATAAATTCAAATGAAAGTATGTTTAAGAAATCCAGGAATGAATGTCAGCCGACTTAAGGTGTCATGTTTGTGTACACAATGCGAGCTAAATGATCGGCTAATGATTGCTGGGCAGACTAATTTATAATTATCTTAGAATGAACCCGTCATTTTATTGACTTTCTGTGAAAGATAGATAGGCCACGTTTAATCATGATGGACGCGGCTTTGTACCAAGCTTCCGTATTAAGTCGGCGGTGAGCTTTCTCTCGCTTTACATCGGGATGAAGGGCATGTGTTCACTTCGTGTCGAAGAGAAATGATCAAATTTACTACAATTTCATTATCGTCGGACGGAGTGTTCCAAGAGTGAAAGCTTTGTATTGTCGTCTGAGACGTCAGTCCGTATCAGAGATGATTCCGTTAACGTTATACTGATGGGGAATAGCGTGTGACAATATCGTGTAGTGACGTACGTTAAAATTGATATCATCAATTGTTTGTCCTTAATTTCATTTTCAATTTCAGCTCCAAAAGAGGACATTTATAATTCTGCAAATTATTTGAAGTAAAAATGACGAATTGAATTACTCGTGAAACCAAGTTGCCTTACCATGTCTTAAGATCATTATATAAGCGAAAATATTACACATAAAATGAAATATTAAAATTTGTGAATACAAAAAGTAGTACAAATGGTTGATATGTTCAAAGTATATTATAAAAGCTGGAAACTCACAATAGTCTACATGATTTTGGCTTCCTTATCCTTCGATTGCATGGAAAATTCATAGGTACAGTGTACTCTGGTACAAATATTTTAACGTAAGAAAATTTTTGCGATAGTTTCAAAACGTGAAATATCGATTAAGCGAAAATGATTTTTTACAATTTTTTCTTGTTTTTGTTTGTTTGTTTTTTTTTTTCTGTTATTTTGGGGTTTTTAACAAAGTTGGGGATTTTTTGCTTGATAGATTTTTTGTTTTTTAATTTTTTGGTTTTTTTTTTCTCCTTTAATTTCATACCAATATCACTTCATAAATTCTATTACCTTTTTGGAGAAATATACTGCGATAATCGCGAAAATGAGATTACGGTAACAAAGTTAGAAACTGAAATCAATAAATCGTTTTTATGTACTTATTGATAAGTTAGTTCTGTGAAATTTAGAAAATAAAGATGTTATTTTAACACATAAAAATCGATTCCACTACAGATGACTTGTCTTTCTGGCTTCAGTTTATGTAATTTTTTTTCTCTTTTTATCGTTTTACTTTTTTCATTTGTTTTTTGGGTTTTTTTTATGATTTATAAATCGGTTTTCTTGTGTTGGCACTGCTTATGAATATTGAAAACCATGGTATATGAAATGTGACTTTTGATATTAATATTAATTCGACATACATCGTATCAAGCTGGAATTTATCAATCCGTTTTTTCCAGAGATCTTGTGACGTCGTGTTTTTCACCGCACTGTGCATCTCTTCAGACAGATCGTTCCGCCCTTAAACTTCATAATTTTCACATACCTTAATTTTTCAGATCTGCGACTTCAGTTTTCCTTCCTTTTTTGTAAATTTGAATGCCTGTATAAACTGACAATTTATTCGGCAGGTCTATTTTCTGTGATGATTTTTAGCACATGCATTACAAATGTACACCACCATGTATAACCTTGAGATGTTCAAAACAACCATGAATTATAATTTTTAACAGGGTAATTATGAATTATATAAAAAGAAACGGAAATTCCTGTTTTGATAATGTTGTAAAACATGCACATGTCACTGATATAAGATGTCACCCAGACTGCATTTAGTTTTCAATCAAGTTTTAAAGAAATTGCAAATTCAAACATTATTGCATATTCATACTGCAATTTCGTGTCTCAATACTTCTGTATGTCTTATATCAATTGCATTTTTTTTTTTTACTTTTTTTCTGTCATCATTTTCTTTTATAGGATCTTGTGATGGTTGTTCTCTCTTTGTACAAGTATGAACTGCGTTCCGTCTTTGACAAACTGAACCCTACCAATGCATATTTATAAAAGATACAAGTGAAGAGAAAAATACAGCAGCAGAAAGGTGGCGCTAATGAAAATTCGAAGTTTGAATTGCCATACAAATGTTTAACTCTTCAAATTCAATAGTTTGGGTATTTAGAAACACTATCCGCTTCCCCTTTACTTGAAGAGTACTACAACAACAACAACAAAATACAGCAGAAGATAGATGTCGCTACTGAAAACTCGAAGTTTTAACCATACACTGCCCGCCTGGAGTACAACAAGAAAAATACTGCAGTTGAAAGGTGGCGCCACTGAAAACTCGAAGTTTTAATTACCATACAAAGTTAGATTATGTAGAAGACACTGCTCGATTCCACAATACTTGTAGAGTACAACGGAAAAAAATAAAGATCTTTACTATTTATTTATACTATTTCTGTACCGTTAAAAAATAATGCACAATGTAACAAAACTCGTAGTGATTTGTAAATCGCAGTTTCTGTACATGGGACGACACTGTTAAATTTATTTATTATAGTTTGTATCTTGAGGAGAAAAAAGAAAGCATATTTAGAAATATTCAAAAAAGCAAGTTCTTATAAATCGAGAGTTAAACAGTTGGACGTACATGCTTTGACAACATACATACCATGTACATGTGTACATGAAAAAAGAACACGAAACAAAACAAAACATACATTTACTTACTTACTTTCACATTTAGTCACAAGTAGTACAAAATCTCCTCAAGAACATCTTTGATTTTGAGCGGTAAAATCTTGGAATATTGCACATTGTTTGATTTGGCGGCATGGTTACAAATGATGATTCAAATGTAATGATGACTTCCTCTCGGTGAATGGGAAAGCGTTTATGAACCTATGCTTATCCGTTCATGCGATTGTATTCAATTTTTATATTATAATATTAACGTGTGAATGCATCTGTCTTTAATACATTTCTATATGCATTAGTTACAATATAGTCGCGTCTTATTTATTACGAGAAAAAGGCGAAGGAATTAATAAATTGAAGAAGAAAAAAAAACCATTTCTATATGGTATGTTTTTTATCATCATGTCTGTAATTTACGTGCCTACATATTATTTTGTGTAATATATGTTTCTTCATTTTATTCTAAGATATCAACATGAATATGAAATCATATGAATAGCCTAGGTATCTAAGGGAATGAGACAAAGTGATACATATCACGCTATAACTTGCATGAATAATCAATACTATAGTATTTGATAAAGTCATAGAATTATAGTATTATGTGACAGAGTAAAGTTAAAACATAACAGAAAAACCGGTATCGTGTGAATGTCACCTAGATTAATATTTGAAGTGAAGGTAAAATAAGTTATAATACATGTATATAGATTTTTCAACTTCATACTCATATAGTATTTTCATTTTTTTTCCCAAATTATGAAGAAAACTGAATATTGTTGTTTTGTGCAGTTGTAAATAAAAGTACGAACATTTCAATGCCGATCATATATTTAAAAAAAAAAAACATGTAAATAATAGAGAAATTTTCAAAACATCATTTTAGCGTGGAATTTAGACGGACGTATGTACGAATAAAATGCATGGACCGAATATGTATGTGTATAGATCTAGAAAAAGTTTTGTCTGCAATTAATAAATCAGAGCTCGGCACATTAGATTCTCAAGATAATTGTTAATGAATCATGCATACAATTAACATGATAAATGAAGTTATTTCTATTTATAACTGTCAACCAAAATTTATCAACATTTGTTTTTAACTTCAAAATGAATATGGCAGATTTTCGATTTACATTTTTATTGAATTCGAACCCGACATTTTCACAGATTGGAAATGACAATTTAACGTTTTATTGACGTTTGTACTTTACCGAGAATCACACGTGTCTTCAAGAAAAAGCAAAATAACAAAAAATAATTTGTTCTGATTGACAAGTATAAAAGCTTTGCAAGTTTAGTAAGATTTCTTCTTTTGTTGATTTTCTTTCTTGTTCTCGTTGCCGTGAGAAATGAGCGATATTTGGAGTGTTTCCTTTTTAAGGACATGACCGTGTATAGAGTAAACAAGTGTATATGCCGGTTTAACCCTAAATATGACAAATACCAATGCTTTTTAAACGCACATTAAATACTCCAATTAATTCTTTAAAAATACGCGAAATTCAATGGTATTGCAAAAAAAAATTGCCTATGTAATTCTTTGTGAATATTTAGTGAGTGAGGCGGTTAATTCTTTGGATGCTTAGTTTGTTCTCTATTTATTAATTTTTTCATCTTTGATTTTCATCTTGAATTTTAAACTGGATAAACGTGGATATTAATTTTGGTCTATTTGTTCTCATCAGCTTTTACTTAATTGGTATCGATGTAACGTATAATGCAGTGGCCCATTTTCTTTTCTTTTCTTTTTTTTATTTTATCTTTTATTTATTTATTTTTTTTGAAATAATCAGTTCTATTTTATTATCACCATCATCTTTTGCCTGGAATAAGTAAAGCAAATTTGCAAGATACACGTCTCAATGTAGAATGAGAAAATATGCATATTCATTTTCATTTCACTTTTCTTATTTGTCCTGGGTTTTATTTTCATTTGTCTTTTTTGAAACGCTTGAATGTATCATATATACATGTGTATTTATATTTTCAATGATCTTGCAGATGCGGTATGGGTGTCATTTTTTTGTTTAAAGTAGAGCTATTAAAAAATAAAACCATTAAGATATAAAGAGATTCGGCTGGTCTGTGCCATGTTAAATATCAATTATTTATCAGTTTATCAAAAATTTCCTGATTTAAAATTCACTTCCATTTTTTTTCATTTTTAGCAAAATGCACAAACATGCGATTTGCATTTATAACATGCATATCAATGGAACACTATATTTTTTATTCGAAAGGGAAAAAACTACATTCTCGATGTAATAAAAAGATAAAACTTGACTGCCAAAACAAGATCAATAAATGTGTTTATTTTCTAAATTTGAAGGATTGTGAACTCTGGCTGACATTTAGTGCAAGTATTGTCATTTTAGCATATTATCAAAGGAACATTGCACATTGCCAATCTAAGGTGATGCGGTAATTAGACATTAATGCGAGATGAACAACTTCTTATATTTCCCTTTGCATGCTAATTCTATTACTTAAGTCACGTTTTTCTACAAAATATTACAAATTTGTTCCCTGTAGAATAATAATGTTCATAAATGATTTATTCAAAAATAGACAGCATTTTGCATGCGCTGATGAATTTTACATACAAATTTGAAAATGTCAAGAAACTTAAAAGTGCTGAATGGTATATCAAGGTCTAAAGCACTTTTGTAGAAACATATGTAGATTGTATGTAAATAAGACAGACTATGTCATTATGATTTGTCATTTATAGAAATATTTTAAATAAACCAAATTAGCAAGGTATTTCCTCGTATAGTTTATGAACAAGGTAAAACGCAAGAAAACTTTCTTCCTGCTAATCTTCTTTTTCGAACTTCGCACGCGGCTTCTGTTTGTTCACATTTCCTACAGTGCTGAAAATGAGAAAACAAGAAAAAACGAAAATCAATTGCAAAAACATTAGTGATTTTATACGATCCAAGTTTGGGACACAGAACAGTTTCCGTTCGTACGCATCTGTTACTAATCTTACAATAAATAATACATGATTAAGGCGGAGCATTTGTGAAAACTAGAAAATGCGGAAAGGGGCGGAGCGTCTTTTCCTTCCGTCGAGTGTGGGCCGCGCGTTTTGTCGATACATGACCAATGACGAGACAGAATACTTGTTCATGCAATAATCACACAAATTCGGAAGCTAGATGCTGAATAAAGTGTTAATGGATCTTACTCTCACCTCAGACAAAACACCGAATCATGTGTCCGAGGTAGACTTAACACGAAACCATCTTTTTGAAATAAACAACGGAAATACACATCGTTTATCTATGATGTATTGTATGATCTAAACAAACTTTCACTTTTTTACTTTTTTAATCTGGATATAGGAAAGGAAGGTGATTGCAATTATTTAGTGAAATTTTGTGTGGAATCGGACTGAAAATTTTGAAAAATTTATTGCGGACGAGATGTCACTTTCCCAAGTTGCCCCGTTCCCCGTGGCCCCTGGGTCGGCGACTAGCGTAAGTACATCTATTCTGTTCTCATTCATAAAAGTTAAAGTACAACTAGTCACAATCAAATTGATACATATATTAAAATCACAGATATTTAATTTTCAGAATTTAATCCTTGTATGGACACGTGCTAGGGGTGGCATCAAATAAGAAAATAATGTCATTCTTTATAATTATGTACCTGTTAAATATATGATGTAGAAAAAAGTTCCGTATCTGTCAGTTGTTGATTTTATTTACTATATGTATAAAAAAATTTCACTGTACATAAAATGATAGAAAATCAAGTCTTGCTTGTGAAGTTACCACCGGCATCAGAGTCATAGGTGATAGAACGTACCAAAATACAGATTGTGGCATATATAGGAGGTTTTATGTAATATTTTATTACATTCGTCATCGTAGGTCATGCATTTACATATTCACATTCATAATTGACATAAAACAGCATAAACATGCATATATCAACCATGTATATAATTACTTTCAATATTCTTACTAGATTTATGCACATGTCTGTATAATTTTGATTTACATTTTCTGTCACCCAAATCTTAATATCTTTTTTCGGGAAAAATTATGAAATATTAGTAAAATTTAGTGTGTCCGTATCTATAAAGTACAAAAATCATAATTAATTTCCTTGTTCGTGAACATAAACAATAACTCATGCAGTACCTTGGGAAGGTGTAGGTTTCGTCAATCTTATAATGTATGCACAGAATTAAGATCAAAGTAACGATCAAATAAACTTTATTACACTTACTGAATGCTCTTTCATAAATTTCAGATTTCATCAAGCATTCCGACATCCTCTGGTAGTCGTGCGTGCTGTGAGAATGGCCGTCCGATCATGACTGACCCACACACAGGACAAACTGTATGTTCATGTCAGTATAACCCCGCCCTCCTGGGCTATGCCCGGGTCCCTGGCATCCCAGAGGGCCTTTATGGAGCCGGGCCTTATGGTGCCCAGGGCCTTGTACCTTTCCCGTCAGAGGGATCTGCATTTTACTCTCCTCTGGTGAGTTAAATTTTTTTTTTCTTTTCTTTTCTTTTTTTTTTTTTTTTTTCGTTCCCACAATCAAATTTGAGATGAGGATACCGGTATCTCTTAAAACACATTTTCTTCGATATTTCTGGATACGTTTTAAAATTATTTATTTAATCTCTCTTTTTCATTTTTCATTAAACCTTTTTTGCATCCTTATTATTATTTTTTTTTTTTTTTTGCATTCTATTTGCAACCTTAATTTCTGTATGATTTCATGTATTTCATTTTATTCATTTATCCATTATTATTATTATTATTATTGTTTTAATGATTTATCGAATCTGATAAATTCTAAATACTTGGGGATTTTACTTTAGATGCAGGCGAATTACTATATGAATTAGTCTTTTTCTTTTATAATTATTAAGTTATTAAGTTACTAAAAATCTCGTCACTAAATCTTATTTGCTGCTTAGAGTTATACAGTTTTTACAATGAAGTGAATCTTAATCAGCCTCATCAGAAAGTTCGCTTCTTTTAAAAATAAATAAATATCCATACCATAGAATGCCGTCTGTAGCTAGTAAAGAATGACATAAAATATAAAAGATAATTAAGAAACCATGCATCTACTGCAGTTTGAATTAAAGAAACCAAATATTCAACAAACGCATTTACCGAAAAATATTTATACCATCCTAAATGTACTCTTGTTAAGAATATTTTACCATTATTTTTTTTTCTATATTTTCATATGTTATTCAATTGCCTAAGTTTTCTATTTGAATCCCCTCTTTTTGAAATACACGTCATTGATATTGTTATTTGTTTATCTCATTCACAAATGTAAATGCATTTAACCTACTGCAGTTATTTATTTACCATGAACGAATGAATATTAAAATATTTTAAATTACTATTTCTTGACAAAAATAGTCCCGCATTTTTTACATGTAATTTGTGTTTTTCCTTTTCTGTTCCTCTTTCCATTTTCCTTTTTCTTTACCCTATTTAGACCGGCGGTCCCTTTGATGTGAAGGAGGCTACAGAGGCGTGGCGTAATTTGACCCAGCCCGGGGGTTGTTACCCGTATGACCCAGCGGCCATGGCAATGTACCCCTATGGACCCGGGTAAGTTATCTTTTCTTATTTCATCAATCATGTAAAGAAGTTATCATACTTCTAATTTACATATTATTTGCACATCTCTGAAATTCTAGCGCAATTTCGAAATCTAGGACTTTCTTATATTTCTTTTTCTTCTCTGTTACATATCCACAAACCGACTGATGATCGGGACGATGAAATTGTAGTAGATTCATTTTTAGTGAATTAATCATTTGCTTAGATATTACATATGAGTCAAGTTCATTGCGGTAGGCAGTTGTTTAAAAGAGACACAAAGGAAAATTATGTATGATACAATTGTCAGAAGTAGAAAATGTTCAGATGTCAAAATTATTGTATTTCAAACCCGGTAGAAGATATGTCGTGAAAGTGAATTTAACACCTAAGTATGCATTTTATTCATATCTAATTTTCCTTGAGTCGATACCGTGCTAAAAGAACAAATGCTATTGCATAACGCTGTCAAAATATCATATTTTTAGAATGACATTTACAAGTTTGAAAACAATACACAGAGTTCCGACCCTACACCTGTGCCGTGTATCGAGTCGCTTTGTGGGGTCCTTATGTTCCAAAATGATCGGGATCAAGGATCAGTTTAAATTTCATTATCGCGTGGGATCGGGATTAACGTTTATTTAATACCCATTTGTATCAAATAAAAACAGAAATGGCGAAAAATTGTTCCACCTTTGCGTTTTACAAAAATCAACTCATTTCGACTTGTCAAAGGGAAAATACATTTAATTTACAACTTTTTATCAGTTTTCTGATTCGATATTATCGAGGAACGTTGAATGTTCTCCTTCATTGTAAATATCAATTGACCACGGTTGATTAGGCTCTGGAATTGATCTTTACACATCAAATGATGTTGCTAAACCTCTCGCGGCGTCGGTGCGTGAAAGGCAACAACACCTTTATTAAAACGGGGACTCCGACCCGCTTGCCTCATTAACCTCTATTGCAATGCAACAAAATCAAGACAGTGCACCGCGGCGAGTCATATCGCTGCATCGGACCAGCTTAATGGAACTTGAGCTTGATAATATTCCTTTTAAATTTTATCTTAATTGCGAATTAATCTCGCTTTAGATAATCACATATCTGATTACCCTTTGTATTGTCTTGATATTTTTCGACTAAAATAAATAAATTGCAGAAATATTTTTCCACTGACTGTAAAACGCAGACTTGCAGTCAGATACGAGAAACATCCGTTTGCAAATCGTATTATCTCCCCGTCGAACAATCGCATTATAAAATGTCCCAATGTGGTCATAAAATCTGAAAAGATATGTCATGAAAGTCCCTATAAATGATTTTAAAATCAATTTTACGAAATATTTCACATTCTTCGCATTATTTCGTACAGTTATGGTGGAATTGATCTCAACGCAAGAAGGAAGAATGCTACACGAGAGACGACGAATACACTCAAGGCGTGGCTTTACGAGCACAGAAAAAACCCCTACCCCACCAAGGGGGAGAAAATCATGCTAGCAATAATAACAAAAATGACTCTAACTCAAGTATCAACGTGGTTTGCTAATGCAAGACGTCGACTGAAGAAAGAGAACAAAATGACATGGTCGCCAAGAAATCGCTCAGAAGATGACGGCGATAACGATGATTCTGATAACGATAACGACGATGACATGATTGAGAAGAATAACGAAAGTGCTAAAGGTGATCGGGATCGAACATCTTCAGATGCCGAATCTGGCAAAGAGGAAACCAGAATAGGTAAATCACGTGACTATTCTATTTTTAGAATTTTAATTTTCAGTTTTGAAGAAAAAAGATAATTGAAAAAAATATATATATCGATAATCATCAGGGTGTTTTTGAGTTGAAATAATACAAAATGAAAAATAATGAATTGCATTCAGTTAGACTAGAAAAAATATAGATATTTTTAATTGACAGAGAAAATTGAATAAATTTTGTGCCCAACCTTATAATACATTGTATATTTGGCTGTGTTTCATCTTGTTGCGACACTACTCGATTAAACTAAGCAAAACGTGCGAGAACAGCATAAGAAACATAAACGGAAAAACGTAATTCGCACTATTTAAAAACAATTATAATTATACAATTCCTACTTTTGATGACAATGTACATTTCCAGAGATTACTTTTTTCGCGAGAAATTATATGTGATCAGCATATAAAAGTATAAAAAAGGGAGAGGATAAAAAAAAGCGTCGATGTAATTTTCTTGAATTATAAGAGACAAAAACATAGACAATACATCAAAATTTGCATTTTAATAAAATATTGAAAGTCTGAACTTGTTAAATTTTAGTTTCGACTCTCTCGCTCTCTTTAGATACCCGGATAAGGTCTTTTTATTCTAGCTACCAATTTACCACTCAAAAGGAGGCCGAGTTAGACTACTCGTTTGAAATAACATGAACATGTATAAATGATAGAATTCCACTTAGAGCGTATTTCTTTTGAATTTTATCTGGAAAATATATACAGGCATACAAACAAAAATTAGCAAATTCAAAATACATTGTACGAATAATAAATGAACTAAAGAGACCCATTCCCCTCCCACAACAAAAAAAAAATAATAATAAAAGCAAGAATATAAATCACAAAGGCTCACTGAGCATGGTCAGTTGCGTATATAAAATATATGTTATTGTGTAAAATATAGATAGATACATTATACACAGCGTTGAACTAAATTATTGAGATATCACCAAAGATTCACCATGATATGAGAGTTGCCGAGGGGATTTTCTCGCTCGATTTAAGAATCTATATGCATCTTTACCCAGACTAAGTCGTATGTTTTAATGATTATGTCGCAGTATCGACAGATTGCTGGTAGGTAAAAGATGTAAACGATATAAATATATACAGATATACAATGTTCATCAACGTTTATTCTAGTTTTGCTTAAGGCATATTAATTTTATTTATTGATGTTAATACGTCAATGCGATGTGTATTTTCCTAGAAATCTAGACAGGTAAATTATGTGAATACATATTATGTTTAAATAATACATGTAATAAAAGGGGCTTTTTTCGTGAACTTTTTGTTCTGATCGATATAAATTCACTATAAACATTTTGATTATAAATTTCGTATTAATGTAAATATGCAACATAAATTCTTATCATCCATAAATCAAAGAAAAATTAATGTTGTGGTAAAATGAAGGAAAAATAGCTTAGTGCATGCTGTAGAACATATTTAGAATAAAAAAAAAAAGAGAAATTGGTCATACATTTGTACATTTACATTTGTAATAAAGCTCTCATTTATATTTGTAATCTACATAAAACTTAAAGCTTTATTGTAAAGAGTGTTTCAAAAAGGTTTTCAGAGAGCGAAATGTCATTGAAAAAAGAACTTTTTTTTCTGAAAATATTGATGAAGCATGACTTTGAAATAAGACAATCGTACTATTCAGTAAGGTACTAAAAATCACTTACTTGGTTTTACGATAAAATTAAATCTTCTTTTATTTCGTTTTTCATAAACGTGTATTAAATATTGATCCATATAAGAGAAGGTGATTAAGCAAAAAGCGTTATCTTGTCCAATTGTTTAAAAATATGAGAGAAAAATGCAGAAATCTTGTAACAACATGGTAAAAAATTGATTGACAAAAGATGAATTTCGGGATCGGTGTCAGTGTATCACTTTCCACCACAAACCGTTTAATAAGATCTTAATCAGGCTTCGATTTTATCTCCTCCTTTAATTGAAACGAATAATGCTCATTTTATGCTCAGTGACAATCCTGCCGACTGCGACGGCAAACTTGCGAATCAATCGCTTTTCTTTCTGAATCACTGGGCACAAAGATCGCCATGATGTGATTAGCTGCTTCCAATAACGTGATTAGCAATCTCAATACAAATGAAGATTTATGGCTTGTTAAAAGAGAAAATTAGTAATTGAACTTCATATTCATCACTTAATGACTATAAGGCAAAAGAGAAGCTAATAAAAGAAGACGTTTAACGCATTTTATGGGAAGAGACAGGAAGTATTTTTCATTTCTCTCTAAGCGCCGACGATGTTCAAATGAAATTCCAAAGACATCTGGTTAATGCAGAAATGCAAATAATTAAGATACAAAAGTAAATATTTAGATTTATTGTGTAATACATTTCTCTTTTAATTTTACTTTCCAGATCAGGATATAAGTTTACATGGCGAAAGAGAGAAAATTATCAACGTGGACGACGATGATGATTCTAACTTGAGTTTTCGCCCTTTAAGTAGTGATTTAGAGAAGGACGACGATATCTCAAATTCAGACAGCGATTCTAACTACCCTAATATCTTGCGAAGGGACGCAGATGTAAATTCTCCGAGTACAAGCATTGGCGACGAGTCAAGATACAGTCAACTGGCTTCTCCATCCAACCCTTGTAGTGCTGACAAAACCAATAACAAAGACGTCGGCGAGTCGTCCGCTGTTGAAAGCAGCAGTCCAACTCGCGCAAAAATTTGGTCGGTGTCTCAATTTTTAAACTCAGACGAAAAGGATAATAAAAATAAAGAACCGGAAGCGGAAATGAAAAGACATAGTGCTATCATAACAAGGCCGCTGACGTTACAAAATGGCGGATCGGACTTATTTTACATGTCACCTGCAAATAATCATTTTCTGAGAACAGGGAGATACGGCGGATTCGGACCATATGCTAGTTCTCTCTCGTTGAGCCACACGACTCTGTCTTACCCCTATATTCTGTCATCACACAGTGCTGCCAAGTCGTCTTTGGCGTCCACTTACTCGTCTTTCTCAGACGCTGAAAATTTGACAGTACCAAAAAGTGTCACAGGTGACAAACTTAGACCCGATACCTCTTTATTTTCTCCCGCTAGAGACCTTGATGTTGTCAGGAACGGTAGTAAATTTTAGTGCTAATCTATATTTGAAGTTATAATATATATTTTTGACGTCATTCGTATTATGTATGATATATGCACATTGAGAGCATAATTTTATTTGTTGTTGCAGTAAATGTGAAAAGTTGATAGATCTGTTTTCATTTTCTACCTTGAATTCTTCAACTTGCATATCAGAATGCTTTAAACCAGTGACAATAAGTTTTCTTTGGGAAGTGAGTGGGTTGCTTCAAATATTAAAAAAATGTATAGTTTTCTTTATGTTTAGTTTTCACGGAACATTTTATAATTTCAACATGCGTATTAACACTGACGCTCTGATCAGACATACATCCTATAACACGCAGGACCAGTAAAAATGTATTTCATAAATAATACATTATTAATCATGTTTAACTATGAATATGCATGATTACTGGTTTATGCACATGGCTGTATGTTATTTTTTATCACAAAACAGCGATTTCCTTATGAAATATGCGAATAAGGAACAAATATAGACGTAATTGTGGTAGATTTTTTATCAATTTGCTGTTTAAATTACCAGTATTTCTAGTAGTATGTACATTTTTCATTCTTCAATCTACATGTATCGTCAACTCAATATTCAAAAAAACCAGACGCATATAAACAGTGGCAAAACTGCCCTACTTTTTAATAAATTGCAATTTGTATATTTTTGGAAAAAAGTTCAACTACCTCACCTTACCTCTACCGATAATATATGTTTTACATTATCATAAATGGAATGCATTAATTTATATGCATTTTGACGCACATTTTTTCGCATGATTCATTTCTGAAGTTTTTCCTAACGTTAATATTGCGGAGTTTCGTAAGCCTTGCCAAAATTTTGAGCAACAATACAATTTTGGCTGCCAATTTTCTCTGATACGAGTTCGCCAGACAAATAAATATATATCTTATAAATATTTCATCAGTACAGCTTTTTGTATAGGAGACGCGGAACATACAATATGCATGTTAACTTGCAAATTTGGCACCGATCGAGGTGTTAACGTTAGCAACGAAATTTTTATCTTTTATTTTTCTTTTGTGAAATAAAAAAAATTCTGTCGATAGATAAACAAGCAACTCTTTTTCTGGCATAAATTGTCGCACAGACAGATTTAAACTTGGCAGCTAACCTACATATTTTTTAAAATAAGAAATAAAAAGTTATACATCAACATGTCATTTAGTGAAGTAAATTTAATTAATTGGGAATTCGTTCTTGGGGTATACGGATGCTTTTTGTAATTTTGGGTCTTTTTAACAATTGCTCCAACTTTTTTTTCTTCTTTTTTTTTCGCACGATCACCGACTTCCAAAAGAGAAATTTGATTTGTCAGATTGAAATTTCAGAGAAAGTCCCCGCTCTATGTTTCTTAAAGTTCAACATCATGCAAACAAGCTCATCGACATAGGTTTGCAAATAGATTTGAAAGTGCAGGAAAGCGGAACGAAATTTAACACATGTGCAATCTTTTAAAATAAAAGTCATTGACATAGGACATGATACAAGAAAAGCTAAAATAGTGACCGCATAGGATCACATGCTTGTTTCATAACAACAAATGAAGAAGATCTAGAAGAAAGGTCAAAGAACAAAGGTGAAGGTCAAAGCTGTGACATATCCGTGAGCCTGTAGTACATGTATGACGTCTTGTCGAAGGCAAAGATTATTGCAAATTCGTGCATCTAATACTCCGAAATTTGAACATGAGGGATTATCTAGGTAGGTGGTATGGTAAAGACACACAAATATACATCAGTTGTCCTTAATTGCCTGTATTGTGGTGCCTACAAATAGAAGGCTTGTTGGCGGGGATGTTAAATAAAACGTAAAATGCAAAACAGTCGGATAAATCTTACACCTCTTTCGTTCGCACGTTCATCAATCATAAAAAATTTAACAGCAGTGAAATTTACATGGTATTATCATTTATTGTCAGATCGAGCGCTCTCGTCCCTTGCTTAGCTAGACATACATTTGGTTTAAAAAGGACATTTGCCGGCGCACACCTGGCATTCTATCTAAAAGTCCAAATTGCGCCTTCGAGTAATTTAGTGGAAAATTCGTGTAATGACAATTTATCATTACATTTCCCCCCTCATAGTCATTTTTTGTGTCATTAAAGCGAAATGCATCATTATCTTTATTGCAAAGAAGACTAATCGGGTTTGAAATCTGGTATATTTTTTTTTAAAATGTACTACAAAACAATGGATGTTTCAGAGAATCAATGACTTCATAAAATATATAATATAAAAACTTAATTCGAGTCAGCAAAGTAGTGGTCAATTCCTGAATTAGCTGCATAAATGGCCGACAACACTTTGCTATATTTGGATGTATATTGTATGTTACATTAACCATATAAATAGTAATTATTTGCCCTTTTTGTGGCTTTGCTTCAACAGATCAAACAAAATTATAAATCGGATTCAAATATTTTGAAATGAGACGAACATTGTAATCTACAGGAAATAAGAAAGGAGAATGTTTCCACAAGCTGTTTAATTCATATCATAATGGACAGTTTTCCGGCACCCATAAATTATTGGTGATAGTAGGTGCACTATGAACTACCACACAAATATCAGTTTACTGTGAATATAAGGTTTTGTTAAATTTTCGTGGTACGTCTCAAAACTTCGCATTTGAATGAAATCATTCCACCTTCCTATCCTAGAAACTCTGAACAATATGTACAATAATGTATTTTCCCTACCTAGAATTTTTTATACGAGATTGTTTTAAAAGCAACACAAAATGCGAGTATAACTAATCATTTGGAATCACCGTGCACGATCATTGTACTGCTCTCTGGTCGTAGAGTTGGAAGCTTCGTTTTAATTTGTCTGTGGTTATGCATACTGTATTAGTGTCGTCACTTGGGCTTTATGTACCTCAGTTGAGGTATCATCTAGCCCTTTTTCTTCATAGATTTGACTCCCAGAGTATGGAGCTGGATCGCTTATCTGTAGGACCCATACTTTTCAAACATACCTGCAGCATCGTCCATCATCTACAAAAATTTCATGTGTAGAACAAAATATATGTCCTGTTGTTTTTACCTATGCATAATTTCAACAAAATTGACCACCTCTTCATTTTCAGATTTAAAAAAAAAACTCAAACTCCCATTCATATACTGTCTTGTGTTATTGCATCGTCATTCGAATCTGTTTCTTTTTTTCCCAATTAAATTTAAATTCGGAAAGATGTATCCATTGTTACATTTTCAGCTTAGAAAGACAAATTAGGTATTTAACAAAGGTGACATAAAATTGTAGACATAACGCATATAAGCGAGGACAACATCATTTTGTAGCCGTCCCATTCGGTCTAATGCGCGCGCCTGTCATCTCTGAAGTAAGCCCTTTGAACTTGTGTACGAAATAATCACAGTGGTTATGCATTCACGAACAGTGGTATATACGCTCAGGTGCGGATTATAAATAGGCATATTGACCCATGGTTGACGACTTGACCGCGGATGGAGCAAATTTTACAACAATTCTGACAGTTACTTGAAAACTGAACATATGCCCCTTTTACCGTCTTGGTACATCATGACAACATTACAAAAATTAAAGCTGCTTTTAAATGTCTTAGAGTGTATCCATCAACTTTTCTTTGCAGTACGGTTTGTTTGTCATTTTTATGCGTGGAAATTAAGCATTTCAACGACATCCTCTTTAGACAAAGAAATAATAAAAATTATAACAGACTAGAGAGTCGTCGGTAATGAAAGGGTTTTTACTCACATATGAAAATAATTTTATCGGAGTTTGATAAGGTTAAACACAAGCAAGTTGTAGGGATCCCAATGGGTATTAATTGTGCGCCTCTTGTTGCAGATTTATTTTTTATACACATATGAAATAGAATTTATCCAAAATTTTCAAAAGCAAAGAAAACATGATGATTAAAAATTTTTCATAGAGTACTTCTACATGTAGGTACCTGGATGATATTGTTACTATCGACAATCCTTTGAAAAGTATAAAAATGATATTTATCAACAAGAATTGACTCTAAACAAAACAAACGTTACAAACACAGAAACACTAATTTTGGAACTAAATATCACAATTACTAATGGAGAGATTCATACAAGTGTGTATGAAAAAAGATATGATTTTGGATTCAACACAGTAAATTTTCCCTGGCTTGACGGTGATGTTCCTAGATTACCGTCATACGGTATCTACATTTTGCAGCTCATCCAGTATGCTAGATCATGTACTGATGTTTTAGATTTCCATAGTAGAAATTTACAAATTACCCAGAAACTTTTAGGTCAAGGTTTTCGCTTTCACAAACTAGTAAAGACTTTCGGGAAATTTATAAAAAAATATTGTCAACTTCTTGCTTCTTTCGGTCTTGACACCAACAAATTGGATTTAGATTTAACGTACTTGTATTATATACCAAAAATGCACACAATTCCGTATTAACAATATTTCATTGCTGGTTCCACAAAATTTTCGACCAAATCTGTATTGATCTTACCAAAATTTTATCTGAAATTAAGTCAGGCCTTCAAAAGTATCGTTCAACCGTGTATTGGCGTAGCGGTATAAACCAAATATGGATCTTAAAAAAATCGAAAGAGCTTTTAGAACACCTCAAATCAACACAGTTCAACAAAGTACACTCTATAAAATCGTTTGACTTTTCGACGCTTTACACCACAATTTCACATACTAAATTGAGAGAGAGAATGACATGTCACAAATTATTAGCAACGCATTTACGAGTAAAAACGGTAATAGTAAATATAAATTCATTGTCGTAAATTACGGAAAAACTTTCTTTGTAAAAGAGAAATCTGATACAAAAACAAAGTATACCGAATCATATGTCATTAAGATGTTGAACTTCCTGATCGATAACATTTTTGTGGTCTTTGGAGGTAAGGTCTTCCAACAGGTTGTTGGCATTTCATTGGGAACCAATTGTGCCTCGCTCCTTGCTGACATTTTTATAGAGTGATAACATACATAAGCTCGCTACAGCCGACAGAGCATGGGCTATATTACTTACGCCTCTTTTTATATCCATTTATTTATTCATCTGTGTTGCTTGGGCCACTGTGTTTTGCTGTCTTGTTTGTATGTGGCCATCTAACAATGAGGAGGTTGTTTACACCACAATTGTGCGGTCTTCGAAACATCTGGGTAATCAGAAAAGTGAGAGGGTTGCTCATGTAATCCAGGATAACCACAGCATTTGCTACTTGTGTGGCAAATGGTCGTCCAAAGTCGGCACCGTTTGCCCATTGGTCTAGTTGGTTTATTTGTAGTCTTTTGTGCTTTGATGTTTATATTTCATATGTCTCTTTTTCGTCTCTTGTTGTGCTCGTCTTTGTGTTTTTGCATCGGGTGTTTTTGGTGTTTTGCTGTTGGTGCTGCAACAGGGTCTAGTTGGACATCCCCTCAATTCTTTCATACGAAACTGAATTTATTCAATCCTTTATTTCTGAGGGCAAAAATCAGTTAGTTCTTAACTTTATATCCCATTTAACCTGCTATGTCTTTCAGTACATTTTTGGACAAAATAACTTTCACACTCTTTGATCACATTACATTGTTTTGATTGAGGATCACTAACGAAGGTTAAGTATCCTAAACGTGCATGTCTGCATGGTCCATGCTGCAGCTTTATCCGTTCTTAAATGATGCTATTGAATTTGAAGACGTGTAACATTCCTGTAGCATCATATCCCACCCATCCTGCTACATTTTCGGTACATTTTTGGACATATTTTCAACCTCTTTGGCCATATTAATTATTTAGATTGAGGATCACTGACGAGGGTTGAGTACCCGAAAGGTGCATGTCTGCTATTGAATTTGAAGACGTTTAACATTTGAACTACTTGGTGAGTGTCTCTGCTGGTGGACCAGGAGTCGCCGTGGGCACATGTAGCCAAGTTCAATCAACTTCGGTTTATCGTCTGTCTCTTCAACGCGTTCAAAATTTTCTGGTACTAAAATTCTTGAAATTTCTAAAACGTGGGTCCTGTAGCATCATATCCTACCCATCCTGCTTCATTTTTCGGTACATTTTTTGACATAATATTTTCAACCTCTTTAGCCATATTACATTATTGAGATTGAAGATCACTGACGAGGGTTGAGTACCCGAAACGTGCATGTCTGGTCCATGCTGCAAATTTATCCGTTTATAAATGATGCTATTGAATTTGAAGACGTTAAACATTCAACTTCACGCACAGATACATTGATTCCCTGTATACAGCACAAAATCGATAATTCAGAAAATCAGAAACCGAAGGCATACAAAATCAGGATAAAACAGAAACCAAAGCAAACAAACAAAAACCTCCACCACATGAAAAAAGCGAACTCCAGATATGGGAGTGAGACCAGGTGCACAAGAAGAGTAAGCATCTCCTGCTTGCATGCGACATCCGCCGCTTCAATTCGGTAGAACTGTCACATCCGGTTACTTCTATTTCGGAAGACAGAGTACAATCTTTGGTTGGATGGTTCAAATGGTATTTGACAGAATATCATCCACCATTCTGGAGAGTGGGACATCATAGTGTATGACGAGTTCCCCATATCGACCGCAGAACTTCCTCAGTGACGATGTTAGTCGGTCACAAACCTATCCCTGACCGAGAAGCTTATCTGAAAGACGCCTAGCTCTCAGAACAAAATCTATATTTGGTACTTGTTCTGCCATAACATATCAATTGAGAAATGAACACGCCATATGCAGGCGATGAAAGGATGTTGCTATTAAGAAAGGAAAGTTTGTGATGCTGAAACTGAAGTTAGTTATAGAATGAGGTGTTCATGTGACCATCAGGGTCGTAGAATAGCATTATGTCCAAATAGGATGCTGAATCATTTCTCTGTAGTTTCTTTGACTTCAAACTCCGACGGATAGATTCTGCTCAGGTGATTTTGGATTGGTGATGGACAGCACATCGTCTATATATGTGTAACTGAAGTTAAAGTTAGAAGCTAAGTATCTTTTCCTTTAAGAGACCAACGATCTTATAAACGAATTACTTATAATGTTTGTAAGACTTTCTTTCAATTTAGAACATGGGATCGTTGTTATAAGTGTCGAAAAATCAAAGACTTTGATCGAATGGACTTTCCTGCAATGAGTGGATGTTAAACGTCTTCAAATTCAATAGCATCATTTAAGAACAGATGGATTTGCAACATGGACCAGACATGCACGTTGTCGAAATAGTACTTTTTGCAAGTAATTGTACAATTGTTTGAGGCTTTGTCTGCGCGTGTGATGACAAAATGTTCATGGAGGTATGTATGCTCTGTGATAACTAGACTCGAATCTGGTGTTTACTGTTGATTGCAATTTGTAAATTTTAGATAAAAGTAACCCTCTGATGGATATTATCCATTTGGAAAGGGTGTTGAGTTGTACATCTTCTTTCTTAGAATGGCCATTCTCGTTTTTAAGGATCTTTAGAAGTCTGCTAATCTTGTCCTGACTTATTCTTTCCTTGTATTCATTTTTCTTTACTGTCCAGTTAATTAGGCCCAAAGCACTTTGTTTTGGCGATTTATTTCACTGTATGTATATAAAGTGTGTAAATACATGTAAATAATAAATATTCAATGACAAACCAATAAAACTGTTAGATAACAAAGATTTGTAAAATGTTTATTAACTTCTTTGACTTGAAGTTAATAACTTACTCAGTCAATCTTAGTTCATAAAAATGTAGAGAAACATGCAATCAAACACATATAGTGTAAAGTTCTATTTTTTTAATATTTTATCGACATCTATAAAGAAACAATGCTATTTCATGCGAAAACAATTCATTTCTTTCCAACTTCAAATCGCACAAAGATCCATCATAAAACCACGAGAGGGGAAATCCGTTGTACAAATCGTTTGTGAATTATTCAAATAATGATGAAACAAATTTTAATCTTACAAGCTCCATCGAGAGAATATTTAGAACGATTCATCAAGGCACAGATATGTAAATGGACACATGTTGACACATGTCTTTTATCTATCATTTCCGAAGCTCTATTCTGTCGTTAGAGGCGGACTGGCGAGATGTATTCTTGTAACATCTTGCTCAACATCAATGATTTAGTCAATAAAATTAGACAAAAACTATACGATGGGTCTTGTATGACATGTCGGAGAACAATATTAGGTACAAATATACATAAAACATCAATACTATCAATGCGTTATCATTTAAAACACAATGTGTGGCTTTTGGATAATATTGGACAATGGTTTCGCGTTGACATAAATTTTTGCGGTGTACTTTTCATTCAGCGAAAATTGCAGTTAGCCATTATTTGTATAGTTCTTTCATTTTTTTTTTTCATTTGTATAGTTCTGAGATACAAACAAATCTATCTTAATCTATCTGTCTGTGTACACATGTCCTCTGTTATTGGTCTTATGTTCAGGTTTACATTGGCTTCTAATCAATTAAACGCCATTTCTCAGCTATGCATGTTTTAAAACATGTTTATGTATTCTAAAACTATATGAAAATGATCCCATCATAGCTTTTTGATTTAATCTTCTTTCATTTCATTACGCTTCTGTATAGATCCTTTACACACTCCAATCAACCACTTATAATCTAGAAGTCCATTCATGTTTTATTTCTGTACATAAGTTTTGAAAAGATAATTCAGTCATGACACACTCAAAGACATAAATGATCACTGATGAGGATTAAATATGAAAACATGTAAGTCTAATACGATGTGTTTGGGACATTTTCTCCAATGGACCGCCCTCTGACAACAAAGTTTGGACACTTCGTTAGTCTTCCAAGGTTCTTGGTCTGTTTTCTTCTTTGTATAAGATGTTTTTCTTTTTGAAAAAGAGGTTGGTGTTGTTGTTTACAGAGTATCCATATTTAACCTTTCCAAATGTGAACCGGATGCTGCCCATTGTACAAACTGTTGTATCAACTATGATTTTAGACGACAAAGAAAAAATATAAGTAAAACCTCGCAGATTTAAAAGACGACGAAATAACAAATCTAATTGATAAAAGTTAGCGAACACAACAGTTTGTGCTGTGCTGGCCATGACAAGTTCATATATATACCGTTGTCCAAAACTGCAGCATTGCTTGATTTGCATTATGCCAATGCTCCCATACAATGTAAGAAAAGTACATGTCACACAGCAAAAACACATGTATGATGCATCAGAAATATTCCTTTGTTTTTCAGGGTAAATAATTTGCATAAATTATCATACCTCTAAATCTTGTTTTCAATGTGCACAAGTTGCAAAGTTTATGAAGTTCAGACTACAAGCTTGTAAGTATCAATGTCTCGCTAGATTTCTTTGTACAAATGTCAACTACGATCCTATACTGATAAAGCTAACGACAAAGCCTTACTGATGTACAAGACATTTAACTAACGGGGATTTTACATGCCAACCGTCCGGGATCACGGACGTACCACGTCATCTGTCGGATAATATTGTTACTAGTTGAAGATATCTGATAAAGTTCATCACCGATCCCGATTTTTTGAATATCTAATCTCTAAACAAGCCTGTCAATAATCTCTAACAAAAGGCAAACGTTGCAAATGACATCTTCTTTTGTGGTTAAAAAACGCAATATACTGCAACAAAAACCTACGGTATCTAACTATCATGTCTTAAATAAGGTATAAATACATGGACAGATTGAAACACTTGATACTTGGTAATGTGTGGTCCCCCAAGCTTGAATTACCTCGGAAGATCGGCGGCCATTATTGGCTTGTCACCTAGAACAAAAACTTACAATGTCATGCACCAGATTGAAATCTAATACAAAATAAGATCTCCGCTAAATAATCTGATTAATTGCTCATAAAATTCTTATCTGAAAAACAAAGACGTTCTGCAACTAGCCCATTAAAATAAGGATTTCAAGATAAAACCAAGAACAAAAGTTCTAATCCGGCACTTGTAAACAGCATTTGTACATATCGAACACACGCCATAGATGTTTCGTTAATGGACCGTGCTATTTTTTCAATAAGATGCGATCGTAGATGCCAGATATACTGTCGGAAATCAAATAACTACATTTCCAAATATATTCGAACATTTAAAGATAAGTTGAATTCTTTTATTGTGATGTTGTTTACGGGCTAACTGGTTCAATTAGAGATTTTTAAATAGTTAACGGATAGGTATCAGTTTGTATGCATATACAGTATTCTCGTACAAAAACAATTTTAGAGTTTGAACATGTTCATTTTTCTTCTCATTCCTATCGAAGATGTACCCATGACTTATTCAGTCTCAACGCCGAGAGACAAGGCTAAATTATCAGAATTTCTATTTGAACAGCTGTGAACTGTGGAATGAACAATACTCCGAATTTTAATTTTTTTTTTTATTTATTTATCTATTTTTTGTAATTTTGCCTGAACAAGATAAAAGGAATCACAAAAATTAAAGTAACTTCTGAACCAGTTTAGAGCCATCCAAAGCAAAAACAGAATGCGATGCATTCACTGGTTTTGGCAATTTCTACAGAGCTGAAGGAACGGCTGATGCTATCAAACAGGAGAAGCTTACTCTTCCCGGGCACATGAAATAAACTCCATTTGGGATTCAATTTTGTAAAAAGTTTTGCTACTTCTTTTTCATCTTGGTTCCGGTATTTCATCAACGACTGATGATTATTTACCGGCGCATGCGTGGCCTACAATATACATAATTTAGGAGTGCAAAAAGAGTGGAAATAAAACTACCAAAAAATATATATAAACCCACTAGAATGAGTTACAAGGCGTGCTGAGAACAGTTGTCGTTCTGTTTCATATTTTTCAAGTTTTGTATGTCTATTAATTATGAATTTTCCACTCTGATTCTGTGTTTGACTTTCATTCACTCATTTTCCCTTTGAATGGTTTTATTTTATGAATTCATTATTTAATTTGTTTACCTATTTTACTCATTTCATCTATTTCTTTATTTATGTATTTCATTCTCTAATATTTATTAAATTATCTATGTATGTGTCTTTTTCTAACTTTCAATTTTGAATCATTAATCTTTTTCTTTCTTTTTTTACGAATCTTGAGCTTGCGCATAACGATATTTAAAAATCACCTTAGGAATTAGATGTTACACTGTTAAGTTAATATGCTGTCAAAACTTTAGCATTGCGCATATTTTGATTTCTAGAGAAGTATAGATATCCTTACACTTATAGATGTTTGAATGAAAAAGAAAGTTTACATGTAGAGTGCTAAAATTAAAAAAGAGAATTCAAATAAAGAAACAAATCATGAAAAAAAATATATATTTGGATACAGAGAATAATAAATGGTTTTGAATGAATTTAATACAGCTATGGATAAAAATGTCATGAATAAAATAATTCACAATAAACAAATTGATATCATAAGTATTGTCAAATTAATTAATAAATAAATATAAAAGCACGAAGAGAACATATATACATCCAGGAATGGATAGATACGTCTTTTTCTAACTTTGAATTCCAATATTCGATGAGGTGATGGGTGCAAAACATTACTGAGAGTTGGAGTATCAAGTAAAAGGATTTCTTATGGAATATTAACTAAAATTAAATCTGCAAGTCTACATATGCATGTTACTTTGAAATCGCATATTATAATCAAACTAAATTATATCTTGTGCGTTATTGTTGAAGATATAGGCACAAAACCTTTCAAATTGATTCCAATGACAACAACGTTAACACTTTACTTTGACCTTCAATCTGAAAAAAAGACAATTTTTTGCTCATGCAATTATTTGAACAAAGCTTTATTCCATACCAAATGTTTATTTTTGTGACTTTGACCTATAAATTATTATATCAAAGATTGCTAACGTTGCAATGTTTTTTTCAGAAATGCGTCTTGTTACAAATCACTTTTACACGGATGTAAGCACCAATTACAGCATGTCTTCTGTCATACGCTGGAACTTTACGCATGGCCACCCAAAACTAAGACTGGGAATCTGGATATATTCTTCTTCTTCTCCCTCCTCTTCTTCTCCTCTTTCTTTAGTCTGATTTCATTCTAGGTTTCAATATCTACTAAATGTACTATACGTGCATTAAATATTGGACATGTATCAATTGTCAATCCATCTTGCAAACAGACAGAGGCTGTATTGAAAACGTATAGGAATCTACAATATTTCACTTTGTTCTGTTCCCAGTCATCTTCCTCTAAGCTGACACGTATCAAATGCTATACATTGGCTGGGTGGTATAAGACGTTTCGACCTCATCAAAAATCTATTTCAACAAATTTGCATGACTAGATACCCATTAAGTCTCGATTTATCTTGTATTGAGCACGTCGGACAATGGCGGGTTTAGCAAGCATGGTTGCATCGCAATATCACGCAATTCAATGTGTCGTGTTAACAATGTTTTGTGCAAAAATCTAGATTAAATGATATGTATAAATGTCTGTACGGTCACGTTTGACACAGGCCACCTGTATCCGACGGAACCATCGCATCGAGTACTTTGGCCCCATCATAACATATCAAAATGAGGTGCAATTTTGAGGTGGCACCGGTATTCATTACAGGTCAACTCGCCTTATGGCCTTTTTGTGTTTCAAACACTTCGCAAGTCACGTTATACCGTAAATTATTATTATCATATAAATAAGTTTAGCTTGGTTCAATAAGTTATCTTTTTAATGGGAATTACATCATGTTTTTTCCTTATCTGCCTTGTATCTATTTTAACATGAATAAAATATTCTATCAATGCATAAATCACAGGTTCCGTACACCTGTGCATTTTTGAGTATTTTCAAAAATAACCTTAATGTTGCAATAAAATGCAACTCATTTTACGTGGGTAAATTATATTAACATACAATAATTATTGTCTATGTTCTATTTTAGATTGAGAGGTCGTCCATGGATCATTAAATCAGAACAAAAGAGGATATTTTAAATATTTTTAAAAGAAAAAATGAAAAAAAAAGTAATATTGAAATAAACAAATATAAGAGTACATGACATGGCTATTCACTTAAGTAAAATGGAGAGGGAACATGATCTTTTTACCAGTATTTTTTTTAAATGACTCAAACTTACTAGTACCTCGGTTTTTGAAAACTTAAATACAAAGATGAAGGATTCAAAAAATATTTCTCCCACGCAAACTAAACTCTGTGATCCTTTTATGTTGCGACGGGCTGCATGGTGGTCATTTTTTCGGGGAATCCCTTTCCTTGTTCATTTTACTGGTTGGCAAGAACCTGAATTGCAACCTCCTACATAAAATGTTTAAGATTATGAACCTAATAAAACCCTCACCTACCAGACTGAGAATCAAATAACTCCGCTTCTTGTATACAGTTCACGTGTGTCCTTTTGTGACCCTTGATCAAACGCAATCTCAAGAGGGCCTGCATCTAATCCATGTATTTGCATGTAAGATACAGAAATTTCTAATCTCGTTTGATGCTTCTTTAATAGCATTGCCGACTGAAGATTCGAATTTGATTTGAACAAAATACGCGCATCATGGACAATAAATATGGCGAAATATCCAGTATGTTAAAACCGTTGCCTTTGGATCCTCTGCACCTTGATATATGCAGCTTAAAGATGATCAAGTCTAATATGAGTTCTGATTGCCCTTCGATTAGTCCGTCCGTCTGTCTGTCCGACATGATTCATTCATTCATTTGGAAAGCTACGATTCCCTATATCCGAATAGATTACTTTACTCTTTGCTGTGTCTCATTCATATATTTAGAATCTCTTCCTTTTGGAGGACGCCCCCTCTTTTTTCTTCTCATATATTTGTTTTGTTTCGCTTTGCCCTTTTTCTGTGTTCTCTTGCTTTGATATTTATTTTATTTTCTGTTTTATATTAAAAATTTTTGTTTATTATTTTTTAATTTTAAATTGTTATACTTGTGTTTGTTTTATTGCTGTTTTTTTTTTCTATTTTATTTTTGTGGGGGTTTTTTTTTGTATTTATCTTTGTTTTCTATTCTTTTGAGGGATGTTTATTCTGAAATTATATATCATTATAATTTTATGATAGTTTAACGTTGTATTGGTTATAACAAAAATTGTTAGTAATATTTTTCAGATCCTAATAACTTACTTCATAATGCGTCACAGATAATGATACCGGAGCCGAATGAATGGTCCTGACCATAAGTCTGTCAAAAATAATTTTCAAAACTATTTTTCAAAATCATATGTTTATTTCAGAAACAAATTATTTTCATTGCCTTTCATTATTCTTTCATGTAATCGGGACCATTTGGGAATAACTGCCATTGTTGTTTCTCTTCGAAACCCTCATCTGATTGGTTGAACAAAGGGACATGCGAATGTTTAATGAGTGTGATAACACAGAAATATATCTGTCATTGTTTCAGTTGCTTTATCCATCACTCTATGTAAATTTTTACTTGTTTAGCATATGTTGGAACGATCCTCGGCAAGGGTCCATTTGTTTCCATTAGTAGATCGTCCCGAGAGTCATGTATAATCCATTCGGAATTATGAGGGGAGAGCTTCCTTAATACAACCTCGGGCGTTTTCCAACCTGACTATGCTTGATAGATTAGAAAATTATGGATAATTTACCGCAGGCTCTGTCTGTTCATCATCATTTATTTATGCAAATATGTCATTATTTGTAACCATGTTATTTCAAAATGCAGATACTGCTTCCCTTATCAACGAATTTTCATTTGTTTTACATCAAAAGTCTTTATTCTGTACATTATCCCCAAGCAATATTGATGAAAAAAAGCATCTAGCCTACAAACAAAATCCAACGTCCATCTGCCCCATACAAATATAATTTGGTCAATGGAAAACCCGTGTTTGTGTCAGAGATAGCGCAGCAATATTTCATATCTGAACTCAAATCGAATTTCAGTGTTTTGCCCGCAACTAAATTTTATTGTAGTATTTTTTTTCAGTATATGTCATCTTGCTGAACACTTCAATGTCCTGCTCAGGGCATTTTTCATATGAATGTACAATAATTATGTTTTGTTTCACGAAATGAAGATATGAAGACGTATTTTCTTGTATGTTGACAAGATTTCACTTACCAGCCATTCCAAACATTAAGAAAAGAGGGTGATCTCCAACAAGACTCGGTTGTAGCACCCACAGAAAAACATCGAAACATTCCTATGCGAAAACACAGAGTAAAAAAGCACAGAGACAGACACAAAAGGGGAAAGACACACCAAATACTATATCAGAACACTAAACAGAACTGAAGGTTGCTATGTTTCGGGACTATGGCATTGAGAGGTATATCGAAGTGGTTTCTTTTTATTTGAAATAGTATGTTCTTGTGAAGAAGTGATGATATTATATCTGCAATCATTCGCACAGAATGCTAGAGTACATTCTTAACATTCCAAGATATTGGTCTAAACAATACTATTCTAATTTATGAAAATTTCAAGAAAAAACGTACAATTTTTTTTTTTTTTTCGTATTATTGAAAATCAATCTTCTTAAAACATTCTGACAAATAACTAATTCAGAATCATACTTTCTGAAGATCGCTAGGACCATTTGATTACACCACCCTTTCCCCAACCTCTGAATCTTAGTCCTTGTTAGACATGGAGCGACCAAATCAAAATTTTCTTTGTAATGAAGATGAACTTATAAGTAAATTTAAAATACTTTTGACAAATTTTCGTTTCATTATTTCAACTGTAAGGGTGCACAAAATGCTTTAGCTGGTCACTTAAGCAGCGTCAGTAGAACTGCCATGGATACTAGAGTATCACCCAACTGGGAACAATATTAGATCGAACGCTTCAACCAATATTTCATAATAAAGACATTGGTCAATTCTTCACATTAAGATTTAATCTTTATTGAAATTGATGTAAATTGATCAAATCCTTATCTTCATCACCTACAGAGAAAATGTGATCCCTCTAGAGATGGTCGCCATTGTGTATATGGCCATCACTTCAAAGATTTATCCAATGAGAATAATTTACATATCTATAATATTTGCAATTATCTAGTAATATAGGGGGTTTTATGTGATGATAAGGCGGGAATCTAGGGGTCGGATAAAGGTAAATGTGTCCGTATCACATGAAGAATCGTCAGATAAAGCTAGTTTTGTCACATTTGATTATAGAATAACACACATAGATTGTTGCTACACATGCTAGTGCTAAATGTGATCCCCTTAACGTCGGCGTGCATTATGGATAACTGTAATACCGTAAATATATCGTTTTCCTACTGTTTCAGTCTACATTGCTCTGCTTCAATATGCAACAAAAAGAACGCAAAAAAATATACATGTACAAAGAAAACAAAATTGAAAACTCGGTATGCATTGCAGAAACAATAAGCACTGCAGAAACAAGTGTTGGAATGACCACCAATTTAAGCGGTAGTCACTCCTTCCAGCAGTGTGTCCTTTTACATCTACATCTTCTCTTTATTTATAAGATGTAATGCGAAATACTTAAGATGACATGAATTTAGACTTTATTGCATAACTCTTACAATATGAGTATGCTGTTTAATTTGATAAATGATCTGTACTTCAATGAATTTTATCCGATGTTGCTTATATCTAACAAGATACTTGCTGCTTGCATAATAATTCTACGGTAGCTCATATTCTCTTCAAAAGTTTACGAAAACATTTCTCTAAGAACCAGGCCACCAGTGATTACTCCTTAAAACATGATATCTTCTTGTAATGTCTTAGAATGTAAAATGTTTTAGACATAGTCATGGTGCGGGTGTAAATCAAATTGTCAGGAACTTGTTTTCCTAGAGATTGACGGAAGCAAATGGTGAAATTTACACCCCACAGACGATAAAGTACGACATGGTTATCTGTGCGATATGTCCTGGAAGCTTAAGTAAAATGTTTTACGCCAGTGCTATCAGATACAAAGCAATTTTTGGAAATTCTATCTTTTTTTCTTTCGCTATATATAATTGATAAGAAGCAGAGTAAGTACAGGCTGTTTCCATTGTTAGTCACCATTCTTATTCATTTACATATTTTTTTGCTTGTAAATCTTTCAGTGAAACAGAATTTGACTAGATAAGACCATGACTAGAAGACACGAAAACTTTGGATATACAATTTTGTAAATCAGAGTTAAACGTTTGTTTTTGAGGAAATACTAAAACACACAAGTTTCTAGTTTATTTTTTTTTATCGTCTAATTTCCATCGTTAATATAAAATAAGTATATATATAAAAGAAACTAAAAAGGTAATGGATTCCTTGCACAATCCTGGCATCATATATATAAGATACTTTTGACACCACGTGATTATATCACGTGATCGAAAGGCTAAATCGGAGGATTAACTACATGTGCATGCGTATGTATAAGATATAGTTTTTAATGAAAGACATAAATCATTTGAAATAAAATAGATCCATTTTTATACATTTTAAAAACTTCTGAATGAAAATATCAGTAATTTGCTCTAATTGCATAAAAATTGCCAGAACTTTCGTTTGCACTTCATTTTGTCGCGTCGCTTGCGTCGATGAAAGGAAATTAGTGAAACATTGTTCAACAAATTAATTGAAGTACTAATCCATAGCTAAAGTAAACAGGTATTTGCTGATTAGAAACAATATCCCTGATCATCGGGTGCGTTTGCCTATCGTTCGATCCGCACTTTGTCGATTCGTGCAAATATGTCGCCTATGGCCGTTCATTGCGTGATGTAGCACCGCTTTCAATAATTACAAATCACTTGTCTGGATTTTATTATTAATCAGTGAAAGCTGGGAAAAACATCAGAAAGCAAAGATGGAAACAGAATGGATTATACTATTATCTGATGAGGATTTTTTGCAATGTCTGGAATTAAAAGATCACTGACTAACAATAAACATGATTAGACTTTTGAGAGTATGTGATAGAAAATTAATTGTTTATTTATTCATATATTGAATTTATTTATTTTTCATCTTTTAAATCTATTAATTTTCATTTACTTCATTTTTTTGGAGAAGTACGTTCATGATAAACGTTTTTGTTCATAACACACTACATAATTATATACATACATGTATAGGCATCGGGAAAAGGAAGGGAGGAGAAAAGACTACCATAGAGAAACGATAAAGGCAAAAAGAAAACAACACCACCACACAGTCAATGACGACAAAATTACATCCATGACAATACAGTTGCCGACAAGGCCAATTTTGTGCCAACTCACGTGCATGGCGGCCATCCGTACGTACGCTGATATCGTTTGGTGTAGTCGTTCGGTTTATGGGCAAACATTGCAAAATTAGTTAACGTTTTACTGCAATGGTGTATAATAATGAACATTCGTTGCATATAGAAGCTTTCTCAATGTAAACTGTACGTTCGTTAGTTTGTCTGTTCGTGCATTGATTGTGTACTTCTTTTGAGACTATATTGGGTTGAATGTTGTTCGTGTTCCCTCCCGCCAAGTTGAATCATCTCTTGAGATCAGGTTTTGCTCAGGGAAAATTAGATATTGCTCATGATAAATTCTAAAGGGTAATGTAACTTGCCTTTTTCTGATATTTTTTCTTGAGTTATGCAATTTTTATCTTTCCCCCTTTCTCACTGTTTTTATAAAACACAAGGAAAATACATTTATGTCCTATGTAACATTTATTCATCAAACATGCTACAAGTGTTCCGGAGAGATTGTAAATAAACCCGCTTATCTGCTCTACACTGCGAGAATTATTTCTTGGAATGATCTGCACAAGTGTTTTGAGATATCTCCTCTGAAAATGAATACGAAAAAAGTCACCTTGGGTCATTGATAAAATCTTCACCGAACAATTTTAATTGGCCTAAGCGGACTTGATGGATTGGAAATTATGCCGCTGCTGATATATATAATTATCTAATTGACATAAGGCGTTTTCAGAAGCTGGGTTGGTAGATATTTGATCGTATTAAATCTTTGGTATGCGATAAAGACAACCTTGTTTGCTATCGTTTTTCACAATTTATTGGCTTTGGAAGACCCTAATGTATTACATATGTTGTGTTAATCGTAAACATATCTTAAGATTTGTTTTATAGATAAATCTTCAAAAAAGTAAAAATGTAACACGAAAATTCACAGCGGCTTTAACGATGTTAATGGTGCAAACCTGATAGATAGTAGGTTTATTTCGGTTTAATAAAGATGTATTTAAGAATCTTCCCGTTGTGAAAATCATAAATATCAAGGTAGTGATGGATTTTATCTTGAATACTTAGAACAAGTATACGATCAAATATGATAGTAATTCATTAGTAGATGATCTATGCGCACGTGTGGATGGAAAATAAGACCTACATTATTTTCCTCTGTTGAAAAGCTGAGATTTTATACTTTAAACATGTAGACTAACATAAACATTTAGGTTTATCGGATTCAGTTCCTTTAGAGTTTTCAGTTTCATAACGTTTATAATAAAGCTATTTCAGAAAGACATAGATGTTTGTGTAACCAAGCAAAAATGCAAAGGTTATAATAATAAAAAGAAACATAAATTCCAAGAAATATATGCTGTTCTAATTCTAAATGTAAATAGGCCATATGACTCATGAGCTGAAATTACAAAGATCTGTCCCATCTTCCCGAATAAGGGAAAATTGTTAATTACAAATGAACATTACATATCATTTTCTCTATTTAAAATCTTTATTTTTACCAACTGATAAAGATATACAATTTCAATATTTTTAGCGCACCTCAGGGTCATTTCAACATATAATGTAGCATGAGCGACCCAGAGCTCGAAGCATACATGATACCCAATATATAATCGACAAATCTTTTCGATTTGAACGATTTGGCCTTGTCTTCTCGACTTTGAGACTGAAGAACTGTTAGGTACTTCTTTGATGTTTATCATTGGAAACACAATTCTCAGAAATTTTTCCACAATTCAAAAAGTAGGAATTTCAAAATAATTCTGAGCTTCGACTCATGGTACAATGAATTACTCTGACCGAGCAAAAGTCCTGCACATCAGCGCCTGAGCTATAATAAATGTGAATTTGTTGTGTGGTCCAATATTCTGACATTTTGATACCCTTTCTATTGAAAAAATAAAGCTAACACGTGTTTTCGACCTGCATAGATAACATCTTTTACACCTCGTGTGCTGGTAGGACGTTTTCCGATATTGTGGTCGGAATGGAAGACACATGTTTACTGAGCGGGTCTTGTTCCATTTCCACCTTCAGAATTTGCTTTCTGATGACAAAAACTGAAGATTTTAAATAGTTTCAGCATTGCAAAGGAATCAACACCCAGTTCTTTATTGTACAGTTTTTGGACATGTGTTGCTTGTATCATATATCTGCCATTTATCATCCGGATGAAATTTTCAGGATCTGGATATATATCGAACTTGCACCCCGATTCTGTGCACAGATGTTTGACATTTTGAATTGTTTTAACAGCTTCGTGTACTTAACAAATTGGTAATCCAGTGTCCGAACTTCATCAAAAGCTATCATAGCATTGGAACATATGTATATTCTGTTCAAAGAGTTTATCCGAAGATTTTGTCATAATGTTTGCTTTGTTCTTATTCATCAAATTTAATATCATGCCTTGATGGAAGTGAAAAAGTGTTTGAATAAGTTAAACAAAATGTACAGTTTTCTATAAGAAATCCATGGTCTTAGAATTGTCCTTTTTCCGATTGTTTACACAGTTTTGAAAGATAAGCTTTATCCGATGTAGAATGGGCCCTGCACATTTCCGAATTAAGGTTTCTACACAACTTTTTGACTTTCAATGTTGCTTTGAAAATAATTTCAAATACTTGTGAACACTACATGTTTTTAAAATATCTGTTTTTCGCAATCATTTTGGGCATTTGATTCGAATTTGAAAAGGGGAATATGAAATAGGTATCTTGAAACTTCTTTAACCTTTCACATAAATTTGATCGATTGTTCACAGTAAGAAAGTAGAAAATTATGATAGATATGTATACAAGAAAAAAACTTGAAGCTTACGAAAAACTTTAAGATAGGATCGAAACGGAAGTGGCATCTGGCAATCCGTTTTTCTTATTGCGAATGTCATGAACTTGTGTCCCATTTGAGAAAACTTAAACATATGGATGGGTATTTACCATTGCTGTACATTTTAAAAATAAAGTTCACGCTATCAATTTTCTTGTAGCAAGGTTTTTGGTTTTTAGGCTTTGTTGTATACGAGGAAGTCTCCGTGGTAATCTTGGTTTTGCGGTTTTTAGGAATTCATTGAACCGTGAAAACTCAAATGTAGATACGAATGAGACTTTGTGATATGATCATGTAAAAACAAATTAAAATTTCAGATATTAAAGTTTTCCTCTTTGATAAGTTTGCTGGGGGAAGGTTATAGTTCCCATAGATTTCTTTGACATTTACTTTTTGTGTAAATGTGCTAGGTAAAGTGCACTAATCTGTTCTATTCTATGTCTCTTGGGTCACTCTGCTGCCGGTTTATAGCCGTCTGGAAACAAATCCTAAAGGATCACAGATTCAGACACGTATTTTTTAGATTAATGAATCTTCATCAGTAATCATGCATGACAACAGCTAAATTCACCCCTAAAAAGCATATTTCATTTTTTTGGACATCAGATTTTCTAGAGGAAGAGGGTCCGGCAAGGAAACGACCATATGATACATATGCCTTTTAGTACTCTATTTTGAATGCAGTAATGTTGTCATTTGAAATGTTCGTTTTTAACAACAGTTTTACGAAGCATCATCCTGCTAGTGGATGGAAGACACCACTTTTATCGATGAAGTTTACTTTATTATGCCGAGTGATTAAAATAGAGGAATGAGGAAAAAGTAACAAAAATACAGACTATACAGAGATTGTTTCTATTCAGATATGATAGATTTTGATGGAGTGAAAATAAAGTAATCCAAGCGTACGACAAGTGTTCATATGTTAAGGTATCAGATGTGCGTATACATCAAAGGCACCACAGAAACACGGCGTACTTATAACGCTAAACTGTCCTCTCGTTTGTCACGGGGACGGAGTACTTTATCTCCGCAACTGAAGAGTTCTTGACAGACAATGGTGACAAAATCAGAATCCCAACAAGGTTTGAATTATTACTATGATAATTTATTCCTATTTAATGTTATAATTTGTCCCGGATCATGTCATATAGTGGCTGATATTAGAGTTTTACATGGTTAGGTACACCTATTGGGCATTTTTACAAATGGAGGACGTCGGCATAATGATGATGCATCTGACATCGTGGGTCACATACTGATGTATATCAAATATGCCCAAAAAAGACATATTCCCGCATCTACATATACATGTATTACAGTTGGATCGAGAACATTTTGTCAGGTGTGATACATACTATAATTTTGTAAAAAAAAAAAAAAAAAAGAGAGAGAGAGAGCATTAAACTGATACGTAAGAACGGGGAAATTTTGGATTTTTGTCAATCTGCACATATACAGGTGTTCCCCTGGAGAAAACGTCTGGATCCACTGACCAGTGTTACAAATATAATGTAGATAACCAGCCCGTATAAAAAGGGGTGTTCAATCCTAAAAACAGCATGCACTAGCTATACGTAAAAAGGAGAAAAGCAAGGATTTTTGGCAAAGTCCTGAGGGGTTCCCGAATCTTCAGCACCCCATGTAGATCTGCATTTTAGTATCTAATCTTTTCTTCCTTTGTTTTTCTTTTGTCGAAATTTCCCATTGTCAGAACCTAAGCACGACCAAACTGCAGGATGCAATATTTCAATGACAGTTTTTAAGGTTTATTTTTGACACTATTTTTTATCCTCCTTTCATAAAGAGTAAATTATAGGCACCTGTCATCATTACACGTTGGTATGTGTAATGGGTTCTGTTATTTACGACCTTTCCCCTCTTGTAAATGTAATTTTTGTATACTTTTAAACCATCCTCATGAAAGTCTCATTAAAAATTCTGGATTGTTATAAGTAATGACACTATTATCCTTACGTTATAACACAGGTGAACGATCCCTAATGGTTCCTAAGGTTTTTGTTTCTTTTTCTCTGATATATCATGTACATATTGAAATAACAATTTTCACAAAAGGTGGCCCCGGAGTTTCCAACCTGGAAAAAAACCAGCAAAAGCCCGAAGCGTTAAGTAAGCGCAACAGATACATTTGTAGAAGTAGTTTCTCTTTTCTAAACGTAAGAAAATAATATAAAAATTTCTTTTAAATGTCTTTCCCTGACACTGTCGCCATAGCAATTTCCATATAGACATAACCTCAGACAGTGCATGTCTTGTAGATATTCTTTTCATCGACAACGACGGCGGGTGCGGCTAGCCAAACAGGGGAGGCTTACTCCTCCCGGGCACATGGTCCCACCTCTAGCTTCCTAGGGGCACTATTGTGAGTGCTGTTGAGATTGTCGTCAGGACTTTCTTTATCTCATTTTAGGGTCATTTTTCCCCTTGTTAACTTTTACATAATTGTAGCAATTTTATATGTCCACTGTTTTAATTCAGTTTGCACGCATATGTATGTCGTATTTTTTATTTATCATTTTTACATCCCTTGTTCACTGAGGTTCTTCCAACATTTTTTGATCGGTTAGACAAACCAAAACTCATATTCTATCTTTATTTGTAAATATTGTTTCTTTACCTCGACTGATTCAATTTATACGACACATATTGAAACAAGTACATAATTTAATAACAATATTATATTACCATTGTGCAAGTCTAATGCCATTATTTATTCTGCTTACGGTATCTTGTTATACATAATCATATAACACATTTATCATATACATGTACATTATTTTACTTTGTACGAATTTAAGTTTGATTTATAAGAAATAAATGAATCTTGAATTTCCTTTCATAATTTGTCTCAAATGTGATCCCAATAAAATTTTTGAAATTAAATTATTATAACATTCTGTGCCCATGCACCCTTTATGTAACGGTATGTGTGTTCGATATGGATATCCGATTACCAGAAATCAGTTTGATGGAGAGAAGAACGTAAACATCAAACATTATACGAAGATGGCTGTCTAAACTCTCATAACATTCCATCTACTTCATTTTCATTAAAAGGACAAATGTAAAAGCGTACAAAATAAATTGAAAATCAACTCGATAACAAATCTGAAGTAATGGTTAACATATTTCTTAGAACCAATCCCGGACAACACTTTGACATCGTCGTATCACTTTCCGGAAAAGAAGACCCAAGGGAAATCAAGCAGGGATTTGATAGCATATTATTGACAAATAATGTCAACGTTGTCCGACGTGTGGCAAAATGGCTATTTACATTGAAGACTGATCTCTCTTATCTTGGAACACAGAAAGTGGTAAATTGATTCAAGCGAACCAATATTTCTATTATCAAGCGAGCCTCATCGCCATTTTCATTTAAGAGCAACGTGAAACGCATAAAAAGCATGATAATAGAAACAATATCTGAAATTGTGTGTCAGAGAATCAGATTGGAGTCCGAGTTATTAGATTACAATTCGTTTATTGGCACGAGCCTTTGCTTATCAAAAAGTCGAGATCGGCGTAGCAGTTCTTTTCAATTTGATTACAGATCATGCAGACGTTGTCAGATGCTAATGAGGTAAATGTTATTACAAGCAAATGGTCAAAAATGGCCTATCAAAATGGCCGATGTTCGGAACAAAATGATCGGCGACGTCTTGAATAAAGAACAAAGCAGCTCTGGCCGATTTAGAAGCGAAGCAGCTAGTTCTTCTTCACAAAAAGTTCACCTTCCATGACTTAAGTCAAAATGGAAAATGTGTCTCCTAAACATTTTGTGCATACTATAGTACACTGTACAAGTAATGTTAAGATATCAAGCTGCTGTCCTGAACGTGTCAGTCGGCAATTAATCCTGATAGTAAACTTTTATTAATTTGCGTATCATTTTAATATCCATTGTTATTCATAAGAAACGAAGATTCTGATTGGCTGAGAAATTTTGTTGATGGTTCACATAGTATCTTTGACGGCAGTTGTACATTTTGTATCCCTGCGCAACTCCCGAACTTACGAAATATAGTACATGGATAGATTGTTATTCGATTTAAGAAACAGTCCGTTTCCCATGTTATGAAATGATAAGAAATGAGCCCTATGTTTTTTTTTTATCAATGCAGGTGTCACCAAACAAATTGGAGGAAAACCTTTGCATCAACGCGCTTATATACATGAATTATAAAATGTAGACATCCATAATGAATACCGTATTATCATTTATTCATTTATTTATTTAGCGTTTCTTTTTAGTTGTTGTGAATGTGGATCAACTTCCTTACCAGGACTGTGGTACAGATGATCGTTCCATAGGGTACGCGCATGAGTAGGAGTGGAATTGTATCAAATCTTGAAGACTGGAGGAATATTCATTCAAAACTGAAAGACATACTCGCAAAAATAGCATTCAAAATTTAACTATAATGTTGTTGTTGCTAGGACAAAACCTTCTTTGTGAAAGAAATGTCTGATTCTAAAAATAAGTACACTGAAACTGGTAGGAAGCTGGAGTCATTCATTCTCTGCATGATCTCTGAGGGGAAAGAATACTTAGCTATAAACTTTAAAATCACTACAGATACATAGATGATGTGCCGTCCATCAATAATCCAAAATTTGCGGATTACTTCAGCAGAATCTATCCTTCGGAGCTTGAAGTCAAATAATCCATGGAGACAAATACTTGGACATAATGTTGTCCAACGACACTGACGGTCACATGAACACTTCACTCTATGCAAACATGACGACTTCAATTTTAGCATCACAAACTTTCCTTTTCTTACTAGCAATATCCCTTCATTTCTTTATGCCAGAACAAGTACCAAATATACATATTTTGTTCTGAGGGCTAGGCGTCTCTCGGATAAGCTTCTCAGTGAGGGATACGTTTGTGACCGACTAACATCGTCACTGAGGAAGTTCTACGGTCGATACGCGAATCTCGACATACACTATGGTAAATGATATTCTGTCTTAGACAATTGAAACCATCCAACCACAGAACATATATACTTGTATCTTCCTCTGTGAAAGTAACCCGATGTGACATGTCTGCCGAATTGAAGCGACGGGTATTGCATGCAAGCAGAGGATGCTGACTCTTCCTTACTGGGACTTCGCTTCTGTACATATGGTCCATGGATTTTTTGTTTGTTTGCTTTGGTTCCTGTTTTATCGTGATTTTGTATGTCCCTCGGTTAATGTTTTTCGAATTTTCTATCTTGTTCACTATATTGGGATATGGTTATTATCCATATTTGTCATAATATCACTAGGTTTAAGCTTTAGATATGTGTTCTCATTTCATAAATTTTAATATATGTTTCAGTTAAGTGCTATCGTTTGCGGGTGGATACAAGAATCAATTAATCAAATACATGTATACTAGCTTGTATTCTAGGAAAATGGAAAAGTCGACTGCTATAGTTTATTTCGTGCGTTTTAAGTGCAAAAATGTGAATAAAACATGAACACAGATCCATATTTATACATTTTAAAAGCATCTTATCATCTTTTACTTTTCGAATTGTTATTCATTTTCATCAGCTTGCAACGATATGCTGTAGAACGTTTTAATTCCAAAAGTTTTGTCAATTTCAGATGAGAAATACATTACACCATATCTAGATTTCTACGTGCATTTGGTCAAAATATAAATAATGAAAATCTACGGCAATAAGACGAGTAACGATGGCAACCAGATAAATTTATCCTTTTGGGCGCAATCGCAAAATTACGAAATGGTTGATGCGCCGTGGGGCCGAGCGCAATGCACGAAAGGGTACTTATCATCGCCGACGGAACCTTATCTCTCAAATCTGATGTACCGATATGTTTCTAAATGTCAAACAAGGCAAATTCGTGTAGAGAACATCGCTCTATACATCTACCCGAAAGCGAATTACGATTTATCTGGGAAATGGCTCGAGCCGCCTCGTACCAAAACCGAATTACTAAATGGAAAAACCGTGTTCGGAGGATGGTAATCTTGTTGCCATTAAAGTAATTCAGCTTCATTTTGTCCTGAAATAAATGTTTGGATTTTCTTGATTTGACATTTTTTCAGGGGTTAGCAGACTTGGTGACTTGTTTCCATATCTCTATGATTTCCACAAAAGCTGGCGAAGAGTAAGATTCATTCTTATAATGAATGCTTGAAGATGTCGAGTAAAGATATGGCTTTAATAGGTGACACACTATTTATTCATTCATGAATATTGAAATGCAGGTTATCAATTCAGATGTTTTTATTGCACAAGAACAGTCTTGGCGATTTTATATGGGTTTTTTTTTTTATTCAAAAATTTTCCTTTTTTTTTTCCTTCCTCGTTTTTTGAATAATAAGTTATATGCATTGTTTAGAATTTGCATATAAATAAGGAATGATTATAAATGTAAAAGAAATAGAAAGAAACCGACGATGGTCGTTTGATAGTGTAGACAAAAACAAAAACCAAAACATTATATATCAATGTGGATTTTAGTGAGCGCTAACCAATCAAAACGCACGTCTCGATCCCGCCACGGCAGGTGAAGAAGCATGCTTGTGTGAAATTAAATTGAGCCAAAATATGAAACAAAAACTGAAAGAAAGCATAAATCAGCAGTAAATAATACAAAATGCCACAACCGCCTAGACAAGTTAATTTGACGGTCATTTCCATGCAGCGCATCTCGCGTGTACATTGACGACTTACGTTCATTTTTATCATTTTTCTCTCATTTGAAGTTTCCTTTTTTTTTAGTTAAGTTCAGTAAGATTACTTAATATTTGTGTAAAACTGTTAGACTACTACAGTCGAATACATGTTAAATTTATTTAGGATAATTGGATCGGATGGGTCACTTTCATCCATTGTACGTGTACGTAATATGTTTTTTTTTTTTAGATTATTTGATCAGAGAGAGATGGTGAAAGAGATATAACTATATTATATATATTATATATATAAAATAATAAAGGATTTTGTTTTATTTCCATAAAGAGAATGAAGTATTATTTTTCTTGTTTTCTATGGTGATACAGACTTTACATATGGTTTGATGAAAAACGTTACAGAATATAGCTTGTTTTGAAAAGTGTTTACATGCTATTTATTTGAATACTACATATTGTATTTGTACTATGTCATTTTGTCCCATAAGACACATTTGGAAATAAAGAATTTTAGTTTGAGTTTTTAGTGAGAAAAAGATGTCCGTGTGAGTCGTACCATTTAGATACGAGTAGATTTATGGGATTTAGAAAATGTCAGAATATTATATATTTATATTACGTCTCTGGCAAAGAAATTCCTGTATCTTTCAAATAATCTTTTTTTTTTCTCTCTCACAGAATAAGCTATAACAAATCACTAAAAATTCTTGTAACTTACATTAATATTTTGTTCGAAATTTGTGCGTTTTTTTCAAAGTCATTTTCACATTTCTTACCGAATGAAAAATCTTTCGACAATCATGAAAAAATGAGGAAAAATTAATCAAGCGCGTCAGAGCGACTGGAAAAAGCAAACATTTTGTTTTCTCAACACTCAATCCTTGTAAGATAAAAAGTTTTTAATCATGGTGTTGATGGAGGACTCATGTTCCCATAGGTTTTTATAATTCTCGCGTCGTTTCAGAGGTGACCCCGCCAACCTTCTGCCGACCCGGAATTATGTGTCGTGTGAGAGAAAACCCAGATCTATAACGGTTACAGTAGCGAGATGTTGAAAATAAACTTAACATTTTGATAAGCCACTTACACGCTAATATTGAAATGAAATCATCCGGAAAAGTCGGATATGATTCATTACGGTTTCCTCAATTCTCACTCTCTTCATATTTCCGGTTTCCTTTTATTAGATTGTTGATGGATTTTATTGCAAATATTGATATTTGCATTACCTTAATGTTCTCTTTATGAAAAAAAGAATTTCTTAAAGAAAATCGATATAATGAATACGAGAGGCATTTCTTTATAAAAAAGATGATAATAATGATAAAAAGAAAGATAATATATATAATGAACGATCTTTTTAAGGAAAATAAAAATTGATTTAAAAGCTTAGTAATCATATAAATGTGTATGCTGTTAAATGGAACACACACAAAATGTTTCTTAAGTGGTTCCATTTCTATATGTGTATAAATAGAGTTCATTTCTATGTACCAGTACGTGTACCTTTAAGATTTTGAATTTATAATATGCTCCAAAATCATGGGAAGATTTGTCATGAATTATTCAAATGAATTGGTCATCTGGGTCGCCTGAAATTAAATCGTCAAATAACACTGATTCATCAGATATTATGATAAATGGATCGGTATAATTCACGTAATATGGATAATTTTCCTACGGGAAATTTATCAAGTTTGCGAAATTAATTATTCAAAATATTGAATAAAAGCTTAAAAGTCATTTGGCCAATCTCTGTATGTTTCTTGACTTTAATACCTCGTTGTGACCTTTGTAAAAATTTACGGTTCCCTTGTTAGGACTTGCGCAGAGGCTATTTTATCGCGTTCCCGATAGAGGCTTTTGACAAGGGGTTTAATAGAGACATAAATTCGATGCCACGTTCCGATTACAGGAAAACAAAAGCACAGCAGATCATATCTGGACCCATACGACTGTATCAATAAATAGATATGTGTATTGAAGGCTAAATCTGCACTTTAGTTGCCTGTCTGTTGTAGTAATATCTTAATTTATAGTGTATTTTCTATTCCTACCCGAGGGGAAGATTTAAGGGCTAACATATGGCGTACAGTGTAGTTCTGCAATCTAGAAAATAATCGGGTTTTTTTTAATGTTTCAAAAATGATATGTATTTTGATTCTCATTCTTAAAAAAATAATAATAATAAATATTACTTTATTAATATAATTCTTGTGTATGTGATTTTGATAAGTTTTTTTTTTTCGATTTTTTAAGAGAAAAGGGAAAGAGAAATCAGAATGAAAATGCTAAAGATTGTTTTTAAACCTAAACAGGAAAAAGAAGAATATATTAAAAAAGACGAAGCGAAAAATAAAATAATTATTCAATAAAGGTTTTAATTCTGATACAAACAATTTGTATCAAAACGAAATATTTTCGACTACCAAGTTTTTCCCGTCTTCTATGATCTATACATTGTAAATGTTCGGTGTATCAGTCTATTCCGACACCGTAAGAAATTGCCGCTTTTTTGTCTTCTAAATGGACGCGTCTAGCTTGTTTTTTGCAAAGTTATCGAATGACGCAAGAATGAAAGTAAAGTGTACACATATAATACATTCCCTGGTGTAATCTTATTTCTAGGAAACAATCATTTTGGGTTAATATAACAGAATTAAAACGCATCGGGCTAAAGAGATAATTTATTATACGTCTCACTCTCCATCAAAACATAACAACGTTTCTCTTTCTTCCCGAACAGCAAAACACCCGAGGGAGTAGGAATGTGCATTGTAAATTTAATTAAAGCAAATAAACGACCAATACCGCCCGAGAGGCACGAGAGTGCATTGCTGAATGATGATGAATGTTTAATTTCATCACAAAATACGTAATACAAAACAGATTTGTGATGTAGAAAATTGAGTTTGCTATTTATTCGACGATTGTCAACATTGGGTTCTAATGAGAGAATATTATCACTTGTGATTTGTTTGTTTGTCCTCTAATAGATATCATGGTTTCTGATTATGTTATACAATAATTCACTCGTTTTATCTGATTCCGTTTTGTCCCCCGGGTGTAATTTCATTAAGCGATATCCTTTTTTTTTTTCATTAAGGTCCTTTCTAAATTTTGCGATTCCGTCACTTGTTTTCCGCAAAACGAAAAACGTAAATGAAGAAAATAGATTTAATAAGTGTGGTTTATTCGTAAATTTCTTTATACAATAATTCACTCAATTTATCTTATTTCGTTTTGTTCCCTGGGTGTTATTTCATTCAGCGATATCTTTTAAAAAAAATTCAGGTCCTTTGTCAATTTTGCGATTCCGTCAATGGTTCTCCCCAAAACGAAAAAAAAAGTTTTGATAGGTCTTCATTTTACCAAGTCTCGATAGAAAAAAGAATTGTTCAATTCAGAAAGAACAAAATCATAGGGAGGAAAAGGCCAAATAAAAAAGCAAGCCATGAAAAAACTGTTTATAAGTAATTAATGAATGTGTGTGTGTGTATTTATTTTAAATTATTTTTTAATTATTTAATTTTATTCCGCAAACAATGCCGTTGGTCGTCGTTAGTTATGGGTTGTCTGATACATGTATATATAATTGTAAACTCAGCACCATGAATATAACGATTCGTGTTACAGTCTTTCGTCCTTTTGTAAACCGAAGTCTTCTAATACAGAGTGGTCTCTCTTTATATATGTAAATGTAAACAAATGCCCATTTGAAACGAAAGTAGAAAAATTGCTGAAAAATAAATGATAAACTTAAGGGTACCCTAGCCAAATAAAGACTGACTAGGTTCTTCGCAGGCTCTATAGAAAATCAATTCGATATTGTTTTCTCAAAACTGCTCGTCAGTAGTGTAAGCATCCTGGGTAGGTGGGTAGTATTTTTAGAACAGGGGAATTCCGTGTTTTGTGTATAGGAAAGGGGGAATTCCGAGGGGAATTCCATGTTTATTTATAGAATGGGGAAGTCCATGGTAAATTCCTAGGGAATTCCCAGAACTATATTTAGGTGTTTGGAAAGTCCCAGACCTATATTTAAGTGTTGTTCTAGAAAATCATCTATTTGTGGAAGGAATAATTTCCCCCTACAACTAGATGAAAAAAGAATAAAGACGAATTGAAAGTTTATACAACTTTTATTCAACATTGTACATATTTCAAAAGTCTATGCACTGTACTGTGGTCTCACATTCTGACTCGGCATAGGTGAGCGTCCTCTGTTTGCTCCATAGATGGGTCGTCCTCTGTTTGCTCCATAGATGGGTCTGGGGTAATTTGGCCTGTAGCTTCCATAGTTGTTGGGTCCCGGATACGTGTTGTATTCCTGTTATACAGGACAGTCTCTGGCCCAGTGTCCCGTGCCTTGACACTTGTAGCAAATGTCGCTCTGCTTCTTGGGCGGTTGAGGACATTCGGTAGCAAAATGTCCCTCTTCATTGCAATTGTAACATACACTCAGTTGAGAGAATTTTTAGGAAATGCCATTGAATAGACTCAAAGGCATCCATATTTAAATGTTGGTCAATGTGTTGTATTTTCATTTGTCTATCTGTAATCAGAGTAGTAGGATCATGGATCCTAGAATGAAACATCCTTTCACATGCATTATAGCAGGACCTACTGGTAGCGGAAAGACATACTTTGTGAGACGTCTTTTAGCTCACATAGAAGAAATGATTAAACCTATACCGGATCACATAGTCTGGTACTATGGGGAATGGCAGCCCATCTACGCAACTATACGCGGAGTTGAATTTGTAGAGGGACTACCAGACATAGGAGCTCTTGATCCTCAAAAGAAACATTTAGTTATTATTGACGATTTAATGTCAGAAACAGACGAAAGGATAACATCTTTATTCACCAAGAAAAGTCACCACAGAAATATCAGTGTTATCTACATAGTGCAGAATGTGTTTCACAAAGGAAAAGAGAACAGGACGATCAGTTTAAATTCCCATTACATTGTAATGTTCAAAAACCCTAGAGATGCATCCCAAATCACACATCTTGCCGAGCAGATGTATCCAGGAAATGTTAAATATATGCAGGAGGCTTTTCATGATGCCACCTCGGATCCCTATGGGTACCTTTTAATTGATTTGAAGCAAGACACACCAGAACATCTACGACTTCGTACACGTATATTCCCAGGACAAAACCAATGGGTGTATTTAAGGAAGACGTGAAAAAGGCACTATAAAAACATCAACATGATACGTATGAGTGCAGTTGAAATAGTGACATCAAAGACTCAACATGTCTTCCTTACAGTGTATGAAATGTCAAAAGAAATTCTCCAGACTCTTTGCATTAAAAAGACACATGAAGAATTTTCACGTCGATGATAGTGAAAACAGTGAAGATGAAGACTTAGTAGAAGAGAAAGATGCTTCCTTTCCTTATTCTTGCAAACGCCTGCGTGACCATGCGGCTGATTTGAACTATTTGCTTTTTGCGAAACCCACAATGTGCAGAAGCGTCATCCGAGATGCATATAGGTCATTGATACTTTGCCTCTGTGAATGTGTCAAGAATGTTTTAAAAGGCAATGTCGACCTTACAAAGGACCAGTTTAGCACATTAGCTCCTTACAAAGAGGAGCTCCGAGAGCTTGTCAATAAGAAAGTTCCTACTGAGAGAAAGAAAGAAGTATTACAAATTGGTGGAATCTTACCTGCTCTTTTAGGACCCTTGTTGGCACCAGTGATTGCGCCTTTGGCTTCAAAATTATTAGGACTTTGAAATGGAGCACACAAAGAAAATGTTACTGGTAGAACCTAAATTGTTAGAGGGATTGCAGCATCATGATGTAGTGAGAAATCCCACAATTAGATCCATGACAAGACTTGACGACGAGATGCAGTCTATTCTTCAAAGAGATGATCTTTCCATGGGAGAAAAAGTTAAAGCTTACGAGCAGAAACTACAAAGATTTCTCATCTATGATGACAAATATGAGAACAGACCACCGGTCAAAGTACAAGTTGTCAGGAGTACTACTGCACCGAAAAATGATGCCAGTTTCAATACAGACCAAAGTATTGGAGTTGACCAAGGATCTTCCACAACAGACCCGATCGAAAGTGAAATTATAAAATCTGTCCCAAAGACTATGAGAAATAGAGCAGAACTATTATTACACAAAATCAAATCAAAACCCGACATGAAGTGGAATGACCGTGGCGAACTTGTCTATAAGGGTGAACGGATCAAAAACAGTAATATTGTCGATCTTGTCAATGATGTTTTACGTCGAAGAAAACATTTCGAACCACGTGGGTGGCAGGTATTTAGTGCTGGTCTTCGAGAAACTAATGTGCCACAGGATCTCATAGGGCACAAGGAGAGATGGAACTGGATACAATCTGGAAAGGATCCGTTGCAAGACGAGCATGATTAATCAGAATCAGATACGTCATCTAGTAGTTTGGAGACGTTAACAGATGACAAACCCGAGTTCAAGTCATCAATGGCACAAGGTTACGAATCAGATCCGGAAAGTATGAAGCTAAGTTTGAAAACACCAAAGAAGAGCAGCATTTCAAAAACATCCTTCTCTACGCCTCGTTGGTCACCATATTAACACCTATTAATACAATCTATGTCAAGTCCAGTTATCATTCCTCATCATGAAAGCCAAGAAGAAGGTGGAAACATCAAAAATACTTTCCAAAAAGTATTATGATCCAAAACATCCTGAAAGTTACGGCGGAGTGAAATCATTCAAAAAAGCACTCGGCAATTTGAAAGTGAAAGAACAAGATGTTTCAGACTGGTTGATGACGCAAGACACCTACACTTTACATAAGCCTGTGCGTCGAAGTTTCAAAAGGAGAAAAGTACTTGTGGCTGGTATCGATCAACAATGGCAAGCAGATCTCGTTGACCTGCAAAGTATTGCAAAACACAATGATGGATACAAATACTTATTGACCTGCATTGATGTTCTATCAAAATATGCATGGGTCATTCCTTTGCGCGACAAAACAGGCAAAACATTAGTGGAAGCGTTCAAGGCAATATTCAAGTCAGGTAGAAAACCTCGTCAGCTACAAACAGATAAAGGGAGTGAATTTACCAACAGGAATTTTCAGTCTTTCCTGAGAGAGAATGACGTACATTTCTTCACAACAGAGAATGAAGACATTAAAGCCTCCATAGCCGAAAGGTTTAATCGAACTCTGAAAACAAAGATGTGGAAATATTTTACACATAGTGATACTTTGAAGTACATTGATGTTTTGGAGGATTTGGTGTATTCATACAACCATACTCATCACAGGAGTATAAAAATGGCTCCAGTACAGGCAACAAAAAAGAATGAAATCATAGTTTGGAAAAATCTCTATGATGACAAAGCTTTGGATGTCAAAAACACCACCCTGAAAATAGGAGATCAGGTTCGAATAAGCAAAGCAAGACGGGCATTTAAGAAAGGTTACTTGCCTAGTTGGAGCGAAGAAATATTTACTGTTAGTGAAGTGCGTGAACGTCAGCCACCTGTGTATCGCATCAATGACTACAATGGAGAACCGTTGAAAGGAACATTTTATCCTCAAGAGTTACAAAAGGTCGTTAAATCTGATGACGTATACAGAATTGAAGAGGTGTTACAGAAAAGAAAGAAAGGAAAGCAGATTCAATATCTTGTCAAGTGGCATGGATATCCCGAATCATTCAACAGTTGGATCAACAGAAATCAGTTGACTACATATAAAGGATAGATATTGCTCAAGACTTTAGTTTGCCCAAAACACCAGGACTAGCACACATCGGCCATTCAACATGTTTTACCTGACACTCCCAAGTAATAGTTCGATGTCAACTTATTCTAACAATACTTTGACAAATTATCGTGTCAAGTTACATCATTCCCTGGATTTATCAGGACAGTGGGAAGTGGGATTGACTGAAATTCAGTATCCACATTCGTGGTATAATGTATCAAAAGACCAAGCATGGTTTGAGATAACCGAAAATCCAGATGCTCCAAGAGTTCAGTTTGTGCTGAAAAATGGATACTACGTTTCACCTGAAAAGCTCATGAGGACTTTATGGGGTTTGAAAGGGAGCATCGATGGAGGAGATAACGTGAAAATAGAATTTGATGACGTCAGTCACAAAGTTACAATCACAATAGTGAATGAAGCTTTTTTGAAACTGTCCAACTCTCTTGCTAAAATCTTAGGCTTTGAACAAGAGGAATTCGACGCTGGTGTGTATATAGCTCCTTGGGTGTGCGACGTGACACAAGGATTTCATTCTCTGTACATCTACAGTAACATTGTAGCGCCTAGTATGGTAGGTGATGCACTTGTACCATTACTGAGAATTGTTCCAATAGAGGGATCGTCTGGCAAAATGGTTTCTCATACTTATCAAAATATTCAGTACCTACCACTACAGCAGAGACAATTTGACACCATAGAAATAGATATAAGAGACGACACTGGCTTACCAGTGCCATTTGAAAGAGGAAAGGTCGTTGTGATACTACACTTCCGGCGACGACAGTCATAATGAGATTCCAAACAGACAAAAGTATTCGCTTTGAAGGAAACAGAGATGCGATTGATGAATATTACATTGATCAAGCAGGACATGGATTACCAGCTTTTCAAGGAGTAAGAATTCAAAGAGGACATGGCATCGGTAACATGTTTAGCGGTCTTTTGAAAAGTGCAATGCCTCTCATCAAAAAAGGATCAAAAGCATTGGGTAAACAAGTCTTATCAACAGGACTTGACATTGCTAATGATTTACTTAGTGGAGAAAACATACGCACATCCACAGAACGACGACTGAAAGAAGCGGGAAGAAATATCATGAATCAAGCAAGAGGCAGAATATCAAAACCACCCGGAGAACCTAGTCGAAAGGGTATAAAGCGGCGTGCGAATTCTTCAGTTGTCATTCCTAAGCGAGCAAAGGTACAGAGAACATCTAAACCGAAAAGAGACATCTTCACCTAAACATCAACATGTCTTTGGTCCATCAACATTCCTGTGAATGCATGAAGTCAGAGTTGGACTTGTTTGCTGTTCCACCAACGCAAGCAAGCATTGAATATGGACATTGGGTAGAACATCGGCCATTGTCTTCTATTACTGACTCGGGACCTATAGAATTTAATATTTCCGGTTCAGGGGATGATTATCTGGATCTGAATAACACCTTCTTGTATTTGCAAGCCAAAATAGTCGCGGCAAACAATAACGCAAACCTCGACGCTCAGTCAGATGTAGGGCCTGTGAACAATTGGTTGCATTCGCTCTTCAGCCAAGTCAACATTTCTTTAAACGAAAAACTGATATCCATGCCGGCCAACACTTATGCATACAGAGCTTACCTGGAGAACCTTCTAAGCTATGGCAAATCAGCCAAGGAATCGCAACTCACCTCCGAGATGTGGTACAAAGATAGCAGTAGTAATATGGAAGCCAGAACAGATGATAATGCTGGCTTTACTAAACGAAAAGCATTAATCGCCCGTAGCAAAATAGTTGATCTGACAGGAAAACTTCATTTGGATATGTTCTTCCAAGAAAGATATCTTCTCAATGGAGTGGATGCAAAGATAAATTTGATCAGGAGCAAAGATGCATTTGCACTTATGGCAACCAATGATGACTTTAAAATCAAAATCATGGACGCTGCCTTATTTGTGCGGAAAGTTAGGATCAGTAACACGGTCAGAATGGCTCACATCAAAGCTTTGGAGAGAGGGACAGCCAAATATCCCATAAAGCGTATTGAGACTAAAGCATTTTCAGTTGCCAGTGGAAGCATGAGTATCAACAAAGAGAACCTGTTCCTGGGACAAATGCCTAAGCGCATTTTCGTTGGTCTGGTAGACAATGATGCTTACAACGGAGTAGCTACGAAGAATCCTTTCAATTTCAAGCACAACAATATTGAGTTTATGGCACTCTATGTTGACGGACAGCAGATTCCAGCCAAACCTTTGCAACCTAACTTTGGACGCAGTCGTTTTATTCGCAGTTATTCAGGCCTTTTTACGGGGTCTGGGAAGATCTTCCACGATGAAGGAAACGATATCAGTAGGGAAGAATATGGAAATGGCTATACAGTATTTGGTTTTGATCTGACTCCAGACTTATCTGAAGCAGGTCATTTCCACCTTATAAAACATGGAAACCTGAGACTGGAAATTCACTTCTCTCAAGCCTTGGCAGAAACCGTCAGTGTTGTTGTGTATGCTGAATTTGATAACATCATAGAGATTGATCGCAACAGGAATGTAATATTTGATTTTGCAACCTAGAACAATGAACACTAAACAAATACAGACGGTTATGAGACAGAATGTAGGATCATCTTTCCTTGGTGTATTTGCTCGAAATAGGCTCCCCTCAGTGAAAACATTACCGTGCTCGCTTGTCTGCAATACCGATCTGGACAGCCAGTTGGGTCAACACTGGATTGCAATCTACTTGGACCAGTGTGGCAATGGAGAATACTACGACAGTTATGGCCTACCACCACTGCATACGGAATTTTCAGACTTTATGCATAAGAATGTAGACTCCTGGATTTGGAACACCAAACAAGTTCAAGACAGACACTCTGTTGTATGTGGACATCACTGCATATTTTATTTGATTCATCGATACAAGGGTTTAGATATGACTGAAATTACTTCCTTGTTCACAGAAAACCTTTTTGAAAACGATGCCATTGTGAGACATTATGTTAACTTATTAGGTTAGTCAAACCATTGTACATAGTTCTGGTTTATTAATACTTATATCAATGTTACGTAACATTCATATGACTGTTTTTTTCATGTGTTTCTTGTTCAAATTGAACAAATAGTTCAATAAAATTTGAATTAAAAATCTGTGTTGTGTTTTATTTCATCAAACACTGAAATGTGCTCAACAGATGAGATTTGCACTAGTTATGTGCACCAGCAGCAAATATGACCGCTGAGACTGTGCTCGCCATCTGCACTTGAACGTGCTTATACACTTTTTTGCACTGTGTACACTAAATGTGTTCCTCCAGCACCCAAATTGTGTTCTGTGTATGCATATGTGCACTTGAAATGTGCACCTGGACACATATGTGCACCTACGTTGTACATGTTTGCACGTAAGTGCACCCTAAATGTACACATTCAGCACCTAAGTGCACCTTAAATGTGCTTTTTAACACCTAATTGCACCCTAAATGCGCACCATTTGCACCTAATACACTCCATATGTGCAACTTCAGCACATAATTGCACCCTAAATGTGTTTTTTAGCACTTAAGTGCACCCTAAATGTGCACCTTCAGCACCTAAGTGCGCTCTAAATGTGCTCTTTTAGTAACTAAGTATACTCTAAATGTGCTCTTTTAGCACCTAAGTGCACCCTAAATGTGCACCTTCAACACCTCAGTGCACCCTACATGTGCACCTTCAACACCTCATTGCACCCAATAGCTGCACTTTCAGCATCTCAATGCACTCAAAATGTGCACCTTAAGCACCTAAGTGCACCCTAAAAGTGCTATTTTAGCACCTAAGTGCACCCTAAATGTGCTCTTTTAACACCTAAGTGCACCCTTAATGTGCACCTTCAACACCTAAGTGCACCCTACATGTGCACCTTCAACACCTCATTGCACCCAATAGCTGCACCTTCAGCACCTCAGTGCACCGAAAATGTGCTTCATAGGAGACACAACTAAGATGGCTTCTCAACAAGTTTCTGATATTGATTTAACCAACTTTGACTTTCAATGGCCAAACGGCAATGTACAGCAGCAGCCTGCAGACAACAAAATGGACGACATCCATAGCAATTGTCAGCGCATGACTGCCATGATGGAAGATGTACAGACATCCATTTCCAAGATGCAAGCCGACATTCAAACATTGATGGATAACAAGAGAAATGCAGAAGAAGGAGACGAACCCCCCAAGACGAAAGCCAGATACGTATGTTACAATCGAATGAAGAGGGACATTTTGCTACCGAATGTCCTCAGCCGCCCAAGAAGCAGAACGACGTTTGCTACAAGTGCCAAGGCACGGGACACTGGGCCAAAGACTGTCCTGTACAACAGGAATACAACACGTATCAGGGACCCAACAACTATGGACCCAACAACTACGGACCTAACAACTACAGGCCAAATTACCCCAGACCCATCTATGGAGCAAACAGAGGACGACCCATCTATGGAGCAAACAGAGGACGCTCACCTATGCCGAGTCAGAATGTGAGACCACAGTACAGTGCATAGACTTTTGAAATATGTACAATGTTGAATAAAAGTTGTATAAACTTTCAATTCGTCTTTATTCTTTTTTCATCTAGTTGTAGGGGGAAATTATTCCTTCCACAAATAGATGATTTTCTAGAACAACACTTAAGTATAGGTCTGGGACTTTCCAATCACCTAAATATAGTTCTGGGAATTCCCTAGGAATTTACCATGGACTTCCCCATTCTATAAATAAACATGGAATTCCCCTCGGAATTCCCCCTTTCCTATACACAAAACACGGAATTCCCCTGTTCTAAAAATACTACCCACCTACCCAGGATGCTTACACTACTCTCGTCATTTGAATTTGTCTGTTATGCTCAATGCTGCAAATTTATCTCTATTGAATTCGAAGACGTTTAACATTTTGTACATATATGCTCTAGTCTATGTATGAATGCAAAGATTACAATTTCTTTATTTATGTAAATGATTTGTCATGACAGTAAACATTTATGTTCATTGACCACCGTTGTTTGCTTTGATCTCGACAAGCAGGGAAAATTGGCGAATCGTATGCTTATATGAACACAGAGTGACAAAGTAGACACTCCATGTGAAGTGACAATAAGATGTTTAGTATTGTCAAATTCATGAATTTTAACACCGGACCTTTGGTCCATAGATAGCAGTGTCTATTTATTCTACTTATTTACGAAACACTTGTTACGGGAATTTTTCATACTTGCACAAGGATGGGAAAGAGTAATGAACTTTGCGGGAAGTAGACCGTGCACTTTGACTCAATTACATGTACACTATAGCCATTATACACATGTAAAAAAAAATAGAGTAGATGTATTTTTACGTGTGGGTTTCATGTGGTTTTAATTTTATGTATATGAAATGATATTTAGAATCTAATCTTGCGTTGAATGTGTAACATCAATTCTCTGTAATCACCAGAAATTTAGCATAGGGGCCCGACACGCTTGCAAAAATGTGTCTTTTTTATCAAAATAAACTCTATTGATAAGAGCCTTTCTAATGGAATGTAAAATATAATTCCAACAGCACTTCATTCTTAAAATTCAACATTATGTTAATAGGTTGCCATGGTAATATTTACCCCACCAATTTTATTTAAGGTTTTGAAAGAGTACATTGCATGTGACATTATGATGTTATCACATTTTATCGATCAAGTGAAAAATTTTAATCATCAAGCTCAAAATGCCCAGTTTATCAATATTTTACACCCATGGAAACGGTTGTTATGGATATTTAGATCCGATGTAAGCTCGAATTTTAAGTACTTTCAAACCAATAGATAAAATCGGTAATTATTACTTCAAAACAATTGAAAAATAAAATTTAACGTCGTGAAGAATTTCGTCAGAGTAAGCAACTTTTATTACCATGGAAACCATGTGTATTGATAAAATCTGAAAAGATAACGTATTTTGTTGAATATCTTACAGCCTCTATTTTAGAATTTTATAAAGATTTAAATTATGAACTATTTGAATGAGACGCAGTAAGGCTTCAAAATTATATAATTTTCATATTTTGGTAGCTTATGACCTGGTTACCTTGGCAACCGAGTCACTTGGCAACAAGGTGTTGATGATTTTCTATGTCTGACATTTTGCCCTACCAATATATGAAATTTCATGAAATTCGGAGATCATGCGTAGCCAAACCTTTTTGGTGCTTACAGAGAACTGATGTTAAAATTAAAAACATTTTCAAAAAATAGAGGGATAAAAATGTGAATTTACAAATAATGGTAATTGAACGAGATTTTATGGAAACTGCATGTGTAGCTTGGTTTAACTTACTTGTATAGACAGCATTACACGTATTTCATAGAACTCCATTAAATTAATCATTCTTGTTTCGAATAAAGTTAAACTCGATTGATTTCAGATCGAGGCTACAAGTAAACTGCGCAGATTTTTTTTTTCAAAAACCTAGTAATTGTAATGTTTTGTGTCTCTCGTGACATCCCTTACATCACACGGAAAGAAAAAAAAAAAAGACGACGAGTCAATTAATTTATCTTAAAAATGAAGATTTCAATAAATGTATGACATGGTTTTGGCAATAAATTGCAAAGGTACAAAGAAAACATGAAAAGCTCATCTTGTCAGGACGTATCACATCTATTTATCAGATTTACCTGCATTACATTATTTATGTAACTAAGCACAAAACAAAGGAACTGATTTCGATAAATTAGTCATTCAAAGACTTGCGCATTTGTCAAGCACATTTTTATATCAAACAGGCCACGGTGACTTCGAAACACAAAGTTTCAGACTACATCAGTTTTCATGCTTGAAACATTTCGTGTAGTTCTGCTAAAAGATAACTATCATATCATAATGATGAATCGTCAGATTTTATGTGAATGTCCCCATTCTAATGCAGAATTCAGATCATGATGATGCATCATGGGTTAAAAAAATCTGGACAGGTGGGCCGGATGTTGCAATCATGAAAATTATCATGCTCCACGTTGTAGACAGTGGCGGATCCACATACCCCTTTTAGAGGGAAGGGACAGAAAGTTAGGCAAGGGACTTCATATTCCTGCGATATAGGAGTTTTGCTTTCTTCTCAAGAAAAAGTACTTTTTAAATCAAAAAAGGCCGTCGTACTATAACGTCGGGTTGTTTCGCCCTTTTCCCCCTTCGCCCCCGAGTCGTTTCGCCCCTTTTCCCGTTTGCCCCGGGTCGTTTCGCCCCTTAAGGTGGGTCGTTTCGTCCATCAGGGGCCTTGGAGGGGGAATCGACCCACCTTGAGGGTCGAAATGAACCAATCCTTGAGGGGCGAAACGATCCACCTTGAGGGGCGAAATGATCCAGGGCGAAGGGGAAAAGGGGCGAAACGACCCGGAAACCGTACTATTGTCGTAGAATAGGAACTACTGCTCTCTTCACTAAATCCAGAGCGCCCTGTTTTTCCGGGTTTCTCTAAAATACCATCATGTCACCTTCCAAAAAGATATCAATTTTATAGTACTCTAGTAAAATCGCTGAAAATGTCGAAGCCTCCGACGTCACACATTACTAATATGGCGGCGGCTTGATGTTATTTTAAAAGGTAACACGGGAATTTCCCGTAGACATTTCATGTTTTTTTTCTTTTGCAGCTGATAGGGTAAGTTGAAGTTAATTTCCAGTTACGACTGAAGGAGGCAAATTCTCGGAAACAATAATTTATAGCAAAATTCTTCAGACGACAGAATAAATCTCCAAAACAGGGTGCTCTGGATTTAGTGAACAGGACAGTAGGTTAGGAAAACTGCCAATAATTTATCAATCCAGAAGATATATTCCGTTAGAAATTTTGTTGGAAAATAACTTATATGAAATTTTTTTTTTTTTGGAAAATAACTAAAAGAGTATCATGTACACTTCTGAAGTGACAATTGCACACCAAGAAAACAAACCCGAAATGGTACATTTGTACCTACATGTATGAAGTATTTTTCAACTTCATGACTGCCTATATATATACAGATATACGCCCTTGATCGGTTGTTAGAAATATCGGAAATTATGTTATAACATGTTTTTTCACCTCTGGGCAATAACGATCATTATCTTTCTAAATGAAAAATGATAAAGTATGATAGAACAATGATCGAGTAAACGTGCGAAAATAGGAGGCAGGTTTGTACGATATAAATGGTTTTTAACATTGTTTTTAATAAACTTGTGTCATCTGGACATTCGTAAATGACAGTATCAACGGAATATATTTACATTACTAGTATATTCCCCATATTGAACGCCCATATTAGGCAATTAGAATTATATTCCAATAACTTGGGTTGCTATTGTGACATCACGTTCAAGTTTTGCATGTAGGGAGAAGGAGCTGTTAAGATAAGGGCCGTATTTAGCCCTGAATCCCGTGACTTATTTCTTCCGCATGGCGAATCGTACACAGAAAAACATGAATCATTATTGAAATATAATGTATTTGCAGACCTTTTACATTTTTTTTATATTATGTTGAGGAACTCTTAAAGTTGTAAAATTAAGGTCGAAAGAGGTAGGGGTGCTCAGATAGAAAATCCGATAATATCGACAAAAACGTATACATTTTTGAATATTTTATCTAAAATGGATAAATATAAGCTAAAAGACATCAAATATGTCTACATTGTGTATCAGAAATAGATTTCGAACGTTCTACCTCCTTTAATCGGTAAATAATGAAATCCGGAACTTAAAATACGGTCTTATTCTTCATTCAATGGCTACAATGTAAGCCTTTTAGCGCGAAATACACATTGACGGAGAAATGAACATCACTCTTGCTTATTTCGTTTCTAATTCTTGTATCTTTCTTTCAATCATATTGAGTACACAATGTTTGATGGATCAAAGAGGAAAAATAGTCAAATATGCTATATTTAATGGTCAAAAAGATCGATTCTTATAAAATGCACCCCCCTTTCCATTTTTAGTTTTTCGTCTCGGGGGTAGTGTTCCCCCCGGAGATACAGAACCCCACTTTGCCAAAAGATTTGTATCATGGATACACATTTCCAGTAAAAGTGGCTTTCTGTATATCCGGGGGGAACAATGTTCAATAAAACTTTTCCGTTTTCTATTGATTTCTATGAGAAAAAGATAAGTTTTGACCTAAAAATTAGCAATATTATGCAAAACAGATAAAAAATAACTTCATATTCTGATGGGATGCCGTATAGGTATACATTTTACCAAAAAAGGTTCTTGAAATTTCAATTTTCAAAATTCCACTTTTCAGGGCTGATTTTACGCCTTATCTTAACAGCTCCTTTGCCGACGTTCAAACTCATTCGACGCTATAACAGGCAAAATGTGCGAAATGCATACAATAAAAACGACCGATATTTAGAATAAATGTAAATATAAGTTATGACTGTCTTACTTTTGGTGTTCATGGATGTATAATTCTGGTTGGACACGTGCAAATAATTTGCACGTGACCAACCAGAATTATACACCCATGAACACCAAAAGTAAGACAGTCATTTTTTAAAAAATATTTACGCACCTTAAATCAGTGAATGAAAATCAAACCAGAATTCCAAAATCAGAATCCAAAAATCGTTGACAAAAGACAAAAATATCAAACAAAACCAAGATAGGGAGGGAATCCCCTACAGTGATAACAGCGGAACACACACTCACGAGAACAAAAATAATCTGACCATTGACAAAGCACCATAGAATCAAGAAAGAGAACAACCTCCACAGAGTCCAGCGTAAGGGCGGAATTTATTATAGATGGCGTCACTCAAATTCAAATATCTTCAAACATTCAGGACATCAATCTTTATAATGTGTTGCATTTTCATTGTATCGTCTACTGAAGTGTTAATGTGACAATTACCATCTTAGATAATATGATGCGGAGTTACTGTGGTTTTCAGTGGACAATTTTTCATTTTGACGTACTTCCGACTTCGCACTTTAGGGGTCTTATAAAAGAAATGATGTGCGATTAGAAAAGTAAATCCTTAACACACAATGGACGAAATGACATTGGAGAGATTAAGATATGTATTTTCACACATGAAAACAAATTAATTCCTCTCAAAAGTGGGTACCTGTAAAGTGCGAAACGAAACAAAAACGAAACGAAACGAAACGAAACAAATCGAAACGAAACGAAACAAATCGAAACGAAACGAAACAAATCGAAACGAAACGAAACAGATCGAAACGAAACGAAACAAAACGAAACGAAACAGATCGAAACGAAACGAAACAGATCGAAACGAAACGAAACGAAACAAAACATAAAACTTAAAGAAAATGAGAAAAAGAGGAAAAATCGCCGAAAACGAATATTTCAAGACAAGATCAGCATGTAATATTGCCTTAATCCAAGAGTTCTACATTTGTAACTAGTGCCGAGAGGGTTTCTTGAAAGAGTCAAAGTTGACAATTAAAAAAAGTAAATGTCAAATGCCATTCATGTATTTAAGAGGAATAAAAGGGAGGGGATAGAAAACCACGCTATGACACCGTAATGAGATCATAAAACGGGGTGGGGGCACATTTCAGGAAAAAAAATCTTATCCTTTTTCAAACGAAATGTGCCCCCCCCCCCCCCCCCCCCCCCAGTTTTTAATTGTTTTCATTTTTCTGATAAAATTTTCAAATACCACATAACGGAACAGTTCCGTTTCCTCTGCGCTAGACTCCTCCCTGCTAAATAATATTTTTCCGTCTGTGACGAGGTTATTCATCCCAATCACTCTCCTTTAAGGCACGGTCCATTTGATATTCGGGGGGGGGGGGGAGGGGGGGGGGGCTTGGGTTTTTTATCAGAGCAAGATTATTTTTTTCGCCCCGGACCGGGGCAAAATTATTTTTTTCTTGCAAACTTGGAGCAAGGAAATTTTTTTTATAAAAATTGATCTGAATATTAAGAATGTTTGTGTTTTTTTCAAAAGAATTTTTCTATTTTTAGGCCATACCATATTAATTAAATGTTCTCTGGATTTTCTTGTGAAAAAAAAGGGTGCGAGGGAGCGAAAATATAATTTTTTTTTTTTTAGTATTGCAGCTAGGTAAGAGCGAGTGAAACAATATACAGTCAAACCTGTCTTATGTGACTTTGCAAGGGCTGACAGAAAATAGGTCATATAAGACAGGTGGTCACTGAATACAGGTTCAAGCTGATCTGACTTTAACCAACACAATTTTCGTAGTATAAGAGCAATACCATAAAATGAATCACTGCATATATCAATTCATGTATTTATTGATGAATCATACTGAACATATAAAATCACATTAGATTTTATCTATCACAGATGATTTAATTATTGAAGACACTGATATAGAGATTTAATGTAAAATATTATGTAGTTTGGATCCTCTACAACACTAAAAGTCGTAATATACAGGTCAGGAATTGGGTACGGGACAGAAAATTCACAGTCGTTGTCGCGTTAGACAGGTTGTCGCTATAAACAGGTTTATTTGATAGGAAAATTGCTCGGGAAGAATAAAAAAGGTCACATAAAGCAGGAAGTCGCTAAAAAGAGGGTCACTTTAAGACAGGTTTGACTGTACATCTTCCATACTCACAAAGGAATCCCCATAGGAATCTGGTGACTAGGAAGCCTGGCACACATAGCAGTACGGAAAAGATTTTCGAACATTTCCCCTCCTTTACTTTCAGTGTCATGTATATGGGACAACAAATTTGCTCCTAACGAAATTTTTCAAACACAAAAAGTATCATTTTCTTCGGAATTTGCCCAATCTGAGACTTCTAGAAGCTTTTAAATTTGCAGAAATCAGAACCGACCCTCAAAAATTCTTGAGCCAGAAATTTATTGGTGCGGGCGAGCATTTTATTTTTATAGTATTATTTTTTGAATTTTGAAAAATATGGTGCGGGAAATCCAAAGAACATTTAATTGATTTGATATGGCCTTACTTAAATTACTCCAAACATTATTTTTATGTAAAACTTGTATTCACTTCTAAACTGAGAGAGATGAAAGATTTTTACAATATGCGATATATAATTTTCAGTAAACAAAATGTATATAAGGTCATGCAACATGTAAGAGGGCCTGATGCAAGTTTTTACATGTAGAAATGAAAAATATTCAAATAGTTATTTAAATTCTCCTTCCAAGCTTGTATATAAAATTAGACACTATGGTGATACTGGTAATTAATAGTAATAAATTATAGTATTTAAGCATTTTTATTGTTTCAATCACATGCATTCTTTTGATATTTTCAAATATGAACATGCCATTACAGAAGAAAACTTTTGTTTATAGAAAATAATAACTGCGGCGAGCGAAGCGAGCCGAACAATTTTCAGGAGTTTTAAGCGAATTTTATGGTTATTCAGATTTCTTGTAAGAGCAAGATTATTTTTTTTCTGTCACACCATTAGCAAATTTATTTTTTTCATCAAAAGTCAGAGCAAAATTATTTTTTTCGAAAAAAACCCAAGCCCCCCCCCCCCCCCGAATATCAAATGGACCGTGCCTAAAATGCAATTATGCTATATACCGTATATATTATGTTTTAATCGTCAACTTTGATTCTTTAAAAAACCCTCCAGCCACAAGAACTAACGGTTGAAGGCAATAATGAGGGGGTGGACAGGGACAAAGGGAGGGGAGAGAAAGGGGGTGGGAGGAGGGAAGAAGGGGGCGGGAGGAGAGAAAAGGGGGTGAGAGGAGGGACATTTGATTGGATAGGAAACAGTAACCCCCCCCCCCCCTCCAAAAAAAAAATAGGAAATAACTTTTGATATAAATAATCTTGCTCTTATGCGTTCATGTACAAAATCTCAATTTTAAAAATTACCACGAAAGTCATCTATATATACCTTAAAAAATTTTCCAGATCGCTTCGCTCGCCGCAATTTTCAGTTCATTTTTCAAATACCTCAGGCTCGCTTCGCTCACCTTAGTTTTTCATCTAAACAGGTTTATTTCTTTTTTTCAATGTTTAAAAAAGGAAATAGCCCAAATAACTTCACTATTGCACCAATTTACACTTTAAAGTTTAAACATTTGTCTTGACCGCCCAAGACCCCCTCCCCCTGCACCAATTTACACTTTAAAGTTTAAACATTTGTCTTGACTGCCCAAGAACCCCTCTCCCCCACGGGGAGGGGGGGGGGGCGGCAGGAGGAGAGTGGTACCCCCTGACCCTTCAATAAGATTTTGTCTTGAAATATTCGTTTTCGGCGATTTTTCCTCTTTTTCTCATTTTCTTTAAGTTTTATGTTTTGTTTCGTTTCGTTTCAATCTGTTTCGTTTCGTTTCGATCTGTTTCGTTTCGTTTTGTTTCGTTTCGTTTCGATCTGTTTCATTTCGTTTCGATTTGTTTCGTTTCGTTTCGATTTGTTTCGTTTCGTTTCGATTTGTTTCGTTTCGTTTCGTTTCGTTTTTGTTTCGTTTCGCACTTTACAGGTACCCCTCAAAAGTATTCTAAGTTCATTGGAATAAAATGAACAGTTTTGCTTTTGTGACACAGTCCCTTCGATGTGCGAAGTCCGAAGTGCGAAGTCCGCGGTCATGAAAAATGTCTTAGTAAGTAGTATCTTTCACCTCTAGTTCTCGCGGATTGATTGTGCTAAGGTAATTAGTAAAATTTCAGTTATTATCAGCATCATATCCCACCCATCTTGTCACGTCTTTCGATATTTTTGGACATAACTTCCAGTCTTTGGCCATATTTCATTGTTTACTTGAGAATCACTGACGAAGGTGAAGTACCTGAAACGTGCTCGTATGGTCCATGCTGCAAATTTATCTGTTCTTAAATTATACTATGTATTTTAAGACGTGTAACATTTATTGAGAACACATCATCAACGTATATGTACATGTATGTAGAATTGAAATGGAATGCGTGGTGAGTCTTTCAATGAGAGAGCAAGGGCAAAATATAAGTAATGTACGTAGTGGAAGACAATGAGTTCGCAGAAAAATACAAGTACGTCCTCTCAATCTTTAGAATTCGCGTCAGTGGTGTTGGTACAAGTACGTTCATTTTCTAAAATATTGATGCTCAAGTCTTGCAGCATTTATTACGATGTTTTCGTTTTCAATAGTAACTTCTTCTTTTGTATCATCGACATGCAGAGATGCTATTTTAAAGCCAACTAAAACATACACTTCAGCGCTCACTCTGTTATCAAGCAATTCTCTTAACAAAAACTTAAATATTTCATAATTATCATGGAAAATTAGTATCTCAAAAACATCAGAGAGAAACTGTTTTCTCTGACACAAGCTACTCCTCTCAATCGAATAGATTATCTGTATTTCAAAGAAAGGATATATATAAAATTGATGCTATATGTATAATATTAAAAATGAATGGAAAAATAGGAGTTTCATTCTGTATTTCACACGGGCTTTATCATACCATAACACCTAGACCAAGGCATGGCTGCCGTGTCGACTGAGGATTCTCGATAATTTGTTATTCCCCTTGGTGGTTTGTTCATCGCGAATTAATGTGATTTGTGTCCAGATAGTGCAAAATAACAAAGTATAAGTATTAATTAAGTTGATTTTTCAGATAAGATTAATGAAATATATATGAAGTTGAACTTGTTTTACACATTCAATTTCCTTTTCGGTCCCCCAAGGAGCGGTCCATCCACAGATTTTGCCCGTTAAGCAAATGATGAAGCAACGGAAAGAATGCCATGTGTGGGTGAAATGTTCTCCTGAATAAAACATAAATGAATCCGTTCGACTCTTTGACTTGTGTTAACAGAATTCATTGTTCGCACGGATCATCAGAAATCATCGAGGAACGTGTGATGTTCTGTACAATTATGGGAAAATGTCTGGTGAAGTCTTATGAAATTTAGTGTAATATCTTGCATTCTTATGTAATTTAGTGTAATCAAATTTTAACAAAGTTTCATTATTTTTAAGATAACATCAGCTCTTGGACAGTTCATTTTAGGAATTTAATTTTAAATTACTTTCTTCAAAATTTTACTATCCTATTAACATACATGTAATACACATTTGCATACTAGAACTACACTCTGAAGATTTTACCCATCTCCAAAAAACACGCGCTACAGTGACCACAGCAGAGCACATACATGTACTCACAGTCATGACAAACCAAGTGGGCCGACGAACTACGAGACAAAAAAAAAAGACACCGCGCTGAAAGGCATATGGCAATATATAGATGAAGAGAGTTCAAAGTGAATCTTTTTGCCGACTTTGCAGCAAATGGAGGTCTTATCCCATTGCACACAAAGACAGCAAGTCATGGGGATCCCAGAAGAAAGAAGGGGATCCAACAAGACTCGGTTACAGTGCCCCTAGCAAATCACATCACCACGTTTACAGCAAGAGACACAAGATCATTAAAACAAAAGACTACATAAACCAATGAGACCAGGTTAACTTGTAAAGAAGGTTATTGAGTATCATGTTCTGTTTTTAATCTGCACTTGATAATTTTTATATTGTTTATAGACATAGCTTTTATCAATGGATGTACGACTGAATTATGTCTTTTAATCAAAGTGGAAAGAAAAAATTGATATCTTTGAAACAAAGATTGAATAAGAAGCCCCTCCAGCTTTGCCGGTAAGAGACTGTAGAAAAGACATCAAAAATTTGGTTCATTTGGCATAAGATATATACATGTATATAGCTAAATTGCAAGAATATTTCAAAATCGTTAGTCCTATAATATGCTCTGTACACTAATTTAAATTGGACTGAAGAATGATTGAAAGTTTGGTTTAAGTCTTGGACAAGTCATGGCTTTTAATTACAGGAGTTGTGTACGAATCATAAAATCTGTGTATTTCAAGAAATAACCGCTTCATATTTTGCAAAATATTTTATGGATTGGGTTATTTCACAAAATGGTATTTTAAACCTAAACATGATTAACATATTTTTCCGAAACCTTATTTAGCTCAATCTTATTTAAAAGCAGCTATCAATCAAATTCTGGGAAATAAACCTTAGATGTAAGTTATATTTACTTCCATTTAACCCCATTTTCAATCACTTTGTTTTCGAACACCCTCAATTAGCCGAGTATTTATGTGCACTTTGTATAGCCTAACAACCGATTACGAGCCAAATCCAATAGCGTGTTCGAAATGATTTGGGATTTTTTGATTATGTGTTCGGTTAATTAAAGCATTGTCTGACAAGGAAAACTACATGGTTTAGGGGATATTTCGTGATGTTTCTCATGAAAATTATAGGCAAAGAACATTTTCATTACCCGAAATTGTTTATTCCAAGTCATGTTAAATCTTCGTCACGGAATAAAATAGTAATTTTGTACCAAACAAATGCTTCCTTAGAGCCGACAATCTTTTATAATAGACATTTATCAGAAGGCAATTTCTTATGATGAAAGGACTTGCTACCTTCTATAGAAAGTGAGTCGACCTCCGTAAGAGCGATTCCAGACGTCTGAACATGAAGGCTTGGAATCAATATTTAAGGCAGCTTGCCATAGAGGGAATCAGGCGTTCAAAGATTGATAAGTAGTATACAAAAACAAATGCTTTTAGGAATGCAGTTTCAAAGAAATTCTAGCATGTCGACTGGTTGTCTATACATGTGCATGTTGCTTCCTTAAAACGCCTGAAATGGATAATTTTTTTTACAACCATGAAAAATTCAGTAAAGCAAGCTTAAAACAAAGCTCCATTATCAAAGCTTATTTTTTTCTGCTGCTGATGCTTGCCAAATATAGAAAAAATAAAATGAAATATATAAAATGAAAAACAAAGAAAAAGTAAAGAAATTTTATATGAAAACTATTGCATCATTAATATTTGCGACGGTCACTGCTGGATAATTCTGACTTTAAAAAGTTTTTAAGATATTGGATACTCTAAAATTAAAGCCATATTTCTGAAGTTTCATAGCGCTTTTAGTCTATTTGTTTGCCCAAAAAAGTTTTTGAATTCTAAATAATTTTCAAATTAACATTTCAAATATCTCAAATTTCCAAAACACATTAATTCGAAATATGATTGTCAGTGTTACGAACCGCTTGTGTCCCATTTGCAATACCTATATTATGAATAATGTCAAGTCTTCTTTGCAATAGTTATAAAGAAAAACAAACTAGGAACGAGTTTTGAAAATGATTATAATTTCAAATTGTCGGAAATGAAAATGACAGAATGGAAGTCCAAAATGAAGATAACAACTTAGATGACGAAGAGAGCAATCAGATAAGGAGAACTGACATAGATTATACCTTCAAAACCAACAAAGTTTTGATCGTTCCCTGAACAAAGGGACACAAAGCAAAGACAAGGTGCAACGCAGACTTTGCAATCTGTGTGATTCGACATTGTGTATTTTGATAATATGTTTTACAAATGGTAGAACACGGGAAGTGGAGGGTTATTGGTGTTGAACATTGAAAGCTTTATAGCACACTGGATCGCTTTACCCAGTCTATAAACACAAACATGAAAGCAAATACACCTTGTAAATGAAAGAAAAATCTCTTATTCTGCAGCACGTAAAAAGACCAAAAAAATCAAACGGTTCCATATGCACAAAATCATATAAATCTTGTAATGTGTTTTATAGATAATTTCAAAGATGTGGAGCAAGCATGCACTCTTCTGCATCTTAATAAACATCGATAATAGAAAAGTGTAGTCATTATGCCAGTTCAAATTAACAACTTTTAAAAAAACATACAAAATGCACAAATACAAACATGTACAAGTAGCACAAATAAGACCAACAAATGTTAATATTGGAAGACAAGGACAAACTGTATTCTGCAGTTCATTTGAAAGAAAAATAAACTTGTTCTTTTGCTCTGTGTGTGGATTAATTTGCGTTATTTTATTTCTTTAGTCGTGTTGTGAGAAGGTTTTGTTTTTACTATTATCCTTTTATACGTTTTTGCTTTATCTGTGCAAAATAACCAAAAAAAAGGAAATCAAGAAAATTCCAGAAAATAATTCTAATTCCTCAAGCCAGAAATAAATTGATTTTACACGTACACTGAACATCGGAATTACCGTTCCTACACAAAACCTGTTTAGCGGTAGCTCAGTGAGAATTACTCACACATGTCTCCGAGCATGCTTAATTATCCATTGGATATTACAACAACAGAATGTTTGGCGAAAACAAATTAAAAGGTTCATTACAGTTTTGATAACTTCTTCACACTGTTTGCGTATCCGCTGCTCTGTATTTGTCATTACATTGCCTTTCTCTTGCCTTTGATGTTTATTTTGATTGGAGAATTATAACGGGAATCTCAGAGTCATTATCATTCAATATATCCTCAATTATCATTTCAGAAATATGTTACACTTGTAGCTGATCCACTGACACTCGTGTTTTGGGTAATCCAAACTCCATCCCTTCCACAGAATTCGAACACTCTAAAATGAGTTATTCGTATCAGAAATTAACATATTTCAAACAAAGCAACAAAATAACCAGACACAACGTAAAACAATAACATAAGGAGACATCCTACATGACATCAGACAACATTACAACAACTAGAGGAGAAACTAACAAATGGATCATGGAAATAATATGATAACATATAAAATAATAACACTAATGTATCCCCGGATGCAACTTTCAGAGTCAATTATAAAATATGAAGAAACAACGAAAATATCTGCTTGCACGGAACTAAAATGTGTTATAAAGTAAGAAAAGAAACTGAATTCACGTAGCAAACGTTTCATCCCCATCTTATTGTTTCTCTACCAAAAATGAAATACCTGTTGCATAAATTTCATTGATGTGTAAAGGCATGTTCTACTTCACTTATTGCTTCAAAATTTATATTCCTCTATTGTGTATTTTCTACGAAGGGCCTGAATTCAACCCCTGATAGTAATTGATAGTAAAGGGTATTTTGGAATAAAATATTAAAATTTGCTATCAAATAGTATTTTTTGCATAAGAATATTTTATTATTGCATAAGAATAAAAATATCGATTTTATGCAAATGAGTTAAAGAAAGAATGAAAAGAATATATAAAATACATGCACTGTCCGAGGCCACGTCTATATAGAAAGTGCTATGGCGACAATGTCAGGGAATAATATTCAAAACACTTACTGTCACTCCCCTCGCGGGGAACTTTTTTACGAGCTCCACACGGCAAAGGGCATAAGTGTAACACAAATGAGTTAAAGAAGATCCTGACGATAATCTCAACAGCACTCACAATAGAGCACCAAACTGAGCATCGACGGACCCCTAGCAAGCTAGAGGTGGGATCAGGTGCCCGGGAGGAGTAAGCATCCCCTGTTGTCTAGCCGCACCCGCCGTCGATGTTCATGCACGAAAATGAAAAGAATATATAAAATACATGCACTGTCCGAGGCCACATCTATATAGAAAGTGCTATGGCGACAATGTCAAGGAATAATATTCAAAACACTTACTGTCAAACCCCTCGCGGGGAAACGTTGCAATAATTGAGTTTATAATTAGTGTGAAATTGATAAAAATGCATTTATATGTGATAGAAAGGAAAGAAACAGTAACCTCAGTGAGAAAAAGAATAGAATGTAAAGCATTTTGCTTTGTCTCTGTCTGTGTATGTTTTTGAAAGGATCTTTTCTGAAACCTTATAAAAATGAACAACATACCAGGCAACAACCGTTTTTTTTTCAAGAGAATGTGTCGCATCTACTTCTTTTGATCGTTAATAAAACTCAGTCTTCCTTTGTTATATTTTTGATAATGAAGATCTATTTTAGGTAACTAATTCCTGTAGGTTATTCTGCTGTTCATAAACGTCACATTAGACTAACTACTTTATTCCTAACCTTTCTCTCACCTTCTAGGAACATGGCCCTGATGGACGAACATTCTGTAAGTGCCAAACTACCTCGTTGTACATCTTCCCGCGGTGTAAGGGTAAATTATTCAGTGTTTTGCAACACTTCACGTCATTTTCAATCAAGATGTGCTTGACGTTTACATCTTACCTTCACCGATACAAGTATGATATACAACCAAAACTATCAAGGAACCATCCGAATCATAAACCTATGGTAAGGAACTGTCATATTCAAGTGCTTTATTTTGAGGAACGGATTAGTGGAACTTTTTTTATATTTTTAAAGTTTCATTCTTGTTAACACCCCAATCGATCTTGTATATACATTGTACATGTACACCACTTCTATAGACTTTAAACAGTGTCCCGTGTTTGTGTTGGAATATAAGATTGTATTCGAATTTTTAATATTGATTTTACATTATCATTTGGTTATGATTTTACATGTACATTTATTTGTCACACCGAAAATCCACAGAGTAACACTCACACACCAGAAGCATTGATGATCAGCGAACTCTGTTGTTTTTACCCTGAATCCAAACCTTAATTTACTGGGAAAACACCATGTTCTATCCCTGAGAAATACCCATATTTAACACATGGAAGGAACAAAAACTAATTTTCGATAAATATAGTTCTGTACAATAAAATTTTCTTGAAGTAACGTAACTCGCACGTTTCAAGTAAAAATGAAAGGAAAAAAAAAACATGGACCCTTGTATTCACTATAACATGTATAATTATAATATAATATAGTAATATATAAAAACTTAAATACAACGTAGCACTCTATCATACAACTTAAAGTCCTCTGAAGCGCTTTACATTTAGCATAGGAATAAAAGAAACATATCATTTAAAATTTTGTTTTTGTATTTCAAATGAGATTGAAATAGTAAAAATTAATCTCAGATGAAACCTGAAAGATGTAAAATTATGTATAAATTATATTATCTATAATGCTGTTAGATTATCATCCACCAATGCTGGTAGATTGCTACTGTATACCGGATGGCAATCCAAAGTCGGTTTCTCCGTTAGATAATATTTTGGCGTTCATTTGCTCTGACTTTTTATTGCGTTTAAAATTATCGCCTGTTATTTGTTTTTAGTCTTGTCTAGGACAATACTGTACATGCGAATTCCGCCATGGTCACTGAGGCATGGGTCAAAGGCGCGGTCACTGAGACCCGGGTCACTGAGGCGTGGATCACTGAAGCGCGGGTCAGAGGTGTGGGCACTGAGGCGTTGGTCACTCAGGCGTGGTTCGAGGCGCGTGTCACTGAAGCGTGGAAAACTGAGGTGTGGGCACTGAGGCGTGGGTCACTAAAGCGTAGGCACTGAAGCGTGGGTCACTCATGTGTGGATTAGAGGTGTGGGCACTGAGTTTTTGGCACATAGGCGTGGGTCACTGAAGCTTGGGTCACTGAGGCGTTGGTCAGAGGTGTAGATACTGAGGCGTCGGTCACCTAGGCATGGGTCCGAGGCTTGGGACTCTGAAGCATGGGTCACTGAGGCGTTGGTCAGAGGTGTAGACATGGAGGCTCGGGCCACTGAGGCGTAGGTCATAGGTGTGGGCACTGAAGCGTGATCATGTTGGAGATCTTTTCCTAATGTTCTGCATGATATTTTCTTACTTTATGTACCTTCAAAACATAGATGATGTACTACTGACAACGAAGGTATCAGTTACGTTATCTTTCTATCTGACAATTATTCCCGGGTTCAGGATGCCATCTATATACAGATCCCGGCAGCCATTGTTCTGTCAATTTACATGACTTCTAAGTGCCAAGAACACGATAGAACATGAAAAGCAGAGATTTTGTCCGTGTTCATCATATGAGCCATCGTTTGTTATCTTAATTCCTTTCGCAAGTAATGCCACTAACTTGTGTACCATATACCTTTTATTTATTACTCACTTTGACATTATGTTGTTTTCAAGGTATATTACAGAATAGTCGATTTGACAGCCTTATATAACATGTGGCCGACCTAGAAATGTCCTTTCCTATGAACTTTTTTTGATGATTCTTATCTATGGGATAGTACTGAACAATTCTAGCTTGGTTGCCACTTTGGCAACCTTGGGCAACTCTTTTTATCGCCGGAAATCCAAAATGGCCGCCAAATGCCTTCCACCAATAGATGAAATTAAATTCTTTCTTTAAATATTAAGTGTGGCACATCAAATCAGGGGTTTTGAGGGTCAACAAACCCATTTCCGATGTCATTTTTACAATTTGAGTTCATTCAGGACTAAAAATTCAAGATGGCCGCCAAATATCAATCCCATTATGGTACAATGAGAATATTTCAATCAAACGTTTGTGTAACACATCTTATTTGTAGTTGCAATGGTCCTAGAATACATTTATTATGCTGTTTGGGTTGTTTTCAGTTGACACATGTTTCTGGGACAACTCTGCTTATCAGGGGGAAATTCAAAATGGCCGCCAAATGCCTTCCACCAATAGGTGAAATTTAATTCTTTCTTTAGATATTAAGTGTGGCACATCAAATCAGGGGTTTTGAAGGTCAACAAACTCATTTCCAATGTCATCTTGACATTTTGGGCTTAATCCAGGCTAGAAATTCAAGATGGCCGCCAAATTCCAACCTCATTATGGTACAATGTGTAGATTTCAATAAAAAAAAAAGTCGCGTTACACATCTTATTTGTATTTACAATGATCCTTGAATACATTGATTTTGCTGTTTTGGTTGTTTCCAGTTCACACATACTTGTAGGACAACTTTTTTCATCGGGAGAAATTAAAAATTGCCGCCAAATAGTCCCCTACCACTGAGTAAAATGTAAAAAGAAATAGCACAAGCTCTTATTTCATTGGACTTACTATGTAATGAAAAATGAATAAGAGTGACATATAAGATTGGATGGTTTCAGCTTTAACAGACTAGGATTCGTCAAAATGTAATGCAAAGATAAACATGTCATTTGTTTGATTAAAATGGTACTCAAAACACAAAAATAAAGTTTCCCTATTGATCATGTTGATATAAGACCAGTTTGTTTGACGCAAGGGATTCTAGAGCATGCAAGTAAACTCGAGGTAACTTGGCTATCTTGGCTCTTTGACCATCATGGCAATTTCTTTGCTTGGCCTGTATCGCTTTTTTTCCAAACGGCAAGAATATAATAGAAAGTGATTGATGTTTTCTTTACAACAGTCCCTTGGTGTAATTCATGTTGAGTTGAGCTATCTACTATATTTTTGTATAACGTTGAGCTATCTACTATATTTTTGTATAACGTTAATGATGACATGTACCATTTTGCAATGAAATTCTGAACCTTACATCTCTATCCTAGCTATTTATACTTAAAATTGAGCTTTGTAAGAAAATAATATCTTCAAATTTGGCAAAACAACATTAATTATATATGCTTCTTTGAATCATTTTGGCTGGAAGTACCACTAATGAGCATTCATTGTCCGAATCATGCATGTCTGGTGCATAGATTGTATTCCTCTATGAAAGAAGGCTGCCCAATAGTAACAGCACTCTTCTTTCTCTTCATAAGGCCGGTTAAGTTTGTAAATTAATAGGCCTTTCAAAATTTCATCTGCTATCATTACATCTTAGGTTAATTTTAATTTCTGGTTGGAGATTTCCTACGTTTTTCTCTACAGTGATTCAAAATTGAATCTGAGGAATCTTCAACTGTGGTAAGATGAAATGGTACTACGTATGTTTTGGCATGTAAAACTCAAGTGGGTGAAATCTATCTTGAAAGCAATTGTCTTGGATATCAGTGTTCCATTCAGTTTGAAGGTTATTTCTATATCCTATATCTTAACAGGTTTTCATTCCAAATGTTTTCTTAAAACACAGAGTATTTGGTTGAAGAGTAAGACGTAGTCAATGTGACAAGCTTGAAATGAATCTAGAACAGAACAGGAGCATAAGTCAAAAGAACAGTGACAGGGAAAATGATCTATGTCAAGAATACAGATCATGCAGAAATCATGGAAGAACTTTGAATTCCTTTTGCAGACTTTCAAATAGGACAATCACTTAAGTATTTGACATGATGTTTTGACAATCCATAGCCCTATGATGTAGATTCTTGCTTCAGGTCGACTCTTATCACGCCTCAGACAAAAATGTTTGAATCTGAATGGTAAGATCATGGTCACATGACGCCGTGAAAAAAGCCGTATCAGGCTTGTAAATCCGTATCGGGCGAGTAGTTTATTATGACGTCGTGAATTGTATGATACAGAGACCCCCACACATAAAGTTAGAGGTCTTCGACGTGATAAATTCGTTACACGGTTAGTTAGTGACCTGATACGGAAAAATACATGTTTGAGAATGTGCAATTTGTGTAAAAAGTGCATATGTAAGCTCATATCGACAAAAGCAAATTACACATGGATTATACCACCTTTGGGATCACAAATAATGTTTAACGTCTTCAAATTCAAGAATGTTCAGTGCGGTGTGCATGGTGAAAGTTGCTGAAATCTTGTATCGATGAACAAACGACATGCACATCATTCAATGGATTCAAACGGTAGAGACCCATCCTGCTACGTCTTTCGGTACGTTTTGGACATAACTTGTCATTTCAAATTGTTTTGTCATATTTATTGTTTAGATTAAGAATCACCGACGAGGGTTAAGTACCCAAAACATACATGTCTGGTCCATGCTGCAAAGGACTATATATGGTTTATATAGTGAAGCGGCCCCTTTCCGGGCAAAATCTTTAATTTTCATAGAGTTGTGAATTTGTACCAATATTTATTCTAAAATGTAAGCTACTTCTGAATTGATACATAACATTTAATTTCCTTTCTCAATTTCTTTTTGGCTTCAAAAATGGTATAGATATTTTGCCAAATTTCTGGAAATACGTAATTTTTTGGGCTCATTTTCAACAAACTTTCTATACAGTATCGAGCGGGCTTCAGAACAACTTTTATCTTTGGATATGTTGTTACATTTGCACGTCTTAACACATCCTGCTCGATGTTATCTCACTGAAAATAATCAAGAATTATGCCATTTTTCGTAAAAATGACAAAATCAGCGGGTTGAGTTACATTTATACAAAATTTACAATGTCTTCGAGAGCGAGGAGTAGTTTTATAACTAGATTTCTCAAAACATTGGTATTTAATTCTCTAAACATGACAACAAAATTTAATTTTGGAGAAGTCGATTTTAGGGGGCCACGTTACTATATAAACCATACATACTCCTTTATCTGTTCTAAAATGATGCCATGAATTTGAGGACGTGTAACATTTGTCCCCGAGGGCACATGTAAGTCCGAGATCAGCTTCGATTGATCGTTTCTTCAAACGCATTGAAAAATTACAGTCACAAACTTTTCTTGAAATTTCCGAAAAGTGGGTCCTGTAGCATCATATCCCACCCATCCTGCTACGTCTATCGGTACGTTTTGGACATAACTTGTCATTTCATATTGTTTGGCCATATGTATTGTTTAGATTGAGGATCACTGACGAGGGTGAAGTACCCGAAACGTGCATGTCTGGTCCATGCTGCAAATTTATCCGTTCTTAATTGACGCCATGAATTTGAGGACGTGTAACATTCCAAACTGACTTAATGGTACGTGCACAGATAAACAAATACTAAGACAGCAACAATACCTCGTTTCTATTCTTACGCGTAGAACACATCTATGGTTTTGTGGATCAAATTTGCAATAAAAATACAACCTTTCAACAAGAGATAAAAAGACTTAGAAGACTCGAATAATAATAAACACCTTTTTTGAGTCTTCTTTTTATTCTCTTCTATTGTCCTATTTGAAAATTGTTCCGATATCATAAGCTCGTTTGAGACAAGAGAGTAGGAATTGTTTACCGAATAACTTATTCTTTTAGTATTCCTGTACAGAGTTGTGTCAACCAGGACCACTGTGTTTTACTGTTTTTGTCACCTTAGGGAATAAGAAGGCTTTAAGTTTTTCCCTTAACATATACATGTACCTATTTAGTTTCTTTTAATGGTGTCGCAGTGGGCCGATCACTTGATGTTCTGCTTCGCATCGAGTATAAAATCTGAAACAAAGTGTTTACGGAAAAATGGGAGGGTTGTGCGCACGCAATAGATGGCCGTCCGAAGTCGGCACCGCTTGCCCATTGGTCTCGTTCGTTTATGTGTTGTATTTTGTGTTTCATGTTTCTACGACCTGAATTGGTGTTCCTTGTCCCTTTTGCGTATCTTTCTGTGAGTGTCTGCCGTGTTTTTGCATTTGGTGTTTTGGGGATTTGCTGTGGGTGCTGCAACCGAGTGTTATTGGAGATCCCTTCCTTTTAAAGAATCTTTTTGAGTGAATTTCAAAGTCCTTGCCATTAGGAATTGTTTTTTTTTCTTCGTTTATTATGAGTATTGGTATGCTGTATGTACTAGATAAGTATATCCGACGTGACAACACATTTGTCAATGTATTCCCTGTTCATTGTAAATGGTATTGATATTTCATTAACATTCGAACACTCCCGAAGAAATTTCCGGATCCTGTCAAATGAAACAAAGTTATATCGTGCAATCTAAGGGGTTTTATTAGTTTGACGGTCATACGGGATCAAAAGAAAAGCCGAATAATTGTTGGAAGAAATTCTGGCGCACGAAAGTTTGAAAGGATCTAGCGTTTTTCCTGTCTCAAGACGTTGTGTCCAACAAGAAAAAGATTGTCTCAGCAAATGTTATTTACAGGGAATTGATCACTCAGGATGCAATACACGAGAAATTTACAACGCATAATTAAATACCATGCGGATGAATAGATCTCGCTTTTTCTTAAATTGGCGTTATCATTTGCCTGTCTGTTTTTTTCACAATGATTCTTGAACCCCAAGAATAAAATCTTCTGAACAATCCGTTTGTTGAGTGTGTATGTATGGTGTAATGATGTAAAAACTCGCATATATAATTTACATGTACCTAAGGGATTTAAGGTAATATTATGAAATTATTTTTCACTGCAACATGAAACGTGTTGATCCAGAACAGATTATTGTATATAATGTATGTATATTTTTATTGTATATGATATATGTATATAATATTGATGTTTATTGTATATAATGACAAATATGGATAATGACCATATCCCTGTCTACAGTACAAAATCGATAATTCAGAAAATCAGAAACCGAAGGCATACAAAATCAGGATAAAACAGGAACCAAAGCAAACAAAAACAAAAACCTCCACCATATGAAAAGAAGCGAACTCCCGATATGAGAGTGAGACCAGGTGCCCAGGAAGAGTAAGCATCTCCTGCTTGCATGCAACAGCCGTCGCTTCAATTCGGTAAAATGTCACATCCGGTTACTTCCATTTTGGAAGATATAGAGTACAATCTTTGGTTGGATGGTTCAAATGGTCTATGATAGAATACCATCCACCATTCTGGATAGTGGGACATCATAGTGTATATAATGTTGGTATATAATAATTTCTTTATGTATGTAAGATGATGACACGAAAAACAGAGACAAAGGAAGGGACCCAACTGGCAAACTGATGAATATGTATGATATGTATGATGAAAATGTAAATTGATATCTAAAGCGTATAAGGACGTACAAAACAGTCCGCGCTCTGACGTAGCTTATACATTCGGCACATCTAAAGCCTATATGTGAAGACCACAGAATAGTATTTTAAACAGACAACAAATCAGGTACAGAGTTAAACACCATGAACAAAGTTTTCGAATGCTGTTGAGTCCAACCGGGTACATGAATAAAGGTATCGTATACAAAGTTAAAAAGAACTATGACAACGTGCGTTAACACCAATGTCAACACGAGGGTTTTGCTTATATAAGAGACAAATCAGGAATATAAACAACATGACATGACATGAGGTCATCGTAAAAATATGCCGCACGTAATCCGGATAACCACACCATTTGCTATAGCAGATGGCTGTTCAAAGTCTGCGCCGGGTGCACATTGGTCTCCTTCTTTTTATGTGATGTCATTAATGTTTGATGTTTCTGTACGTCTATTTCGATCGTTTTGTATGGTGTTCAAGTGAATTTCTCTCACTTGAGACTGCTTTGTCTGCGAAATTAGGTGTCAGGAAAAATGTTGTCTCACCCTGCAGGGTGAGATAAGCCCATTCCGGAAGTGCTTTACTGTAACGTCATCGTGACGTCATACATGATTGCTGCGTTTGCCGGTCACAACATAAAAAACAATACATAAAAATCTCATTTTTGAGCTTTTAAAGACAGTGAGAGAAAAATAATCAATCACCAGATGTGATCAGGGACACGGAAATCAAACCCTCTTGTCCAGGATTTGCTTTTGTCCCCGACTCGGCAAGCTACGATGGCCGATAGCAGCCAGTACTTCTCACTTGCAATTTTTGTCACTGTACATGTACATTTTTCAAGAAATGTACATGTACATGTACATTATACACTTAAACCTTAGTTGCTGTATGTACATGTACATTTTCCGAAAAATGTACATGTACAGTTTACACTTAAAGCTTAGTTGCAGTATGTACATGTACATTTTCCGGAAAATGTACATGTACACTTTACACTTAAACCTTTGACTTATAATTTTACATATCAATACCGACCTTGAACTGATTTATTAATATAATATGAAGCAGCTGTTCTTTGACATCAAATTCCGTTCGAAGAATCATGGACGCCTCCACAACACATCGACGCGTAAATATAGTTATACAGTTTGTATATAACCTTGCCACAAATTAAGATGTTCAAAATTACCATGCTGTGGTGAATGTTTCGGGGGGTGGAACTTAATTGTTATTTCATAAAGCATTTCTAAGGCTTGAAAACTTCATAAAAATTCAAAGCAAAATATTTTTTTCTCCCGGAAAAACCCAAGCACCCCCCCCCTCAGAAAAAATTGAAAAATATTGAGCCAAAAATTTCGAAACTCACGAAACGAGCCAAACATTCCTCATGTGTTTCTAGGGATTGAAAACTTCATCAAAATTCAAAGCAAAATATTTTTTTTTCTCGAAAAAAAAAACCCCAAGAAACACAAGACAGAGAGCAGTAAATCTTATTTATGTCAAGAGAGCAAGAACAGAATATTTTAGAAGATCTTTTTTCATTTCGGGTGCATCTGTATGGAACTCTTTACCTGATTTTATTAAAAACTCTACAACATTGTCATCTTTTAAAAACGGGTATCTGAAGCATTAATTTGACTCTTGAATTACTATATTGATGTTGTTTTACAGGTATGTATTTTTGTAAATGAACTGTGATATTTAGGTTATATTTCATTAAGGTGATATAATGGACTTAATTTACTTCATATGTACATATTTTAAAGACAGGATCACATTGTAAACTAGTTCATTTTGTAGCTAAATGTGCTATCCTGTATAAATAAAGGAAATAAATAAATAAATAAAGCACTTCCCCCTCAGAAAATAGACCGTGTCTTACCATTGTTCAGGAACAATTTGTTCAGTAAATGCAAAGCAAGTCATTGGACATGAAACCACCATGAGAATACTGAAGACTAGTAGCTTGTGTTCATCCTTTTTAAATTTTTTTTATCGCATCGTGTAAAACATTCTGTTTGTTCCACACATTACTTTACCCTTTGTAAGAATTCTTAGTTTTGGGGTGAAAAAGTAGGAATAGTAGGAAGATTTTAAGAAAGCTTCAAAACAAAAAGTAGAAAAGTAGGTCCAATAGAAAGCCTGCTTAATGTATGCAACAAATAATATGATAGCTAAACCTTGCATAATTTACTTTTAAAACGGTTGATTAGTAATTTTTTTAACCTTACTCGATCAAATAACTATCAAATGAATAGTTAAGTTTTATGAAATAACAAATAAGTTCCACCCCCCCCACCCCCGGGCGAACGTCACACAGTCCACAATTAAAAAAAAGATATTGTAAATGACTGTGCATCATTTTTATAATTACTATTATTCATTTTTAAGATTTTGAATGAATTATTTTTGAATCAGATTTTGATTATTTATTCTAATTGTAATTTGTAAAATAAATGTTAATTTTTTACATTTGAATTTCCCGCACGTTTAAAGTTTGATAACTTTCTTTGCGCATGCTCATATTATTCATCCGGTAGAAAACGATGGAAAACGAAAGCACAAGATATTGCTAGTCTCAGCTGTTCTTTAAATTCTAGCAGTTTGGTCAGGAGAACAAGTTTTCACGGTTGCTCGGGCATGTTGATTTCATCTTCAAGCGTTTCAAAGACTAAAGAGATATCAAATAAACGATCCTGAAATCAGTAAAAACTTTCTTTTTTGTGACCAAACCAGCTACAGATATATATATATATATCAACATTCACCATAGCATGAAAATTTCGAACATCTTAATTTGTGGCAAGGTTCTTGAAGAGGCGTCCATGATTCTTCGAACACGGAATGGGATGTCAAAGAACAGCTGCGTCATATTATATTAATAAATCAGTTCAAGGTCGGTATTGATATGTAAAAATATAAGTCAAAGGTTTAAGTGTAAACTGTACATGTACATTTTCCGGAAAATGTACATGTACATACAGCAACAAAGGTTTAAGTGTAAACTGTACATGTACATTTTTCGGAAAATGTACATGTACATACAGCAACTAAAGTTTAAGTGTATAATGTACATGTACATTTCTTAAAAAATGTACATGTACAGTGACAAAAATTGCAAGTGAGAAGTACTGGCTGCTATCGGCCATCGTAGCAAGCCTCGTCGTGGTACAAGCAAATCCTGGACACTTGGGTTGGATTTCCTTATCCCCGAACTTATCTGGGGATAGATTCTATTAATCTTTGTCACGGTGTCTTTTTGCGGTTTGTAGCTTTTATGTTATTTAAGTGTCGCTTTCTTGTGGGTTTGTTTCGCTGGGTGTGTGCAGGGTGATCATGCTGGAGATCCATCCCTTTTCTTAAATTGTCTAACTTAGTTTTAACAAGTTTTATTGAAATGAGAAGATATACTTTCACATGAAAAGAAAGATTTTGAATTACAAAATTTTGTAAAATTAATTAATTTTCAGGGACACCGTACCTTTAAACGAGTTTATGCATCTCATAACATGGAACATTCTCACTTACTTTACATGTAAATCTTTCTATAAAAATACAGAGATAAAACAAAGGAGGGGATCTCCAACAACACCAGGTTGCAGCACCCACAGCAAAACCCCAAAATACCCAATGCAAAAACACAAAGCAGACAAGCACAGAAAGAGACGCTTAAAGGACAAGGAACGTCAACGCACAACACAGAAACATCAAACACAAAGGACCACACATAAACCAACGAGACCAATGGGCAACCGGTGCCGACTTAGGACGGCCATCTGCCACGGAAATAGCAGAAGGTATGGTTATCCTGGATTACGTGCGCACAACCCTCCCACAAAAACACAAATCTCAACAATTAATTATGTTTATATCTCTTAACCACCCTAAAGTCATGTATACGAATCATATTGGTGCATAAAACCTGTAGGTATTGAACAACAGTGAAATTTACAAAGTAAGTTGAAGAAGAAGGGTAAGCGTCTCCTGTCTCCTAGAATGGAATTATTATGTAATTGCGGTACCATGAATGTACTCATTCATAAAATGCCTAAACTTGATGTTATCTTGTAACAGAGTTGGCGAACTCTTTTTTTACTGATTCGAATTCAAAGTTGTATAGAATAAAAATAAACATTAAAGAAGTACCGATCAGTTATTCAGTCTAAAAGTCGAGAAGGCAAGGCAAAATCGTTAGATGAAACATAGGAACGGTTATATACGATTGAAAACGGAGAAGCTACCAAAATTTGTGGAAGAAAAGTACAATTTTGAGTATCTAACAAGAAGTTGTTAATGGCCGAACCAAGTGTGAGAGGCTTTACCCCGTGATTCTGACATGTTGCAGGCAAATGGCAGGGATAAAGTGTCAGAAAATTTTGAAATTACATGGAAATTGACATGATACGCAAATACAAAATGACAACCTTCTACTCGTACAAAGTGTATGTCGGATGCTGCCTGTAGACGTGGTTTGTTTCAGAAAAAAAACTGCCGTTAGTTAATGGAGATTTTATATTTTTTCAGAGTGAAAGGTGATGTTTGTAACATCTTGAGTCTGTTAGAATGGTAGAAAAATAAAATTCATATCAAGAATGAATAATGAAAGACTTCAAAGAGTCTGGGATGGAATACATAAATTTCGCATTAAATGTCACAGTAGTAAACTTTTGAATATGATAACAGAATAATACCAGGAAGCTAGAGCGACGACGTGCTTAGTCATTCATTATTGTTTGTAAAAAGATAAGATTTTCAACACGTCCAGTAAATATAAACCTACTTATCGATAGTATAAGACAAGGGAGGGGATAGGTTGCAGCACCCACAGCAAAACTCCAAACACCCGATGCAAAACACAGAGCAGACACGCACAGAAAGAGACGCAAAAAGGAAAGGAACATCAACTCAACCAATAGGAACATCAAACACAAAAGACCACACATAATCCATCGAGACCAATGGGTAACCGGTGCCTTCTTAGGACGGCCATCTGTCACGCAAGTAGCAGAAAGTGTGGTTATCCGGATTACGTGCGCACAACCCTCCCACTTTTCCGATTACCCAGAGATAAAATAACCTCCTCACTGTAAGATGACAATACAAACACACAGCATGACGCGGGGACTCAAGAAACAAACATACGACTGTATAAGACACTATTTTACAACTTGTACAGTCTACTCAGATATTGTTAATGGTCAGTTGGGGACATGCCTGAAAAATGTTCGAACATTTCTTTTTCATTTGAATGATGTGAATCTCTAATGTTTACCAGAAGTGCTTAGGGAAAAATAAATGCTATCTAAACAAAACACAATACGACAAAAGGTCACAGAGGAAAGACTCCACACATTTCAACCCTTTTTTATTTCTTCACTTCAAAATGGAGTTTCAAGTTATAAGTGTTTAAATTTGTCTGTCAGTGGACGTTACGTACATGAACTGAAGGTGCTCGTCGCTTCATTTACGAGAGATATAATTACAAAAATGGTGTTGCTTATTAAGACAAAAGATGACTATAACAAAAAAAGAGTGCAACTAGAAATATGTTTCATAATCTAAAAAAAGTTGAGTTAATTCAAAATACAATAAAAGCTTTTGTATCTACAACCTTGACATCGATAATTCATATTGATTTATTTACAGAAGAAGAGCAAAATATTAAATAAATAAACGGTCGGGACAACCTCATTTACATGATAAACATATACGGTGAATCAAATTTGAGAAGGTGTAATGACTAAGGTCGAATTAGTTATTTCCCAATATGTCCATCGAGATACAGAGAGAAAGAATTTAGTGTATAGATAGGTTTGTACCAAGTGCACCACATGTACGCAAGGAGTATACGACATATTTTGCATTGTGGGCTTGTTAGTTCCTAGGCAATACTCAGCTCTCAATGTGGTAATAACAAAATGATTGTTTTGTATTTATTCGTAATGTGATTTTTATGTGCCCAAAAAGGTGATGTTTTATCGGTGATAATCCCCGCTGTTTAGAAATCTACCGACGTGAAAAATAACAAAGCGGCAGATGTTGCTATAGATTAGGCTTTGTAATACCGCTTTATTATATGGTATTGACTAAGACCTGCTTGCGCTTTATAATAAAACTATTTGAATGATAGACGGTTTATATACGACATTGGATTGTATGAAAGACGGATTAAACGGTGTGGGGTACCAGCAATAAGATTTTTACCTTTCGTTTCCTTATTTTTAAGAATAATTCTATCGTCAATATATCGGCGAATGGAGAGAAGCAAATCTTTTTTAACTGGCACTCAAATTTACATAATGAAATGGCTGTCACGATTATAAAAAGTCACAAAACGAAAAATGTCCCAAATGTTTTAGATTCAACACATGTATACAAATTGCAATACAAATTGATCGATATTGCATTTTTACAGCTGAATTTTTACGGATATGTTAATTGTAATCCGTATTTGCCCGGCCCAAAGGATTTGTGCAAATATACACACCTGTAATTCAAAAGATTTTATGCTTGGACTGTTCCTCACTCAAATTTAGCTCGTTGTAAAGATTTCTGAATCATCAAGCTTAAAAGTAACCACAGCTTACATATGCTGCTAAGGTTGTTTCGATTCATAGAAAGTCAGTTAAAAAATCAAGTACACATCGAACACTTCAAAACAGACTAGGTTCTTAAATATGTTTTGCAAATACACAGAATGAATAACACATTCATTTACGTTCTATATATTAAACCATGTTATGTTTATAAATTAATTAAGATTTTTTTTCTATTTGAAAATATGCTTGAAACATTCGTCTTGAGCATTGGAAAATTACAAACAAACAAAGGACTTTGTTCATTTTATTGCTATTTGGATCTCCTTTTGTCAAATACAATCTTGAGCTTTCATAAAAAAGACCTAATTGTAATAAAATATAGTAGTAACTATGACAATAAATATTGACGTATAAATAAATAAATAAAGAAGTTTTATAATGCCCTGTTTACACGACGGGTTTAATGCGCATTAAATCGAATTTAATGCGCATTAGATTTTAGCAGCGTTCACACGGAGAATCTAATGCGCATTAGTTTAATTCGCATTAGATTTAATGCGCATTAGATTTTGTCGTGTGAACGCAAAGCGAATCTTATTCGCATTAAATCTGGCGCATGCGTATATGAGTTACTAGAATTCTACAGTACATTTCCATCATAACTGGGCACTTTTAATCACCCTTGGACTTTGAAACATAGAACAAGGGGTAAGAATACTTGATATCATTCACAATGAACACTAATAAGTAAGTAGATGCGTCTCTTTACTTGCGTAGAGTGACAATATATTATGACGTAATTTCATCTCACAATGACGTCATGCAATGCATGCATAAGCCCAACTTACGAAGAGGTAAATTATTATGAGCAAAACAATATACAGGCATGCATTCGACCCCTTTACTATGTAAAGTATACGGTTCCCAGTGCAAATGTACCAAAATCTAATGCGCATTAGAATTTGTCGTGTGAACGCAATGCGAATCTAATTCGCATTAGAATAAAGCGCATCAAATCTAATGCGAATAAGATTGAATGCGCACTCGTGTGAACAGGGCAGAAATAAGTGAATTAAATAAAAACTTTATATATCCCCGTTGTGGTCGATACATTAGTTGTCTTGATATGGGGGAAATTTCATTTTGTTCTTCTTCTGTGTCATATTGTATTAGACTGTTATACTACAATATACATATTCAACAATATACGACAGATTATTATTACAAATGACTGTCACTGACATTAAATAATGCCTTTTATTAATATGATAATGTATCATCACTTCATTTTCTGTTTTATTGATTGAAAAACGAAGTGTTCGATTGTGCTGTCAGAGAACAACTTTCTAAATGCGCTGTACAAAACATGCATGTATCGTTCAATGACTCATCAGCAGTTTTATAATTTAAGTTGAAAAATCAGCGTTGCGCCCCCTAGTTAGATTATCGAATTTGATACATATATCTTGCCTAGGAGAGCGGGTCTTCATACGGTTAAAGTGTCCATTTATTAGGAATGGGTTTGTTGTTTTGCGAAAGTAAAGTATAATTCGTGGTATAAGAACGTCACAACGAATACGAGATAGTAGAACCCAAGGAGAGTTATAAACACTAAATTGATTTCAAATTTTGTGTATTGTTATTAACTGTGACAAATACCCTGAGCTCTGATTGACACGAACTTGTTGGCCATGATTGACAACGGGGTATTAAGTGTTCAAATTATCAATGATTTGACATGATGACAAGATAATGAACATCAACAATGTTATCAAAAACAAGTGTATAACCGCCCCTGCATTGATAATGACCGTGTACACATGGTCATTTACCACCATATTGTCGCCATTAAACAAACGAAACCTTTACGATCGCAAACAAAGAGATCCTAATATCCGGTCAGTTTTACACATTGAATACACATTCACACGTATTCGGCCATTGTCTTTAGATAATCTGTTATCACGAAGAAACTGTTGACTCCTGTGAATAAATAAAACTCTGATGTAACACTGGTGTCTAGAAATTTTATAATTTGTTCAAAATCAGTCCGTATCTTCTGTGATAAATTCATTCACAACGTACATGTTCATCCCGTTTTGAAAAGAGACATGTCAGGATTTACCTTGAACTATTTACATGTATATGGTGTAAATGTTTCATTTCCACCCGTTAGCGAAGTAAAAAAAAAATGATAAAAAGGACGGACTTCATTGTTTGGGGGGGGGGGGGGATGCGTGGGGATCTTCCTAACCCCTAATACATAGAGGGCGCTACTGAAATGAATTTTGGCGGCTCCTCATAATCTCTTTGGCTGGAAGCATCACGGATGAGAAATTAGTATTCGAAACAAGTGTCTGGTGCATAATTAATTGGTTTGAAATTTTCTTCAAGAAGGTATAGAGTTGGATCACTTCCGAAATATTAAGAAATGAATCTTCGCGCATTGATGCAGTTTTCCGTCCAATTTTTCGGGTGATACCTGCATCAACAGAAAAAATAAAAGATTCATTCCTTATCATTTTATATCCTCTACTTACGGAAAACAGATTGTTTTCTTGGACCTAAATGCAATCAATTCCCGCACTGTATTTCCTAAGTTCGAGGGGGGGGGGGGGGGGGGTTGCACAGTGATACAACTGAAGACTTCAACAAGTTATGACAGTCGCCATGATTCAAAAAGCGAACAATTGTCTCTCTACATCTTTGGAATAAGGACTAGTTTGAGAAAATCCTACATGGAAAGTTATTTTTGAGTAAGTAGAAAAGAAATGGTACCCTTTAAATTTTAAGCAAACATCAACAGATTATATTTTCAGCTACGAGTTTATTCGTGTTTGAGGTAAATATACCTCCGTGAAAAATTTTGTTGATCGATGTATCAACAAAATTTCTTAGCCAATCAGAATCTACATTTCTTGAAAATAACAATGGAAATAAATCGGTATATGCAACCCCCTCCAATCTTCGCATGTGCAAAACAATGCATCAACTTTACTGATTGGTATCTTAAACATTTATTTCTAATATATACTATAATGAGAAAACGCCAAGCCTGGATAATTGTTGCCTTGTTACATGTAAATACATGTACTATGTATTCCACCTCATCATGTAATGGAGAATTTTAATACATCAAAAAGTACAGTTGAATGGATTAAATATTTTCAAATACTTTGAAATTTCATTCATTTTCATTTATAAATGCTGACATGTGCATCCGTGAAGATTGAAAATATAGAGAAGCCGTAACGACAGCGGAATACACGAGCACGAGACTGAAACAAAGATAGGACAACATTCAGGGAAGATTATATGTATAACCATACAAAATCGACAAAATACAAGAAATGCATCATTCGGTGGCCTTATGCTTTATAATTATTATTTCATGCACAAGTTTAATTTTGAAGTCAGCCCCCCCCCCCCCTCCCATAACCCATATGGCCATCGGTACATACATGCTTTCATTTACATTTCTATTTTGAAAGAATGTTAGAAATCATAAATGCACACACAGCCATGTTCTCTGATATTGTAAAGTCTTCAATTCTGACGAAAATATTCACGATCAAATTATATTCCCCAGGATGTGAAGGATTGTAATTACGGCGAGTTAACCATGTGAATCATAAGTTCATAAACTGTTAAAATAATTCTCATCTCATGGGGGCCCTTTGATTGGATCATCACAACCAAAATCAGTGTCTAAGAAAACATCACGGTGAAGTAATTATCAAACTTGCCAGTAAATCAAGGGGAAAGTTATGAAGACGTTCGATAAAGAAGAGGAAATGAACATTGTAACGGTTCGCAGCATCTTCTTACGATTGTAACTACATCATGTACCTCTAGGACGGATATAGCAAGTTTGGAAACGGGGAAAAGAGGGGATGTCAGCATTGCCTAAAGATTCATGGTTCCCTTCGAAACAAAAATTATGTTTCTATTAACGAAGCTGATCACCTACTTCCAATTCCCTTCTTGCATTCAAGAATTCTTTCCAATATTTGTTAGTATAACTTATTTATATCCTGTTGCAGTGTGGAGCAGTAAAACTCGTTCCCCGTGGCTGGATATTTTCAAAGTGTACATGAATTAATTTATCTTTGTTTTGGCACTTAATCAATTTGACATCATGAATATTATTTTGCTTTTTTCGAAAACTTGTCATTTCACCCAAAATATCATCGAAATTAAAGGAGGTTAACCTCTTAATACCATCCCTTCAATACTATTTTGAAGAAATATTCTATTTGGATATGCTACTGAATTACCCTACATGAAATATGAAGCCGGACACTCTCTGCAAAGTAAATGCACACATTTACATTAAACAAAATAACCAGAGAGCCCTAATGAAATTACTTTCTGCTTTGTCTGAAAATCACTTTGGCTGGAAGCATCACCGATGAGGATTTACTACCCAAAATACAGGGTCCCTGTAAAGTGCGAAACGAAACAAAACGAAACGAAACAAATCGAAACGAAACGAAACAGATCGAAACGAAACGAAACAGATGGAAACGAAACGAAACAAAACATAAATCTTAAAGAACTTGAGAAAAATTAATGTAGAAGTAGCACGGATGTCAATGTCTGCATACATCATTGCCTTCAACCATTAGTTCTTGTGGCTGGAGGGTTTTTTAAAGGGTCAAAGTTGATGATTAAAACATAATATATACGGTATATAGCACAATTGCATTTTAAAGGATTAAAGGAGAGTGAACGGGATGGATAAACTCGTCATAGGCGGAAAAAAATATTAATTAGCAGGGAGGAGTCTAGTACAGAGGAAACGGAACTGTTCCGTTATGTGTATTTGAAAATTTCATCAGAAAAATGAGAATAAATACTAAGGAGGGGGGGCACATTTCGTTTTAAAAAGGATAAGATTGTTTCCCGAAATGCCCCCCCCCCCCCCCCAGTTTTATGATCTAATTACGGTGTCATAGCGTAGTTTTCTATCCCTTCCACTTACAAAACTAGGACCACAAAGGTCCGTGTAACATTTAACAATTCAACATTCTAAAATGTTTTGGATTTTAGATTTATGATATTTTAAAGTTAGTTTTAAGAAGTTTAGATTTTGACTAAAATTTCAAAAATCTAAAATGTTTTGAACCTTTGGAATTTTGAGTAAGAACCTAAAACCGTTGTAGATATTTCAGTTTTTGTTCACAGTGCATAATTCTAGAGCAGTCTGTTTTACTTCAAAATTCTTAAATGTTTTAGATTTTTTTATATTTGACTTTTCGATCAAAAACCAAAGGTATCAAAAAACTTCCAAACAATATTTCAAACTAAATCGAAACTTCGGGTCTGTCGATGCTCAATATGGTGGTATATTTTGAGTGCTAATGAGATTTTCGTCAGAACTGTTAATTAAGTGTTACTGGAACCCACAATTATAATTAGAAATAAAATAAAGAAAGAATTACCCATGCCAAAAGATGTACCACTGAATTATTTTACTGATACTTTGAATAACACACGATATTGAAACTTTATAAACATGAACTCAAACAACAGCAGCTAAAGCGCGATAACTCGAGAACGCCCAACAGAATAAAGAAATGAACAACTGAATGGAAACACAAGAAAACATAATTTTATTCCAATAATCACGCAATATTTTTCTGCAGCTTTTCAAACGATGAAAAGGTTTTCACAGCGTTTTCTCTCTTATTTTGCAACATATGTGATAGCGATATGTATCAATTTCTTCAGATTTTTATGTTTTCGCATTTGTAATAACATGATTGTCAGTAACCCATGGTTTTTATGATTTCTGGTTCATATCTTAATGAAACCTATCACTTGTAACATTTCACTTATTACACCAGATTTTATGTACCTCCTCGCAGAAGAGCTCAATATGCTGCGTCATTTAAACGTTTTTGCCTTTGAATCTTTGTACAGAGAATGCTGAATATCACTTAGAGGTTTTATTTATTTGATTTGCGTGCGTTTTATTCGTTCCACTTGCACAGTTTTCCGAAATGTTTGTACGCTTGTATCAGATGATACGAAAACAAGAAGTCAAATTCATTTTGCAAGCTAGTGCAGTAGTCACGGGGAAGCAGAATCAAATTGTTTGGTAACATACTTTTTGTAGATTTATTTAAGAAAGTAATAAATATTTATCTTAGAAAAATATATATACTAAACATACTTGTTTACATTATTTCACTAAGAAATAACAAAGGACTGGAATTTTATATATTTCTGCAAATATGTAATGTATAAGAAGGATAATAAGAATATACAAATATTTCATCTTTTGGTTATGTTGCATTAGAGAATTTCTATTCGTAATTCGATTAAAATGACGCACATACACGAACATGCAGTTGGAAAATTTCCTTGTCAATGTCTAGCCTTTTTGGTAATAATAAATCTTAAATTAATACATGTATGTCGTTAAGTTTCTTTTGAATTTTATTACAAATTTTTATTTCCGAATTCCTAAAGAACAAATAATTTGACGTTTATAACGACTACTGCCTATTGTGACAATCTACTAAATTTTCAAAATCGTGCTGCACATTGAATGCATCTCTTTGATATAATATGACCTTGACGGTCTTCCGAAGTGTTTGTGCAAAATTTTATATTAGTCCTTAGAGCTAGAATAGCGAGGATTTTTTTTTTATGTGTCAATAAAATTTACAAGCTTTTGTGAGAACCATTTTTATTTTCATTCGTATTCATAAATTTATGACGTAAATCTTTTTCATTCGTTTCATTGGCTATGTTTGTTTTAGCAAAACTTCAAAGAAAATATTGTACTGTCTATTGCTGCCGATTGCAATGGAAATCAAAAAGCATATTGATGACAATAATTTTGTGAATACCCATATTAAGTTATTTATCTTAAAAGCTAAGCATAGTCAGAAAATGTTTCATGATTCTTTTTTAAAAACCCAGGATTAGAAAAAGCAAGTAGGATGAAATACTGTGGATGATCATAGATAAAATAACCAAAATGGAGTAGATTACCAAAGAGAGTCTTACCAATAATGCGGAAGCGTCCCAACTATATACATGTATATATATCCTCTTGAAGAAAATTTCGAACCAATTCATTATGCACCAGACTCGTGTTTCGAATATTAAATCATAATCAGTGATGCTTCCAGCCAAAGTGCTTTTAATAAGCCGCCTAAATTCATTTCACTAGCGCCCTCTACTTTTATTTTTAGATACGGCGAATGACAACAGATATCAGTACCAAACATTATGAGAATAATTCGGATGTACGAAAATACGATGGATGGTCACATAAAAAGTATTGTCCTATGGTAAGTATGAAATATTTAAAATATTAAATAATAAAATAATATAAAAAAATAAAATAAAATAAAAATATAAAACATTAAGCAAATTTAAATATTTTTTATATTTCAAATTTCTCATAGGACAGTATCACTATAATACTATGGATTGTCAGAGACTCTTACAAAAATACCATGGGCGACCTTAAGTTTAATAAATTCTAGTGATGGTTATAAAACATTTACCAAAAGTATGAAGACTGCCATCGAGAGGTTACCATAAATACTGTTGATGACCATGGAAAGTTTTACGTAAATACAACGGATGTCATAAGAATACATTCATGAAACTTTCTGTAGAACGCGGACGAAAGTTTACAAAAAAAAAACGCGATGGATGGAAATGAAAGATTTACGAATATAAATTTCTTTAAATGGGATATGGCCATAGAAAAATGGAGGGGAAAGAAAGTCTTGCGAAAATACCGTTGATGACAGATAAATGATGCTATGAAGTTGAAGACCTAACATTGATATTTGTACCACTTGCTTAGTGTCATTTCTGATGGACCGGGAGTCCCCAAAGGCACATGTTACCAAGTCCGATCAACTTCGGTTGATCTTTTCTTCAAACATTTTCGGAAATTTCTGTACACAAAATTTCTCGAAATTCTTGAAAAATGGAACCTGTAGCATCATATCCCACTTATGCTGCATGTCTTTCGGTATATATTTTGGACAGTCTTAGGTCACGTTTGATTGTTTGGATTGAAGATCACTGACGAGGGTTAAGTTTCCGATGCGTGCATGTCTGGCCCGTGGTGCAAATATTTCTGTTGTTAAATGATGCTATTCCATTTGAAGACGTTCGACATCATATCACACATATCCTGCTATGTCTTTCGGTATGTATGTACATGTACTTTGGACATAACTTTCAGTCTTTTGCCATATTTCATTGTTTGGATTGAGGATCACTGACAAGGATTAAGTACCCGAAACATGCATGTCTGGTCCATGCTGCAAATTTATCTGTTGGTAAATGATGCTATGAATTTGAAGACGTAACATACAACTACAAAAATCCTCGAGTTATCTTTCCTGTATTCCTGTATATTACAGACAATCGCATGATACATTGTATAATAGTTTCCCTCTCATGCAGAATTTTACATCTAAAAATCTCATCCTATTTTATGAGATTTTACATTGGATAATAATAAACATCATTATTTCGTATGGGAATAATAAGCATCAAAGATGAACAACATCTAGTTTTTCTACTTGGCGGATCTATTTTTCGTAGTTGCGATTCTAAGCAGTCAGGAGGAGGGAGGGATGTCCAATTGGAAGCATTGCATATACTGTCGATTAACACTGACAATCATGAACACTATTTTTGACACTCTTATATTAGAAAGTTTTACTTCATTTTTAATGACTGCCGAACATTATGTAACTATTCTATTAATACCCATAGACTATATTGCCAATCACTATGTAATGGTTTTGCTATACTATCAATGGGTCCATAAGTAAAATTTTTATTAAACTGCCGAGAAAATAACATTAAAGTAGAGTATCCCTCAGGTCAGAATTGCTGGGTTTTTTTTTTTTTTTTTTTGCCGGGATACCCTATTTTTTCATTTCAGAATATTGTTCAGATGATCAAATTATTATGGTTTTTGGAAAAGAAACTTTTATAGTTACATTTTATCACCTCTAAAAAGGATTTTTCTTACTTTTCCCATAGGGACCAATGTTAAAGGTACATACGGTCTCGTTAAGATCAAACCATGAATCAACTATTTTTGTCAAAATTTTAACGCAAACGAGTCTATCATGCTTAGAAATTAGAAACTGGCTGGTTACAATAGTCACATATGCCCTCACTACCCAGCTATGATCAACTATTGCTTATAAAATGGGTACCCTAATATAACCTACGTTTCTCCGTAGAAGACCGATTACGAACACGGGTAAGCACTTATTTGCACAAGGCCAGTACTATATCAAAACAAAGCAACATGGATGACAGATAACACGTGGGACGAAAATGAATCGACAATCGGTGTTATCAAAATCTGAAAAGAGAAATGTAATGAACAAATAGCATTGGCTTGGTATTGAAAAGTTATAGAGACCTAGCATAGAGGACAACCGTGAAATTAAAACTCTGACAAGTCTGAGGGAAAATTAGCTAAAGGGATCTACAGTGTACATGTACATGTATAGTTCTCGTTTATTTTTATCTATGAGAAGTATATATATAAGTTTATATATCCACAGTAATTTTGATATGTGTATATAATATATATATATATATATATATATTCACAGTCTAAGTCAAATATTAAAAAAAACGAACGAAAACATAACTAAATAAAGGTTAATTTTCATTCAGGATTTGGTAAACAAACGCACATGTGTATAGCAGACTACACCTGCATCCCATTCAAGCTGTCATACACTATTACACGTTGTTATTCATTTAAAAGTGTTCGATTATCCACGTTCAAAATGGTGATTTGAATGGAACATGATATCTATACATGATATCAACCTTGTATTTGCAATTAATGAAATATTAGTGATTTAATTTTTTAGAGAGAATTTCAAAAAGACTGTATACGTGGTTTACTACATGCTTCGTAGTAATCCCACGATGAGAAGTTCATTCAAGCGATTGGCGGATCGTTGTAGCGTGTTCACTTTGACTTTGGTAAACGTTACATATTTCTACATACTGTATATGCAAATAACAATTTCCGAAGTTTACCGAAATCGTGTGTACCAGGGAGTAAAAACGTCTATAAAACAAAATGTAAGAGATATTTTATGTAATGAGTTAAAGAAGATCCTGACGAAAATCTCAACAGCACTCACAATAGAGAACAAATTTAAGCATCGACGGACCCCTAGCAAGGTAGAGGTGGGTCCAGGTGCCCGGGAGGAGTAAGCATCCCCTGTTGGCTAGCCGCACCCGCCGTCGATGTTTACGCACGAAAATGAAAACAATCTATGAAACTCATGCACTGTCTGACATTGTCTATATAGAAAGTGCTATGGCGACAATGTCAGGGAAATATATTCAAGACACTTAATGTCAAACCCTTCGCGGGGAACTTTTTTACGAGCTCCACACTGCAAAGGGCATAAGTGTGACACAAATGAGTTAAAGAAGATTCTGACGAAAATCTCAACAGCACTCACAATAGAGAACAAAATTAAGCATCGACGGACCCCTAGCAAGGTAGAGGTGGGTCCAGGTGCCCGGGAGGAGTAAGCATCCCCTGTTGGCTAGCCGCACCCGCCGTCGATGTTTACGCACGAAAATGAAAACAATCTATGAAACTCATGCACTGTTTGACATTGTCTATAAAGAAAGTGCTATGGCGACAATGTCAGGGAAATATATTCAAAACACTTACTGTCAAATCCTTCGCGGGGAACTTTTTTACGAGCTCCACACGGCAATGGGCATAAGTGTGACACAAATGAGTTAAAGAAGATCCTGACGAAAATCTCAACAGCACTCACAATAGAGAACAAAATTAATCATCGACGGACATAGAGAACAAAATTAAGCATCGACGGATGTAAGTAATATATAGATGTTCAAATGGTAGTAATTAAAAGCTATTTACGGTATTATAATAACTTCATTATTGACAGTTTAATCCCTGTTAGACTATATGTACCTTTAAAGTTCAAACGTCATGAATTATATTTTGTTGGTATATCAGGTTTAACATAAGCTTTGAATATATGGAAATTAAAATATTGTGAAAGTTATTATTTAGGAAATATGAACATCTGAGACCCGAGGGATACTCTACCTAAAGATGACAAGGCTCAAGGTATACAAGGTTCAACTGCTACAATACAACTCGGCCTTTACTGTCAAATGTAAAACGTCTTCAAATTCAATAGCATCATTTTAGACTTGATAGATTTACAGCATGGACCAGACATGCACGTTTCGGGTACTGAACCCTCGTCAGTGATCCTCCGTCTAAACAATGTAAAAAGACCAAAAAGTATGAAAATTATTATGTCCAAAAATGTACCAAAAGAAGTAGCAGAATGGGTGGGATATGATGCTACAGGACCCACGTTTTAGAATTTTCAAGAAATTTTGTAACAGAAAATTTCAAATGCGTTAAAGAGACAAACGATCTACCGAAGTTGATCGAACTTGGCTACATGAGCCCTCGGGGACTCTTGGTCCACCAGCAGTGACACTCACCAAGTAGTTCAAATGTAAAACGTCTTCAAATTCAATAGCATCATTTTAGACTTGATAGATTTAGACAAACATTCGTTGAAGCTACTTCAGATAATCAAGTGACAGACATAGTACACAGGTCTCGAAACTCTGGTTAAAGTTCAGTAGTCATCTAATGAAATTCAAATTTAGGCTTAGTACAGTTTTTATTTAAATCAAATAATTGAAAAATTTAAAATAAATGACAGATCTTTATCTTGGTTCACTTGTCGACCATTTCATCGTTTCGGTCAACTTGAAGTTATCTCATAATCAAGTTTGTCACAAATTTATCACCTATGTTGCAGGTAAAAATATAGTTCAAGGAGATACAGAGAAGGATTCTTACAGTGAAAAAAGTTTTTACAAGTTATGAAAGTAAAATATTTTACTACATGTTAGTAATGAAAATGACAATAAAATCTACCGTAATATTAAAAGAGACGGGACTATGTTACTAAAACATATTTGCGTGTATAAGTTTTTTTATATTTACGCCAGAGATATTTTGATTGTTTGTAAAACTCTAGCGTATAATTTGAAGATATAATTGTGTTCACGGACTAATGTATCTTGTCACCCTTGTGTAATTCAAATCAAACTGGCACATACGAGTACATTTGTGAGGCACGGTCCATTTGATATTCTGGGGGGGGGGGCGCTTGGGTTTTTTGTCGGAGCAAGATTATTTTTTTGTCGCCCCGGACCAGGTCAATTTTTTTTTCTTGCAAAAGTGGAGCAAGGGATTTTTTTAAGGAATTGTGGTCCTCTGCTTTTGGGTGTTTTTCTTTAAAGAAATGATTACAGACATCCATTCCATTCTAAAGTTTTCATAATATATCTCATATATTATCAAAATTCTAAATATGAAAGATTTAACTCCAAGAAAAGGTCAAAGGGTCCAAACTTTTGATTTGTTACCTACCAAGGGGCAGAGGTAATAAAAAGGTATGCACATGTAAAATATTTTTAAAAGTCCTATCATCTAAATTACCATCCAAAACTTATTGTCGAGATGGAAGTTGTTAACAGTGGGTCATCCTCTAAGGACGACGTTACAAGGTCAGAATGTTATTAACAACAGAAAGGTCTTGTCACAAGGAATACACATGTGAAATATGAATGCCCTATCACTTGCCATTGAAAAGTTATGGACAATGTTAAAGTTTTTGGAAAGTAGGTCAAACTCCAAGGTCAAGGTCACAAGGTTAAAAATTTGGTATCCATGGAAAGGTCTTGTCACAAGGAATACACATGTGAAATGTGAAAGCCCTATCACTTGCCATTAAAAAGCTGTGGACAAGGTTAAAGTTTTTCTGACTGACGGACAGACGGACGGACAGAAGGGACGGTTTTAATGTTCCCGCGCTTTCGCGAAAGCGGGGGACAACAAAGTGATGTGCACATTAAGAATGTTTGTTTTATCAATTGAAATTATTTAAATGTTTTACTAAAAACTCTAAAAATTAATATATTACTTTATTTTTATGCAAGTATTCAATTCCCTTATAAACACAGCAGACAGATAAAAGATTTTTACAATACAATTCTCAATAAACAAAATTTATATCGGGTACATATACATAAGAGGGTCTGAGGGGAAGGTCTTCCAGACAAATGTTTAAATGTAGAATTTAAAATTGGTGAATAACTGAAGTTTATTTCATTCCAAGCTAAATTATAAAAACATAAAATAAGACTCTATGGGGTCCGATACATGCATTATCCATGTATTAATATTAAAACATAAATATTGATAACATATTTTAAAGCTTTTAAGGAAGCCCATTCTTCATACACATGTATGTATACTTTTGATATCTGCAAATATATGAACTTTGCAATTCAGTAGTAAATAATGTTTTGATAGAAAACTATGGCGAGCGAAGCGAGCCAAAAATATTTTGATATAAATGAAAAACTGTGGCGAGCGAAGCGAGCCGGAATATTTTAAAGAATTTTAGCGATGGCAATTCTTCAAATTTAGATTATTTGTAAGAGCAAAATTATTTTTTTTCTGTCACACAATAAGCAAATTGATTTTTTCATCAAAACTCCGAGCAAAATTATTTTTTTCGAAAAAAAAGCCCCAAGCCCCCCCCCCCCCCCCCCCGAATATCAAATGGACCGTGCCTAATTTGAAATTCAAACATCATGGTTTCGTTGTGATTTGTACGGGTATTTTCGCTTACAATTTTAATATCGTCGCTCAGTAGAGATACCACTGAATTAATTATACACTCCTACGATATTTTGTCCACATTTTCCTCTTAAATACGCTTATGAATAAACCCTACACAAAAATTTGGAGCCGCTCATTTTCGCAAGTGGATATTAAAAGTCTGTATGGCGCCAGGAAAAAAAATCACTTGGACTTTATTAAACTGTTTGACATGAAGTACTACTGACGAGGTATTAATAACCGAAACACGTGTCTTGTACAATAAAATTGGTACTATGAAACATATATTTCTATATTGACAAATTCTTCTTTTTCTTGGTATAACAGATTTTAAACTAACAAATGCCATAGCTCATAGATCTTTGACTCTCCTGAACTACGATTGGTACTTTTTCTTCTCTGCTAAACTTGCCAAAAGGCAGGAGATGCTCTCTTCCGGGGGAGGGGGAGAATCACTTTTTCTATGTAGAATGTTTTGTTGGTCATCTTATACTTATAGACTAATACACACATTGCACAGGCGTGGCAATTATAACACCAAAATACGTACTGTACCCGGCCCAGTGAACCGAGGAATCGAAATAAACAGATTTTTTTAAACAAATTAAATGAGGAATAAAAGACATAACTTGTCAAAATATTCTTTGCCAATAAAGCGTGGTACTTGCTTAAAAAACAAAACTCCGGAAACATATAAGAAGGGGAGGGGGATTAAACCCAGCATGCACCATCCGTTTTCTTAGTCCTATAATAGGTCGGATAGCTTCGCAAACTGATCCCGAATCGACCTTTTTCTTTACACATTCCCTTTACTCCACCTCCCCCCGAAAGATATTGACAAGAAAAGGAGGCTCAATGATGTCATGACGCCTGACCTTTGCTATGATAGAAAAGATGAAAATAAAACAGTCTTAACTATATTCAAAATCAATGAATGACTCTGATTAACTTACCTTTCATTGGCGTCAGACTTTTCCTGCTAAACATATCAAAGTGAACGAATGCACTTTTTATCGTAACTACGAGATTTCTTTCCCGTAACTACGATGAGTTAAAGAAGATCCTGACGATAATCTCAACAGCATTCACAATAGAGCACAAAAGTAAACATCGACGAACCCCTAGCAAGCTAGAGGTGGGACCAGGTGCCCGGGAGGAGTAAGCATCCCCTGTTGGCTATACGCACCCGCCGTCGATGTTTATGAAGCATGGAAATGAAAATATATAAAATTCTCGATTCTCGTAACTACGAGAAACTAAAATTCTCGTTTCTCGTAACTACTCGTAGTTACGTTTCTCGTAATTACGAGAATTTTTCTTGTAACTACGAGAAAAGTTTCCAGTAATTACGAGAAAATTTTCTCGTAATTACGAGAAACGTTTCTCGTAACTACGAGATAGTAAAAAAATATAACATGGCACGAACTGGCTTCCGTAGGTTTTTTCTTGTAGGTTTGCATATTCTCTTTTTTTAAAAGCAAATTTATTGTAAATATTGAATTTCTGGTAATTAAATTTGTCAAAATATCTTTTTAGTGCTCTTATTACTATTGGGAAAGAGGGAAATATAAATTATATATACATTCTCTACCAGAAAGGTTTTCAGTATTGCACACTGACGAATCGTGGCGGTTGTTTGCTCCTTAGTTACGGCTGTAAAACGAGAACATACAAGGCTTTGATGTTGCTAACGTCAAATTTCGCCTTACATTCACAAAAATATAGATTGCATTAGAATGGGAATAACTAGAAACTGACGTTATGTTTGCGGACGGTAAATGCTGATTTTACGGTGCAAACATCCGTTTTTCTAACGCTTTTCTAACGCTAACGCGTCGCCAGAAAAACTCAGTTTGCGACCTTAAAATCAGCATTTACTGTCCGCAAATATAACGTCAGAAACTAGTTATTCCCTAAGTGTCATTCTATATAGAATTATAAGAGACTATATAGAAATATAATAAAGGTTAAAGGCATAATGTCCTTCATCATTAGAAGGAGTTACACGTAACAATAGCCCTAGGGGGCACAACGCTCACTTGATACCCATGCACACTCTTAACCTTCTAACATTGTATGAAAATAGTATTAGTGCCAGAATTTGAACCCATAATCATGGGTCTATATGCACATAAATCATTCTAAAAAATTGAAAATATAAAATTTAGAATTGAAAATATAAAATTTAGACATAAATATATATGACAGTATTGACCAATTTAGATTTAGATTTACCATACTTATACTGCATACCTAAAATGCATAAGAATCCGTACAAACAACGTTTCATCGCTGGTTCCTCAAAATGTTCTACCAAATCTGTATCGATCTTACTCACCAATATTTTATCTGAAATCAAATCTGGGCTTCAAAAATATTGTTCGACGGTATATTCTCGCAATGGTATCAACCAGATGTGGATTTTAAAGAATTCGAAAGAACTTTTAGAACATCTGAAATTCCACTCATTTTAGTAGAGTCCATTCGATCAAAGCCTTTTTCGACACTTTACACTACAATTCCACATTCTAAATTGAAAGAAAGACTCGCAAAAATTAAAAGTTATGCGTTTATAAGTAAGAACGGTAATGATTCGCAAATACAAATTTATTTTTGTTAACTATGACAAAACCTACTTTGTAAAAGAAAAGTCCGATTCTGAAAATAAGTACACTGAAACAGACATTATTCAGATGTTAAACTTTCTGATCGACAACATTTTTGTTGTGTTTGGAGGAAAGGTCTTCCAGCAAATTGTCGGAATTCCAATGGGGACCAATTGTGCCCCACTCCTTGCCGACATTTTCCCTTACTCGTACGAAGCTGAATTCATTCAATCTTTGGTCTCTGAAGGGAAAAGATACTTAGCTTCTGACTTCAACTTCACTTACAGATACATAGACGATGTGCTGTCCATTAATAATCCAAAATTCGCGGATTACCTCAGCAGTATCTATCCCTCAGAGCTTGAAGTCAACGAAACTACAGAAACAAATAATTCAGCATCCTATTTGGACATATTGTTGTCCTACGACACTGATGGTCACATGAACACCTCACTCTATGACAAACGTCACGACTTAAATTTCATCATTACAAACTTTCCTTTTCTGAGTGGCAACATCCCTTCATCGCCTGCTTATGGTGTGTTCATATCTCATTTGATACGCTATGCCAGAGCAAGTACCAAATATACGGATTTTGTTCTGAGAGCTAGGCGTCTTTTAGATAGGCTTCTCAGTCAGGGATATGTTTGTGACCGACCAACATCGTCACTGAGGAAGTTCTACGGTCGATATGGGGAACTCGTCATACACTATGATGTCCCACAATCCAGAATAGTGGATGATATTCTGTCATAGACCATTTGAACCATCCAACCAAAGATTGTACTCTATGTCTTCCAAAATGTAAGTAACCCAATGTGACAGTTCTGCCGAATTGAAGCGGCGGGTGTTGCATGCAAGCAGGAGATGCTTACTCTTCCTGGACACCTGGTCTCAATCCCATATCGGGAGTTCGCTTCTTTTCATATGGTGGAGGTTTTTGTTTGTTTGCTTTGGTTCCTGTTTTATCCTGATTTTGTATGCCTTCGGTTTCTGATTTTCTGAATTATCGATTTAATATTGTAGACAGGGATATGGTCATTATCCATATTTGTCATTAAGCGACTTAAACAAAGTGAATGAGTGTACAAAACAGAGAAGAATGAAAATGGAAGAAAAAGTGTTTTTGGTAAAAAAAAATCAAAGGAATTAAGATGATTGAAAAGTGCATAAAAATAATGGAAAAATGAAAAAGGAAGAAAAAAACCTGGGGTCCCGGTGCTGGGACTTGAACCCACATCCCTTGAGTCTATGAAAAATCCTTAATTTTATTTGCTCCTTCTTCAAATCACGTTTTATATTGGGGTTTGAGGAGCTAAGAGCTAATTCATCAATGGTTCCTTCAATGAATTCTAGTAGTCTTATCCTTGACATAAACGTTAGATTCTAGATATAAAGCAATTTCCATACACTATACTCAAACGTGAACACCGAGTTTATCCCCCAACTATTTTCGGAACTTCTCTGTGCTTATCTGTAATTGAACCTTTGTGTGACATCACGCCGACATAGAGAGTATTAAACCACTGAATGACTTAAATATTACAAATATGCAGTAATTGAGGGCATAGAACCACATATTTTCGCAGGTATTCAAAGAAACAAGGTCCAAAAAGATATCAAAAACGCGTCAAAGCTTTGACTTCGAACTGGAACCAAAAACAACAACACTTGTTAGGACATCCTTATAGATCATCAAGATGCTTTCGGTTTGTCGAAATGTGCTTCGTTTCTGAAGAAGTTTGTCAAGGGAGGGCACCCCCTTACCTCCTTTTGCCTGTGGTGGCGCCTGTTGTTGACGAAACCGGACGAGCTTCGCTCAGGTGAGCTAAAAAGGTGACTATTACGACATAATAAAATTAAAAGCAAGGAGAGGGGATTTCCAACAACACTCGGTTGAAGCACCCACAGCAAAACTCCAAAACAAAGGAGGGGACCTCCAACAACACTAGGTTGTAGCACCCACATCAAAACCCCAAAACACCCAATGCAAAAACACAAAGCAGACAAGCACAGAAAGAGACGCGTAAGGGACAAGGAACGTCAACGCACAACACAGAAACATCAAACACCCAATGCAAAAACACAGATCAGACATCCACAGAAAGAAACGCAAAAGGAACAAGGAACATCAACTCACACCTTAGAAACATGAAACACAAATGACCACACATAAACCAACGGTTTATGGGAACCCGTGACAACTTAGGACGGTCATCTGCCGAGCAAGTAGTATACGACATTCAGAGAGGACAGGTTGTCGGGTCCCTTTTTTCTCTAAAGAGGTTTTGACAGGGCCAGTCATAGAGTCAGAGTGCAAGTCTTAAGAATCTGTTTGTACAAGGCTTTAGATTGGTCAAGTATCAAGCCTAGTGTCAGTCGGTGACATTAGGATCATATCCACGGTATAAAAGGCGTTTGATGATTCTGACGCATTTTCGAAGGTTATGCTGTCTACCTTTGAGCCTTATTTTTTGCTCTTTGTTCCATTTTGTGTCACAGCTGGTGGACCAGGAGTCCCCGAGGGCACATGTAGCCAAATTCGGTCCACTTCGGTTGATCGTCTGTCTGGTCAACGCATTCGAAAATTTGTCATCAAATTTTTTTGAAATTTCTAAAACGTGGATCATGTAGCATCATATCCCATCCCTCCTGCTACGTCTTTCGGTACATTTTTGAACATAATAATTTCCACACTCTTTGACCATATTACATCGTTTAGACTAAGGTTCACGGACGAGGGGTAAGTACCCGAAATGTGCATGTCTGGATCCTGCTGCAAATGTATCTGTTATTAAATTTTGCTATTGAATTTGAAGACATTTATCATTTGTTAATTATGTTACCATAAAATGCATGTTATGAAATACCCAAAGTAATATACTAAGTACTCTGTTGCTTGTATGGGTCCGAATTTCAAAAGAAAATGACAATATTTTTTGTAAAATTGCCAGAACGTCTTTACTATTTTGTGAAAGCAAAAACCTTGACCTAAAAGTTTCTGATAAAGTTTATGAAAATCCAAGACATCAGTACATGCTCTAGCATACCGGGTGAACTGTAAAATGTATATACCGTATGAAGGTAATTTAGGTACATCTAGGGGAAAAAATTAACTATATTGAATCCAAAATCATCTCTTTTGTCACACACACTTGTATAAATCTCTCCATTAACAATTTTGATATTTAGGTCCAAAATTGTGTTTCTGTGTTTGTTACGTTTGCCGTGTTTAGAGTCAATTCTAGTTGATAAGTAACATTTTTATACTTTTCAAAAACAGAATTGTCGATATTAAGAATATCATTCAGGTACCTAAAAGTACGAATGAAACATTTCACATCATCATGTTTTATTTGCATTTGTATATTTTGGATAAATTCTTTTTCATACGTGTATAAAAATAAATCTGCAACAAGAGGCGCACAATTAGTACCCATAAGTTTGTAGAGTTTTCCACCAAATCTTACACAAATGTTGTCCAAGAGGAAGGACAAATTTTTCATTTTCATTTAAATTTCTCATTTCAGTAAAATATTTTCAGAACTATCAAAAAGTTTCTGTCTCAGATCTGCAAATAGTTGGCATTTAATGAAAACAAGGAATTCATCTTCAATTTCCTCGGTACAATTAAAACAAAATCGTTTATTAGCATTAATACCACTATATCTTCAATAATGTCGAAGGGTTCCAACTCTCTACCTTCTTGAAGAAAATTCCAAACCAATTTACATGCACCATCAAGTTTCAATAAGAAGGGGGGCTACACCACATCTGAATTTTGTTCATATTACATTGTTTAGATTGAGGATCTAGACGAGGGTTTATTACTCGAAACGTGCATATCTGGCCCATGCTGTAAATTCATCTGCTCTAAAATAATGCTAATGAATTTGAAGACCTTAAACATTTTGCTAAAGCAGATCATTATAATCTTGGTAAGTATCGCGAAAGATATTGTTCACAATGAAAGTCTTTCTTAAATAATCTATAAGTAGATAATTTCTTACCAGTGCTATTTGATTGTATACGTAATTTCCAATCGTTTACAAAGACATTGTTCAAAATTTCTTAACAATTTGTAACATCATTTTTGCTTTACTCGATTAATGCCTGTCAAATAATTACAACTCATGTCATTAATTTTTTTCTAACTCTAAAACAATAATTTTTCTTATTCTGTATTGTTATTTCGCATGACCATCTAAACATTTCATAATTTATGCGATCATTATTCATTTGAGTAAATTTCATCCATTGTTTGAAAATATTATCATATAATCTAGAAAAAAATTTGTATGTAAATCATCCAAAAGCTTTATGTTTAACAATCAACCAGCCCGAAGCTCGGTTTGAAGATCTAGCAACATCGTTTGCCATTGGGTTATAATCAAGGTATTCTGTCAACAATAATCTCAATTAAGTGATATGATCCACAATCTCCATACATTCTGGTCTTGCCCTCTCGACTTTGAAAATAAATATCTGTGAGGTACTTTTTTTGATGTTTATTTCATTACCTACTTACAATCTCAACAGCACTGACGATAGAGCTCCAAATTGAGCATCGACGGACCCCAAGCAAGCTAGAGGTGGGACCAGGTGCCCGGGAAGAGTAAGCAACCCCTGTCTGGCTAGCCGGATCCGCCGTCGATGCTTATGAACGAAACTGAAAACAAAGTCAAAATAGTGTTCTATTTATATAAGTATTTCTACAATGTATAATTTTAGATTGATCAATATTAATTATGGAGACTGGGTACTGATTAGTCGGATATTGGTAGGCATATTGGTACATGAAATCTGCTCACTTAAGCAAGCATTTAATTTGTTGGTATTCGAATGTCTTGAGAAAACAGCCAACCGCTGTAAAACAGACATTGAGTTTTAATTGATGTACACAAAGCAACAGAGGTGATAGTATTATATGTTCAATTATTGCTAATGATCTGATAACTGGTTATGCGAAAAATCTACTCCCTTCGATTAATATGTAAAGGAGAGTTACTGAAATTCAAGTCCCTTGAACTTCTTATGGATTATTGTGTGAATTGTGTAAATATAACGTGTAATAGATCATCCGATACTTATGCTATTCATGGTCGCCAGATATGATCTGTCTAAAAGTTTATGTAACTTGCAATTAAAGTGTTTCGTATGTAAAGTCTTGTTTTCACAGACAGAGATGCTGAGAAAGCAAGATTACAGCAGATAGTCATCTTGTTGTATGTTGATTTTAGATTCCACGCTTCAATACGACATCTGTGAAAAGAGTTAATGTAGCAACACCCTTGTTAAAACTTATGTATATCTGTTCTTATCGATTTGTTTTATAAGCATGATAACCCCCTTGCCACCTTAAATCTATGAAACAGAGAATGTCTTTATCACTGTAAGACTGATGAGATGATATTAGGAAAACAAGGAAATAAAATCCTAGAAAAACTAGTAAATTCACAATTTTTCAGGAGAAATGGAGTCGATAAAAGATAAGTGAAATCTACAGAATTTAATATTTTCCAGGAAGAGGTGCTTACAACTAAGAATTTTGACAGTAATGCCTGTTTATTTGTTTGATAGATAGAAGGAAACTGTGAAAACTAGATTCTGATGAATCACAGACCTAGATCCACACTTGCGTTTTACTCAAAGATATATTTGTGCTTGTCTGGCGGCGTTTCCATTAGAATGAAACAAATTAGAAGTATTATTTATAACCTATTATTTATCAAACAAATCTTCTTAATCTAAGTGTTTCCTGTTATGTGAAGTCATGAAATCACTCTTTATAATAATTGTACATATTTTCTGAATCTATAATATAAAAAAAATTGAAGTAAAGTCTTCCGTGGGGGTTTATATTATGTATAACAGGGTGATTCTACAGATAATGTCCCAAATCACTATATTTTTTGGGGAAAAATAAATCGCAAAATTGTGCAATTTTTTGCTGTTAGCTTATTAGTATGCTTTCATAGAATCAAGTTTATGGAGTAGGCGTGCTGATATATCGCAATTCTGATGGTTTTCTTTTACCGATAAGTTATTGGCAAAAACTGATTTTGTCATTACCGAAACGTAGTTCAGGACAATATTACGTACAAATTCAACGGAGTTTTAAAGCTGTTACATAAGTATTGTCTGTTACAATGTGGAATAAGCCAAAATTATAAGCAAAATAAGTATTTTAACAAGAAAAAAAGTTGAAATTTATTCTGTTTCGGTAATGACATGCGTTATGGTAATGACAAACGTGTCGGTAATGACGTATTTTTTAGCATTTTCGTTTCGGTAATGACCGTTTCGGTAATGACAACAGTCTGCTTATCTCGCAATATAGAGGGCGTTGTAAATTTCAATTCCTTACGTATATCAGTATCTTCTATAAAACCTTCCTTGTTGACTCTTCTTGATATTTAAGTTGAAATATGTATTTTCGAAACAGTAAAATTGAGCATACGGTAATGACATATAATAAAGGTACGCTTCAAATATTTAGCGTTCTTTTGGGCATTTCTGATTGCCTATTCTATTTGAAGCCCCCTATATCACCAAAGCAAATATGGCGGCAATAAAACTTTATGATAAGATATATAAAGGGTGCGAGTTATCTTTCCTTCCATCAATTATTGACATTTTTCTTAAACGTTTCGGTAATGACATGAAAACGTAGGACATACATTTTGGAAATTTGAACATGTCTAAATTTATCTTTGTGTTGCTAGCATGAGTCCCCATCATGTGTATATTCAATTGTTTCAATTCAATTATCTGATATATCAAAAAAACTTTATGAAACAAATTCAAGATTTGACATTAATTGTGTAATTATTTCTTACAGCCCGTTCCCAGGACATGTGGTTTTTGGTCATCTGGTCAACTTTGCAGGGATTTTTGTCATAGAAAGAAAAAACTTGTCAAATTATTTCTTTTTCGTAAATAATCTATTAATCTTCCGATCTATGACTATTAAAGATTTTTTTCGCTTGGATGAAAATTAATCATTATTTGTTATCTGAATTGTTAGGACGCTATTTGGGACTTTTTCTGTAGAATGACCCAACAATAAACACTAGGGTTTTTCCACTTAAAGGTACGGTGTCCCTGAAAATCAATTAATTTTACAAAAATTTGTAATTCAAAATCTTTCTTTTCATGTGAAAGTCTATCTTCTCATTTGTATAAATTCAAGTTTTCAGGCGAATCTAACGCATACGCTCGCAGTTATAGCCGTTTGAAATGTCCTTTTCAAATTGGGGTGCACAGCTATAATTCATTTCACTGGCGCCACCTACAATGTATTGCGTTTTTACAATAGAGGTATATGGATATTTAATTTTACAAAATCGACAATATTATGGTTGTTACTACATATTTTCAACTTAAATATTTTATGGCCTCTTTTTTCCTCAACCTAGACCCTTCGAAATCAATTTTACTTTTTCAATAAAAAAAAATTCACTGACACAGTATCTTTAATAAAGACCTAGTGGCCAAAGATTTGTGAATATTGAGTGTTAAACGTTACAAACATAGAAATGCCGTTTTTGACCAAAATATCAAAAATGTTTATACAAGAGATTCATACAAGTGTATGACAAAAGAGATGATTTTGGATTCAAAATAGTAACGAGAACAGACTGTCGAAAATTTTTTTTGATGTCAAGAATTGATTTCAGATAAAGTTTTTGTGAGAGCGGTTGTATATCCATATTACTTATCCATCTTTGTGTTTCTCTGTCTGTTTGTATGGTTATCTTATACTGAGGAGGTTATTTAACACCACAATTGTGCGTTCTTCGAGACCTCTGGGTAATCGGAAAAGTAGAGGGGTTGTACGCACATCATCAGGATAACCACACCGTCTGCTACTGGCATGACAGATGAACATCCTAAGTCGGCACCGATTGCCCATTGGTCTCGTTGGTTTATGAGGGATCATTTGAGATTGATGTTTTCTGGTGAATTGGTGTTCATTCTCCCTTTTGAGTCTCTTTCTGTCCCTGTCTGCTCTGTGCTTTTTGCATTGGGTGTTTTGGGGTTTTCTTGTGGGTGTTGCAGCCAAGTGTTGTTGGAGATCCTCTTCTTTCTAATATTCGCCCTTTGGTTAAAACTCATAGCTAATACAATCACATTCCCCCTTTTGCTAGAGGTGATCTATTTTGTAGAAAAATATTGAAAAAAGCGATTGTTTTGGGTTGCGAAATTAGAAGTCATTTTGGAAAGCAGAATTTAGTATGCAAACCTTTAAATCCGGTCCGATTTAAAAAGAAAATCTGAATAACAAGGCATAAGTTTTTAGAATAATTTTAACCGGAACAGATACGAGGGCTGATTGATTTGTTGTGAGCCTCGGTTTTCTGGGACGCAGAATTTATTCTGCTGATAGATTATCAAAAAAAAAAGACGAACAGTAAATGACACATATTATGCTTCACTTCTGACACAGCAACGGGGACATATTAATGTATGTGCCGCGGAAAGCTCACTAGTTAAAGGTGTGTTGTTCCATAAGGACACTACTGCTGTTCACAATGACAAATATGGATAATGACCATATCCCTGTTTACAGCACAAAATCGATAATTCAGAAAATCAGAAACCGAGGCATACGAAATCAGGATAAAACAGGAACAAAAGCAAACAAACAAAAACCTCTACCATATGAAAAGAAACTCCCGATATGAGAGTGAGTCACTCAATCTGATTGGTTCACGCAATCTGATTGGTTCATAGGATTTCTACAAGCATGAATAACGACGATATACATGCCGCAAACCGACTCACATGACATACTTTAAAATGTATTCCTACGTAAATTTGCAAGTCACAAGCTTTAGCGCACTTTTTGATTTTGAATATGATGTCATGCTTCCCTTTGTTCTTCGCTCCTGTGACGTCATACTGTGACATGAAATTATAAGGTATGAGCTTGTAATTTGCCATGGCTGCCATTAATGATTGTGGCTTTGATTTAATTGAGCATCCGCCTTATTAACCTGATCTTGCTCAAGCAGACTCTCATCTATTTCCAAAACCTGAAGCACCCACTTTCAGTCCGATGTTGACGTCATACTTGCAGTTGATGGATTTCTGACAAATCAAGATAAAGAATTATTTAAAATTGGTATCGATGCCCTTAAACATCGATGACAAAAGTTTATAGATACTGAAGGGGATTTTGAAAAAAAATAATACAAATTCTAATTCATTCTGTTTGCTTCATGCAATCTGATTGGTTCACAGGATTTCTACAAGCATGTATAATGACGATATACATGCCGCAAACCGACTCACTTGACATACTTAAAATGTCATCCTACGTAAATTTGCAAGTCACAAGCTTTAGCGCACTTTTGATTTTGAGTATGATGTCATGCTTCCCTTTGTTCTTCGCTGCTGTGACGTCATACTGTGACATGAAATTACAAGGTATGAGCTTGTAAATGGCGTTCTCCACATGTAAACAACAGAGCTAGTAAGTTTATTATTGATTACACTTTGATTTTTCGACATTGTAATAAATACGAAGCAGTTGTATTTCATATTTTACAGCGCAATAATTTCTGTTGGTTGTTGTTAGTCCTCCGTAGCAACGTCGCCTCTAAAGCGATAAATGAGACCCTCTGAGGGGTATAAAAAGTTAAAGATAACGTTATACAAGAGCGTTATAGAAACGTTTATCCCCTAAATGTTTGATAAAATTCAAAATCCATCAATGCGAGGCTCACAACGTATCAATCAGCCCTCGTGTGTAGATCTATACGCGAAGAAAAATTTAACGTCTGTACTATAGTAGTTATGCTGACATAGGTTCATGAAAGTCCAACTTTATTACGGAAAATTGGAAAGTTGATTTGTTCTTCTAATAATTCAGTATTTAAATCCCATAATAGTATAGACTGATATTATTCATAAATAAAGACACGAAACTCGTCATCAGTGCCTGTAGAGCTTTGGTTTTATTATAGTTAAAATTTATATCTTATTAATTGAATGAAGTATAATGATTATTGTTTTGATAACATGTGTTCTTACATCTTATCAGGTTATAATAAACGGCCATGTTTTGATTTGGTTATCATGGCAATGATCTCTACAAATCTGATCATAATCAGTCCCTTGAGAGACCTCGTACAACCAATAAAAAAATATTTGTTGTGCATTGCAAAATTATTTGTCAGTTTGGAAAGGAGAATTTAGTATACAAACCTTTAAATCCGGTCCATTTTAAAATGAAAATCTGAATAACAAGACATAAGCATTCAGTATAATTTTAACCGGAACAGATACGAGGGCTGATTGACATGTTGTGAGCCTCGTTTTTCTGGGATGCAGAAGGTATTCTGCTGTTAGATAATCTAAAAAAAGACAAATAGTAAATGGCACATAACACACATATCAATCAGCCCTTGCGTGTGGATCTATACGCGAAGAAAAATTTAACGTCTGTGCTATTGTAGTTATGTTGACATAGGTTCATAAATGTCCGTCGTTATTACGGAAAATTGGAAAGTGGATTTGTTCTATTAATGATATTTAAATCCTATAATAGTTTAGATTGATATTATTCATAAATAAATAATGTCGAAGGGTTCCAACTCTCTACCTTCTTAAAGAAAATTCCAAATCAATTTACATGCACCAGACACGTGTTTCGAATATTAAATTCTCATTAGTGATGCTTTCAGCGGCGCCACCATAAATAGTTTCAGTAGCGCCCTCTTTAATTTTTTGAAGTTAGATTTTTACATTTACATTACAGAGAGCGCGCGGCTCCAAATTTCCTGTAGGGTCGATTCAGTAGCATATCCAAATAAAATCTATGTTCAAAATAGCATTGGAGGAATGGTGCTAAGATGTTAAACTCCTTTAATTTCGATGATATTTATCGGTGAAATGGCTAGTATCCGAAATAGCAAAAAAGATATATTTTATGTCTCATTGATTAAAGGCCAAAACAAAGCTTCCTTCAGGTTACAGAGCTGGAAAGAAGTAATTAATACACTTGACAAACATCAGGCCACGGGGAACGATTTTAACTGCTCCACACTGCAACGTGAAATAAGTGTCTATAGTAATATATCGAAGGGTTCCAACTCTCTACCTTCTTGAAGAAAATTCCAAATCAATTTACATGCACCAGACACGTGTTTCGAATTATAAATTCTCATCATAAAGAAACGAAACTTGTCATCAGTGCCTTCAGAGCTTTGATTTTTTTATAGTTAAAATTTATATCTTATAAATTGAATGAAGTAAAATAATCATTGTTTTGATAACATGTGTTCTTACTTCTTATCAGGTTATAATAAACGACCGTTATCATGGCAATGACCTCTACAAATCTTATCATAATCAGTCCCTGGAGAGACCTCGTACAACCAATAGAAAATATTTGTCTAGTCATTAAGGAGATTGCAATGTTATTATTGAGACTTTTCCTATTCGGTTTCCTTTCTGGGATCTCAATCACAGCTAAAACTTTCCCACGTAAGTACTATTTGTTATTGTCACACTGCAAATACATTTCCAGGATTCTCATTGATTCTTAGCCGTAATTATGAAACTAAGTTACCCGTCTGCAGCCTTAAATATGAAACTTTATAACGTCACGGATACCTTATAGTTTCTTGACGTTATAGCGAGCACGTAAAACGTTCAAACTTTCTTCTCGCTTCAGATCCCTTATGTTTATTTTACTGTTAAAATAAACTTCATTTGTGGTTTATTTCTTTTGAATAACCTATCTACGAGGGTTGTCCTAGAAAATCGTAGACATCGGCAATAAGAAAGTTGTAAAGGGCTGCATTTTTATAAACTTTGCATAATATGTAACGTCATGAATTTCAGCGACTGCGGTTAAGAATATGCCTAAAGGAAGCAACTCATAAATTCATCTCATATATTTTATATAGACTTCGTCACTCATTAAGCAGAAACGAGATACATATTTAATCCACTTGACAGGAGTTTCTACACAGTAAATTTACTAAATGGACCCTCTCTTCTATTTCTTTGACTGTTCGATGCCGGTTTTCATCAATGACGTTTCTCGCCAAATTGACTGTCTGAATATCTCCCCTCTCCTTGTACCTTTGTTTAGTTTTGTCTGTTAATTCGTCGACAAATCTCTTGTACAAACATGTATACTAATACTCTGCGAAGATTTCCATACTTTTCTGATGTTTTCATTTTTTATTTTGTCTAAACAGGGGTCAATCCACGATCAACACAATATCTTAGTACCATTTACTGCTCCGCTAATAAAGGTGACGTCGCCGTTTTTTGAATGAATGATGAGGGATTGCGTTATAAATTCCTTCATAATTAAATTGTTTATTACGTCATTGACGAAAATATAGCATGTATGAACCCGCTAAAATCGGTTCTTTCTGTTGATTAGACTTTCAGTATTATTCATACATGCTATCTATCCTTCAGAGCTTGAAGTCAAAGTTACTGCAGAGACAAATAATTCAGCATCCTATTTGGACATAATGTCCTATGACACTGATGGTCACATGTACCTCTTTCTATGACAAACGTGACGACTTCAATTTCAGCATTATAAACTTTCCTTTTCTGAGTAGCAACATCCCTTCATCGCCTACTTATAGTGTGTTCATATCTCAGTTGATACGCTATGCCAGAGCAAGTACCAAATATGCGGATTTTGTTCTGAGAGCTAGGCGTCTTTCAGATAAGCTTCTCAGTCAGGGATATGTTTGTGACCAACTAACATCGTCACTGAGGAAGTTCTACAGTCGATATGGGGAACTCGTCATACACTATGATGTCCCACTCTCCAGAATGGTGGATGATATTGTCATAGACCATTTGAACCATCCAACCAAAGATTGTACTCTATGTCTTCTGAAATGGAAGTTACCGTATGTGACAGTTCTTCCGAATTGAAGCTGCGGGTGTTGCATGCAAGCAGGAGATGCTTACTCTTCCTGGGCACCTGGTCTCACTCCCATATCGGGAGTTCGCTTCTTTTCATATGGTGGAGGTTTTTGTTTGTTTGCTTTGGTTCCTGTTTTATCCTGATTTTGTTTGCCTTCGGTTTCTGAATTATCGATTTTGTGTTGTATACAGGGATATGGTCATTATCCATATTTGTCATTTCAGCTCTTACCGCATACATACGTAAGTCAGTTTTCAAGTTCCTATTTTTAGCCATTTACAGAAACCCCGATTCTATAAATGAGCACTTCCGGTTAATATGATGGAGACACTGATGACATAGAAAGATGTACATGAAAGACGAAAGTAGTGTTAAGAATACAATGTACCGTTGAGGTATTGAAGCTGAGTTCGCATTTAATTTGCTCAGTTTCACATCTTTTGATAATATCTTGCCATTTGTGTCACACTTATGCCCTTTGCAGTGTGGAGCTCGTAAAAAAGTTTCCCGCGAGGGGTTTGACAGTAAGTGTTTTGAATGTCTTTCCCTGACATGGTCGCCATAGCACTTCCTATATAGACAAAACCTCAGCCAGTGCATGTTTTGTGAATATTGTTTTCAGTTTCGTGCGTGAACATCGACGACGGGTGCGACTAGCCAAACAGGGGATGCTTACTCCTCCTGGGTACCTGATCCCACCTCTAGCTTGCTAGGGGTCCAGATTATTTATTTTAATATACAGCCCATCCTGTTTAAAACACAGAAGGGGGAGGGGTTACTTTGGAATGCGTGCGACAGGCCCCCTGCCCATCCTTTATTGAGCTTAGTGTACAACATATATTACCTATATTCATATTGTCATATACATTCACTTTAGTGACAAATGACAGATGGAGATATCGTTAACATAGACGGATTCAGGAATCTAAAATAGGGAGGGCGGATCACTGTGAACATTGAGAACAATCTTTCTGAACTTTATTAACAACACTATGAGAGAATAGTACCGACCATTACGGGCATTAATTGAATAGGTAAATATGCACCACAAATGTTAGTTTCATTCTGATTTCTGAAATCACGGTATCCATTGTATTGTGTCGTAACACATTGCGAGGTCACGTTTGCATGCGCGATGCAACATGTACCACTTTCACACTTTCATCTCAGGTAATAACATTGGCTTGCATAAACTTTGAAGTGCATCCCACTAAACAGCAAATGCTCGACAAGTACAATTAACGTTTTAATTGCACTTGCCTCAGAGAATTTGTCTCTAGATGCATAAATTTCCTATGAATACTCTATTAGTAGGTTACGACTTACAATTTTCTTATTTGTTTCATTTAATATTTATTAAACGTTGTTTGCAGATTCCTGTAAAGATATCTACCTCAGTGGCAATACTATAAACGGAACATATCAGATATACAACCGCAAGAATCAAGGTTTCTCAGTGTACTGTGAATTTCACAATAATTATGGTTACACTTTCATATCGAAAAAAGCCAACGTTGAAATCAATATCAACGATCTTTATACAACACGAGAACATGTGAAAATCAGAATTCAGAAAAACGACAGAACACAAGCTGAAACAATAGTTGAAAATCTTGCAAGATATAAAACACAGTACCCACTCGGCTTGTTCTATAACAGAAATGATGGATACGCCACGCCAATAAACCATGCTGCTCTTGGACCTTATCTGTACCTGGGATTCCTGCCGATTTCAGCAGCAAACCACGTTCAGCCACAAGGGTAAATATGCTTTCATGAATTGTGTTATTTTGGTTGTGTCTGAAAATCACTTCGGCATTTAATGAAAGAAGGGATGGATCTGTTGCAGCACCAACAGCAAAGTACCACTGATGAGGATTTACTGTCCAAAACAGTGTCTTGTGCATTGAAATTGGTTTGAAATTTTCTTCTAGAAAGGAAGGAAAGAGTTGGACACTTCCATTACTTTTATAAATTGGTTTTCTAACTGTTGTCTACCTTTGCTATATCAGACTTTAATAATAAGTAATATGATAACAATATTGAATGAACATCTTAATATACTAGTTATCTTGTCTTGTACATTGTGGTATTTTCAAAATACAAGGGTATTTGATGAACAGGATATAACAAAACAAACATTCAAAGATCGAGGGATTTTAGTGTTAGCAAACACTTAGCAGCTGCAACTCGTTTTAAGCATCCAAACTGTTTGACGTTCCCGACGGCATAACACACCTGCCTCTTCAATTCGGTATAAAATGGTCAAAGAATGAAGATGAACTGCTAAGACTTTCTGTTTTTACTTGTTTTCTTATAATATTTCTTCCGCAGATATAGAGCTGGAGGCAGAGACTTTCCATTTAATAATTGCGACCATAATCCAAACAGCTACATGGCCTTTTACTTCAACCCGAATTCACACAAAGAAAATCAATACTCAGACAATGAGCCTTTGATGCATCAGTGGATAAATGTAGCTAGAAACATCCCGACCTCCAGCTACATGTCAGATGATTATTACTTTATGTACGAGATGCACATGGGTGGGTGTGGAGGTTACGCGTTTGCTCACCATTATGACAATCTTCTAGGCGCATCACTAGGACTCAGATTTGGTAAGTCATTTACCTGTAATATGAAAATAAGGATTGTAAAAGTTACTTTGGAAACAAAGGAAATCGAAGTGTGTCAACTATGATGTCACTGCAGAAAAAAGCCTTCTGGTAATAATCAGTTCAGGAGAATACTAGAAATAGTAATATTACTTAGAACTGTAATATTACTGTTAACAATAATCCCTGCCATTATTGAAAACAGTAATGTTGCCACCTTAAGTTACTTTGGAAACAAAGGAAATCGAAGTGTGTCAACTATGAAGTCACTGCAGAAAAAAAAGCCTTCTGGTAAAAATCAGTCCAGGAGAATACTAGAAATAGTAATATTACTTAGAACTGTAATATTACTGTTAACAAAACTCCCTGACATTATTGAAAACAGTAATGTTGCCACCTTATATTACCTATTCTTTTTGTAATATAGACAAAGCAACGTTTTAAGCTAAAAGCACAATTCTTTCATTCAACAACAAATTCATTAAATATGAACACTTATATTTACCAAAAGTGAAGATAATGTCCATTTTGTACCTATTTTTCACTTTTTCTTCTTTCTGATATCACATTTTCTTCAAATGTTTAGAGGAAAAATTTTTTTCTTATGTTTAAACAATTTTACAGTAAACATTAGAATGATATAAAACTCCTAATCACCCTCTTTTCTCCCCGAATCCATTGGTATAAGAGCGAACTGTCATTCTATATAGTATTACTGCTTACAGCAATATAAAGAGATAGATTTCCAAGAAAGATAACTCCAATTTAAGTTAACGTTATATTATGACTTCCATTAATATTACTGTTTTCAGTATTCTCTTGGACTGATAATATCGGAATACTATTTCCGATTTAATCTCTGTATATACATTTTGTGTATGACTTTGTGTTTTTTCAGTTCTGTTTAACAATGTCATAAAGGGTCATTTTTTCTTGATGCTGTCTTATCTGACTGTGATGTCTTTTAACTTCTTGGAGATTACTTTTTTATTCAAATTGTATTATCATTATGAATTTGTTTGCTTGAATTCTTGGAATTTCATTCTCAGTTGTTCTTTGCTCAATAACCATTATATAGATAGTAGGTAGTTCTTATGCTCATATTTTACTTTCTTTTCCTTGTGTATAATGTATCCACCAAAAATATGCATTTGTAGCAAAATGATTTAGAATGACAAATATGGATAATGACCATATCCCTGTATACAGCACAAAATCGATAATTCAAAAATCAGAAACCGAAGGCATACAAAATCAGGACAAAACAGGAACCAAAGCAAACAAACAAAAACCTCCACCATATGAAAAGAAGCGAACTCCCGATATGGGAGTGAGACCAGGTGCCCAGGAAGAGTAAGCATCTCCTGCTTGCATGCAACACCCGTCGCTTCAATTCGGTAGAACTGTCACATCCGGTTACTTCCATTTTGGAAGATATAGAGTACAATCTTTGGTTGGATGGTTCAAATGATCTATGACAGAATATCATCCACCATTCTTGAGAGTGGAACATCATAGTGTATGACGAGTTCCCCATATCGACCGTAGAACTTCCTCAGTGACGATGTTAGTCGGTCACAAACATATCCCTGTCTGAGAAGCTTATCTGAAAGACGCCTAGCTCTCAGAACAAAATCCGTATATTTGATACTTGCTCTGGCATAGCGTATCAACTGAGATATGAACACGCCATAAGCAGGCGATGAAGGGATGTTGCTACTCAGAAAAGGAAAGTTTGTAATGCTGAAATTGAAGTCGTCATGTTTGTCATAGAGTGAGGTGTTCATGTGACCATCAGTGTCGTAGGACAACATTATGTCCAAATAGGATGCTGAATTATTTGTCTCTGTGGTTTCTTTGACTTCAAGCTCCGAAGGATAGATACTGATCAGGTAATCCGCGAATTTTGGATTATTGATGGACAACACATTGTCTATGTATCTGTAAGTGAAGTTGAAGTCAGAAGCTAAGTATCTTTTTCCTTCAGAGACCAAAAATGGAATGAATTCAGCTTCGTACGAGTAAAGGAAAATGTCGGCAAGGAGTGGGGCACAATTGGTCCCCATTGGAATTCCGACAATTTGCTGGAAGACCTTTCCTCCAAACACCACAAAAATGTTGTCGATCAGAAAGTTTAACATCTGAATAACGTCTGTTTCAGTGTACTTATTTTCAGAATCGGACTTTTACAAAGTAGGTTTTGTCATAGTTAACAACAATAAATTAGCATTTGCGATTACCGTTCTTACTTGTAAACGCATTACTTATAATTTTTGCGAGTCTTTCTTTCAATTTAGAATGTGGAATTGTGGTGTAAAATGTCGAAAAATCAAAGGCTTTGATCGAATGGACTCTACTAAAATGAGTGGATTTCAGATGTTCTAAAAGTTCCTTCGAATTCTTTAAAATCCACATCTGGTTGATACCACTGCGAGAATACACTGTCGAACAATATTTTTGAAGCCCAGATTTGATTTCAGATAAAACTTTGGTGAGTAAGATCGATACAGATTTGGTAGAACATTTTGAGGAACCAGCGATGAAACGTTGTTTGTACGGATTCTTATGCATTTTAGGTATGCAGTATAAGTATGGTAAATCTAAATCTAAATTGGTAGTGTCGAAGCCAAAGGAAGTAAGAGCTGATTTGTGGTTATCTATTATTTCAGAGGCAGAACGGTTTGTTGGGGTGTAAGTGGGATTTCCAGGTGTCGAATTGAAACCCAACTCTTTAACTAGACTGTCGAAATAGTACTTTTTGCAAGTAAATGTGTAATTATTTGAGGCTTTGTCCGCTGGTGTGATGACATAATGTTCTTGGAGGTAGGTGAGCTCTGTGATAACATCAGGGTCTTTAAATATAGACACGAATCTGGTGTTCACAGTTGATTTTAATCGGTTAATTCTAGATAAAAGTAATCCTCTGATTGATTTTATCCATTCGGAAAGGGTGTCGAGCTGTACATCCTCTTTCTTTGCCCAACGTCTTGCATATTCCTCACAAGAGTCCATGATAATTTTGACATTTTGGTTCCATGTAAAGGACATCCTTTCTCTGTATTTGGGACACTTTTTTAAAAATTCTCTCAACTTGTCGTTCTTGACTATACTTAGGTCACCAGTAATAATTTGTCCCCAAGGAGAGTAGTTGAAATCCGATGAAGAACATTCGCAGGGAAGTGGATGTAGTGAGGGATTACTTAAATCAATGCACTGCAGGAATCGTTTGTAATTGTAAATTTTAGATGCAACTGTTGGTGTGTAGCTATAGGAAATACAAGGAGTTTCTTTTCTTTTGAAATATGGTGGGATTTTTTCTGTGACAGTTTTGTGATTCAAAATTTGACCAAGATTCAAGTTATCAATACCTTTGTTTGCAAATCTTACTTTAATGAAAGGGCGGTTTGTTTTCTCCTCTGATTTATCTGATCTAACTGCTTGAAATAAACGAAAAGTAGAAATGTCCAATATGACTCCTTGTAGTCTGTATTCTGGGGGTCCTTCATATAATCGTAGATTTAGTGCAACTTCCGTAAAGGAACAGAGTATAATTTGGTACGAATATGATGCAGGCCTAGAGGCTCATTCAAAAATGGAACCAAGTCATCGAAGGAGAAACTATATATCTCAGGCCTATTATATTTTCGAATGCCATGACTTCGAGGTCTTCTTTGTTGTCTGTTGAATAAGCTAGTCACATTTACCGATTGACAACCGGGACTTGTTAAGTTTCCAATAGTGCTGATGTTATCGTTGCACCCATAGGGCGTAGAAGCTATATGTAATATTCTCATAGAAGCTATATGTAATATTCCCATAGAAGCTATATGTAATATTCTCCATTAGGCTATGAAAAGAGGGAATGAAACTTTTGATTTAGACTAATCAATGAGAGAAGATACATTGAATTACTTTAATCATATATCAATATTCAATAGCAATTCTCCGTAATCATTTAAATAATTTCGGCACGCATGGTCTTCGATTTTCATGAAATTTCACACATAAGTAGGGACCAATGAAAAAAGGTAAATTAGACCAAAATTTTATTTCTAGGTCATCTGGTTACCATGGCAACGACCTTTAAAGTTGAGAAATTGGCAAAATTGAGCTATTTTGAAGCTCTATAATTTGGTTTATATACTACATTTCTGGAAGAATTTCTAAGTATCCTCAAGATTAGGACCTAAAATTTTAGATAAGCTCAATCGTAATGTCTGATATTGTCAAAAAGACTGGTTACATGACAACACAATTAGCTAATTTTAATATATTGATTTCCTTCTCTCTTGATGGGTATATGATAAGAAAATGGAACTTTTTTTATAGAATGAGTAAATTCAAGATAAACCCACTTGTTGCTATGCACATACGTTACCTTGACAGCGGTAACTATGGTCTATAATATTACTTATTTTGCAATTTCAGAGCTATTCTTTAAATTTTTGCATCATGATGAACAGATGAAAATGGTTGGAATATATCCAGCACAAAGAGCTATTTCAAAAACCGTGAAAAAGCTATGGGGAACATATGTTACCATGACAACCATGTTTTATTATTTTTATAAAACAGTCATTATTATTCCCAGAAAATTCAGATTTGTTGTTAATAAAGATCAAGTAAGACTCTTTCAAAACACAAGAAAAAACTTTCAACTAATTAATGGTTGCTATGGTGAATGGGCCATACAATAAAAATATATGCATTTTTTGCTGTTTTTCGAAGCCTTTTCCCCAAAAACTGAAACAGGCTAAGCCTTACACAACTGTTTTTACATATTTTATAAAGGAAAGTCTAAACTTTATTTCAGATTAAAAAATGTTCACATTACTTACTTTGGTTGCCTGTATCCAAGGACTCAAATTGGGCTTATGTACAATTTTACACAATCTTTCCCATAGCAACGGGCTATTTCCTGCATATTTAAAAGAAATATTCTTTCATGTTTTGAAAGATCTACTTGAATACATTCATTAATTATCATTACTTTGAATTAAAATTGAACGATCTAGAAAAAAAGGTCTCTAAACATTGTCTAAAATAGCTCTCATTTTTGTGATTTGAGTTCATGTTGCCATAGCAACGTACACAAACTTTGTTCCATGGTGATTTCTGTATTATTTGCATAAACAACTGAAAAATGTAAGTAATTTATCATTGAATTTTGAAAAAATGCCAAAAACACTACTTTGATAGAGTACCTGTGTTGTTGCCATGGAAACACATACATAAGGCCATAAACTCAACATTTTATTTTTTACTTAACTTGAAAAAGCAATGATAGGTTACTGATAATTCATTAGTGTTTGTTTTAGATTATGCTGCATAAATGATGTATGTGAATTCAAAAACGCCCAAAAAAGCATTTTTTCAATATTCAAAGTCCATTTCCATGGCAACCGGATGTGACATTAACATTTTCATCATTTTTTTACTTTTGGGTCAGACCCAACCTTATATATAAATTTCATCAGAATCTGAGACATGCCGTGCCATGCGTCCTTCATTGCAAATGCTAACAGAGAATGGCTATTGAATTGACAAGTCAGTTACACGTTTGAGAAATAATCTTACTATAAAAGTGAGTGAGAATTTATTGACCTTATAAATTAATTGACCTTCAAAAATATCATCGAAATTAAAGAAGGTTAATATTTTAGCACCATCCCTCCAATGTTTTTTGAACATAGATTTTATTTGGATATGCTACTGAATCAAGCCTACAGGAAATTTGGAGCTACGCACTCTCTGCAAAGTAAATGCACAAATTTTATTGAAAAAAATATAACTGGCTTTGTCTAAAATCACTTTAGTCGGCACCGCTTGCCCATTGGTCTCGTCGGTTTATGTGTAGTCTTTTGTGTTTTATGTTTACATGTCGTGTGTCTCTTTTCCGTCTCGTGCTGTACTCGTCTTTTGTGTTTTTGCATCGGGTGTTTTGGTGTTTCACTGTTGATGCTGCAACGGGGTCTTGTTGGAGATCTCCTTCCTTCTTTTAGATGTAAGCATCACTATCCGAAACACGTGTCTGGTGCAAAAAATTGGTTTGAAATTTTCTTCAAGAAAGTATAGAGTTGGAACTCTTTGGTTCGTGTTATTATATCTTGACTTTCATAATATGATTCATATATATGATTTAAATGAATATCTCAGAGTGTCATTTTGTTCATTATTTAAGATGTGAAAAACCCATGTACCAAAGCTCCTTGCGTCAACGGAGGTACATGTTTCCCAGAATCAGAGACCACGTATGACTGTGAGTGTAGTCAGGGATATTTAGGGAAGAATTGTGAAATAGGTAAGGACATATTTCGTAAGTCAAAATTTAAATAAAAAGTACTCAATGCTTTACTTCCTTGACTTTTTTTTTGGATAATTCTTAGAAATGATAAAGGTAGCCTACAGCAGTGCTTGTATTCCAATTTCAGTTGGAACTACTCCATCCGGTGGATTAATTGGCTAATGTACGAGTTCATGAAGTAAAAAATGGATACAACGTTTATCGTATGTTTTTTCCATATAAAGGGATATGGTTTTTCCATATTTGTCATTCTTGATAGGGATATGATTTTTTTTCCATATTTGTCATTAGTATATGACTAGTCATTGACGTGTGCAAGCATGGGTAGCAGAAATTAAGTTGAAGGTTATGACACATAGATATACATGTCGGTTGGAAAACATTCATTCATTCAGTAAACACTTATTTACTTTTGCAGTGTCAATCATTTAAAATTGTTCCCCGAGATTAGTTGTTTTTAAGTGTAATAAATACTTCTTTCCAGCTCATAGAGCATAAATGAGAAGAAAAGAAAAACTATTCCAAGTGCAAAATTGACCACATCTTTATTAGATATAGAGCAAAAATATATTCCTTGACATTGTGGTGTGGTTCTGGTTATTCTTTTAGTAGTATAGATATCAATTCATAAATAAGTTAAGTATGAAAGAAGGGTGGGGATATCCAACAAGACCCTGTTGCAGCACTAACAGCAAGACACCAAAACATTCGATGAAGGCCGTTCTTGCAAGAGGATTTTTTCTACAACTTTGACGTATATTTTTCACTTCGATGTTTCTGTCGTTGCTTTAAGTCATTGTGTAAGTAGAATATAATTATATCATATGACAATAATCCTATATACAAGCGACAATCTGCCAATGGGGGACGACGACATAACATCATACCAAACTTCAACCAATCCAGCACAATAACGCTAACTTCAAATGAGTTAAAGAAGATCCTGACGATAATCTCAAAAGCACTTACAATAGAGCACCAAATTGAACATCGACGGACCCCTAGTAAGCTAGAGGTGGGACCAGGTGCCCAGGAGGAGTCAGCATCCCCTGTTGGCTAGCCGCACCCGCCGTCAATGTTCATGCACGAAAATAAAAACAATATATAGAATACATGTATTACACTGTCTGAGGTTATATCTATGTAGAAAGTGCTATGGCGACCATGTCAGGGAAAATCTTCAAAACACTTACTGTCAAACCCCTCGCGGGGAACTTTTTTAATCAACACCATTTTTATGACAAATATCCTCGATATCAAACATGTAAACAAAGAAGCTCATGCAAATATGTATGACAAAATATATTGGTTGTTTTTTTTTTTTCTTATCACTATACATGTACCATTTTTGCTTTTTTAGTCTGCACACATAGATTAGCAAACATTTAGACCAAAATGGCGCTTCTACGGATGTTCTGTTGATTTTAAACAGGCATTTAACTTTGTTTATACGTGTTTTATATAGCAAAATCGGTTCTCTTCGAATACGAGGCAGATAATTGAAAATAATAAAAACCAGTGGATTAGATTGAAACTTTTCTCAACCTTTTCAAAACAAACTCTGAGTTTGAGGAGATAATCTCGCCATTTTCAAGCTTTTCCATGTTAATGACTACATCTATGATTGTTTAACTAAACAACTCTGCGTATATTGAATTGGTATAAGTGTCACTGTTCTTCCCGATGATACAGTGTTATTTTCAATACTACGGAAATGTTCCATCTCTTTACCTTTACAGTGTTATTTTCAACTAGTATCGATGGCCTTCGGGATATGCTTTACTCTTTACAACATTGTACAGTAGTGTGTTCAAAATTCGAGAGATATCGTCTTTGGAGGGAATTGCGATCGCTTTTACTTCTGAACGACCGCGAGCGCTCGCGTAAATACTTATGGCGGATTGCATGGTAACAACCAACCCTTATAAACACCATTCTCCTTGAATAAAGAAAAGGGGATATGTATGAATCAGGAACAACAGATTATCTTAATATGTGTATAGAGACAGCAATCACTACATGTAAAAGAAGACCATTGCTTGGTAACAGGCGCGTCCAGCATTACATTAAGGAAACTGTTCTTAAATACGGTGACACAATGCTTAGGGCTCATTTTAAGTCCCCTACCGGCAACGCCGAAGGGGACTCTTAGTTTCCTCTTGGTTTGTCTGTCTGTCCGTCCATCTGTCCGTCTGTTCGAATTTCAGTTTCCTGACTTTTTTCTGCAACAAATAGAGATATTCAGGTGAAATTTGATACACAGCTTGGTCTTGGATAGATACAAAGCAAGTTCGACTTTTGTCACGATGGACCTATTTTTCAAGGAGTTATGCCCCTTGATGACTTGAAAAATTCAGTTTTCGTAAGTTTTCCGGACTTTTTCCTACAACAAATAGAGATATTCAGGTGAAATGCCCCTTGATGACTTGGAAAATTCAGTTTTCCGGACTTTTTTTTCTGCAACAAGTAGAGATATTCACGTGAGATTTGATACACAGCTTGGTCTTTGATAGTTACAGAGCAAGTTCGACTTTCGTCACGCTTGACCTATTTTTTGAAGAGTTATGCCCCTTGATGACTTGGAAAATTAAGTTTTTGTCAGTTTTCCTGATTTTTTATCTGCAACAAATAGAGATATTTAGGTGAACTTTGATACACAGCTTACTCTTGGATAGTTACAGAGCAAACTCGACTTTCGTCACGCTTGACCTATTTTTCGAGGAGTTATGCCCCTTGATGACGCGGAAAATTCAGTTTTGTCAGTTTTCCGGACTTTTTTCTGCAACGAAGAGAGATACTCAGGTTAAATTTGATACTCAGCTTAGTCATGGATAGTTACAGGGCAAGTTCGACTTTTGTCACGCCTGACCATTTTTATTTAGAATTTCCCCTTGATGACTTGCACAATTCATTTTTTGTCAGTTTTCCAGACTTCTTTATGCAACAAATAGAGATATTAAGGTAAAATTTGATACTCAGCTTACTCTTGGTTAGTTACAGAGAAAGTTCGACTTTTGTCACGATTGACCTATTTTCGAGGTGTTTTGCCCCTTGATGGCTTGCACAATTCAGTTTTTGTCAGTTTTCCAGCCTTTTTTCTGCAACAAATACAGATATTCAGGTAAAATTTGATACTCAGCTTAGTCTTGGATAGTTATAGGGCAAGTTCAACTTTCGTCACGCTTGATCTCTTCTTCGAATCGCTAAAGCAGATAAAACCTCAGAACTGAGCTGCAGGGACAGTAAGTTTAATTAAAACTCATGTTGAATAGAAGAGTAATTCATAGGCAGAGTTTCAAGAGATAAATATATGCCGCCGGTAGGCGACTTATATCGCTCAGCGATCATAGCATTTTTCTTTTAGCCGTCGCTTCTTATAAGAATTTCAACATTACAAACAATGCAATTTTAATGGCTGAAGCATGTACATATAATTGTTTCCGAAATGATATTATTATCTAATTAACTGTTATCCTCCGTAATTTATTGATGTCACGGTCAATCAAACATTCGAATCACTCAACCTGCGTTATCGATACCTATAATTGTTTGTTTACCATGCGATTTCACTATTATTTGGTACGTTAATTGGTATGTTTATACAAACATTAGGACTTCGACTTAACGAGTGTGCAATACATGAGGAAAATGACTTGGGATTTTGAAACTACTTCGAGATCATCGAAATTTCGAGATAATCGATTTCGAGTTATCCGAAGTCAAATTGGTTAGAATATGAAGGAAAAAAATTGGGACCGCCGCTCGACTTCGAGATAAACGGAATTCCGAGATAACCGAGTTTGAGATAACGAGTGTCAGCTGTATGAGAATACATAATAATATGATACAGATCCACTTCGAGTTCTATTCCGATTGACTTATTTTCACACGAGTTACGGCCCTTGCACTTAGCAAATATCATGAAAAATCAGTTCTCCGGACCTTTCTTCAGTTCTTTTGCAGATTAATGAACTGATTGTTGGTATACGAATACATCTAAATGGGACACTGACCAAGTTTTTGTTTGGTTTCCATTGACCTATTTTTACAAGAGTTATGGCACTTAGACTTAGCAAATGTAATGAAATATTCAGTTTTCCGGACTTCTCTTGGCTGTTGCAGATAATAAACACGTGAAGAGATTCAGGACATAAATTATCGCCGCCGGTAGGGGACTTTTATCGCTCTGCGACCATTACATTTTACATTTGAGGTAAAAACTGATGACAAATAAAACTACCTTTATTTCTCAAATCCACTTGATTTCCGATATATATTATCTCATAACGGGAGTCCGCTTCTTTTCATGTGATGGAGGATTTTGTTTGTTTGCTTTGGTTTCTGTTTTATCCTGATTTTGTATGCCTTCGATTTCTGAATTATCAATTTTGTGCTGTATTCAGGATATGGTCATTATCCATATTTGTCATATAAAAGCATTCAATGTTAAAGAGAATGAAGTTCGAGGTTCTGTGTGCGCTTCTGCTTTTGGCGTCCACATCGAAAACACCTTTTTTTCATTTCGATTGTTGTATTAGCGCGCTGAGTGTAAAAATGGAAAAATTTTCATTTTCCATTACGGATTTTGAAGAGGAAAATTTAATTGTGGTTTTGTACAGGCTATTACAGTCCATTTTCTATTTTCCATTGAGAAAATAATATTTTAAAGAGGAAAATTGAAACCATTTTATATTTCAAAATATATGTTTTCTTTTTTCATTTTCTACATGAAAATTGAAAATTGTTTCAATTTTCATTTCTTACTTTTACAAAGGAAAATTGAATTGTGGTTTAATACAGCGTATATGAGTTTATTTTCCATTTGGTATTTGAAAATGAAAAATGGAATTTGAATCAATTTTTAATTTTTCATTTGCTACATTGAAAATGGAAAATTTTAAATTTTTCATTATGTTTTCCGAAATAAAAAAATGAATTCTGGTTTAGTACACTGATCAGTATGAACCTTTCGTCACCAGACGGATCACTGACGAGGGTTAAGTACCCGAAACGTGCATGTCTGGTTTATTCTAAAAATTTATCTGTTCTTAAATGATGCTATTGAATTTGAAGACATTAAACATTAGTACTGAACCAATCTACAGCCTTTTACTAGGCCGTTCTTAGGAATCGCATGCTGACTGTCTGCCACGACAGGATTCAACGATGGGCACCGTCCAAACCTCTTTAGAGAAGACAGGGTCCCGACCACCCGTCCTCTCTGAATCTCAGTCGGACTTCTCGTTTCTGGTTAACCGGAAATGTTTAGTGTTTTCTCTCGTAGTCCGGATAATTGCGCCATTTGCGACTTGCGTGACATATTGTCATCCCAGTCGGCAACGATGAGCCATTGCTCTCGTTGGTTTATGTGTATTTTTTTGTGTTTGCGTCTCTTACTTTATTCGTGCTTTCCGTGTGTGGGTGTTGTTGGGGATCCATTCATTTCTTTAATATTGACTTTTTTGAGTGCGGGACTTAACAAATATTCCACACGTATACAGTCTAATAACGTGACATGGTCGACATAGTACTTTCTATATAGATGAAACCACAGACAGTGCATGTATTTTTCATAAATTGTTTTCATTTTCGTGCATGAACATCGACGGCGGGTGCGGCTAGCCAACAGGGGATGCTTACTCCTCCCGGGCACCTGTTCCAACCTCTAGCTTGCTCAACTTGGTGTTCTATTGCGAGTGCTGTTGAGATTATCGTCAGAATCTTCTTTAACTCATTTTGGAAGGAAAATAATCCTGGAGATGTATTAAAACATAAGCGGCACATTTAACCCGAGCAAAAAGTTTAAAGGAAAACTATCAAAACGTAATCAGTATTTTTTCAGATATAGAAATTTTTTTGGCTGTTAAGCTTATCTAATTTCTCAATTAATCGTATCTATCATATACAAATCAATTCAATATCAGACATAAATGTTTAGTGATTAGTTAAAAAGTTAATATTCATCTCTTTTTCAACACCGTTGCAAAATGTAAGACCAACGTAAAATAACGCCCATAAATAATTATGTTTACAAAATTTTCTTAAATTGCTGAAACCTGGGTCCTGTAGCATCATATCCCAACCATCTTGCTATGTCTTTCTGTATATTTTAAACACAATTTTCACAAATTTTGACCATATTTCATTGTTTAAATTGAGGATCACTGACGAGGGTTAAATACCAGAAACGTGTCTGGTCCATGTTGTAAATTTATCTGCTTTTAAATAATGCTTATGAATTTTACGTTTAACATCCCCACCTTGATACACCCCTTACATTTTCGCCTGGATAGAAAACGGAGTGCCGTTAATTTACTAAATAAATCAATAGATGTTAATAACAAATTTAGTTGAAATATATTCAAAAAGTGAAATTAAATGAAACATTAAGTTCAGTTTAAAGTTTAGAAAACTTACTATGGTGTTTATATTGGGTTATATGATTTTACATTGAATTATTTAATCTATAACTTAGCTCGCTGTAGGAAATTATTTACGTAAATTAGAGGAACGGACGGGATAATTTGTTTAAGTTTGTTTATTTGAAATATCTGAGCACACTTCAAGGTCCTCAACAGTTGACAATTTGAATATCAGATGCCGGTCCGTTCCGTGATTTGTACTTCTATAATAGCCAACGGCTATCACGGATGTAGAAAGCAAGGGCCGTTTCTGATACAGGGTATCAATCAATACCGTTTATTTGCGCTTTGGTTCCTGTTGTATGCCTTTGGTTTCTGATTTTCTGAATTATCGATTTTGTGCTGTATACAGGGATGTGGTCATTATCCATATTTGTCATTGTGGATATATTTTCAGGGGATGGAAGTGAACTAAATTTTCTGTTTTAGAGGGAAAATAATCGGGGATGGTAAAGTAAAAATGATCTTACCTATAGAAAGAGTGTCCGCTGTTATCTTGGTTTTTTTGGGGGGGGGGGGGTAACTTAATGATCAATTTATTTTCAAAGATGATGGCGCCTTTAGTTTTCTTTAGTACACGGAAATGTCATATTAGTAAAATAGTACGCTAGAGATATATATTGTGTATTTGTTTTTCACATTTGACTTCCAAATTGTTTATATGAATCTGTAACATACTGGCTCAAAATCAATAATATGCCTGATGATCTTTATAATAGCGTCACCTGTTTTGTTTTTCAATGGATGGATAAATAGCTAGCTACAAACCAGGAAGTAGGGAATTGACAATGGTCGATTTTGTAGATAATTTTACCCGATCCTTTCCCCTGTAAGTATCCGCACATAATACAAAGTAAACTGAGAAATATTCTGGGAAGTATTATTTCTATTAAGAGTATGAGGGTTTGTCTGAAAGGTTCGCGGACTAGTCCGTTTTTGAAATTTTAGGAGTAAATCCCTTACTTAAACTGACATCAAATAACAATTACTCTGATAATTTTAAATATCTAAAACTCAACTTGTACATTATTAACATAAATGACATGCTGATAAAGGTTGCGTCTAAGGAGTGTCATCATTTTTTCAATGATATACTCTGCTATTCGTTCCACATTTTGCTCTTGAAACTTTTTAATGTTTTGAATTTAGATTTGTACATTTTTACTTTACAGAGAGTGCGCGGCTCCAACTTTCCTGTAGGGAAGGAGGGATGGTGCTAAGATGTTTAAAATCTCCTTAATTTTCGGTTATAGTTTTGAATGGAATGATAAGTTTTCGTAATAGCAAAAGAAACTCTATGATGTCAAATCGATAAAGGGCCAAAACAAAGTTATTCAATTTGAAGACGTTTACATTCCTTTAGGGGACAGAGCTGGAAAGAAGTAATTGATACACGTCTAAACATCAGGTCACGGGGAACGATTTTAAGGTAGAGCATCCCTCAGGTCTCAGATGCTCATATTTCCTAAATAACAACTTTTAAAATATTTTCATTTCCATATATTTAAAGTTTATGTTAAACCTGATATAAAAACAAAATATAATTCGTGGTTTCATGATTATACCGAGAACTTAGCCGTTTGAACATTGGACCCTGTAGGAAAAGTAAGAAAATCCCTTTTTAGAGGTGTTAAAATGTAACTGTAAAAGTATCTTTTCCCAAACCCATATTAGTTTGATAATCTGAACAATATTCTGAAGACAAAAAATAGGGTATCCAGGAAAGAATTTACCAGCAATTCTGACCTGAGGGATACTCTATCTTAACTGCTTCACACTGCAACATGAAATAAGTGTTTATTATAATAATACGGAAGTGTTCCAACTCTGTACCTTCACGAAGAAAACTGCAAACCAATTTGTCCTGCACCAGACACGTGTTTCGAATACACATGAGAATTATGAGAGCCATATTCAAAAAGAAGGGAGGAGATCTCCAACAAGACCCCGTTGCAGCATCAACAGTAAAACACCAACACACCCGATGCAAAAACACAAAAGACGAGTACAGCACGAGACGGAAAAGAGACACACGACATGTAAACATCAAACACAAAAGACTACACATAAACCGACGAGACCAATGGGTAACCGGTGCCGACTTTGGACGGCCATCTGTCACGCAAGTAGCAAATGGTGTGGTTATCCTGGATTACGTGCGCACAACCCTCTCACTTCTCCAATTACCCAGAGACCTCGAAGAACGTACAATTGTGGTGTAAAACAACCTCCTCACTGTAAGATGACATCACACAAACAAGACCGCGATACGCAGAGGCCCCATAAGCACAGATGAATATGTAAATGGATATAAAAAGAGGGCATGCGTAATACAGTCCGTGCTCTGTCGGCTGTAGCGAGCTCATGTATGTAATCACCCGAGGAGTCCGACTGATATTCAGAGAGGACAGGTGGTCGGGGCCCTGTCTTCTCTAAAGAGGTTTGGACAGAGCCCGTCATGGAGTCCCGTCGTCACAATCAGTCAGAGTGCAAGTCTCAAGGATGCGCTTGTACAAGACTGTAGATTGGTCAAGTACAAAGCCTAGTGTCCGTCTGGTGACATTAGGATCATATCCACGGTATTACACAACCTGTCTTTTATGGTGATATGATAAACAAAATAAAAAGGATCAAAGACAGGTTGTGTAATACCCATAGTAATGTACTCTGTTGCATATATAGATCCGAATTTTAAAAGAAGTTGACTGTAATTTTTGTAAAATTTCCAGAAAGTCTGAACTAGTTTATGAAAGCGGAAACCTTGACCTACAAGTTTTTTTGGTAATTTGTAAATTTCTGCTGTGAAAATCCAAAATATCAGTACATGCTCTAGCGTACCGGATGAGCTGTGATATGTAAATGCCGTATGACGGTAATCTTGGAACATCACCGTCAAGCCAAGGGAAATTTACTATGTTGAATCCAAAATCATCCCTTTTGTCATATACACTTGTATGAATCTTTCCGTTTACAATTTTGATATTTAGGTCCAAAAAGGGTGTTTCTGTATTTGAAAGGTTTGCCTTGTTAAGGGTTAATTCTTGTGGATAAATTTCATTCTTATATAATTCAAAAGCAGGATTGTCAATGGTTAGAATATCATCCAGATACCTAGAAGTATTATTGAAACATTTCAGCTCATCAAATTTTCTTTGCTTTTGAAGGTTTTGGATAAATTCTTTTTTCATAAGTGTATAAAAATAAATCTGCAACAAGAGGCGCACAGTTAGTACCCATAGGAATTCCTACAACCTGCTTGTATAGATCCTCACCAAATCTAACATGAATATTGGCCAAGAGGAAGGACAAGGCATCACACAGGTCACTACATGTCCATGACTTGTATGATTTGTAGTCTGTCGAGGAAAAGAAACCCTTCGATTCAGATGTACAAATGTAAGTTTTTCGCTCTCGATCAAAACACCATTTAATGAGATTAGATAATCGATCATTAATTTTGTCATGAGGAAGTGTGGTGTACATATTGGAGAAGTCGTATGAAGAAATCGTATTGGCTTGGAAATTTCCAGATTTCATTTTTTCAATCACATCCCCTGAATTCTTAATAGACCAAAATAAATTTACATCGTTCCTGTTTAGAACCGTTTCACAATATCTGGTTATGTGTTCTTTAATAGCAGTAAGTGCTGACGTCAGATTTTTAGACAAAATTGTAGTGGAGCAGTTACTAGAATTAGCAATAAATCGAAATTTGTAAGAAGACTTGTGCAGTTTCGGTATCCAATATAGTGTTGGGAGATCCAATTTAGAAATAGAGATATTGAATGAAGACAGTTCACTGTTATGCTTGCCTAAAATGTTAGATGCACTTTCATTGCTTTTGATATATGTATTAGTAGACGAAAGTTTCGAAATCAAAGTTGATATGTAGTAACGTTTTCAAATGATAATGGTGTTGTTGGCTGCTTTATCAGCTGGTGCAAAGACATATTTTTCATGTAATTTACTTAGTTTGGATTTGAAATATCTTTCTGATCTGGAACGTGGATTTTGAAAAAGACGAGGGTTTTTATGGAAGTTATCTATTCGAATATCCGTTATATCTAAAATGAGGTTTTTCCAGTCATTCAGAGCATGCGGTTCGACTCCTTCTGATTTACACCATCTTTTCGTATAATTATCTAAGGCTTCCGTAAGCACTTCACGGCATTTGACAAAATCTATCTTGGATGGGATTCTATACTTAGGTCCTTTCTTAAAGAAGACCACGGAGCTGTCTGTCTTGGATAATTGAAAAGTCACCTGTAACAACATGGCCAGCTGGTTTGTAGAGATATTTAGAAGTTGCACATTCTCAAGAAGCAGGACACGATTCAAGTATGTCAGGATCCGTTGTAACTTTATTATAGTTACAAACAAAGTTTCGAATAGGTTTCTTGTACTTATAACAAATAAGAGGTGGCTCTAAATTGTCAAAATATTGAGGAATGGTACTTTGTACGCGATGATCCCGAAAAATATTAGAGATGTTTAGAAGATCAAAACCTTTGTTAATAAACGGGATTTTTATGAATCGTCTTTTCGGTGAGGTGTTTTTCACAATAGGATAAAGTTTATACTGTGCGAATGAGACAATGATATCAAGTCTGAATCAGTCAGTGTTTCTTAAAAATGCAACCTCTGCTTCATCCAAGATAGATTTCAAGTGCATAACTGGTATTGACGACAGAGCATGTAACAGCTCATGTCTTCCGTCATTGCGTGCTATAGTAAGTAAATCGTTGAGAGAGCGGTATATTCTGGATCGTTTTCTTTTTTGTCTGTTTCGTCTTTTCCCGTGTGACCTGTATTTCCTTTTAGTGTTTGGGCGAATTGAAAAGATGTTGATATTGGTAGAAGCTGAGGAAATGTTTCCTTGTCCATAAATTTGATCGTTTAAACCAAGAGGGTACGCAGTCTGAAGTTTGGTGATCCAGGCAAGTTCAGCATGTAGTCGGCGTTTTTTAATTATGGTCTTACTTTCATTTTTACGTTTTGGAAAAATCTGAACTGGGGTAATGGTGATATCCGAAATAGAATGATTATATTTAACAAAGTGATTATAAAGAAAGTTTCTGTGTCTTTGTTGACGTGAGGTTCTGATCTTATAAGAATGGTTCCTAAAACGAGATTTTAAAGGCTGGCCTGTCTCACCTACATATTGTGCGCCACATCTCCTGGCATTTTAAGTCATTACGTAAATAAGATCTTGAGACGATCAATCGATGTCTTGGTCTACCTCGATTTTGAATTTCTGCCCATTTACACTAGATGTTATTATGGAGTCGCAGTTGATGAGGTGACACAACGAGCATCTTTTACTTTTGCACTTAGAAATAATTGAGAACCCTCTGTGTCTGTTGTTGAATGTAGAGCCTGCAGATGGAGTAGTGCGTAAAATACGACTGTAGGGTCTAAATTTGAGAGGTGATAAGAGTACTCTAGGTGAGGAAAAAAGTTTTTTACTGTTGAATGTCGATGATGGTAGAGTGACTGTAGTGACAGAGGGTAATCTCAAGGGGGTTAGTTTGATACGAGGCGACCTTAAAAATGTTACGGTCAAGGTTAAAGTTTGGGAAAGTAGGCCAAAATCCAAGGTCATAATTCTTGGTATCCATGGAAATGTCTTCTTATAAGGAATACGCATGTGAAATATGAAAACCCTATCACTTACCATTCAAAAGTTATTGTCAAGGTTAAATTTTTGGAATTTTGGGAAGTGGGCTAAACTCCTAGGTCAAGGTGCAAGTTCAAAGTTTTTTGTATCCATTGAAAGGTCTTGTCACTAGAAATACACTTGTGAAATATGAAAGCCCTATCACTTACCATTCAAAAGTTATGGACAAGATTAAACTGTCTATGACGAACGGACGTACAGACGGACAAACTGGTTTTTAATATAGTTGGAATACTGCCATGTCCCCGCGCTTTCGCAAAAGCGGGGGACAGAAAAAGACGCACACATTGAGACTAAATTTCATTAATTCTTTACAGAGACTCTATGGCACTATACTACAATCTATATACACATATGATATGTACATGTATCACCCGCATATTCTACATTGGTTTTAAGGGAGAGGCATGCCCAAAGAAAGTTTTTGTTACATATATGTCAATTAAGGTACTATGTAAAAGACTTGAAACTTGGCACTACTGTAGGACCAGTTGTCCCCGACGGCACATATAACCAAGTTCGATCAACTTCCCTTGGTCGTTCCTTCAACGCATTCGAAAATTTCTGAAATGTCTAAAGTGTTGGTCCCGTAGCATCATATTACGTCTTTCGGTACAAATTTGAACATAAGAACTTTCACATTCTTTGACCATATTACATTGTTTAGATCCAGCACCACTGACGAGGGTTAAGTACCCGAATCGTGCATGTCTTGTCCATGCTGCAAATTTATCTGTTCTTAAATGATACTATTGAATTTTAAGACGTCTAACATTTGTACCACTTGGTGAGTGTCACTGCTGCTTGACTAGGAGTCACCGAGGGCACATGTAGCCAATGAATTAAAGAAGACACCTAGCTAGCTAGAGGTGGGACCAGGTGCCCGGGAGGAGATAAGCATCCCCTGTTGGCTAGCTGCACCCGCCGTCGGTTGATCGTTTCTCCAACGCATTCGACAATTTCTGCTATTAAAATTTCTTGAAATTTTAAAAACGTTTTGTCCTGTAGCATCATATAACTATAACACCCATCCTGCTTTCGGTACATTTTTTAAAATGATGACTGTCATACTCTTGTCCTATTACAATGATTAGATCGAGGATCACTGATCACTGACGAGGGTAAAGTACCCGAAACTTGCATGTCTGGTCCATCCTGCAAATTTATCTGTTCTTAAATGATGCTATTGAATTTGAATGAGTTAAAGAAGACCCTGACGATAATCTCAACAGCACTCACAACAGAGCACCAAATTGAGCATCGACGTACCCCTAGCAAGCTAGAGGTGGGACCAGATACCCGGGAAGAGTCCCCTGTTGGCAAGCCGCAACCGCCGTCGATGTTCATGCACGAAAATTAAAACAATATATTAAATACATACATTGCACTGTCTTAGGTTATATCTATATATTTACATTCTGAATGTTACTCCCTATAGGCTGCAATGTTAAGCAGATGGTTGATATTTGCCCATAAATTACCATCTGCAAAATTATTTTACCATCTGCTGGACCAATCAAATGGCTTGCGTCGTAATACAAAAAATCGTATTCATAAACAAAATGGCAGCCCCCTTGTCGGTTGCTTAGGCATCAAAATTTTAAACTGATGATTGATGATTGATAAAATAAAGTGTAATACAAAGATTTTTCTAAGAAATACCAAATAGTAGTCAAAAGCTGTTGTACAGTATTCATATGGTATTGTTCCTAAATCGAAATACATCATAAATCGAAAATAATTTTTCTTTGCGTTATGAAAAACCTGAATGCAGAATTTCTATTTAGCTATGCATGAGTCCTTTAAAGAAGTCTTATTCTAAGACGCTGAATATATTAACTGCACAGGCCAGGTCAAAACAATCCTTTAAACATCAAATCAAACGGATCATTACAAATCTTAATTTCAAAACAACGTTTGATTCAATGCTGATTTCTGTATGTACTTACTGTAAACGCCTGTAACAATGTACTCAAAGGTGTAGATTAACCCTGCGTTTAACTTATGTAAGAAGGTGTAACAAAATTTCTGTGAGCTCCTGTGCATGAGTGCCGCGAATGCATGTGCGTGTGACGGAATCTGGGACAAAGTGTAACTGTCGATTTTTTCGTCTCTTAGTTTTTTAGTTTAAACAGATTTTATTGCATTAAAAAGCAAATGGATTGGAAACAGGTTTTCAAACTTACAAGTTCCTCTCCAATAACAGACAGAATTAAACAAGCGCATGCAATGTGACGACAGAATAACACAAAATGATTTGATAAACAATACAAAATGAATATGAAAATGAATATGAATATAATGAACAAAATTATGGACAAGACATACATGTATGGAAAAATGAGGCTAGATACAGGTGGAAACATGAAATGTATGGTACATGAATAATATGATCAACACAACTGTGGATAAGACAGATACATGTAGGCTATAGCAAGTTACAGACGGAAGATCGAGATATTTGATCAATCTTTTAAGGTAACGCTAAACACAAATTTGGACTTCCAGATTTAATCAGATTTTTTTCTCTTATTTTCAAGGTACATATACAATGTTATACATCAAATTGATTGTCATGAAAAGCTGCATACAATCATGGTATCAAATTCTCTCCACAGAGTCTTGGCTTGGAGTAATGTCATTTTTTTCACTCCTTCCATTTCACACAGTTCAGCAAGGTTAAGATAACAGCTTGCACCTAAACAATGCAGAATTATTGATAGTTAAAGTTAGGTCTAGTGCAAGCTAGATGTGAGTTTTTAATATATTCAAACAAATTGTTATAATCTGGCCTGAAATTATTGATATAAAAATCTTAAAATGTCGGCCATATCGGGGACTACTTTCATGTTGTAAAAAGTATGGTGTCCTTGCAGTGCCAACAATTAATTTGAATTTATGATCCAACAGTTAAATCATAGTTACCTGACATTGTACATGTATATTGATAACGAGACTAGCATAAAAGTATACATGTATATACTAAAATGAATAATAATGATATTCAAATAAAAGAGAAGACGAATGGGGGGGGGGTTCCTTAATAAAAAATCACCAAGTTGAAATGAATCACTAATCTCAACAAATGTTTTATTATGTACTGTATAGAAGGTACTATTTCAATGAAACTCACTTTATTTAACATTTAATTTTTTTCCAAGCAAATATAAAATGTAATATATGGTGACAATGTGAATTTTCTATTACTGTTTTCAGGAAACATTCATTGTACAAAAAACAACAAAAAAAAGATGAGCTTTTTTTATTTATCACATTCCATTTTTTCATTAAAATGCAACCACACTGTACGTATATATATATACTCATGATCAACCCCCCCCCCCCCCCCCCCCAAATAAAAAAACAAAAAAACAAATCACATTTTAGACACAAGCGGTTGATTACTTTGCTTTATACTTACTCATATTCTATTTTTCATCTGGAAACATCTGTAGTAAAGCTGAATGTGCAACCATTCTTCGTCGCTCAGGAGAAAAACTGAAACTTTGATGTAATTTGTAAGCAAATGTCAAATTTTAAGAAAAGTTTACATTTCTCCTATCTTTTTGTGACATTTTATTTTAAGCTATATTATATACAAATTGATCTCCTTCATTTTAGATATATACATGTAACAATTATTAAAATTATTTCACAGTAGACTTTATCAACATTTACCTAGTAAAATGCATGAGTCTGAATCTATTTCCATCTAAACTACATACAACATGTACAAACAATATTTTCACTAAAATGCTAGGTTGCTGAAAAATGTTTGTGTATAATATTTAAGAAATAACAACTAGCTAGCCGTGTTCTGTTCGCTAAGCTCCACCCATGCATGTGCACGTGCTAAAGAGCCTGTGCAGAACAATATAAGAATAGAAATAACAACTAAATAGCTGTGATTTGTTGTCCAGTAATTCCCCTCGTCGCATGAACCAATCAAATTATCACCTCGCAGCGAGGTGATAATTTGACTGGTTCATGTGACTAAGGGAATTACTGGACAACAAATCACAGCTATTTAGTTGTTATTTCTAATTCATTAATTGCTATGACCATTAATTATATGAAACAAATTTAACTAAACAATTTAATCTAGTCATCTTCAGAGATCATGCATTTTGTGGCAAGACCGGGTGGAACTTCTTGAATCAAGCGACTGAGACGAGTCGACAAAAATTTTAGGGTAGGGCTGTCACGATACGCTAAGCTCACGATATGATATGTATCACGATATTTACTCACGATACAACATTTTTAATGTAGATATGGAGGCATTTCTGTAATTCGTCAGATATTTTATTAAAACAATAAATTAAGATCATTCATAACTTGAATGATTTGAGAATATATTGTATTGACTAGAAACAAAGTACAAAACTCAGAAGTTATCTTTGACGACTCGGCGTTCAGCATCGCCATGTTGAATTTTTAAAGATAAAACTAAATGCCGAAAACGAACCGTAAGTCAACGATACAGCCTCTTCTTGTAATGTGTATCGAACCGTCATCAAGAACCGCGGTGAATCGTGACAGCCCTATATTAGGGTATATCTATTATAGTAATTAAGTTAATACTTAATATCTGTAATTTTGAACAGCTTATTTTTTAAATCTTTTGATAACCAGGTGAAAATAAACTCGACCTGGTCAGGTCACTTTGCTACGATAATAAAATAATCATACAAGAAATTTGAAGGGATATTCAAACATTGTCTGGCTGACAAGAAACCAACGATAGGGAAATCAAAGAGCTAATGCTAAATTCATGATACATAGAAATGAAACTTTTGTTGAGGAAAAGAGCCAAGACATCAAAATCAAAATGATGTCAAGCAAAATTAGATATAAACTTCAGCATTTATATGAATTTGCATTCCTAAAATGGGTTACCTCATGAGGAGTAATCTTTGTAATTTTGAGTAAAACATAGACTTTGTTATGCTTAACGTATGAAGAAATATAGATTTTCCCTGCTTCAACATTGTAGCAAATCTTTATAAATCACATGCTTGCCTATGTCATTGGTATAGAATAGATTCATTCAACGCTGAAGTGACAAAGAATTAACATACACATGTCTATTCGCTTGCTGACAAATTTGCAAAAAGTCATTTCGCATGATAATTCATTTAAGACATAAAATTTAGCAGCAAAAGAGTAGAATGTAATTTTACGTAAATTGCAAAATAATTCAGTGATGCTGAAAAGTACCAGTCCGAAGGATTTCACCGGCAAAATTACATTTAGACTGGCAAAAAGTTTAAAAGTTTTGCTACACAATACACATGTACTTTGTTCGGACTGGCATCATTTTCAAAATGACTGGCATGCCTTAAAAGTTTTCAACATCTCTGAAAATTACACCAAAATGCAAAGGAAAACAGGTATCGACATAATATAGCTTCAAGTTTTTGCCCGTCACACACAGTATTTCTTACCAGTAGATTGTGTGTGCAACTGTTAATACATGTATAACTATATATTGTGACTGGGCCATTTTCCATTATTTTTTTTACCATTTTAATGGTCCATTTCTTTAAATAAGAAAGATGGGACTATCATAGTCTATGCGCATGGTCTCCCTCCTTCCCAATCACTGTTGAGATCACAATCGGCTTGCATTAAAGCCATCAATCGTATATTAAGGCAGGAATTGAAGCCTTCACACAAACATGAACTATACCATATTACCAATTAGAAATAACATGTAAGATACTGGCGAAATATTGAAACCATTTGTAAGTAGGCATTGTAGGGAACTGCAGGAAAGGAAGATAATGGTACGAATTGACATACTGCTGTTCACACTTGCTGTCTTTTAACAGTTATACAATTATTAAGTAGAAAACAATTGTTTTCTATGTGAAAGAGTATACCAAAGATCCAAGAGCAAATGTGAGTACTGTTCAGGTACAAAATATCTGAGTATGAGGTATCAATGTTGTTGTAAACACTATTTACATCTAAATACCATACACATGCGTGAATGACCATTTTTGGCTTCCATACAACACTTTGACAAAAAATTGACAGAAATGTCAATTATTTCAAAATAATTGTTGTTGCATCTTATGTCAATTGCTAATATTGGATATATTTCGGTATATTTTTGTATTAATATTTAAAAAAAAAGAAATTTCTGTCGATGTTTTCACCATGTGACGTCATGACTTTTAGGCCAAATTGATCGGGTGAATTTAAGTTTTAGAAGGGCAAAATCTTGTCCGATCTCTTTCAGACGTGCGTCAATAAATTCTTATAGCCAATAATTATTGTTTACAGTACCTGTAGTACGTCTGAACAAAGCAGATTTTCTCTCGATTGTTTATTTTCTCTTTCGTGCCAACTCCAGACCTTCGAACGCAAAGAGGGGAAATACTTCCAACGAAAAGAGGTTCGATATAATGACGACAAACCTTTATATATAATCTCTCCTATGTGCTTTTGTAGAATAGATATAGTAATTTATATTATGTCTATGAAAGTAAGAGACTGTTTTATCAACATTCATATAAGTTTCTCGAACGTAAAAATTCGCGCAGGAATTTGACGTACTTTCATTTTGATCGAAGAGGGAAGACCGAAATTATACAGTTGAAATAGTACATTCAAATGGCTAGTAATAAACAGGTACCACGTGTTTTAAAAAATATATGGGTCTCTTACTTGAATACTTTCAGAAATATGGGTTGTCACCCATAGATCATGCATTAAATTGAGATGAAATTGGCTACTCACCAAATCAAATATGGCGACCTCCATCTCGACAAAGTGACATACAAACGGCCTCCATTCAGAACTGTACAAAAGTGGCGCGCAATTTCAAATCCCGCATGCACTAGTATCAAAACATATTTTTCTGTTGCCAAAGTTTCAATTTTTATTTTTCAAGTATATTACAGCTGAACTGTTTGAAAAATTGGGTAGGAAAACAATAATTTTCATAAATTATATGGAGTATTGGTTAAAACATGGGCTGGTCACGGAGAGGCCATTACTGTGTTATGGGTCAGAATACCCCAAAACGCCAGCAAAAATCAGACAAAGACAGAATATAAATTAACAAGTTTAATTATGTACAAAATATATATATTTAAAACGATTACAACTCACAATACAATGTCCGGATCAAAGTGTCCGTTACGGTCCACAAAGTCTATCGAATGTATGGTTTCCGGTAATCACAAACGTTCTCGAAAGATCGGTGTCCAAACGTTGTCAAATGGATTAAAGTCTCAACAAATAAAGTATCCCAGTATATCAGAATAGATGAATGAATCGTGTCTACGAATGTGTACGAATGTCCCCTTAACACAGTTCCTCAGAGTATTTATACTTAAGAACAATGAGTTAACCAGAAGCTTCTAGAACAATGACTCATTACACATGATTAACAATAGAGTAAATTCTAGAAATCACAGTCATGAGACGATAATGATGTAACAAAGAACATACTGGAATATTCTATAATGAAATAAACATGACATAGTAAAATCTAGAAAGAATTATTATGAAATCATAATACAACATGACTAAGTACATGTGTACCTACACATAAAGTAAAACTAAAATAATACATGACCCACAACACCTCCCCCCTTAAAAAAAGTTTGAATGTCAATGAAAACTTAGGTGGTAAATTCTGCAAAAATCACTCATGAAACTCTCGATAGTGCATCTGCAATCACATTGTCTTTGCCCTTGATATGGTTAATAATGATATCATACTCTTGCAACAATAAACTCCACCTTGTTAGTCTTTGATTCTTGTTTGACATTTTGTGCAAAAATGTGAGAGGGTTGTGGTCAGTATACACAAGAATGGGATGTAAAGTAACATTCAAATAAACATCAAAATGTTGTAAAGCTAACAATAATGCAAGACACTCTTTTTCAATAGTAGAGTAATTCTTTTGACATTTTGTCAATTTCTTTGAAAAATAACAAACAACTCTATCTACACCATCATCATTTTCTTGAAACAAAGCAGCCCCGATTCCTACGTCACTGGCATCAACAGTAAGCTTAAATTGCTTATCAAAATTTGGAGCTGACAGGATAGGACTATTCATAAGAACACATTTGATTTTCTTAAAAGATTCGTCACAGTCATTGGTCCATGCAAAATTCACTTTCTTTTGTAACAGATTGGTAAGTGGACCAACAACTGACGAGAAATTTGGACAAAATTTTCTGTAAAATCCTGCCATTCCCAAAAATCTCATTATTTCTTTCTTATTGGTAGGAATCGGGAACTTTGAAATAGCTTCCACCTTGGCCATGATAGGAGTAACAAAACCTTGACCTACTTTGTGACCCAAATATTCTACAGTCGCATGACAAAATTCACTTTTCGCAAGGTTCACTGTGAGGTTTGCTTTCGCCAGTATGTCGAAGAAGGTACGCATGATTCGGAGATGATCATCCCAGGTGTCGCTGTAGATGATGACGTCATCGATGTACGCCTCGCATCCTTCGAGATGATTTAGGAGCGAATGAATCATCCTCTGGAATGTGGCTGGTGCGTTTTTCATACCAAAGGGCATTACTTTATATTGGTATAGCCCATCTGGAGTCGCAAATGCCGATATTTCTCTGGCTCTCTCGGTAAGCGGGACCTGCCAATAGCCTTTAAGCAAGTCAAATTTACTGACAAATTTTGCACTGCCAATTTTATCTATACAGTCATCGATTCGTGGGATCGGATAAGAGTCAGTTTTGGTGACTGAATTGACTTTTCTAAAGTCCGTACACAATCGGTAAGTTCCGTCTGGCTTCGGAACCAGAATACATGGGGAACTCCAATCACTATTGCTGGGTTCAATAATGTCATTTTCGAGCATGTATTGAATTTCTTTCCGCATGTATTGAAGTTTTATCGGGTTTAACCGATAGGGATGCTGTTTGATAGGTGACGCATCACCCACAATGACGTCATGATGAGATGCATTAGTCTTTTTTGGAACGTCCGGAAAGATGGTCGTATATTCCCGCATTAATTGATGCACTTCCTCTTTTTGATGCACGGTCAAATGTCTGAGTTTCACTTCCGGATTTGTCAGAATTTCGGAATTCTTCAAACGGACACTTTGAGCGAAGTCTTTTTCGACAGTCTCTTCATTACATTCAGATTCAACACAATTTTCTAATGTATTTACATTGGCCAAAGTGGAAACTGATTTTACAAAATTTCGGTCTCTTCTATCAAAATACTCTTTCAACATGTTAACATGACACACTCTTTTTTCTTTTCGCCGACCTGGTGTCTTAACCACATAGTTAACATCACTAATTTTACTCTCAATCTCATAAGGACCGAAATATCTAGCTTGCAAAGGATGACCAGGGATAGGCAAAAATACAAGAACTTTATCGCCTGGTTTAAAAACTCTGTTTCTAGCATCTTTGTCATACCATGTTTTCATTTTCATTTGTGATGTTTTGAGATTTTCTTGAGCCAATTTGCAAGCATTATATAATTTCTCTTTAAAATTAGACACGTAATCTAAGAGATTCAAATCGCTAGTCTCAGTCAACCATTTTTCCTTCAATAACTTCAATGGCCCCCTGACCGTATGCCCAAAAACTAGCTCAAAGGGACTGAACCCCAGGGACTCCTGAACCGCCTCTCGTGCCGCAAACAACACGAGGTGAACCCCTTCATCCCAGTCTTTTCCATACTGGTGACAATATGTTTTCATCATAGTTTTAAGGGTTTGATGAAAGCGTTCAAGTGCCCCCTGGGACTCAGGATGGTACGCAGAAGACTTATACTGCCTGATACCTAGCTCATGCATAACCTGCTGAAACAATCCTGACATAAAATTGGAACCCTGATCTGACTGAATAGCCTTGGGAGCACCTACGAAACTGACAAATTTTGTAAGGGCCTTAACTATGGTCTTTGCTTTAATATTCCTAAGAGGTATGGCTTCAGGAAACCTAGTCGAAGTACACATAATTGTCAGTAAGTACTGATTACCTGACCTAGTCCTAGGCAAAGGACCTACACAATCAACTAACACCCTACTAAAAGGTTCCTCAAAGGCTGGAATGGGTTGGAGGGGAGCAGGTGGTATAACTTGATTGGGTTTACCTACCATCTGACAACTATGACAAGACTTACAAAACTCAGACACATCTTTTCTCAATTTAGGCCAGTAAAAGTGACTTAAAATCCTATTATAAGTCTTATTGACACCTAAATGACCTGCCATGGGTGTGTCGTGAGCTAGACTCATGATGTCCCCGCGATATGCTACTGGAACCACTATCTGGTGAACGACCCGCCACACGTCATTAGGGGGTGCATCGGGTGGTCTCCATTTCCGCATAAGGATGCCATCTTGTATGTAGAAGCACTCTCCGACTTTGTCCGCTTCTTCTCGGGGAAGGGCCCTCTTGCTTAGTCGGATGATCTCCGGATCTTTAGTTTGCTCGGAGAGGAGCTGCTCACGGCTTAAGGCATCTGTATCTCTGTCTAATGGCGGATGGGAATCATCACCAGGTACTGTCGGAGACTTGTCAACATGAAGTGGCACTGACGTCTCAGGTACACTGTCATCAATGGTAGACATGAATGTGTCAGAAAGGTCTATATTTTCGGAGGGATGGTCCTCGTTAAGTGCAGAAGTACTCTCAGCCTCTTTTAGTCTGTTCCTGGCCATCGCCCTGGTAACTGCGCAGGCTGGGTACAAGTCGTCGTCTTCATCATCGGACACGACATCGGACGTGATTTTTTCACAAACAATCGGATCGGCTACAACTTTGCCGCCAGCTAAATCGTTGCCAAGCAACAAGGAAACGCCTTGAACGGGAAGAGTAGGTCGAACACCTACGATAACAGGTCCAGTAATTAAATCTGACTTCAAACAAATCTTATGAAGGGGAACATCAATGACGCCTAGCTCCACACCCTGTAATAAAACTGACCTACCAGTAAAAGTGTGCTCAGACAAAGGCAATGAACCCTCTAACAATAAAGTCTGGGCAGCACCAGTATCTCTCAAAATCTGAACAGGCAAGGCTTCGCTAGAATCACTGAGTGAAACAAATCCCTGTGACAAAAAGGGCTTATAATGATCCTCCACAAAATCATCAGAACTGGACTTAGAACCCTGAATCTCAGGAGTGTCAGAACAAATCGAATCTAAGGCTTTCCTATCATTTCTAACAGACGCACAGGCCTGTGACTTAAGTTCTTTTTTCTTCTTAAGCTTCAAACACTCACCAATAACATGACCTTTTTTCTTACAATAATTGCATGTAGGAAGCGACCCTACCCCTGGGGATGCCTCAGAACGCTCGGACCTAGGACCGGACGTAGAACCACCTTGAGATGGTGACTGGGAACTAATGGACGACTGAGACTCTTGTACATTTTTCTTTGGAAAATCTGAAGTTTTTGCGCTATCGCTAGATTGAGTTTTTGACACAAAATTTTTCTTATGAGTGAGAGCATACGTATCAGACAAAACAGCGGGTTCTTCAAGAGTTTTAACATTTTTGTCTTCCAAATGAGTTCTTAAATCTTGATGTACACACTCTTTGAACTCTTCTATCAGAACTATTTGACGCAAATTGTCAAATGAATTGGGAATTTTCTTAGATCGAAACCACTGGTCAAATAAATCTTCTTTTTCTCGAGCGAATTCAACATATGTTTGATTTTCAAACTTTTTGTACTTTCTAAACTTTTGTCTGTACGCCTCAGGTACTAACTGATATGCTCTCAAAATCGTGTCCTTGACCTTGTCATAGTCTGAACTCTCAGCAATACTGAGCGCCGAGTACACTTCAGCCGCTTTGCCAATAAGTACGCTTTGTAACAAAGTTGGCCAAAAATCACGTGGCCACTTCAGATTGGCCGCGATTTTCTCAAAATGTGGAAAATATTTGTCCACGGACTTTTCTTGAAATTTTGGTACTAATCTGATGTTTTTGGCGGCGTCGAATTCAGACTTGACAGGCGAAGGAACAGGATTTTCCTTAGCGCTTTTCTCTAATTTTAACTTTTCTAACTCAAACTGGAGTTCTTTCTCGTGCATACGTTCCTGTTTCTCTCTTTCTTCTTTTTCTCTTTCAAATTGTAAATGTCTTTCTTTTTCTTCTTTTTCAAATTGTAATTGTATTTTCATTTTCTCTAATTCAAACTCATATTTTGACATTTTGGTTTCGCTTGAAACAGGTTCAACAGGAAAATCGTATGACGAAAAGATTTCCTTAGCTAAAAGCTCTTTAGCCACAATATTTCTAATTTCTTGTTTTCTCATAGAAGATTTTACATCTAACTTCAAGTGAAGACCTAAACCAATCAAATCATCTTTCTTCAATGATTCGAACTCTTGTACAGTCGGCGATTTCAAAAATTCAGTGACCGAAAATACCATGATTGATTTCTGCTGGCAAAAGTTTTGAGAATTTTCCTTTTTCAAAAAACGAACTTTACGTAAAGTGCAAATATGCAGAGATTAAGATCCCGGACGAGCCCCCAATTCTGTTATGGGTCAGAATACCCCAAAACGCCAGCAAAAATCAGACAAAGACAGAATATAAATTAACAAGTTTAATTATGTACAAAATATATATATTTAAAACGATTACAACTCACAATACAATGTCCGGATCAAAGTGTCCGTTACGGTCCACAAAGTCTATCGAATGTATGGTTTCCGGTAATCACAAACGTTCTCGAAAGATCGGTGTCCAAACGTTGTCAAATGGATTAAAGTCTCAACAAATAAAGTATCCCAGTATATCAGAATAGATGAATGAATCGTGTCTACGAATGTGTACGAATGTCCCCTTAACACAGTTCCTCAGAGTATTTATACTTAAGAACAATGAATTAACCAGAAGGTTCTAGAACAATGACTCATTACACATGATTAACAATAGAGTAAATTCTAGAAATCACAGTCATGTGATGATAATGATGTAACAAAGAACATACTGGAATATTCTATAATGAAATAAACATGACATAGTAAAATCTAGAAAGAATTATTATGAAATCATAATACAACATGACTAAGTACATGTGTACCTACACATAAAGTAAAACTAAAATAATACATGACCCACAACATACTGTAAATGTATAGTGTGTACTTATATGTAGTTACATGCAAAGTTTGAAAGTAATAGGCACAGAGAGAAAAAAGATATACACAATTTTATTACTTGAGCTGCCAGGCGTCCATTTTGACTTTAGCGTTACCTTAATACGATAAAAATACATGTACTGTTTTTTTTCTTTTCAAATAAGAAATGTATGTGGACTGAGTGTTAGTATGAACATAAAGGGTAAAAAATATCAATCAATAAAACGTGACAAATTCAGGCAAATAAATGAATGAATGAATTTATGATAATGAATGAACAAGAAAGTAAATGGATGAATGAACGTATTAAACAAACAGGTGAATGAATTCACGATAATGAATGAATAAACAAAAAGAATGAATGAATATAAACAAACAAATGAATGAATAAATACATGAATGAATGAATCAGAATCTAAATAATTGAACAGTGAAAAGGAGAGGTCTTGCTTGGTCAATATGTTCGACAGGCTATATTATATAAAAAAAGAGTGTAAATCATAACTCGAATCATGAATCGTTGGACTTTTTGTTCTAATATCTCGTCGTTTTCTTTTGAAGTATTACTACAACCATACAGAATAGTGTCAATATCGTCTCCTCGTATCTTCCTTAGAACTCATCGATGAAAATTGGGTTATCATTTGAATTCACTTTTAACTCAATGACAAGATTTATTCACCACGGAATTCAATCACTAACCTTTTGAGAGACTGGCACCTGTAAACTACGATCACCTGGCGAACCATTTTTAAAACCGAATCACATAACACCTTCGATATGCATCCACGCGAAGAAATTGACGATTGGAGACGAATGAGGAAATAGTTTACATCGTAAGACTCGTTTTTTAAGAAAACATTTTCTTGAAAATATAATGCGAAATTTCTGAAAACTCAACAGTGAATTTACGTCTCGCATAATGGTACTACTTCTTGACACAGTTAGCTGCCTCCTTAGTTACGCCTTCCTAGTAACGCTCTCAAAGACAGCGGAAAATTCAAACTTGAAAGGCATATTTTTACTGATAAAATTACAAATGAGGAATGCAGATATAAGAAAGAATGTTATTCAGATGGTTGTTATGGGGAATTTATATTACCATCTCGATTTTTGATAAATTGAATGACGCCCATATAAATTTATCAAAATCCAGATGGTAATATAAATTCCCCATAACAACCATCTGAATAACATTCATTTCTTAAAGGTACGGTGTCCCTGAAAATTAATTAATTTTACAAAATTTTGTAATTCAAAATCTTTCTTTTCATGTGCAAGTCTATTTGTCATTTGTATAAATTCAAGTTTTCAGACGAATCTAACGCATACACTCGCAGTTATAGCCGTTTGAAATGTCATTTTTAATTTGGGATGCGCAGCTCTAATTCATTTCACTAGCTCAACATACAATGTATTTCGTATTTACAATAGAGGTATATGGAGGTTTTGCAAAATCGACAATATTATGGTTGTTACTGCATATTTTCAACTAAAACTTTTTATGGCTTCTTTTTTCCTCAACCTAGACCCTTCGAAATAAATTTTACGTTTTCAATAAAAAAAAGTTTCAGGGACACTGTATCATTAAATAGAACGTACTATGGCGACCATGTCAGGTAAATATTCAAAATACTGTCAAACCCCTCGAGGGGAACTTTTTTACGAGCTCCACATGGCAAAGGGCATAAGTGTGACACAAATGAGTTAAAGAATATCCTGACGATAATCTCAAAAGCACTCACAGTAGAGTACCAAATTGAGCATCGACGTACCCCTAGCAAGCTAGAGGTTGGACCAGGTGCGGTGCCCGGGAGGAGTAAGCATCCCCTGTTGGCAAGCCGCACCCGCCGTCGATGTTCATGCACGAAAATAAAAACAATATATTAATACATACATTGCACTGTCTGAGGTAATATCTATATAGAAAGTGTTATGGTGACCATGTCAGGGAAAATATTCAAAACACTGTCAAACCCCTCGCGGGAAACTTTTTTTACGAGCTCCACACGGCAAAGGGCATAAGTGTGACACAAATTAGTTAAAGAAGATCCTGACGATAATCTCAACAGCACTCACAATAGAGCACCAAATTGAGCATCGAGGACATTTGAGATACTAGCATTAAAATGCAATAGTTGGTTTTCCATAAGCTAAAAATTATAAGAGTTGCCTCCCGTCGGCGGCCATATTGTATGGCAATATTGCAAATTGTCTTCATAGTTCAACCATTTTGTGTTGAACATTTTATAAATGTGGAGCTTGAAATCAAAATTCTCTTGTAAATACTTAGAGTGAAGATTGCTATGAATGTTAAACGTCTTCAAATTCAATAGCATCATTTAAGACCTGATAAAATTACAACAGGGACCAGACATGCACGGGCCTTGACATTGGTAAGGATGTGAAGAAATATTACTGGCTTGCCATACAAAAATGGCCACAAATTGCAATCTTTGGCCATATTAATTGTTTAGATTGAGGATCACTGACAAGGATAAACTATCCGAAACGTGCATGTCTGGTCCATGCTGCAATTTGATCTGTTCTTAAATCATGCTATTGAATTTGAAGACGTTTACCATTTGAACCACTAGGTGAGTGTCAATGCTGGTTGACCAGGAGTCCCCAAGGGCACATGTAGCCAAGATCGATCAACTTCGGTTGATCACCTGTCTCTTCAACGCATTCGATAATTTATGTATAAAAAATCTTGAAATTTCTAAAACGTGGGTCCTGTATCCCACCCATTCTACTTCACTTTTCGGTACATTTTTGGACATAATAATTTTGACACTCTTTGGCCAAATTAAATTGTTTAGATTGAGGATTACTGACGAGGGTAAAGTACCCAAAACGTGCATGTCTGGTCAATGCTGCAATTTGATCTGTTCTTAAATGATGTTATTAGACATTTTTCAAGTTCACGGACTTCGGACTTGCACTCCGGACTTCGTACTGATGGGTCATTTAAAAGAAATCGGGTGTATTTAGTAAAGTAAAATCTTACCACTAAATGGACAAAATGCTAATGGAGGGCTTTAGATATGTATTTTCAGACATTAAAGTAATTAAATTCTTCACAGAAAGTATTCTATGTTAATTGTAATAAAATCGACATTTTGCTTCAGTGACATAGTCCCTTCCAAGTGCGAAGTCCGCGAACTTGAGAAACGCCCATTGAATTTGAAGACGTTTAACACTTAAACGTTCTATAAATAGCAATAGTCAAAATTAGGACAATTATCGAAGTTCGTGGTCCTGTTCCTTTCATTGGTTCTTCGCGTTCTTAGTTCTTAGCTTTACGACCGTAAATTATAATAGAATGGGACTAAATAGCTCCTTACGTTTCCGGTAAGTAAATGCTGTTTTACGGTGGTGAATAAATAATGATTAGATATTCTAGATAAAATGACTAAAATTTTTTTTTAAATGTCAGATACGCTTGTGTCAGAATTCGATGTGAAGTAAAAGTACAATCCTGAAATATGATAATAAAACATGCACAGCTTGCAATGATATGTTTTCAAACTCAATTGAAAAATCAATTCATCGTGAAATGCAATACGTTCATTTATCCTAAACTATGGTAAAGTAACACCAAAATATTCATCCTACTCAGATAATGAAATTTCAACATGTGACGACATTATTTGTAACGTTGATATAAAATGCATGACGATAAGGGTCTGTGGTTAATCACAACGTTTCGTGTGGAGTACAAACCACCATTATGTCGAAATTACTACCGTTCATATTTTTCGCGTACTTTGGTTTTGTATCTGTTGTCTACGCTGCCAAAAGCAGAGATGATTGGATGTTGGATACCGTTAAAGGTCTTGTGTGCAAAAGAGGTAAATATTCACGATTGATCATGACGTAAGGTGGATTATTTAAGATATGTTTGAGTCATATTTAATATAGAAATATAAATCATTGATAATATTACAATTTCTTTCTGCGCACGTAATTCTAGCGTGGCAGAATGGCGTCCAAAGTCGGCACCGGTTGCCCATTTGTCTCGTTGGTTTATATCTTGAATTTTATGTTTCGTGATGTTTATGTTCCTTATGTGTCTCTTCCTTTATATGCACACTTATTCCGTGATGGTGTGGAGTCAGTAAACGATTGCCCGCGACTCGGTGTTTAAAATGTTATAAAATTTATACCTCGTACTCTAGGTTGACTTCGTTGTATTCCCTCAGCAATATACCCCTTTTACCTCTACTCGTCATGGCAAAGTTATAAAAGTGTTAAACTAACACCTCTCAGATTGCCCTCACTAACCAGCATCATCATTCCATCTTCGAAATTCAACTGTAAGAAACTATCTTTGTCAGCTAAGATTATTCTTTCACCACTAAATTCAAAATTTAGATCTCTTGTCACTTGATATATTTCATCTCAAGGTTGTAATTTCATTATCGGTAATCGGAAAAGAGGGTTTTGAGGGTTAATACAGGATAATCACACCGTCTGCTACTGACGTGGCAAATGGCCGTCCTAAGTCGGCACCGATTGCCCATCAGTCTCGTTGATTTATGTGTAGTCATTAGTGTTTGATGTTTCTCTGTGATTTGGCGTTCCCTGTACCATTTGCGTCTCTTTCTGTGCGTGTTTTCGGAAAAGTAAGAGAGTGTGGCACACGTATTCCAAGATAACCACACCGTCTGTTATTAACGTGGCAGATGGCCGTCCTAAGTCGGTACCGGTTGCCCATTGGTCTCGTTGGTTTATATGTGGCCTTTTATGTTTAATGTTTCCATGGTGTGAGTTTGTGTTCCTTGTCTCTTTTGCGTTTCTTTCTGTGGATGTCTGCTCTGTGTTTTTTGCATTGGGTATTTTGGGGTTTTGCTGTTGGTGCTGCAACCTAGTGCTGTTGGAGATCCCCTCCTTTCTTTCTTTGCGTTTTTACAGTGGGTGGTTTGATGTTGATGCTGCAACTAGGTATTATTCGAGATCCTCTCCTTTCTTTCAATGACAAATACAGAGGGTTATCACAAATTTGCAAATGAAATGGGGAGGTGTTCTCTGTGCCAACTCCTTAAAGCCAAATCTTATATAACTTCTAGTGTGAACGGGCAAAAGTTCAATATCCAATTAGAATGACATCGATTGATCGAGTCAGGATGTAATGTATGTGTTAACCTGAAATGCAAGGAGATTTGGGACACAATACGTTGGTGAGACGAGACAAATCCTGAGATCTCGCTTTCGAATTCATTTCTATAAAATTAGCAATCCACGTAACAAAAATATAAATTTTTTCTGTATAATAATTTTGTTAAATATAATCTTTCTGATATTACCATAATCACAGCACAATTTTTTATCTAAAACAAAATCAGAATAGTAAAACTAATATTCCATGAAAATTTACCCCTAACGGGAGGAAAATACCCCCCGCAGCGATATTTTTTGAAAAGTTATCTTGGGATCAGGGTCAAGCATCAATTATGACCTAAGGGACATGTCTGTGAAATATATTTGAAATCCATCCACGGGGAGTTATGCTCTGGACAAGGTTTTACTAGTAATGTCTATTGTGACCTTGACCACTGACCTTGGTTCAAGGTCATGACGAATTCTTTGGTCCTAAGGAACATTTCTGTGAAATATTATTGAAATTCATCTATAGGGGAAGGAGTTACGCTCTGGACAAGGTTTTACTTATTATGTCTATTGTGACCTTGACCTATGACCTTGGTTTAAAGTCATGACACACCCTTAGGCCCGAAGAAACGTATCTTTGAAATATTACTGAAATCCATCCGCAAGGGGAAGAGTTATGCTCCGGACAAGGTTTTACTTATGTTTTATTGTGACTTTGACCTTGATTTAAGGTCATGACACACCTAAGAAACATTTCTGTGAAATATTATTGAAATCCATCAATAGGGGGAGGAATTATGCTCCGGATTAGGTTTGCTGGACAGACAGACAGGGTGATACCTATACACCTCTCCAAACTTTGCAGGGGGTATAAAAACGCAGACTACAAGCAGGATATACCTTGATAAATAAGCTCTTATCACTTAATGATCATATTCATGGACAGGGAAATATATCTTCATCCTCTACAAACATCAATGCATTTTCTATCCGCCCTACAATTAAAAGGAAACACAGGTCACACGGAACACGGCGCAACAGAAAATTAAGAAGGTAATCTAGAATCTATCGTACGCTAGACGATTTACTAATCATAGCAAGCAATAATGGAAGACATGAACTCCTACACGCAATGCTTCGATACCGGCTGTTAAATTCAAATCTGTGTTGGATGAAGCTCAACTGGTGTATTAGACTTAACATCATCGTTAGATTTTGTTTCGATAAGCTTTATATGGCTATCAAAAGTATTTAAGAAGATTCATCAAAATTGAGTTTATAAACAAAGGATTTGATCGTTTAAACATCTCGAATATTTTCCGAGATCACAGTGTTCAAAACAAGATACCCCAGTATTTCAAAGATTTAGAATCCCCTTCTATCTGTTATAAATATATATTTACATATGCCCATTCATTTGTATAGAACTTACACTGGCATTATAGGAGTATAACCGCAGTGGCGTGATTTGAACTATGACGTCATAGTAAGTTGGCTTGATTTGAACTTCGACGGTACGTAGTAACAGAGCCTTAGCAACGTAGTTGTAAGCGTATTTTAACGTCATTAAAGCGTGAAAAACTTGAATGTAAATATATAGAATAACTGTCTTTTGGAATGTGATTATACTTTGATAACCTACAATGGAATTTTGTTTCTCATAATGCGCTACGACACTGATGGTCACATGAACACCTCACTCTATGACAAATGTGACGACTTCAATTTCAGCATTACAAACGTTCCTTTTCTGAGTAGCAACATCCCTTCTTCGCCTGCTTATGGCGTGTTCATATCTCAGTTGATACGCTATGCCAGAACAGGTACCAAATATACGGATTTTGTTCTGAGAGCTAGGCGTCTTTCAGATAAGCTTCTCAGCCAGGGATATGTTTGTGACCGACTTACATCGTCACTGAGGAAGTTCTACGGTCGATATGGCGAACCGATCATACACTATGATGTCCCACTCTCCAGAATGGTGGATGATATTCTGTCATAGACCATTTGAACCATCCAACAAAAAATTGTACTCTATGTCTTCCGAAATGGAAGTTACCGGATGTGACAGTTGTACTGAATTGAAGCGGCGGGTGTTGCATGCAAGCAGGAAATGCTTACTCTTCCTGGGCACCTGATGTTACTCCCATATCGGGAGTTCGCTTCTTTTCACATGGTGGAGGTTTTTCTTTGTTTGTTTTGGTTCCTGTTTTATCCTGAATTTGTATGCCTTCGGTTTCTGATTTTCTGAATTATCGATTTTGTGCTGTATACAGGGATATGGTCATTATCAATATTTGTCATAATATATTGTTCTTATTTTCGTGCATGAACATCGACTAGCCAACAGGGGATGCTTACTCCTCCCGGGCACCTGGTCCCACCTCTAGCTTGCTAGATTCGGTCGATGCTGAATTTTGTGCTCTAATGTGAGTGTTGTCGAGATTATTGTCAGGATCATTTTGAAATCTTTATTGTTATTTTAAAAATATAAAGCTTCGTAGTTCGTGCCTTCCGTTATTGCGTGTTATGACAAGTAAAACGTCTAGCGTGATGATTCTAGATTACCGTCCTAATTTTCTGTTGCGCCTTTTTCCGTGTGATCTGTGTTTCCTTTTAATTGTAGGCCGGATAGAAAATACATTAATGTTTGTGGAGGATGAAGAAATATTTCCCTGTCCATAAATATGATCATTCAGTCCTAGGGGATAGGCAGTTTGAAGTTTCGTGATCCAAGAATATTCTGCTTGCAGTCTGTGTGTTTTAATGTTAGTTTTACTTTCAAATTGCTGATTTTGTTTTGAAAAAAAAATTGTACAGGGATGATTGTGATATCAGAAAGAGAATGGTTATACTTCAAAAATGATTATACAGAAAATTTCTATATTTTTTGTTACGTGAATTTCTAATTTTATAGGAATAATTTCGAAAGCGAGATTTCAGGGGTTGTCCCGTATCACCAACGTATTGCGCCCAACATCCCATGGCATTTCATGTTAACTTATACACTACATCCTGACTTGATCACTAACTGGACATTGAACTTTTGCCTGATCACACTGGAGGTAATATAAGATTTAGTATGAAGTAGATGACACATAGAACACCTTTTCCAATTACATTTTGTACACTTGCGAATTTGTGAAAACCCTCTGTATTTGTTATTGAAAGTACAGCCAGAAGATACATGAAGTGACAGGAGATCGAAATTTTGTATTTAGTGGTGAAGAATAACTTTTGGTGACAAAATAGTTTTTGCTGTTGAATTTCGAAGATGGGAAGGTGGTGCTGGATACAAAAGGTAATCTGAGAGGGGCTAATTTCACTCTTGGAAATTTTAATAACTTCGCCATGATGAGTATAGGTTAAAAGGGTGGGGGTTATAGAGCTGATGGAATACAACGAAGTCAAGCTAGAGAATGTAATGTAAATTAGAACAGTCACTTTAAACATCGAGTCCCGTGGAACTGTTTTACCGACTCCACACTGTATCACGGAATAAGTTTACATATAAAGGAAAAAGAATAATTTCCAGCATGACCACCCTGCACTCACCCAGCGAAACAAACCCACAAGAAAGTGACACATAAATGACATCATACATTTACGAAACTAAAAATCGCTAAAATGAGTTAAAGAAGATCCTGACGATAATCTCAACAGCACTCACAATAGAGCACTATGTTGAGCGCCGACGGACCCCTAGCAAGCTAGAGGTGGGATCAGGTGCCCGGGAGGAGTAAGCATCCCCTGTTGGCTAGCCGCACCCGCCGTCAATGTTAATGCACGATAAAGGACAGAGTATATAAAATGCATGCACTGACAGTCTGTCTGACGTTATGTCTATATAGAAAGTACTATGGCGACCATGTCAGGGAAGTATATTCAAAACACTTACTGTCAAACCCCTCGCGGGGAACTTTTTTACGAGCTCCACATGGCAAAGGGCATAAGACACAACAATCTTCATTAGAACATTATACAAAACATTCGTAACAGAAGTACAGAAACATCAAACGTTGATGACAACAAGTAAAGGGAAGGAGACCAATGTGCACCCGGTGCCGACTTTGGACGACCATCTGCTATTAGCAAATGGTGTGGTTACCCGGATTACGTACGCATAACCCTCCCACTTATCCGGATACAAAGAGGTCTCCATAGTGACACATTTGTTGCATATACATAAAACTTCTCACTGTAAGGTGACACACAAACAAGATAGTTAAACGCAGCGGCCTCTTGTAATGTCTGTATACCTATGTTTTAACTATGGCGAAGAGAAATAAATCAGTTCAGTTCTGTAACACATATTCTATGTAAATTGATCTAAAATTTCTATGGCATGCGTATAACGGTCTGTGCTCTGCTGGCTGAAGCGAGTTGAAGAACAAGTACCCGAGAAGTCTGACCAACTTTCAGATAGGACAGGGAATCATGACCCAGTCTTATCTGACGAGATTTCAACAAGGTCTATCATGGAGTCCCGTCGTCATGGTTGACCAGTGTGCAACGTTGGGAAAGAAACTGATACAAAACTGTAGATTGGTCCAGTACCATGCCCAGTGTTTTTGTGATGACCTTAGGATAATATCCTCGGTAAAGCAGGCGACCGACCATTTTCTTACATTTGTGATTGAAGTTCGATCTGCCTTTGATCCCTCTGATTTTGTTTATAAGGTCATCGTAATATGAAGGCATTAAAATTCCCAAAGAAACATACTCTGATGATAGAGTAGAACGAAACTTTGAAAGAAGTTCAGAATAGTGTTGTGGGTCATGTATAATTTTAGTTTAACTTGATGTGTAGGTACACATGTATAATTACTTAGTCATGTTATTTTAATGATTTCATAATTGTTTCTAGATTTTACTATGTCATGTTTATTTCATTAGAGAATATTCCAGTATGTTCTTTGTTACATCATTAACATCATATGACTGTGATTTCTAGAATTTACTCTTTTGTTAAATCATTTGTAATGACTCATCGTTCCAGAAGGTTCTGGTACATCCATTGGTATTAAGTATAAGTACCTCTGAAGAACTGTGTTGAGGGGGCATTCGTACACATTCGTAGACACAATTCATTCTTCCATTTGATATATTGGGATGCTTTATTTGTTGAGACTTTATTACCGAAACGTGCATGTCTGGTCCATGCTGTAAATTTAGTCCCCGAGGACACATGTAGCCAAGTTCGATCAATTTCGGTGGGTCGTTTCTTCAAGCACATTTGAAAAAAATTCTCTTAAATTTCTAAAACCTGGGTCCTGTATCATATCATCATATCCCAGCCATATTTCTACGTCTTTCGGTATATTTAGGACATAATTTTCACAGATTTCGTCATATTTCATTGTTTAGATTGAGGATCACTGACGAGGGTTTCTTTTCCGAAACGTGCATGTCTGGTCCATGCTGTAAATTTATCTGCTCTAAAATGATGCTAATGAATTTGAAGACGTTAAACATTTGTACCACTTGGTGAGTGTCACTCCTCTTAGACCAAGAGTCCCCGAGGACACATGTAGCCAAGTTCGATAAATTTCGGTTGGTCGTTTCTTCAAGCGCATTTGAACATTTCTGTTTAAAACTTCTCTTAAATTTCTAAAACCTGGATCCTGTATCATCATATCCAAGCCATTGTGTTACGACTTACGGTATATTTAGGACATAATTTTCACAGATTTTGGTCATATTTCATTGTTTAGATTGAGGATAACTGACGAGGGTTTATTATCCGAAACGTGCATGTGTGGTCCATACTGTGAATTTATCTGCTCTAAAATGATGCTAATGAATTTGAAGACACTAAACAGTGCTGCCTTGTCTGCCGGAGCAAAGGCATATTTACTGTGCAAATCCTGAAGTTTAGATTTAAAAGATTTTGCCGATTTTGAGGGTGCTTTCGAAGAAAGATGAGGATTTTTTTTACAATAGTCAATTCGGATATCTACAATGTCGAAAATAAGGCTTTTCCATTCATTGAGAGAGTGTGGTTCGACTCCTTCTTACTTACACCTTTTTCGTATATAACCTTCGAACGGCTTTTTAGCACTTCACGACATTAAATGAAATCTATCTGTTTAATACCGAAACGTGCATGTCTGGTCCATGCTGTAAATTTATCAGGTTTTAAATGATGCTATTGATTTAAAGACGTTTAACATTGTAGGCCTTTCAACAAACGCTAGGTGTCGACTGAGAGTAACGACAACTCGTACCCAAAGTGTCAGAATCGGAACCTTTCGCGCTTCTTCATAAAAATGTAGCGCAAAATTCACTTCAAATCATGAATTTTCTTATTTATTTACCTCTTTTGGGTTGTTGGACAAAGTTGGTAGGATTGAGTATAATATTTTAATTTGTTTCATGTACTAAAGACAATAAAAAGACAGAGAAAGATAGCACAAAATTGCACATCAGATTTTTAGACCGAGTTACAAATGTTCATGTGGTAATATATTGGAAGGGAGAGAACTCTTTAATGATATCTGTAAAATTCGAGCCCTTTAAACTATGAAAGGAAGTGAAAAGTAACGAAATGAAACGAAAAACAAAATTACGTCAAATTTTACCATTTGATCAGTCGTTTACGATATAAGTGTCTTATTTTTTTCCCTTGCAAACCCTTTGTGCCTCGGGAAGTGCGAGTCAAAGATCAGTACGTCTTATACATATTTTATAATCTACACTTCAGATCTGTAAAAGCCTATCTAATAGCTGACAAAGTTTAATCTAGGCATAGATGTAACCGATTTCGTTAAACTCTGCTTATATAAAGGGGGAAAGGGGGGGGGCATAAGTATTCACTAAAAATTGTATCCCGAACTTCTCAGTTTAAAATAGACATAGAAAATAAAAAGCAGATATGCCTGTATGTGTTAATTAAGGCACGGTCCATTTGATATTCTGGGGGGGGGGGGGCTTGGGGTTTTTTTTGAAAAAAATAATTTTGCTCTGAATTTTGATGAAAAAAATAAATTTGCTTATGGTGTGACAGAAAAAAATAATCTTGCTCTTACAAGTAATCTGAATTTGAAGAATAACCATAAAATTCGCTTAAAATTCCTGAAAAATTTTCGGCTCGCTTCGCTCGCCGCACTTTTTACTTTATATAAAAAAAAATTTGTCTCGCTTCGCTCGCCATACTTTTCTTCTGTAATGGCAAGTTCATATTTGAAAATATCAAAAGAATGCATGTGACTGAAACAATTAAAATGCTTAAATACATTATCAATATAATTTATTACTATTAATATATACATGAACATGTATCACCATAGTGTCTAATTTTATATACCGTGCAAGCTTGGAAGGCGAATTTAAATAAGTTTTTCACTAGTTTTCATTTCTACATGTAAAAACTTGCATCAGGCCCTCTTACATGTTACATGACCTTATATACATTTTGTTTACTAAACATTATATATCGCATATTGTAAAAAGCTTTCATCTCTCTCAGCTAGTTTAGAAGTGAATACAATTTACATGAAAATAATGTTTGGAGTAATTTAAGTAAAACTAAAGAATAACACAAACATTCTTAATATTCACATCAATTGTTATGAAAAAAATTTCCTTGCTCCAACTTTGCAAGAAAAAAATAATTTTGCCCCGGTCCGGGGCGAAAAAAAAATCTTGCTCCGACAAAAAACCCAAGCCCCCCCCCCAGAATATCAAATGGACCGTGCCTAAGATAAATATCATAAGTTAGGAACAAAAATACATGTAGTATGTCGATAAGTAAGCATAATGATGACAGCATCAAAAGTAGCGGGAAAATAAAGAGAATAAATGAGAGAGAGAGAGAGAGAGAGAGAGAGAGAGAGAGAGAGAGAGAGAGAGAGAGAGAGAGAGAGCATGCCTATGATTATCAATAACAATGAAAAATGATTTCAATATTACATATTTAAAAAAAAAGTGACGGCAATGACCCCCACCCTATAAAAAAGACGCAGAAATGATATTAATACAGATTTAAGCTTTACTTCTCGTACAAGAGGAACTGATGTAATCACCTCTCGTCCACAATCTGTAAAACAAATCATATCTTTCAATTGGAGGGCGTTGGCCATCGGCCGCCTATGCCGTGCTTGCAAAGTATGGAACGCCATCGCTGTCTTATGATGAGATATTTCAATATATGGTATGGTTTAATCAATATATGCGGTGGTAAGTACATTATATGCGGTGGTAAGTACATTATATGCCGTGGTAAGTACATTATATGCGGTGGTAAGTACAATATATGCGGTGGTTAGTACATTATATGCGGTGCTAAGTACATTATATGAGGTGCTAAGAACATTATATGCGGTACTAAGTACATTATATGGGGTGGTATGTTCATTACATGGGGTAGTTAGTACATTATATGCGGTGTTAAGTACATTATATGCAGTGCTAAGTACATTATATGCGGTGCTAAGAACATTATATGGGGTGGTGAGTACATTATATGCGGTGCTCATTTGTTTATGTGGTGATTTCGTTATGATAAACATTCTTATGACCAAGATTAAACATTTCTGAGACTCGGATCGCAGCTACGTCAAGGCACTCCTCGTTTTTACGTTTTTGTGGCCTTTAAACACAAATATTTATCTGAGAAGATAAAATAAATACTATGTTGTTTATTTGAGGTATATTTCATTGTATTTTATTCAAAAAAGTGAAAAGATTAAATCTTTGGCAATCAGTGAAATCTATTCTACAAAGGGTGCGGTGGCGTAGTGGTGAAGACGCATCGATCCTGGCCACGTGTACATTTTATTTTTCAAAATTTTTACAAAGTTCTTGCTTTTTTTAAAGTGAGAGGCACCATGCAATAGGCATTGTTTCCGTATATTGTATATGCTTTTACTTATTAGAAGAGCTTTGTACAGTATAGATAAATTATGTGATATTAGTAAAGAGTAGATTAATTCTGTAACACTACGTTACTAATATATAAATTATAATTTTTATTTTAGCTTGTGATATTCAATTTACGTGGTCTAAGAGAGAGAGCGCGAGAAAAAAAAACAGGGTGACGTGAAAATTCTATATCATTATTTTTTTTATTCTAATAATTAGAATAAAAAAAAAATAATGATATAGAATTTTCACGTCACCCTGTTTTAAGAATATCAATGTAATCGGCAATCTCTGAAATCCAGAAACTGAAAAAAAAACCGGTTGATTTCTTTCTTCTCGGCCACTTATGTAGCTTTCTGGCGCGAAATACACACGGTGTAGATATAGACAAATTTATTTCCTTCCAAACGGTTAAATATTTGATCGGAACACACTATGAATAGATTGTTCCATGATATAAAAAGAAAAAGATGGCAATTATAACCTACTTTTAATATCGTTCTAGAGATAAATTTTAAAATAGTCATCCATATGCATCCCCCTTTTTTTCGTTTTTGCCTGTGGACATTGTTTCCCCCCTTGCTTCAGAACCCCACTTGTCCAGAAAATGTGTTTTATTGATATACACCTTTGGTGAATGTGGCATTGTAAAGCGAGGGGGGACGCTGTTGTGTAAAAGCGTTTCAGTTTTCCATTGTTTTCTGTGTAAAAATGCTTATTTTGACCCAAATACCGGTCTTTTCTTCCAACCCCCAACCTCCATGATAGAGCTGGGAAAAATGTTGAATCCTTTTGTGTTTATGCGTCCTTTTGGGTTAATGATAAACCGAGTCTCAAAAATGTTTAATCTTGGTCATCAGAATGTTTATCATAACGAAATCACCACATAATGAACTAAGCACCGCATATAATGTACTCACCACCCCATATAATGTTCTTAGCACCGCATATAATGTACTAAGCACTGCATATAATGTACTTAGCACCGCATATAATGTACTAACCACCCCATGTAATGAACATACCACCCCATATAATGTACTTAGCACCGCGTATAATGTACTTAGCACCCCATATAATGTACGTACCACCCAATATGTTTTTGACACCGCATATAATGTACTAAGCACTCCATATGATGTACTTAGCACTCCATATAATGTACTTACCACCGCATATAATGTTCTTAGCACAGCATATAATGTACTTACTACTGCATATAATGTTCTTAGCACCGCATATAATGTACTTATCACCGTATATAATGTTCTTAGCACCGCATATAATGTACGTACCACCCCATATGATGTTTTTAACACCGCATATAATGTACTAAGCACTCCATATAATGTACTTAGCACTCCATATAATGTACTTACCACCGCATATAATGTTCTTAGCACAGCATATAATGTACTTACCACTGCATATAATGTTCTTAGCACCGCATATAATGTACTTATCACCGCATATAATGTTCTTAGCACCTCATATAATGTACGTACCACCCCATATAATGTTCTTAACACCGCATATAATGTACTAAGCACTCCATATAATGTACTTAGCACCGCATATAATGTACTTACCACCGCATATAATGTACTTACCACCGCATATATTGATTAAACCATCCAATATATTGAAATATCTCATCATAAGACAGCGATGGCGTTCCATAGCAAAGGGTTTTAGGGAGGAGGGGTCGACAAGAAGTTTTTAAAGAACACATGAAAAGTGAATAATGTTTGAAAATTGTTTGTGTTATGGATATACATGTATTGAAATTATTTTTTAATTCAACCATTCGCTAATTTAAGAGGTAGGGTATCCCCAGCCCGCGTTCTAAATGTTAAAATCTGTGAATATGCCTAATATGCATATGGGGGAGGGGGCGCCTTCTCACCCCCTTAATCAAAAGTTATATTGATTTGGATAAGGCCAACGGGAACTTTCGCGCATCCCATTCAGATTTTACAATACATTTCTGCATTCTGCTTTCTTTTCTCTTATGTTTTGATTGGAATGATCTCTGCCATATCAATAGGGGGTAAAGGGGGATTTTAAATTTTGATTTTTAATATACGAATATTATGCAATGGAGATCGTAATTGATAAATATTGACCATCTTTTTGTAACGATTAAAAAAACATTCAGCTTACCGATGTACCTTTTCTCCCTAAAGAGTAATTGAGGGTAGATAAAAAAAATTCTGACATTTTTACTCCAGACGCGGCAAAAAAATTGCTCGCTCGTATTCGCTCGCCTTCATCACTTAATTGAGCATAAATATAATTCATTTGAAGGTCACATATAAAGGACTCCAGAGGGAGAAATGAGAAACACGTACGTCCCTTCCCCCTTTCTGAAATCTTGGATCCGGCACTGATCCATTTCTAAAAGTGTGAGTACAAGGCTGTGATCTACATTTCCTTTTTCTCAATATTTGATAAATTTATACGTCGCTATATACATTTTTATGAGTTTTAATTGTAAAAACTTATTCTCAAAATATGTCACCTAAAGTCCGCTCGGCACTTGAAACCGTGGATCAAAAGCTAGGGGGATGGGTTAGGGAGGGGGATAAGTCCGAACCCCCCCCCTTGAATTTACAAAAAAGTAAGATTTTTTTTCCAGCTTATATACAAAATCATAAGTGATGATGAATCGGCAGATTCTTCATAGTCTATGGTTTGTTCCATTTACTATCAGTCAAGGCAGTGATGACTTCAGCACTTCATATATGTTAATATTAATACATTTGACTACTTAAAGACGAAATACACTTTTAATGATAAAAGAGTCAGGTTTTGCTTATTCATATATTCATTTTTTTTAGGCACAGGGTTTCAGTGCCTCTCCTTTTTTAAAAAAAAGGCAGAAAAGTTTATTTCTTTTTAAACTCAACTGAAAAGACTTGATGGGCTTTACTTTTTTTTGCAGTTCAGATTTGGTAACTCCTTTTACATCAGAACAAACTTGAAATAGAAGACTACCCTGTAAATAGCCGTTTAGTGGTTTGTTTAATCAAGAATATGCGAGGGGCGGGACGCCTGTCATTTTACATTATTTTAGACAATTCAACTTGAAACCTTTTCCTAAAGATTCGTTCTTTAAATCACGTCACTATGTAATCGATTATTGAGAGCCGTAATCCATAATCGGAATCAAGTATCGAGCGATAACCGATTATTTGCAATAATCGGTTCCCACTTTTGGACACCACCATGAATGTGAAAAAAACCTCGTTTTCCAGTACCTATTTTTGATTAAATTTCATTTTGAGTCATTTACAATGCTTATCTGATCCAGAATGTTCTGTGACTCTATTTGCATATACGTATACGTGAGTTCAATTTTTTTCTGAAGTTTTTTCTTTCAAAACCATGTGTTGGATAGGCTGACCACACCAACCCCCCCCCCCCCTCCCGCTAAAAAAACTTTACCTGGAGATGAAAGAAAATAAGTTTCTTAAGGTTCTTACATCAATGAAAAAAACTACGTACGTAATCGATGTGTTTGACAATTTTTAATTGGCTTTAAACTAATAAAAAAAAAAGAAAGAAAGAAAACCATCATAAGTTCACTGCATGATGACGACCGGTAATTGTTCAGTGAAATACGGGATGGGACCCCCCCCTTTTTTTCCTAGTTATCCCTGCATGTAGCTGTATTATAGATAAAAGAGGTTGTTTTCTAAGTGAGGAACCATGAAGATATCGACATTTCTTTTACATGTCTATAGCAAACAATCCATGCAAAAAGAAGAGGGATCTCTGAAATTAAATGAAACTACGATATATTCATCTAGTCACTCAGATTTTTTCTGTACAACTCAGTTTAGAAACCTGAAAATCGTGAAAATTTCATCTATTTTTATTTTTGTAATTTGTTTTGTTTGCTTTTTAGAAACCTGAAAATCGTGAAAATTTCATCTATTTTTATTTTTGTAATTTGTTTTGTTTGCTTTTTTGAAAAACTTGTGTCTAACCGTTTGATTTTAAATATTCGTAAATTTCTATTTAATATGTTCAATGATAACAAGAACCTAAAATTGAAATTTACAAGGGTTTTTCTATGATGTCTGCGTCGTTTACTATTACGCTTATTTTTAAAAATTCTTTCCCGACCAAAAAAAAAAAAAAAAAAAATAATAATAATAAAAAAAAATAAAAAAAAATCGTTCCGTTACTTTTCATTTCGTTTCTTGTGCGTTTCATATTTTAAAGAACCCGTAAAACTTGTTTACTCCAGATGAGTTCCGGGAATCAAATGTTTGTTAAATTTAATAGTTTGAATTACCTCCCTTCTTAAGCTGATTTAATTTAAAATTCGGTAGAAAAAAAAAATTATTTATCGATAATTAGCATGTCTTTCCCAATTCAAAGTTCCTTACTGCTATTTAGACACAGATTCAAAAGTCATGAAGCACTTTCAAAGGAACATTTTTGGATTTTAAAATTTAGTTGAAAGGCCTAAACATTGGAAGGAATTCTTTACTTTGACCCCTTCTTTAGAAAACTACAAAGCCTCGAGTCTTGAATGATGGACAGGTCTCCAGTGATGATATGACCTGCTGGTTCGTAAAGATATGCAGAACTAGTGCATTCGCATGACGTAGGACTTCACTCATTAACATTAACATCAGAGGTGACTTTATTGTAATTATAAATAATATGGACATGGTCATTATCCATATTTGTCATAAAGCTTCGTACAGGTTTTTATATTTATAACAGAAAGTAGGGGGTTCTAAATTTTCGAAATACTAGGTTATCTTGCTTTGAACACGATGATCTTGAAATATATTCGAGATGTTTAAAAGGTCAAATCCTTTTTTTATAAACTAAATTTTGATGTATCTCCTTTTCGGTTGAATACTTTTGACAGCCGGATAAAGTTTATTAAAACAGAAGCTAAAGATAATGACCATATCCCAATACACAGCACAAAATTGAAAATTCAGAAAATCAGGATAAAACCAGAAAAAAAACCTCAACAATTTGAAAAAAAGCGAACTCCCAATATGGGAGTGAGACAAGATGCCCAGGAAGAGTAAGCATCTCCTCCTTGCATGAACAACCATCACTTCACTTGCTAGGGGGTCCGTCGATGTTTGATTTTGTGCTCTATTGTGTGTGCTGTTGAGATTATCGTCAGGATCTTCTTTAACTCATTCAATGGGATAGAATTGTCACATCCGATTACTTCCATTTCGGAAGATACAAGTATAGTCGGTGGGTGGATGGTTCAAATGGTCTAAGACAGAATATCATCCACCATTCTGGAGAGTGGGACAACATAATGTATGACGAGTTCCCTATATCGACCGTAGAACTTCCTCAATGACGAGGTTAGTCGGTCACAAACATATCCCTGACTGAGAAACTTTTCTGAAAGACGCCTAGCTCTCAGACAAAAATCTGTATATTTGGTACTTGATCTGGCATAGCGTATCAACTGAGATATGAACACGCCATAAGCAGGCGATGAAGGGATGTTTCTACTCAGAAATGGAAAGTTTGTAATGCTGAAATTGAAGTCGTCACATTTGTCATAGAGTGAGGTGTTCATGTGACAATCAGTGTCGTAGGACAACATTATGTCCAGATAGGATGCTGAATTATTTGTCTCTGTAGTTTCTTTGACGTCAAGCTCCGGAGGATAGATTCTGCTGAGGTAATCTGTGATTTTGGATTATTGATGGACAGCACATCGTCTATGTATTTGTAAGTGAAGTTAAAGTTAGAAGCTACGTATCTGTTCCCTTCAGAGACCAAAGATTGCATTAATTATGCTTCGTACGAGTAAAGAAAAATGTCGGCAAGGAGTGGGGCACACTTGGTCCCATTTGGAATTCCGACAATTTGCTGGAAGACCTTTCCTCAAAACACTACAAAAATGTTGTCGATCAGTAAGTTTACCATCTGAATAATATCTGCTTCAGTGTACTTATTTTTAGAATCGAACTTTTCTTTAACAAAGTATGCTTTGTCATAATTAACATCAATAAATTTATATTTGCGATTGTCGTTGTTGCTTGTAAACGTATTTTAAGTTTTGTGTGATGTGTCGAAAAATCAAAGGCTTTGATCGAGTGACTCTATTGAAATGAGTGGATTTCATATGTTCTTTAAAGTTCTTTAAAATCCACATCTGGTTAATACCGCTTCGAGAATATACTGTCGAGCAATATTTTCCTGCAGTGTATTGATTTAAGTAATCCCTCACTACATCCACTTCCCTGCGAATGTTCTTCATCGGATTTCAACTACTCTCCTTGTGGACAGGTTATTACTGGTGACCTTAGTATAGTCAAGAACGACAAGTTGAGAGAATTGTTAAAAAAGGGTCCCAAATACAGAGAAAGTATGTCCTTTACATGGAACCAAAATGTCAAAATTATCATGGACTCTTGTGAGGAATATGCAAGACGTTGGGCAAAGAAAGAGGATGTACAGCTCGACACCCTTTCCGAGTGGATAAAATCCATCAGAGGGTTACTTTTATCTAGAATTAACCGATTCAAATCAACTGTGAACACCAGATTCAAGTCTATATTTAAAGATCCTGATGTTATCACAGAGCTTACCTATCTCCAAGAACATTATGTCATCACACCAGCGGACAAAGCCTCAAATAATTACACATTTACTTGCAAAAAGTACTATTTCGACAGTCTAGTTAAAGAGTTGGGTTTAAATTCGACACCTGGAAATCCCACTTACACCCCAACAAACCTTTCTGCCTCTGAAATAATTGATAACCACAAATCAGCTCTTGCTTCATTTGGCTTTAACATGAACAATTTAGATTTAGATTTGCCATACTTATACTGCATACCTAAAATGCATAAGAATCCGTACAAACAACGTTTCATCGCGTGTTCCTCAAAATGTTCTACCAAATCTGTATCGATCTTACTCACCAAAGTTTTATCTGAAATCAAATCTGGGCTTCAAAAATATTGTTCGACAGTATATTCTCGCAGTGGTATCAACCAGATGTGGATTTTAAAGAATTCGAAGGAACTTTTAGAACATCTGAAATCCACTTATTTTAGAAGAGTCCATTCGATCAAAGCCTTTGATTTTTCGACACTTTACACTACAATTCCACATTCTAAATTGAAAGAAAGACTCGCAAAAATTATAAGTAATGCGTTTACAAGTAAGAACGGTAATCGCAAATACAAATTTATTGTTGTTAACTATGACAAAACCTACTTTGTAAAAGAAAAGTCCGATTCTGAAAATAAGTACACTGAAACAGATATTATTCAGATGTTAAACTTTCTGATCGACAACATTTTTGTGGTGTTTGGAGGAAAGGTCTTCCAGCAAATTGTCGGAATTCCAATGGGGACCAATTGTGCCCCACTCCTTGCCGACATTTTCCTTTACTCGTACGAAGCTGAATTCATTCATTCTCTGGTCTCTGAAGGGAAAAGATACTTAGCTTCTGAATTCAACTTCACTTACAGATACATAGACGATGTGTTGTCCATCAATAATCCAAAATTCGCGGATTACCTGAGCAGTATCTATCCTTCAGAGCTTGAAGTCAAAGAAACTACAGAGACAAATAATTCAGCATCCTATTTGGACATAATGTTGTCCTACGACACTGATGGTCACATGAACACCTCACTCTATGACAAACGTGACGACTTCAATTTCAGCATTACAAACTTTCCTTTTCTGAGTAGCAACATCCCTTCATCGCCTGCTTATGGCGTGTTCATATCTCAGTTGATTCGCTATGCCAGAGCAAGTACCAAATATACGGATTTTGTTCTGAGAGCTAGGCGTCTTTCAGATAAACTTTTCAGTCAGGGATATGTTTGTGACCGACTAACATCGTCACTGAGGAAGTTCTACGGTCGATACGGGGAACTCGTCATTCACTATGATGTCCCACTCTCCAGAATGGTGGGTGTTATTCTGTCATAGACCATTTGAACCATCCAACCAAAGATTGTACATATGTCTTCCGAAATGGAAGTTACCGGATGTGACAGTTCTACCGAATTGAAGCGGCGGGTGTTGCATGCAAGCAGGAGATGCTTACTCTTCCTGGGCACCTGGTCTCACTCCCATATCGGGAGTTCGCTTCTTTTCATATGGTGGAGGTTTTTGTTTGTTTGCTTTGGTTCCTGTTTTGTCCTGATTTTGTATGCCTTCGGTTTCTGATTTTTGAATTATCGATTTTGTGCTGTATACAGGGATATGGTCATTATCCATATTTGTCATTTGAAGTCCAGATTTGATTTCAGTTAAAACTTTGATGAGTTACATCGATACAGATTTGGTTGAACATTTTGAGGAACCAGCGATGAAACGGTGTTTGTATTGATTTTTTATGCATTTTAGGTATGTAATACTAAGTATGGTAAATCTAAATTGTTGGTGTCAAAGCCAAAAGACGCGAGAGCTGATTTGTGATAATCTGTTATTTCCGAGGCAGACAGGTTTATTGGAGTGTAAGTAGTATTTCCATGTGTCTAATATTCAAAGCAAACCCGTGTAATGCCTTGTCCTTCCTCTTGGACAATATTTGTGTTAGATTTTGTGAGGATCTATACAAGCACGTTGTAGGAATTCCTATGGGTACTAACTGTGCGCCTTTTGTTGCAGATTTATTTTTATACACTTATGAAAAAGAATTTATCCAAAATCTTCAAAAGCAAAGAAAATTTGATGATCTGAAATATTTCAGTAATACTTATAGGTATCTGGATGATATTCTAACCATTGACAATCCTGCTTTTGAATTATATAAGAATGAAATTTATCCACAAGAAATAACACTTAACAAGGCAAACGTTACAAACACAGAAACAGCATTTTTGGACCTAAATATCAAAATTGTAAACAGAAAGATTTATACAAGTGTATATGACAAAAGGGATGATTTTGGATTCAACGTAGTAAATTTCCCCTGGCTTGACGTTGATGTTCCATGATTACCGTCATACGGCATTTACATATCACAGCTCATCCGGTACGCTAGAGCATGTACTGATATTTTGGATTTTCACAGTAGAAATTTACAAATTACCAAAAAAACTTGTAGGTCAAGGTTTCCGCTTTCATAATGACAAATATGGGTAATGACAATATCCCTGTATACAGCACAAAATCGATAATTCAGAAAATCAGAAACCGAAGGCAAAACAGGAACCAAAGCAAACAAACAAAAACCTCCACCACATGAAAAGAAGCGAACTCCCGATATGGGATTGAGATCAGGTGCCCAGGAAGAGTAAGCATCTCCTGCTTGCATGCAACACCCGCCGCTTCAATTCGGTAGAACTGTCACATCCGGTAACTTCCATTTCGGAAGACATAGAGTACAATCTTGGCTTGGATGGTTCAAATGGTCTATGACAGAATATCACCCACCATTCTGGAGAGTGGGACATCATAGTGTATGACGAGTTCCCCATATCGACCGTAGAACTTCCTCAGTGACGATGTAAGTCGGTCACAAACATATCCCTGACTGAGAAGCTTATCTGAAAGACGCCTAGCTCTCAGAACAAAATCCGTATATTTCGTACTTGCTCTGGCATAGCGTATCAACTGAGATATGAACACGCCATAAGCAGGCGATGAAGGGATGTTGCTACTCAGAAAAGGAAAGTTTGTAATGCTGAAATTGAAGTCGTCACGTTTGTCATAGAGTGAGGTGTTCATGTGACCATCAGTGTCGTAGGACAACATTATGTCCAAATAGGATGCTGAATTATTTGTCTCTGTAGTTTCTTTGACTTCAAGCTCTGAAGGATAGATTCTGCTCAGGTAATCTGCGAATTTCGGATTATTGATGGACAAAACATCGTCTATGTATCTATAAGTGAAGTTGAAGTCAGAAGCTAAGTATCTTTTCCCTTCAGAGACCAAAGATTGAATGAATTCAGCTTCGTACGAGTAAAGGAAAATGTCGGCAAGGAGTGGGGCACAATTGGTCCCCATTGGAATTCCGACAATTTGCTGAAAGACCTTTCCTCCAAACACCACAAAAATGTTGTAAAACTAGTTAAGACTTTCTGGAAATTTTACAAAAATTACAGTCAACTTCTTTTAAAATTCGGATCTATACACTAAACAGAGTACATTACTTTGGGTATTACACAACCTGTTTTTATGGTGATATGATAAACAAAATTAGAAGGATCAAAGGTAGGCAGCATAACCATCGAAAATGCGTCAGAATCATCAAACGCCTTTTATACTGTGGATATGATCCTAATGTCATCAGACGGACACTAAAATTGGTACTTGACAGTCTTGTACCAGCGCATCCTTGAGACTTGCACTCTGACTGACTGTGAAGACAGGTCTGTCCAAACCTCTTTAGAGAAGACAGGGCCCCGACCACCTGTCCTCTCTGAATGTCAGTCGGACTCCTCGTGTGATTACATACATTAGCTCACTACAGCCGGCAGAGCACTGACTGTATTACGCACGCCCTCTTGAGACTTGCACTCTGACTGACTGTGACGACAGGACTGTCCAAACCTCTTTAGAGAAGACGGCCCCGACCACCTGTCAGTATATATATCAATTTACATATTCATCTGTGTTGCTGGGGTCCCTACGTTTTGAGGTCTTGTTTGTGCGAGGTCATCTAACAGTGAGGAGGTTATTTTACACCACAATAGTACGTTCTTCCAGACGTCTGGGAAATTGGAGAAGTGAGAAGGTTGTGCGCACGTAATCCAGGATAACCACACCATTTGCTACTTGCATGGGAAATGGCCGTCCTAAGTCGGCACCGTTTGCCCATTGGTCTCGTCGGTTTATGTGAAGTCTTTTGTGTTTGATGTTTATATGTCGTATTTCTCTTTTCCGTCTCATAGTACATGTATGCTCGTCTTTTGTGTATGTGCATCGGGTGTTTTGCTGTTGGTTCTGCAACAGCTGTTGGAGATCCCCTCCCTTCTCTTTAACAAAGCTGTCGAAATAATACTTTTTTGCAAATGTGTAGTTATTTGAGGTTTTGTCTGCTGGTGTGATGACGTCATGCTTTTGGACGTAGGTCAGCTATGTGATAGTATAAGGGTATATAAGGATAGACTCGAATCTGGTGTTCACAGTTGCTTGTAAGTTGTAAATTCTATATTAAAGTAGCCATCTGATGCATTTTATCCAGAGCAGAGCACGGATTGCATTACATTTATATTTATATCAATTTACATATTCAACTGTGTTGCTTTGGCCTTTCGTTTTGCGGTCTTGTTTGTGTGTGATCATCTGACAGTGAGGAAGTTGTTTCACACAAAAACTGTTCGTTCTCCGTGACCTCTGGGTTATCGGAAAAGTGTTAAGGTTGTGCGCACTTAATCCAGGATAACTACACCTGCTATCTTTGTGGCAGATGGCCATCCTAAGTCGCCGCCGGTTGCCCATTGGTTTATGTGTAGTCCTTTTTTTATGTGTATGTTTTGTGCGTTGACGTTTCTTGTCCCTTTGCGTGTTTCTGTGTGTGTCCGCTCTGTATTTTTTGCACTGGGTGTTTGGGGTTTTGCTGTGGGTGCTGCAATCTGGTGTTGTTGGAGATCCCCTCCTTTGTTTTATCCATTTGGAATGGGTGTCGAGATGTACATTCTCCTTCTTTGCCAAATGTCTTGCATATTCCTCACACGAGTCCATGATAATTTTGAAATTTTGGTTCCATGTAAAGAATTAACCTTCTCTGTATTTGGAACCCTTTTTTAACAATTATCTCAACTTTTCGCTCTTGACTATACTAAGGTCACCAGTAACAACTTGTCTGCAAGAAGTTGAAATCCGTGAAGAACATTCGCAAGGTAATGAATTTAGTGAGGGATCACTGCAGGAATCGTTTGTAATTGTAATTTTTTGATGCAGCTCTTGGTGTGTAGCTGCAGGAAATATAAGGGGTTTCTTATCTTTTGAAATATGGGGGGATTTTTTCTGTGACAGTATTGTGATTCAAAATTTTGCCAAGATTTAATTGATCAGTTCCTTTGTCTGTAAATGTTACTTTAATGAAAGGGTTGTTTGTTTTCTCCTCTGATTTATCTGATCTTACTGCTTGAAATAAACGAAAAGTAAAAATGTACAAGATGGCACCTTGTAGTCTGTATTCTGGGGAATTTATATTAAACGGTAATTGAGAGGTTCTTACTATAATCGTACATTTGTAATTTCCGTAAAGGAACATACTACATTTTGGTACGAATGTGGTGTAGACCTAGAGGATAATTCAAAAATGGAATCAAATCATCGAAGGAAATTCTATGTATCCCGGGCTTATTAAATTTACGAATACCATGACTTCGACGCTTTCTTTGTTGTCTGTTGAATAAGCAAACTACATTTACTCATTGATACCCAGGACTTGTAAGGGAGCAACCATTTGATTTTTATGGGGGGGGGGGCAGAAAGACGTTGCAAGAAAAAAAAAATCCGGATCGAAATTTTAGGCAAAAAAAAAAAATCCGGCCCAAAGGGCTAGCCAAAAAGAATTTCCGGATCATTAAATTGCCCCTCCCCGTCTCTTGCGATCTTTCCACATGCCCAGTGAACACTTTTTTGTGTGCCATTAACTTACTTAAAGTACAAATGAAAAAGGAACAAACTTTTTGCAATTTGGAGCGAATTAATCAAATTTAACGTAGCTCGCGGGGAAGCTTTCACCACAATCAAATGTGTACGCAGGTTTCACCCTAGAATTTTTTTTTATGTGCACATCTACGCTATGACGTCATGAACCTGACATGATCGTAACGTCACGTTACGTTGCGATAGATTCATCGATAGGGCGCAAATAATGGCGTAATTTTTTAAAAGAATACTTATATAATATTCTAAAATTTTCTAGTGAGCGTAGCGAGCCGAAATTTTTAAACATAAAGTTTATATAGTGTCTAAATTCAGTCAATGTATTTAGACACGCTTGCAATGAGAACCGGAAACTTTTAGGGATGTATGGTTATATTTTGACTATTTCTAAGGAATGATATATGAATGCAATTTTTTCTTCAAATATTACGTTGGAAATTAATGTTCTTTCATCCATCCATCCTCCATCCTTATTTATCTTTATTGTACCATATAGACGGACGATGGAGGCTTTACCTTTTTAATCGTTTTTATTCACTACAACTTGTATGCTGACATAACTTCTATAGACTATGATAACATAATATTGCATATACATGTAAGACAAGGTATTGTATATATTTTGGTTTTATCTAAGGATCATACAAGAGTATATCAGAGTATATGCCTGTACGACAAATATCCTACATATTTCTATCGTGATAAAAAAATATTGAAATTCAAAAGCTGTCGTGATTAGTTTTCAAAGATCAAATTTAAAGTTTCCCATCTCCTTTTAATTCGTTTACTCTTTTGTTCTGACACAAGGTACAATGAATATAATTCCAAATTTCTATTGGATCTGATGACTCTTTCTCTCGCTCTCCTTGTTGCTTGTTCCTGTGTACAATTCGGGAAAGGGGGGCATGTTCGACAGAAAAGGAGGGGTTGCCCTTTAAAAGAAAATTAATTAACTTTTTAAATGCAAAGCGGTGATTTACTATAAGAATGTTTAACATCTTCAAATTCATTAGCATCATTTTAGAGCAGATAAATTTACAGCATGGACCAGACATGCACGTTTCGGGTAATAAACCCTCTTCAGTGATCCTCAATCTAAATAATGTAATATGACCAAAAAATTATGAAAATAATGAAAATTATGTCCTAAATATAACGAAAGACATAGCAAAATGGCTGGGATATGATGCTACAGGACCCAGGTTTTAGAAATTTTACAGAATTTTGTAATCAGAAAATTTCAAATACGTTTGAAGATACGACCAACCGAAATTGATCGAACCTGGCTACATGTGCCCTCTGGGACTCTTGGTCCACCAATTTAGGAATACATGACGTAAGACAAAGATTTTTTATATATATCAGAAAGCAGAGCGAACCGGAATTGTTTTGTAATATAGGAGATGCTTACTCTTCCTGGGCACCTGGTCTCACTCCCATACCGGGAGTTCGCTTCTTTTCATGTGGTGGAGGTTTTTGTATGTTTGCTTTGGTTCCTGTTTTGTCCTGATTTTGTATGCCTTCGGTTTCTGAATTTCTGAATTATCGATTTTGTGCTGTATACAGGGATATGGTCATTATCCATATTTGTCATAAAATAAGAATCTTTTGATATCGTTTGGGTTTTTGTTTTGTTATTTGGTTTGTTTTTGATGGGTAACAGAACTTCAATGTCAAGGTCACTAGTTCAAAGATGAGACCAAAAAAAAAAAAAAAAATATTAGCACGCAGGGTCCATTCCGTCATTGTTTATCTCCATGTACAGTTACTTTTCAATGCTCCTTATATTTTTTCTCCCGCTGTTGACTACAACACAAATGTATGGTCATAATGGATGCGTTAGATTTGTCTCATTATGGTCCGTTTTATAAAGGTGATCCAATCAGTTTTTAATCTGCAGAATATAAAGGGGGAACAGGGGGGACCTCTCTCTCCCTCCTTCCCCTTCCCTTTAACCCTGTCCACCCCCTCATATAACGAACAAAAGTCGGACGGAGGGCTGACGGACGGACAGAAAGACGCGGACTTCGCCATTTCATAGACTGGATTTTGCTTCGCAACCTGATAAGAATATATAGAAAACCAAAGATTTTCACAAGTAGGTCATACTCCAGAGTCAAGGTCACAGTGTTAAAAATTTGGGATCCACGCAAGGTCTTGCCAAAGAGACTACATATCTGCAAGTTGTTTGTTTGTTTGGATTTTGTTTTTAGTTATCGGAAGAAAAGATACCGTACTGCCTTCTTGAGGAAATCCTGAACTCAGAGATTGAAATGGAAATTTCATTTTGATAATATATATAACGACAATCGAGGCGGCTGAACGTAATGATAGAAAACGAGCTTGAAATGAAAATCACAATGTATATTTTACATGGCCCGCCCTTCCTCAACCCTTTCCCGATATTATGAAGTACATGTACATATAATCAAGAGGGATTTTATTTGTATACCCCGTCAAAACATATCGGATTAAATAGTAACGAGGATGTCCGACGGACTGTTCCGTATGATGTATTCAAATATTTGAAGAAAAAATGCTATGTACGGTGAATAAATTTATTTTTACACTAAGATATAAGGTCTAGTTCGAATACGGCCGATGTAAGTGTTGCTTAATTATCTGAAAAAATATAATTTGGTTTCTGGATGTTTTAAAGAGACCGTTACAGAGAATCAAGTATTCCACATACTCCTTGACGTCATGTTGACACATGCGATCTGAACAAAAGTGACGCCGAAGACACGCAAAACAAATTTTCAATCTTAAATTGCAAAAAATCTGCCGAGAAAACATATCGATGTTTTTCTATATTCGAATTTAGCTCATTCTCTACTTTTACTTGTAAGAAGGGATTTAAGGATCTCCACAACTTAATGGAGAAAATGGAAATGAAGCAAGCCGTGTTTTGCCTTTTGAATGAGTGCGCATTTTTGAATAATAAGTTGCAAAATGACGATAAAAATTGCAAATTTCCCCCAAGATACATAATAATCAGTGAAATTACAATACTCAACATGGCAACAATATTTTCGATCTCACTTTTCACCTTCCTTGGTCAATTTTCTAGATTAAAATTATTTTATTTTAAAAAATGCATATTTTCGAATAAGAACGTCAATGCCGTCTTTGAGGCTTAAAATCTCGAAAACATCGTGGAATAATTACATGAAAATTATATCAAAGATCGATCAAATCTTAAATTTCATGTAGACACATTTTCAGGCTATGTCTTCTCGCAAAGTTTTTCGTGCCGTAACGCCGCGATGTACCTTAAGTCAATTGCACCATATAGCCTGTCTCAAATGAGTATGATTTAAGTGAATAGATTGAAGGTATAATATGCCATTCAAGAAATTAAAATGAAGTATCTTCTGGCAATAGATGAACTCTATAAGTACAAGAAACCTATTCGAAACTTTGTTTTTAACTATAATAAAGTTACAACGGATCCTGCCATACTTGAATCGTGTCCTGCTTCTTGAGAATGTGCAACTTCTAAATAGCTCTACAAACCAGCTGGCCATGTTGTTACAGGTGACTTTTCAATTATCCAAGACAGACAGCTCCGTGGTCTTCTTAAAAAAGGACCTAAGTATAGAATCCCATCCAAGATAAATTTTGTCAAATGCCGTGAAATGCTTAAGGAAGCCTTAGATAATTATACGAAAAGATGGTGTAAATCAGAAGGAGTCGAACCGCATGCTCTGAATGACTGGAAAAACCTCATTTTAGATATAACGGATATTCGAATAGATAACTTCCATAAAAAACCCTCATCTTTTTCAAAATCCACGTTCCAAATCAGAAAGATATTTCAAATCCAAACTAAGTAAATTACATGAAAAATATGTCTTTGCACCAGCTGATAAAGCAGCCAACAACACCATTATTATTTGAAAACGTTACTACATATCAACTTTGATTTCGGAACTTTCCTCTACTAATACATATATCAAAAGCAATGAAAGTGCATCTAATATTTTAAGCAAGCATAACAGTAAACTGTCTTCAGTCAATACCTCTTTCTAAATTGGATCTCCCAACACTATATTGCATACCGAAACTGCACAAGTCTCCTTACAAATTTCGATTTATTGCTAATTCTAGTAACTGCTCCACTACAATTTTGTCTAGTAATCTGACGTCATCACTTACTGCTATTAAAGAACACATAACTAGATATTGTGAAACGGTTCTAAACAGGAACGATGTAAATTTATTTTGGTCTATTAAGAATTCAGGGGATGTGATTGAAAAAATGAAATCTGGAAATTTCCAAGCCAATACGATTTCTTCATACGACTTCTCTAATATGTACACCACACTTCCTCATGACAAAATTAATGATCGATTATCTAATCTCATTAAATGGTGTTTTGATCGAGAGCGAAAAACTTACATTTGTACATCTGAATCGAAGGGTTTCTTTTCCTCGACAGACTACAAATCATGGACATGTAGTGACCTGTGTAATGCCTTGTCCTTCCTCTTGGACAATATTTATGTTAGATTTGGTAAGGATCTATACAAGCAGGTTGTAGGAATTCCTATGGGTACTAACTGTGCGCCACTTGTTGCAGATTTATTTTTAAACACTTATGAAAAAGAATTTATCCAAAATCTTCAAAAGCAAAGAAAATTTGATGAGCTGAAATGTTTCAATGATACTTCTAGGTATCTGGATGATATTCTAACCATTGACAATCCTGCTTTTGAATTACATAAGAATGAAATTTATCCACAAGAATTAACCCTTAACAATGCAAACCTTTCAAATACAGAAACACCCTTTTTGGACCTAAATATCAAAATTGTAAACGGAAAGATTCATACAAGTGTTTATGACAAAAGGGATGATTTTGGATTCAACATAGTAAATTTCCCCTGGCTTGACGGTGATGTTCCAAGATTACCGTCATACGGCATTTACATATCACAGCTCATCCGGTACTCTAGAGCATGTGCTGATATTTTGGATTTTCACAGTAGAAATTTACAAATTACCAAAAAACTTTTAGGTCAAGGTTTCCGCTTTCATAAACTTGTTAAGACTTTCTGGAAATTTTACAAAAATTACAGTCAACTTCTTTTAAAATTCGGATCTATACATGCAACAAAGTACATTGCTATGGGTATTACACAACCTGTCTTTTATGGTGATATGATAAACAAAATAAAAAGGATCAAAGGTAGGCAGCAAAACCATCGAAAATGCGTCAGAATCATCAAACGCCTTTTATACCGTGGATATGATCCTAATGTCACCAGACGGATACTAGGCTTGGTACCTGACCAATCTACAGTCTTGTACAAGCACATCCTTGAGACTTGCACTCTGACTGACTGTGACGACGGGACTCCATGACGGGCCCTGTCCAAACCTCTTTAGAGAAGACAGGGCCCCGACCACCTGTCCTCTCTGAATGTCAGTTGGACTCCTCGGGTGATTACATACATGAGCTCGCTACAGCCGGCAGAGCACGGACTGTATTACGCATGCCCTCTTTTTATATCCATTTACATATTCATCTGTGTCTCTGGGGCCTCTACGTTTCGCGGTCTTGTTTGTGTGATGTCATCTTACAGTGAGGAGGTTGTTTTACACCACAATTGTACGTTCTTCGAGACCTCTGGGTAATTGGAAAAGTGAGAGGGTTGTGCGCACGTTATCCAGGATAACCACACCATTTGCTACTTGCGTGACAAATGGCCGGCCAAAGTCGGCACCTGTTACCCATTGGTCTCGTCGGTTTATGTGTAGTCTTTTGTGTTTGATGTTTACATGCGGTTTATGTGTAGTCTTTTGTGTTTGATGTTTACATGCGGTTTATGTGTAGTCTTTTGTGTTTGATGTTTACATGTCGTGTGTCTCTTTTTCGTCTCGTGCTGTACTCGTCTTTTGCATCGGGTGTTTTGGTGTTTTACTGTTGATGCTGCAGCCAAGTTTGATCAATTTCGGTTGGTCGTTTCTTCAAACGCATTCATAAAATTTCTGTTTACAAAATTTTCCCAAATTTCTGAAACCTGGGTCCAGTAGCATGTGTTTAACGTCTTCAAATTCATTAGCATCATTTTAGAGCAGAGAAATCTGATAAATCATATCCCATCAATCATATCCCATCCATCTTGCTACGTCTTTCGGTATATTTTGATCATACTTTCCACATACGAGGGTTGTTCGTAAAGTTCGTAGACAACCGGAATATTTCAGAAATGCGTGACAGTATTTGTACAATTTTCTTAAAATAAATTCTTGGGGTATATTGTAATTAATCCATAATTTATCAAGGTAATTGAAAAATTATGTCATTTAAATAAATGCTTTTAATTATGTGTCGTGACGTTTAGCGGCGCAATACGAAAATCGAGATACCCAAAAATATGTACACGCGCATTATTCCACTATTATTACTAAATTCGGATGCCGAGAAAGTCAATATATATTCTAGCTATTTTATGGTATTTAAAAGTTATCATGCAGAAAGTTGCGCTTGCTATGGTGTTTAGATATCACTGTTTCAAGAAGCGCCATCAATACGTATGCTTAGTAAAAATGACGTCTCCCTACAATTTCTAAACTACGTGGAATCATTAAAGTTTTATTCAAGCTAATGCCAACTCCACAAAATATCTTATAGATTTTACATATGTCTATGGAATGGAAGAAAATGATTCGAGCACACATCAATATGCACACAATTCGCAAACAAGGTGATGAGTTGAAAAATAATCCATACGGGATGGTTAGGATGATCTGAAAGAGCACAATGACCAATCCAAACGTTCGGAAGTGAAATATTCTTGATGTTTCTTTGTGAACAGATAGAACTGGACTTGGGAATGAATCGAGCGCATGCTTGCCTCATTTAATTTGTATGGTTTATGCTTGAACCGATTGACATGAAATAAACGACTTATGTCCAAATATGATTTCAAATTTAAAGATAGAAAAAAGGAGAAAATCGATAAGTACTCTGTAATTTGCGTGGTGAGTTTTGGACGTCATTTACTGCGCCGCTTTCAAAGGTGACTCCTAAAGAAAAACACCATATTTCTTTCATTATTGACCAATTGCTTTAAAGTTTGCACAATAAGAATGTCCAATCTTAAGGAATAAATTGGTATATGATAAAAATGTTTAACGATCACAATATAAGTTTTTAAGACTTGTCTACGAATTTATCGAACAACCCTCGTATTTTGGCCATATTTCATTGTTTAGATTGAGGATCACTGACGAGGGTTAAATATCCGAAACGTGAATGTCTTGTCCGTGCAGTAAATTTATCTGCTTTTAAATGATGCTAATGAATTTGAAGACGTTTAACATTCTGACTCTCATAGATAAAACAGAATGATCCGGCTGGTTAAAATGTTGATAAAGGAGTTCATTTCCTTTATCACTCTATGTAACGTGCGACTGCGGGAATTCATTTTCTACGGTAATCGCGACATTTTTTACGGTAGATCTTTTATTTTATTGAGAAATCGGGTGATAAAATACAGATTCCGACCTTTTTTAGAGTTTATTTTGTAAAATAATTTCGAATTTTCTTTTATGACTATCAAGTGCTTACATATTTTGGAAATTAAGCAATCTTAATCGCGTTTCTGACGACAAAAACCGCCAGAAACATAAACTTCTAGCGATCTTTAATGTTTATGTCCTTAAAACTCAGTATCAAAATGAAAATACTGATGTTATCAGACAAAGATACGTTTTCATGTAAGAAATATACCAGATTAAAATATATAAAACTCTTTATTTCATCTATAAGTCTTCTTAAGAATAAGTCTACTTGTCCCGTGTTGCGACACTTTTTTACGGTATAGAACCGTATTAGGCGACACTTTTCTATAGTAATCGCGATAGTTTTTTACGGTATAGGCGACTGTTTTTTAAGGGAATATATTACTTTCTTTTCATATAATATCGTCCATAAAACGTGTAATCTTTTCTATTTGGCACTTGAAATACATGGTATACATATATGAGAAATGTTGATAGGCAGAGACATGTATACTATTAATATATCCAGGTACTGAAGCAGTTGTGCAGCAGACTTAGCTCCCCGATTAGCCCCGACTTAAAATTTTGATGACGTTGGGGAAGTTGGCACTGTAATATCCTTATTGACCGTAACACCGACTCTGTCCCGATCTCAATACGACTTGACTACGATCTACCACAATCTACCTACGACTTCACGCCGACTTAGCCCAGGTCTACCTTTCCGATTTAGCTACGACCTGCCCAGACTCACGAAGACTTGAGTAGACTGAGCCCCGACTTAACTACGACCTACCACGATTAAACAATGACCTCCGCTGACAAAACTACGACTTGTGTTGCAAATTGATATACGATAACCATTCTCTTATAGTATCAGTATTTTTGGAACCTGTTTTGGAGCTCCTTTCTCTTTTTAATGGATGGCGAAATTAAACTGGTCAACTACTAGACATAATGAAATACTTGCTCAAGTCAAGGCTTAGTCGGGGCTAAGTCGGGCAGATCGTAGCTCTGTCTTCATTAAGCCGGGCTTCCACTGTCGCGAATGCAGAGGCCATAGAGCTACGATTAGGTGATTTTGTTAAATCGTAGCGCATTCTCCTCTCAATCGCAGGCATTCTCGTCTCATCGTGTCACTATCGTGTCATGTTCTCCTGCATTCTCCTCTGATCGCGGCACCGACGCGAATGCTTTAAACTGTTTAAAACATTCGCGTCTGAATTCTTATTCGCCTCACACTCGCGGCACATGCGCAGTGCATTCGTCTTGCATTCCCCTCCATTCGCAGCGCGTTCTCCTCACATTCGCGTACATTCTTGTTCCCAAGGTGGAGGAGAATGAGCCACGATAGAGCCCCGACAGAGCCCCGACAAGAAAGAATCTGACACGAATGTGATGCGAATGCGCCGAGAGTGTGACGCTAATGAAAAAATCAACGCGAATCAGCCACGATCTTGACACGATATTGCCACGATAGTACTACATACACACACGACATTGACAATAATAGTTATCTCTGAGTTGATGTAAAAGTGTGCGGATCAATATTTTGAAAACTTTGACAATGCCTTTCAAGAGAAAACAACCTGGAAAGAGGTCAAAGTCAACAAAGAGTATTGATGCTCCTGGATATGTCAAATGATTTTGATTTTGCTCATGTCACATTCTTGTCATGATCGCAGCGCTATCGGGTTAAAGTCGTGTCTCAATCTCCTGCATTCGCCTCTCATTCGCCTAAGTGTCTTTTCATCGTGGCGCATTCTTCTCTATTCTTATCACAATCGCCTCACTATCGTAGCGGACGCGCAGCATATTCTTATTGCATTCGCGGCGCTATCGTGTGCCTATGAGAGCAGACAAGAATGTGACACGATTGTTCATTCGACTCTGATCGTAGCTCATTCTCCTCTACATTCGCGACAGTGGAAGCCCGGCTTTAGCTATAGTTAGGTCGGCGTCAATCGGGAAGGTCCAGGCGACCCGTGGTAAAGTCGGGGCTTAGTCTTGATGAATCGGGGCTAAGTCGGGGTGATTCGTAGCTCAGTCGCGAGGGTCTGTTCCCGATGAGCCTCAACTGAGCTACGATTTACCCTTGCTTAGATCCGACCTCCCCGACCTTGCTCTGACTTAAATAAGTCGGGGTTGAGTCCTAAAAAGTATTAATCCCCAATCACAAAGTGCCCGATTTGTGAAGTCGGTGTGAATCGGGGCTCTGTCGGCGAGTCGTAGCTTGGTCAGGGCGAGTCGGAGTGGGTCAAAGCTATGTCCGGAAGGTCGGAGAGACACCCCGACAAAAGTATACATGTGCTTTGTCGGAGCTCAGTCCCGACTTATTTTGGTAAGGACTAGGTTGCAGCAAGGTCGGGACTACGTCGGCGTAAATCGTAGCTCAGTCGGGGATAATCGGGAACAGACCTTCTTCGCGAATGAGCTAGGATGACAAATATGGAAAATGACTATATCCCTCTATACAGCACAAAATCGATAATTCCGAAAATCATTCACCCCGACTTAGGCCCGACTCGCCAAGACTAAGCCCTGACTTTACCACGAGTCGCCCCAACCTTCTAAATTGACAACGATCTAACTACATGTACTGTCCTATGGCATATATACGACTAATGAACACGATCTGCTCGACTAAGCCCTGACATGAGCAAATATTACAGATACTTTAAAAGAATCGTATATCTACATATGTAAATGAATTTTCAACGCACGTAGTAGTAATGTCGGTAGAAGTCGTTGTTCAATCGTAGTAGATCGGGGATCAGTTCGGGCTGTTTTCGTATTATGAAAAGTGAAAATCACATTTACAGCATCATAGTTGTACATTTCCGTCATTTTTATGCGAAACCGGGACTTTCATTTTCGTTTAACCTCCCCCAAGAATATTAAACTGTTCCCAAACATTTTACCATTGTGCAATACGTTTTCGTTGTTTCAAATCACCGAGCAGATAATATGAAAACCTTACATTACTAGTATATCATGCGCTTTATAAAAACGATATAGATAACATGTTCTTCATTAACACTCAAGTCTAACAAACAAGGGTATGATACAGGAGCATGTTTTCTTTCATATATAGATGGTTAATTTCATCTCTTAATGACAATCGGTTTCGTATTATTCTATTTACAAACTTGGATTCCATGCAGGTTATCTGTATAACAACACAACTAATCATTATGTAGATAATTTATCCCTTTGTTTTATGCCATTGAAGTAGTATGATGTTGTTTATTTTTTACTGTTTAAGTGCATAGGGACTTGTCAGAAGTAACTGTCCTTCCAATGAGATCTCCGTCAGATAAATGATATTTCGCCTGTATACGTAGAACAAATACCTAGTTGCCGTAAAAAATAATCGCAGGTTCATTTCTCTCACCATAGAAAACAGTCGCTATACCCGTAAAAAAGTGTCGCCATTACCGTAAAAAAGTGTCGCCTGAATGTATGTTATTTGTATTTTTCTAGCAGAAAGCATACCCAAAACGACATTCAAACTATTATGTTTCTTTTATCCTATCAAACCGAACATACACATGACTGAAGCATAGAATATTTGTTCGATTTACGTTTAAAAATGTCAAAAAGGCATAAAGAGGAAAATCTGGCAAAAAAAATACTGCTTACTTATCTTTTATGCTTTGGAGTTATAGATGTAGATATTATAAACACATATTGATACTTATTTTTATAAAGGAACTAAAACGGATAGAGTTTTTGGGAGAAAACTTTACAAACACAGTAAATTACCCATAATGCATCAAAAACCAGCAGAAAATAGTCGCGGATACCGTAAAAAATGTTATATCGCAGTCGCACGTTACATATAGTGTTTATTATTGTTTTTTTTTTACCGATGTCCTAATATTTTGGTACGGAGCTGACCTTTGGTTTCACCCATATAAATCAATCCACAAAGTGTACACTCTATTCCGTAGACGACATTGGATGTCTTACAGTTGAGGTTTTCAAAACTATACCTATTAAATTAATGTTTTGTAAGGTTACTTGGAAATTTGGAGCCGCGCACTCTCTGTAATGTAAATGTAAAAATCTAACTTCAAATAATTAAAGAGGGCGCTCCTGAACTCACTGATGAGAATTTAATATTCGAAACACGTGTCTGGTGCATGTAAATTGGTTTGGAATTTTCTTCAAGAAGGTAGAGAGTTGGAACCCTTCGACATTATTGTAAATGAAGTGTCTGTAAGTCTGGTGGTATATTTAACACATTTATAGCACAGGCACCAGATTCCTAGAGAGAAAACTATAACCCATCTAAAACGCCCTTTCTCTTCTCTTTATCCTTTTACAAGGCATGACAGCTCCCATGTTTTAAATCGAGTCGAAACCTACACTTTACCGTTAGCGGCAAGGATGACAACTCCAACTAACATACTGCGCATGCTAAGAATAACGTAAAGTGTAGGTTTCGACTCCATTTCATGTTTTTGGATTAATTACGGCTAAATGCAAGTATAATCAATGACAAGTAGGTTACGATTGTGAAGAAAAATATCTATAGAAAATAATGATATATAGCTTAATGCCGAAATCTTGTTGAAACTTATGATATTGAGGGGATAAAGAGGGGGGATGGTGTTTAAATATGGAAGCTGTCATGCCTTAAGGAAAGAGTAAAGAGAAGAGAAGCAGGAGCTTAAGATGTGGTTTTAATTTTTTTTTTCTAGGAATCTGGCGCCTGTGATTTATAGGCGTACGGCAGCAGTAAGCCATATATCAATGTAGTCTACTTTATCATTCTTACATCTCACCTAACTTGCTATGTTATTCGGTATTTTTTGGACATAACTTTCAGTCTTTGACCATATTTCAATGTTTAGAGGATCGATGAAGTACCCTAAATGTTCATAACTGGCCAATTCGGCCAATTTATATGTTTTTAAATGATGCTATGAATTTGAAGACGTACATTTTGTAATATATATAACATGTAAAAACAATAAAAGTCTAGTACTTGATAGTCGTTCTATTTTCAGATTATTCTGAACGAGAGACTGTACTGTTCTCTGCCAACTTTGTAAATAACCTTGTGACTACAGCCAATCAGCGTTTGGTATTCGCCGATGTAAAAGTGAATGAAGGTAATGGCTATGATCCAAACTCGGGAGTATTCACTTGTAAAGTCCCTGGTCTCTATCAATTCACCTGGATGATTCATCAAACTAGTGGTCCAGCAGGGCTGCATGTGAAGCTATTCCACAACAAGAATGTCGCGTTCTGGACGTACATCTCGCTTTCAAATGGAAACCTTCCAGGAACAACATATTTGAATCTTAAGGCTGGTGACACCGTATGGCTGAGAGCGGATCAGGCAGGTCGCAAACTTTGTGGATCAAACCACTCCATGTTCTCTGGAATGCTTATGAACATGTAACCGAATAAAAGATGGTGCTTAATATATTTGTGTCACATTGTTTATCAAATCAGGATTACAGAGTGAATGTCAAACTCGAATCCTAATTCGAATGAGTTAAAGAAGATCCTGATGATAATCTCAACAGCACTCATAATCGAGCACCAAATTGAGTGCCGAAGAACCCCAAGAAAGCTAGAGGTGGGTCCAGATGCCCGGCAGGATTAAGCATCCCCTGTTGCCTAGCCGCACCCGCCGTCGATGTTCATGCACAAAAATGGACACAATATATAAAGAATACATGCACTGTCTGTGGTGTTGTCTATATAGAAAGTTCTATGGCGAAGTCATAAACTGATTTTCATCAGGCAAACATAACACAGAAAATGAAAAAGCAACGGAAAGAAGAAAAACAAAATGTTCATTGGCAGTAAGCATCTCATCTATTCTAAGTGACACCTTAGCCTTTCAAAAAAGTTAAAACAGTTGAATTTGTCAATCTCGAAAATTTGGAAGGTTGTTACCAAATATATTCTTTAATTAGGCGGCCAACAAGATGTTGTAGTATTTCATTGTATCGCCAAGAAATTATAAAGTCAACTGTTTTGTGTCGCCTGTGAAGCATAGCGACAATTAGGAATCACTTTGTCCATCCGTCTGTCTGTCACACACATCCCATAACATTTGATTGGCATGTGATAGGGCTTTGATATTTCACCTGTATATTCCTTGTAACAAGACCTTTCTAAACATACAATATAAGTTTTTACTTTGTGACCTTGATGGGCTGTTATATTTTCATTGGTAGGTAATAGGGCTTTAATATTTCACATGTTTATTCATTGTGACTAGACCTTTCTGAACACACCATAATTTTTGACCTACTTTTCAAAAAAGTGATAGGGCTTTGATATTTCACATGTGTATTCCTTGATACAAAAGAAGGGAGGAGATCTCCAACAAGACCCCGTTGCAGCATCAACAGTAAAACACCCGATGCAAAAACAAGACCTTGCTAAACATACCATAATTTTTGTTTTGACTAAGTGACCTTGACCTAGATATTTGACGGGTATTTGGTGGGTGCGTCCAGCCGAACATGGGATGCTAACTCCTCCCGGGCACCAGGTCCCACCTCTAGCTTGCTAGGGGTCCGTCGATGCTCAATGTTGTGCTCTATTGTGAGTGCTATTGAAATTATCGTCAGGATCTTCTTGAACTCATTTAAATCGTTGAGTAAAAGGTCTGATATTTCACATGTGAATTTCAGTTGGCAAGACTTTCCTACTGACACCAATGATTTTGAACAATGACCTACATATTTTGATCCGCTTTTTAAAAATAAGAAGCTTCGCAGCTGACACAAGCATTCCGTAGATTGCTATTTTTTTCAAAATATACATATGGTTAAGTAGTTTTAGAAGTTGTCGTCTTGCCTTCAGATTGGAATTATTGATTAAAACTTGCTTCTTGATAGGGTAAGGCAAGGTCCATGTATATTCTTGGGGGGGGGAGCTTGGATTTTAGTCGAAAAAAGATTTTTTGCTCTGAATTTTGATGGAATAAATAATTTGCTCATGGTGTGTCTGAAAAAAAAATCTTGCTCTTACAAGTAATCTGAATTTGAAGATATACCATAAAATTACGCTAGAAATTCCTGAAAATTTTCCGGCTGGCTACGCTGGCCAGTTTTCAATTGATATTAAAGAAAAAATTTTGGCAAAAAATGCATATTGTCAATGTATGTATAATGTATTACTATTGATTTTTTTTAATAAACGTGATAGATGCATATCACCATAGAGTCTTATTTTCTTGATAACAGGGAACTTCACATGGCGGGAAAACTTATTATTATGGATGCGTATGAGTACGCCAGACGGTGGGCAAAAAGGGAGGACGTGGAGCTAGACACTCCCTCCGAAGGAATGAAATCCATCGGAGATAACTTAAAAGAAGAATTGGGCTCTTCGGCACTCTATTAACAACAGACACGAGTCATTTTTTTCATAAACCTGTTGTTGCCAAATAACTTTCTGACCTCAATGAATAATATATCATTGTTCCCGCTGACAAAACGGCAAACAATTTTACTTTCGTTTGCAAGTCTTACTATTTCTAATGCTTGAGAAAGGAACTTGGACTACATTCAGCACCTGGAAATCCAACATACACACTTACAAACTTATCTGTATCTTAAATACTTGACAACCACAAATCTGTTCTTGAGTCCTTCGGTATTCATATTGATGACTGATCTTGAACTGCCTTATATCTAACGGATTCCAAAAATGCACAAAAAAAGCCTTACAAACACCGATTCATTGCCAGTTCGTCAAGGTGCTCAACAAATCATCTGTCCATTTTGCTTACGAAAATATTAACTGGCATCAAGCAAGGTCTTCAAACATACTGCGAGACAGCATATTCCAGAAATGGAATCATTCACACGTGGATCCTAAAGAATTCTAAGGAACTTTTGGAAAATTTAAAAGCCACTAACTTCAATCATATTACCAGCATAAAATCTTTCGATTTTCTACGCTCTAAACTACCATTCCACACAAAAAGCTCAAAAACAAACTGGCCAATATTATTCGCAACACCTTTCTTTCAAAAAATGGTAAAAGAAGATACAAATACCTCGTAATTGGGCGGGAGGATACTTATTTCGAGACGAAACACTCTGATTCAAACAAAAAGTATACCGAAGACGATATCATCTGGATGCTTGAGTGTTTGATTAACAACATTTTAGTTGTGTTTGGAGGAACCGTATTCCAACAGATAGTCGGCATCCCCATGGGTACCTATTGTGTCCCACTACTGGCGGACTTATTTTTATAATCATACGAAGCTGACTTCGTCCAGACCTTCATCTCGACTGGGCGAAACACCTCTCATCTCAGTTCAATTTTACCTTCAGATACATAGATGACGCGTTGTCCATCAATAATCCTAACTTTGCGGATCATCTACATGAAATCTATCCTCATGAATTAGAAATCAAGGAAACAATAAAGAGTGACGGATCCACTTCGTACTTGGATATACTCTTATCTTATGACACAAACGGTCATTTGAACATCTCACTGTATGACAAGCGAGACGATTTCAGCTTCCACAAAACTAATTATAACTTCCTTTTCATGAATAGCAACATTCCGTCTTCTCCTGCTTATGGTGTTTTTGTTTCTCAGTATAAACATCAAAGAAGTACCAAACCGTTATTCAGTCCCGCGAAGTCGAGAAGGCAAAGCAAAATCGTGAGAATTCCCATCGAAACGGTTGCGAACCCCGGAATGAACAACATTCCGAAGTGAGACCAGGTGCCCGGGAGAGTCAGCGTCTCCTGATTGCATGCAACACCCGTCAACTGATACGGTACGCCAGGGCATGTTCTAAATATCAAGATTTCATCATTACGGCTTGCAAGTAAGCTACTTGTTCAGGGTTATGTTACACAACGGCTGAAATCATCATTGAGGAAGTTCTTCGGTCGCTACGGGGGAATGTAATTAAAGCATATGAGATCCCCCTTTCCAGAATGATCAGTGACATTCTACATAGTGATTGAATGGCTGTCATCATCACCAAACAAGACATACTAACTGATATGTACATCAAAATGTTCATCGAGACAATCACCGAATTTGACAGGTTTCCATGGAGCTGTTGCGACGGGTGTTGCATGCAATCGGGAAACGCTTACTTTCCCCGGGCACCTGGTCTCACTTCGGAAATTTGTTCTTTCCGAGGTTCGCAACCATTCCTGTGGAAAATCTAATGATTTTGCCTTGCCTTCTCGACAATGAGACTGAATAACTGATTGGTACTTCTGTAATGTTTATTTTTATATACAAACTTTGAAGAAGAACTTCAATTTTCCACCAATTTATGTATAATACAATTCTAAATTTGAAAATTTCTCTAGAAGACCCTCCACTCCGACCCTCTAGCTTATAACTTATATAAAGTTTGCTTACTGAGGATTATATTGTCAAATTCTTTTATATCTTTGTTCCTTAGAAGTCAATTGAATTTTTGCATATTTAGTAATATTTCAGAGTTTCAGTAAAAACAAAAGTTATCTTAACATATTGCACGTCACTTAAGGATTAACTTTAACAATTGTGCAATTTATTGATATTTAATATGGTTTGAGGCGGTGCACACTTTATAATCCCTTCAAAAAAGTGTGCACCGCCTCAAACTATATTATATCTCAATAGATTACAAAAGTATTTAAGTTAATCTTTATAATTTAATCAAATACTTGATAAACAAACTTCGATTTACTTCTGTTCACTTTAAACTTGCGTCGCAGACCCTCCGAAAAGAGGGACGGCTTTCATATAATGGGGACAATATGGGTTGTACACAAATAAACGGAAACAGGTTGCAATTTTGTGTTGAATTTGAACGTCATTTGGTGCGAAGATATTGACGTCACAATGTGCTTTACTTCACGTACACGTCAGTTTGTACGGGAAATTAGTGCACCTACGGTACTTTTAGGTCGAAATTAGTTCTTGCAAGCATTCCCGGAAGTAGGCGTATCCAATATTAAGCAAACCAATTTATGAAGGTATATGCTTCCAACGACCAATCAAAATCCTTGATACTAGTGAAATTAAATTATTAATGTTTACAAAAAAAATCTTGCTCCAACTATGCACGAAAAAAATAATTTTGCTCCGGTCCAGGGCGAAAAAAATAATCATGCTCCAACAAAAAATCCAAGCCCCCCCCCCCCCCCCGAATATCAAATGGACCGTGCCTAACAATGTAATAGACTGCGTTAGATAGACGACGAAGGACTGCTACTAATGAAGGAGACTTGTCATTAACACCGGACACGAGCCCGGCGTTTTTATTTGTTTTGCTTTTCCGCCCATGGTCTTGAATTCAAGTCCAAAATGGACAATTCAAGACTCAAAGCATTCGCGAAAATTGTTTTTATTTGGCTTAACTCGGTTTAGACAGCTTATAATGTCCTGTGGCTTTAACATTTTAGAAATAAGGTCTTGATATTTGAACTGGTCATATGCAGTTTTAAACAAAAGACCGGAGTTACATGTAAGATACGCAAGCATAAATAAGTCACACGTAACGGTTTCTTAGTCAAAGAGAAGAAGATCGAATCATTTTAATCGATGGCCTCATTTAAAGGTGGCGTGGGGGTATCGGGCCAATCGGTTTGATGTGATTTTGTTTACCATAGATACACAATTTAAACGGAGAAACGTACAATTTAAATACAGCAATGTTTTGAAACATGTATTTATGGAAAAAAAATCTCTACAAATTAAATTAAGGGTATATTTGACAACATATATGTATACAGGGCGAAGCACGCTTCTCGGTCCGTTCTGGAAATCATGATGTAAACATACGCCTGTTAAAGAATGGAGGAGATCTCCAACAAGACCCCGATGCAGCATCAACAGCAAAACACCCCGATGCAAAAACACAAAAGACGAGTACAGCACGAGACGGAAAAGAGAAACACGACATGTAAACATCAAACACAAAAAAACTACACATAAACCAACGAGACCAATGGGCAACCGGTGCCGACTTTGGACGGCCATTTGTCACGCAAGTAGCAAATGGTGTGGTTATCCTGGATTACGTGCGCACAACCCTCTCACTTCTCCAATTACCCAAAGGTCTCGAAGAACGTATAATTGTGGTGTAAAACAACCTCCTCACTGTAAGATGACATCAAACAAACAAGACCACTACACGAAACGCAGAGGCCCCAGAGGCACAGATGAATATGTAAATGGATGTAAAAAGAGGGCATGCGTAATACAGTCCCTGATCTGCCGGCTGTAGCGAGCTCATGTATGTAATCACCCGAGGAGTCCGACTGACATTAAAGAAGGTATGGTGTCTTTCATCCTGCAACGTTTTGTTGTTTACATAGTAAAAATCAATACAGGATACAAAGCTGGCACTGACTGTCTTATTCAAAAAATAATTTGATGCTAAATATATACCCTTTTAATAATGTCTATGATCTTTATTGTATATTTGTTCTCCCGGCAAATTAATGCTTTTTATCAATAGTTTTCTTGTCAAGATTTTGAAGCGATCAAGTCTGTGATGATTGAAGTAAATATATATAATAATATACAAATGATTCATTTTAAAACCTTAACATTGTTGTTTTGTTCCCTTTTAATATCTGCTGAATACTACTTGCAGCCGCCCACTCTCTGTAAAGTAAATGTACAAATGTCAAATCTAAATTCAAAACATTAAAGAGGGCGCTACTGAAATGGATTTTGGTGGCTCCGCTGGAAGCATCACTGATGAGAATTTAATATTCGAAGCACGTGTCTGGTGCAGGAAAAAACTGGTTTGGAATTTTCTTCATGAAGGCATAACGATGGAACACTTCCGTATAATTTCATCTCAAGAACCATTTTTGCATTGATTAAAAAAAAAAGGGTATTCCAAGGATTACAGAGGTAGACTAATTATCCAGTCTCTTGGTGTCTGCCGTTTTAAGAGACTGAATCCCACTAGGGTTATTACAGAGCGAAGTCTGACAGATCTGTTGCGCAACGATTTGTCCATATCTAAAACCTTGAATATTGATTTTTTGGCAAAAGGCACTAAAGAAAGGAAGGGATCTTAAACAACACTCGGTCAACATTAAAATAACAATTGCTTCTCACCTCAAATTTTTTCTCGGTTCTGATTGGTTGGTTTTCCTAACTTTTCAGTCTGTCTGAATGGTGAGGTAGGGAGTTTAAATATTTAAACTTGCAAAAATGCAATAACGAAGAAAGAAAAAAAAATTAACACAATTTAAAGTGGGTAGCAATAGTTCAATTATAATTAAATGCCTTCTGCAAGAAAATCAGTATTTTAAGTTTTAGATATGGAAAAATCATTGGGTAACGGATTTTTCAGACTTCGCTCTGTCATTCTTTCTCTTGTAACGGTATCCAAGAGGGTGGGTTATTTAGTCTGTGATGAAGGATGCTTAATTCAAGTTTTACATTTCGTTTCATTCCGACCGCATGTTTTGATGCGTCATGTGGAGAAATTATGCCACTTCACTCAGTCACGTGACGAAGTTCGGCGAAACTCCCATTAAAATCAGTTAATAGCTTTCCTCCGAAAAATCTATGTTTTATTTAATTTCTGTTATTCATATTATTTTCAATTTGTTATGTAACGATGATTCAGGACCTATTTAAATTCTATAAGAAAACATATAATGATTTTATACTAGAAAATAGAGGAAATTTCGTAGAAAGAAGGAATTTTTAAAATATGTTGGAACCGCCAAAATCAGTCATCCGAAAAAACGACCTGACCTGACTTCATGTATTTGTTATAAACTTTCAGTCGTGATGCCCGGAACACGAATTATTAAACTAGAAACCTAAGAAAACGGACATTGAAGTTGCCGAAACTCGCCAAATCATGCTGTCTTCTTATGAAATTACTGTACAGCCTATGGACAGAATCTTACTAATTTTCAACTCATGTGGGAACCGCGAATTTAACACAAAAAATAAAGTTTTTTACATCAACTTCTTCAGAAAATAGCGGAGTATCATATCCAATGCCCGGAAGCCGTTAAACAATCTTAGTTACAGTGATGCCCATATACGACAATAGTAATTTCAAATCTGGCTGCGAGCCATGACGTGATGTCAGAGTGGCACTATTTCTCCGTATGTTGTTTTTACTTCATATTAGTATTTAGCACATTACTGAAATTATAATTTAGTTTAAGATACAGTGTTCCTGAAAATATATTAAAATTCCGAAGGGTCTAGATAGAGGATAAAATGAGCCATAAAAAGTTTTATTTAAAATATGCAGTACAGTAACGACCGTTACAAGCGCGGATCTAGAGGGGGTCGGGGGGGGGGGGTCCGGACCCCCCCTGGAATTTTCAAAGCATAGTTTGATAACGCTTATAAATATACATATTTCATAAGATTAAGTCCCGATTCCCCATTTTTGTTATAACATTTGAAAAATATCATGAATTTGAATTTAAAATCTTTCATTTTTATTCATTTTTTGGACCACATTTCAAAATTTTCCCGGGCTCGACTACGCTCGCCAGATTTTATTGCATATACATATCAATTTCAAATGATGCTTACCTTTGCAACCCTTATACATTGTACATCTTTGTCAATAAACAAGGACAATTGACTGAATAAATACAGTAATAGAGGATGCAAATAGTATTATTGTCTGTCCTTTTTATTCCAACTCTGACAAATTTTCGTTGGCTCGCTACCGCTCGCCAGAAGACTATTTTACATATTATTTGATTATTAATCAAGAACAGCGCGGTGGAAATTCAAGATTTTCTCCTTGTTTGTTTTTTTTTCTTGGTTTTTTTTTTTTTTTTTTTTTTTTTTTTTTGCTTTTCAAAAAATTTAGGACCAATGAATTTAAGGACCCCTCCTGGAAAAAAATCCTGGATCCGCCCATGCGTTATATTGTCGAATTCGTAAAATTAAATCTCCTTATACCTTTATTGTAAAAACTCAATGCTTTGTAGGTGGCGCTACTGGAATTAATTAGAGCTGCGAGCCCCAAATTCAAAATAACGTTTTTGAACGTCAATAACTACGAATGTATACGTTAGATTCACCTGAAAATTTGATTTTATACAAATGAAAGTGTATACATTCATATAAAAAGATCGCTTTTGCATTATAAAATTTTGTAAAATTGATCTATTTTCAGGGACACGTCCTATGTTTTGTGTGCCTATTTTACTTGGAAATCCAGCCAACCCACAATGACCATTTACATTGCCGATTCTGTGGCTACCATTTTTTTGTAAAAAAAAAATTAAGAGCTGAAAGCAGGTTCGATAAATATTTTTTTTCAATATATTTTCAATGTAACCTGGATTGCATAAATAAACTGACATATTATACAGAAAAAACCGAGTGCAAACATTTTTCGTATTCACAGATTTGGAAGAAGTTAAGATAAGATCTTGCTGACAAGAACTCTCAGGGACAAGCAAATTGTAAAAGGCCCTCCCTTTGAGATTTTCTTAAATAATGGATATAGGTCGAACTCCAGGCTCAAGGTCCCAAAGCAAAAAAGAATATATGTTTAGTACCAGATGTGGGAACGTATTCGAATTATTCATACGAATAATCACTTGAAATATAAATACTGAATTTGAAGACGTTTAACCCTGTTATTCACCTGTCAAAATAATAAGTGTTCCAACTCTATACCTTCTTGAAGAAAATGTCAAACCAATTTTCATGCACCAGACACGTTATTCGAATATTGAATTCTTATCAGTGCTTCCAGCCAAAGTGCTTTCCATAAGCCACCAAAATTCATTTCACTTGCACCCTCTGGATTTATTTTAGCATTGAAATATGAGTATTAACTTTACAGAGTGCGCGGATCCAAATTTCCTGTAGGGTCGATTCAGTAGCATATCCGAATATAATCTATGTTCAAAATAGCATTGGAGGGATGGTGCTAAGATGTTTAACTCCTTTAATTTCGATGATTAGACGATGATATTTTCGATGAAATGGACAATGTACGAAATAGCAAAAACTATATATGATGTCAAAATCATAATGGTCCAAAACAAAGTTTCTTTCAGGCGACAGATCAGCAAAGAAGTAACTTAAACACTTAACAAACATCAAGTCATGGGGAACGATTTCACTGATTTATAATACGTAAGTGTTCCAACTCTATACCTTCTTGAAGAAATTTTTAAACCAAATTTCATGCATCGGACACTTGATTCGGATACTAAATTCTCGTCAAGGAAAAGAGGGGATCTCAAACAACACCTAGTTGCAGCAACAACAATTCCCCAAAACATCCACTGTTAAAAACACAAAGCAGAGACGCAAATACAAATGTAGTACAAGGAACGCCAAATCACACAAAAACACCAAACACAAATGACTACCATCAAGATCATTAGGCAATCGATGCTAACTTAGGACGGCCATCTGCCACGTCAGCAGCAGACGGTGTGGTTATCCTAGATCTCGTGCGCACATAACTCCCAGTTTTCCGATTATCCAGAGGTATCGAAGAACGCACAATTGTAAAATAACATCCTCACTGCAAGATGAACATACTTGCCGACATTTTTCTTTACTCCTACGACCCACTCCTTGTCGACATTTTTCTTTACTCGTACGTACGAAGCTGAATGCATTCAATCTTTGGTCTCTGAAGGGAAAAGGTACTTAGCTTCTCACCCTACAGATATATAGGGTATGTGATGTCCATCAATAATCCAAAATTCGCTGATTACCTTAGCAGAATCTATCCTTCGGAGTTTGAAGTCAAAGAAACTACAGAGACGAATAATTCAGCATCCTATTTGGACATACTACTCTTCTATGACACTGATGGTCACATGAACACCTCACTCTATGACCAAACGTGACGACTTCAATTTCAGCATCACAAACGTTCCCTTTCCGAGTAACCTGTAATATGAAAATAAGGATTTTATAAGTGACTTTTTAAACAATGAAAATCGAAGTGATCCATCTCTTTACCTTTACATTGTTATTTTCAACTAGTATAGATGACCTTCCGGATATGCTTCACTCTTAACAACATTGTACAGTAGCGTGTTCAAAATACGAGAGAGCTCGTCTTTGGAGTAAATGCGATGTAAAGATCACAAGTTAACAAAAATTGGCACCAATTTTTAGTTCTTGTCACCTGGTATACAAGTGTGAAACATGAATACTCTATCACTAAATATTCAAAAGTTGTAGTCAACACCTATCAAATGACAAATATGGATAATGACCATATCCCTGTTTACACCACAAAATCGATAATTCAGAAAATCAGAAACCGAAGGCATACACAATCAGGATAAAACAGGAACCAAAGTAAACAAAAACCTCCACCATATGAAAAGAAGCGAACTCCCGATACGAGAGTGAGAGCAGGTGCCCAGGAAGAGTAAGCATCTCCTGCTTGCATGCAACGCCCGTCGCTTCAATTTGGTAGGAATGTCACATCCGGTTACTTCCATTTGTTCACAAATTACAGAAATAAAGGGCAAATATAAGGACTTTTTTTTTTATAATATCCAAGGTCACTTAGTAAGTTCAAATAAAATACATACACTCTTCAAAGCTTAGAAAATGGATAAGTCAGATAAGAAACCACCTAATCACTTCAACACATTTTGATTCAGTATGTACTTTTCTTCAGGTACAGAGCATATAAACCTGGATACAATCTGTGATCTACTAGAGTCTGTAAAGGTTAAATAACTGACAGATCTGAATACGGGTAAATAAATCACATTACATGAAATATGATTACAGATAGCAATAGTGATTAAAAGTAGCTCTTTAGTTTGTAGCCTGTAACATGTACATCAATTTTAAAATATGAAAATATATCTCTGCAAGTTTAATTGAAGTACATTGAAATCCAACATTGAACTCAAGCTATAGCCATTTTATACCACAATGTGACAACTAGACAGACAGACAGATGCCAGGCAAAGAATGGCATGTTGTATGGCATCCTTACATGAGGGCGATATCTCATACATGTACATGTAGTCAAGATACAACACATATGAATGTTTACAAATTTAATGATATGAATTACATGTTAAACGTCTTCAAATTCAATAGCATTATTGAAGAACAGATAAATTTGCAGCATGGACCAAACATGCACGTTTCGGGTACTTAACCTTCGTCAATTAATCTCTATCTAAACAATGTAATAATGTCAAAAAGTGTGAGAATTATTATTATGTAAAAAAATGTACCAAAAGACGTAGAAGAAAGGGTGGGATATGATGCTACAGGACCCACGTTTTAGAAATTTCAAGAAATTTTGATAACCGAAAATTTCAAATGCGTTGAAGAGACAGACAAACAACCGAAGTTGATCGAACATATTAAGGCAGATTGTCATTTACTCTTTATTTGAAATTATGTCAGTCAGTTTCTCTAAGGAGGCAACTTTCCTAGCGTCAAGGTCAATTCTCTCCCTGTCAACAGCCATTCGCTCCTTGTGCATATCCTGTTGTTGACTGCGATATTGAGTTATCCATTCAGGCTCCTTGTCCAACTTGATCCTTTTAGGAGGGGGAGACGGTGATGTACATAAAGCAGAGGAACTGTAAGCAGTGGGTGACTTTGGGGTTGAGCTTTGGGCTTCCAAAAGCAATGGGAAAAACAACTGGATCCCCACGATGCATTTCATAAAGAATCTCAAAGTACTTCCATGTACTTCTTGCATTTCCGGTCTTGCTGTTTCTATCCCTGATAATCTTTCCACGAATTCTGTTTGACTAAATTATGTTTAACGTCTTCAAATTCTAAACAATCAACTTAAATGATATTTAGGGAACAATTGTTTGGTTTTTCAAAGAGAAAATTAAACTTAAAACAATAAAACAACACATTTTATGCATATCTTGAAATAAAACATGCTTTGTAAAATAGTAATAAATTATACTCATTCATGTATCATCAATGATTCTTTTTTTTTCTGATCACAATCAATAATTGTAATAATAAAGAGTCTGAATTTGGTAAGACAACTAACTCATTTTAAATTAGAATTAAATTAGAATGACAAATATGGATAATGACTATATCCCTATGTACAGCAAAAAATCGATAATTCAGAAAGTCACAAACGTCTAAAATATTACATGTTCTATTATGTAAACTAAAAAGAAGGGAGGAGACCTCCAACAAGACCTCGTGGCAGCATCAACAGTAAAGAATTATATGTGATAGAAATATGCCTTCTTACTTGTTAACTTTAATCGCCAATGCGTTAACGAATCCTTCATTCAACATATCTGCTTACCTTGTTTTCGATTATGTACAATATTTGTCACACTCCTCTCTTGTAAAATGGTGCCCTTTTAGGCACATTTCTTCAGCTACCATTCTCCAGGCTTGTATTAGTTTTATAACACTGGAGGAGAAGATGTCACTCTTCTCCTCCTTGAGTGAGAGCAAATGTAGAACTGCTTCATGTGTCAACTTGACCTCTTAAAAAATAATATATATACATGTATGAAATGTATGTCTTAGTTTGATTCTTTACAACAATAAGTAAAAAGAGGCACAAATGGTAAGAAATAAAAATATAAATAAAATAAATTTAGTTTTGATAGGGGAAAAGGGTTTTGATTGTTATCCGTAAACATAAAATGTGACAGAGGATGAACTTTAAATGCACTCTGTATTACGTGATATATGCTTTAAAAAATCAAGAAATTGTGGTCCCCCGTTTTTGGGTGTTTACAGACCCCACCCCATCCCCCTTTTTAAGTTTTCATAATATATCTCAAGTAGTATCACAATTCTAAGTATCAAAAGATTAAACTCCAGGAAAAAGGTCAAAGCGAACTAGAAAAAAATTAATGTATGCGTACATTTTTTTGTATCTCACTGCAAAAATCTAATATTTTCTTTTACTTGTGCTTCATCTTCAATGCGTTAAATTTTATGTATAATAGAGATAAATTTCAATTGTAATTTTAATTTTTTTTCTCATTTTTTCTATCCTTTATATGTGTAAAGTTCAAGTTCAATTTATTCGGATGATCCAACTTAATGGAATACAGAAAACAATATATAAATTATATAAAAAATTTTCAAATTGTTCATGACAATGCAATATGGATATTACAATTTTAAAATAGCAAAATCTTATTAAGGAGGACATACCTTTGAATGCACATACCAGTTAATTTTCTCTGGCTTGAGGTGATGCTCCTAGATTGCCGTCATATGGTGACTACATTTCGTAGCTAATCCGGTATGCTAGAGCATGTACTGATGTTTTGGATTTTCATAGTAGTAATTTACAAATTACCAAGGAACTTTTAGGTCAAGGATTTCGCTTTCACAAACTAGTAAAGACTTTCTGGAAATTTTACAAAAATTACCAGTACAAGCAACAGATTATATAACTTTCAGTTAGGTATTTCACTACCTGTATTTTATGGTGACATAATTAACAAAATAAGAAGGATCAAAGATAGACAACATAACCAACCAAAATACGTCAGAATCATCAAATGCCTTTTATAACGTGGATACGATCCTAATGTCACCAGACGGACACTAGGCTTGGTACTTGACCAATCTACAGTCTTGTACCAGCACGTTCTTAAAACTTGCACTATAACTGAATGTGCCGACGGGACTCCATGACGGGCCCTGTCCAAACGTATTTAGAGAAGACAGGGCCCCGACCACCTATCCTCTCTGAATGTCAGTCGGACTCCTCGGGTGATAACATACATGAGCTCGCTAGAGCCGGCAGAGCACGGATTGTATTACGTAGGCCCTCTTTTTATATCAATTTAAATATTCATCGGTGTTGCTTGGGCCCCTACGTTTTGCGGTCTTGTTTGTGTGTGGTTATCTGACAGTCAGGATGTTGTTTTACACCACAACTGTACGTTCTTCGAAACCTTTGGGAAATCGGAAAAGTGGGAGGGTTGTGCGCACGTAATCCAGAAATGCCAATTTCTTTTGATCTATTAAAAATGCAGGGGATGTGATTGACAAAATGAAATCTAGAAATTTCCAAGCTGACGACAGAATTTTGGTAAAACTCTTAAATTGCCCACTCCAATTTTTCGTTCTTTTTATTTGTCAATAAACATAAACTTTCTTTGATGAAAACCAATGGTCTCCACTTGGTGCATTTTGTGATTTTAAAGATTGAATATGGTCGTAACATACTAAATTGGCCCATATTTGCACCGCTATTTTTTCCTTCACTGTAACTGATTTTGGATTAGGACAATAAGCTTCCTGTTAATATATATCACATAACAAAGTGTACTAAGTAAGAATGGAGGTTAGGAAGAACATGTTATGTAAAAAAAAAGAATTAAGAGCAAGCTGTTACAGTGGTATCCATGGCAACAAGTAGCCGAAGCTGGCTTCTTTTATGGTCTCAAAAGTGATATAAATAGAGCGACGTCGTTGCCATGGCAACTAGCGATCACACTAACCGAAGAATATTGTTTTCATCGTAAGTACTGAGCAACAAAGTAAGTACCCACTTTTTCGTATGTATTTAATATTGACTGTTACAAGAAAGTATGTAGTGGCAGAACCTCCAAAAAGCTGCTTTTTTAAATCAATGACATATTTGTTTGTAATTCTTTTCTTCGTTCTTCTCCTGTTACTGAAAATATAAAACCCCGAATGACGTCATCAGCATGTTGAAAACAAATTAGGTTACATTTGTTCGACTCCTTCTAGCATGGACTTTTCTTATTCGAATAGAATAGACGGTGCACACCAAAGGAGGACGTTGAACTAGACACACTCTCCGAATAAATGAAATCCATCAGAGAATTACTTAAAAGAAGAATAGTGCGTCTCAGTTAACAACAGACACGAGTCAATTTTTTTTCGTAACCCTGTTATTGCCAAAGAATTTTCTGACCTTCATGATAAATATCTCAATTGTTCCTGCTGACAAAGCGGCAAACAATTTTACTTTGGTTTGCAAAACAAAGGAGGGGATCTCCAACAACACCAGGTTGCAGTACCCACAGCAAAAACACAAAGCAGACAAGCACAGATAGAGACGCATAAGGGACAAGGAACGTCAACGCACAACACAGAAACATTAAACACAAAGGACTACACATAAACCATCGAGACGAATGGGCAACCGGTTCCGACTTAGGACGGCCATCTGCCATGGAAATAGCAGGTGTGGTTATCCTGAATTACGTGTGCACAACCCTCCCACTTTTCCGATTCATACTATTTCAAATGCCTGAGAGAGGAACTAGGATTACATTCAGCACCTGGAAATCCAACACAGAGGAAGTTCTACGGTCGATATGGGGAACTCGTAATACACTATGGTGTCCCACTCACCAGAATTGTGGATGACGGATCCACATCTGATTGATTCCATTTCTGGAATATGTTGTCTCGCAGTATGTTTAAAGGTCTTGCTTGATGCGAGTTAATATTTTTATAAGCAAAATGGAAAGAGGTTTTGTGGAGCATCCGGCAATGAATCGGTATTCGTAAGGACTTTTTGTGCATTTTTGGAATCCAGTAGATATAAGGTAGTTCAAGATCCGAGTCATCAGTATGACTCCGGAGTACTCTAGAACAGATTTGTCGTTGTCAAGTATTTCAGATACAGATACGTTTGTAAGTGTGTATGACAAATATGGATAATGACCATATCCCTGTATACAGCACAAAATCGATAATTCAGAAAATCAGAAACCGAAGGCATACAAAATCAGGATAAAACAGGAACCAAGGCAAACAAACAAAAACATCCACCAAATGAAAAGAAGCGAACTCCCGATATGGGAGTGAGACCAGGTGCCCAGGAAGAGTAAGCATCTCCTGCTTGCATGCAACACCCGTCACTTCAATTCGGTAGAACTGTCACATTCGGTAACTTCCATTTCGGAAGACATAGAGTACAATCTTGGGTTGGATGGTTCAAATGGTCTACGACAGAATATCACCCATCATTCTGGAGAGTGGGACATCATAGTGTATGACGAGTTCCCCATATCGACCGTAGAACTGCCTCAGTGACGATGTTAGTCGGTCACAAACATATCCCTGACTGAGATGCTTATCTGAAAGACGCCTAGCTCTCAGAACAAAATCCGTATATTTGGTACTTGCTCTGGCATAGCGTATCAACTGAGATATGAACACGCCATAAGCAGGCGATGAAGGAATGTTGCTACTCAGAAAAGGAAAGTTTGTAATGCTGAAATTGAAATCGTCACGTTTGTCATAGAGTGAGGTGTTCATGTGACCATCAGTGCCGTAGGACAACATTATGTCCAAATAGGATGCTGAATTATTTGTCTCTGTAGTTTCTTTGACTTCAAGCTCTGAAGGATAGATACTGCTCAGGAAATCCGCGAATTTTGGATTATTGATGGACATCACATCGTCTATGTATCTGTAAGTGAAGTTGAAGTCAGAAGCTACGTATCTTTTCCCTTCAGAGACCAGAGATTGAATGAATTCAGCTTCGTACGAGTAAAGAAAAATGTCGGCAAGGAGTGGGGCACAATTGGTCCCCATTGGAATTCCGATAATTTGCTGGAAGAGCTTTCCTCCAAACACCGATCAAAAAGTTTAACATCTGAATAATATCTGTTTCAGTGTACTTATTTTCAGAATCGGACTTTTCTTTTACAAAGTAGGTTTTGTCATAGTTCACAACAATAAATTTGTATTTGCGATTACCGTTCTTACTTGTAAACGCATTACTTAGAGTTTTTGAGAGTCTTTCTTTCAATTTAGAATTTGGAATTGTAGTGTAAAGTGTCGAAAAATCAAAGGCTTTGATCGAATGAACTTTACTAAAATAAGTGGATTTCAGATGTTCTAAAACTTCCTTCGAATTCTTTAAAATCCACATCTGGTTGATACCACTGCGAGAATATACTGTCGAACAATATATTTGAAGCCCAGATTTGATTTCAGATAAATCTTTGGTGAGTAAGATCGATACAGATTTGGTAGAACATTTTGAGGAACCAGCGATGAGACGTTGTTTGTACGGATTCTTATGCATTTTAGGTACGCAGTATAAGTATGGTAAATCTAAATCTAAATTGTTAGTTTTGAAGCCAAAGGAAGCAAGAGCTGATTTGTGGTTATCTATTATTTCAGAGGCAGAAAGGTTTGTAGGGGTGTAAGTGGGATTTCCTGGTGTCGAATTTAAACCCAACTCTTTAACTAGACTGTCGAAATAGTACTTTTTGCAAGTAAATGTGTAATTATTTGAGGCTTTGTCCGCTGATGTGATGACATAATGTTCTTGGAGGTAGGTGAGCTCTGTGATAACATCAGGGTCTTTAAATATAGACTCGAATCTGGTGTTCACAGTTGATTTTAATCGGTAAATTCTAGATAAAAGTAACCCTCTGATGGATTTTATCCATTCGGAAAGAGTGTCGAGCTGTACATCCTCTTTCTTTGCCCAACGTCTTGCATATTCCTCACAAGAGTCCATGATAATTTTCAAATTTTGGTTCCATGTAAAGGACATACTTTCTCTGTATTTGGGACCCTTGTTTAACAATTCTCTCAACTTGTCGTTCTTGACTATACTAAGGTCACCAGTAATAACGTGTCCACAAGGAGAGTAGTTGAAATCCGATGAAGAACATTCGCAAGGAAGTGGATGTAGTGAGGGATTACTTAAATAAATACACTGCAGGAATCGTTTGTAATTGTAAATTTTAGATGCAACTGTTGGTGTGTAGGTATAGGAAATACAAGGAGTTTCTTTTCTTTTTAAATATGGTAGGATTTTTTCTGTGACAATTTTGTGATTCAAAATTTGACCAAGATTCAATTTATCAATACCTTTGTTTGCAGATCTTACTTTAATGAAAGGGCGGTTTGTTTTCTCCTCTGATTTATCTGATCTAACTGCTTGAAATAAACGAAAAGTAGAAATGTCCAAGATGACTCCTTGTAGTCTGTATTCTGGGGAACGTGTATCGGTATATGTGAGGTCCTTCGTATATTCGTAGATTTCGTGTAACTTCCGTAAAGGAACAGAGTATAATTTGGTACGAATATAATGAAGGCACAGAGGCTCATTCAAAAATGGAACCAAATCATCGAAGGAGAAACTATGTATCTCAGGCCTATTATATTTCCGAATGCCATGACTTCGAGGTCTTCTTTGTGGTCTGTTGAATAAGCTAGTCACATTTACCGATTGACAACCAGCTTTTTAAGTTTCCTAAGCTGTTGATATTATCGTTGCACCCATAGGGCGCTGCAGTGTTAAGATTTTTTATCCAGAACTCTTCTCTGTTGCGACGGAAAGGTGTGCTGAAATTGGGATTGTTTGTGGGGTGATATATTTTCTCCAGGATTCTGACTCTCATAGATAAAACAGAATGATCGGCCTGGTCAAAATGCCGATAAAGAAGTTGACTTCCTTTATTATTTATTTTTGACCGATGTCCTGACATTCTGGTTCGGAGCTTACCTTTGGTTTCACCCACATAAATCAATCCACAAAGTGAACACTCTATTCACAACTATTTCAGAGATAATTGTTGTAACTTACTTGCTCAAAGGTTTGTTATAAAAACCTGGCACCCGGTCTCGCTCCCTTATTAGGAGGTCTCTTCTGTTGATATGGTGGAATCGTTTGCTTGTTTGCTTTAGTTTCTGTTTTATCATGATCTATTTTGGGACATAATTTTCACACTCTTATCACATTGTTTAGATTGAGGATCACTGACGAGGATTAAGTACCCGAAACGTGCATGTCTGGTCCATGCTGAAAATTTATCTGTTCTTAAATGATGCTATTGAATTTGAGGACGTTTAACATTTGTATCCCCTTCGGTTAATGATTTTTCATTTTCTCTCTATTGGGATATGGTTAACGTTCTTGTCAATATGTTTCATTTAAGATAAAACGTCGTTAGTAACAGGTTAATTCCCGCGAGATGAAATGCAACTAATATTCATAAGAAGGAAAGTATTAAAGACACTTCCCAGGTAAATTCTATTTGATGTCATGATGAATGACTGATTTCACATAGTAAACACAATCCTAAACCTTCTACATATAAATGTTTAATATGCGAAAATAAAATGTATTCTAAATTGATTTTCTTGCAGTTAATATTATGCAAAACTAGTACATTACATAATTATTTCCACTAAAAAGATGATAATGAACACAGCATTGATTCAGATGCATTTAGGTTGGATTACAGAGATGAAAATAGATAATTTACTACATGTACTACACTTTCTAATTCTACTTTCAATGGATGCCCAATCTGTAGCATGTTACGAGAACATATTAAGTGTAAAATTTGACAAATATATGAGCATGGAGAACAGGAAATTATCGGTGTCTTTTTTCTCGTTAGCATCATCGAGCGCTGTAATTTGTGCAGGTGTTTGTATGAAAACCAACGACTGTCAGTCATTTTTCTTCGATTCCATTTCCAGAAATTGTATTTTCTCACCTGAACGAAAGGTCGGCAGATCGTCAACGGTAGTAGAGAACGGATGGTCATATTTTGTTTCATCAAGTAAGATTTGATGTTAGTTAAGTATCAAAATATTGCTAAAAATGCCTTTAGTCATATTAAAAAAAAAGACATAATGCAAAGAAGACTATGTTCAAGCACCTGACTTTATAGCAATAAACGAAAAAAGGACAAGAAAGGAAGGGATCTTCAACAATGACAAATATGGATAATGACAATATCCCTGTATACAGCACAAAATCGATAATTCAGAAAATCAGAAACCGAAGGCATACAAATGACAAATATGGATAATGACCATATCCCTGTATACAGCACAAAATCGATCATTCAGAAAATCAGAAACCGAAGGCACACAAAATCAGGATAAAACAGGATCCAAAGCAAACAAACAAAAACCTCCACCATATGAAAAGAAGCGAACTCCCGATATGGGAGTGAGACCAGGTGCCCAGGAAGAGTAAGCATCTCCTGCTTGCATGCAACACCCGCCGCTTCAATTCGGTATAACTGTCACATCCGGTTACTCCATTTCGGAAGACATAGAGTACAATCTTTGATTGGATGGTTCAAATGGTCTATGACAGAATATCATCCACCATTCTGGAGAGTGGGACATCATAGTGTATGACGAGTTCCCCATATCGACCGTAGAACTTCCTCAGCGACGATGTTAGTCGGTCACAAACATATCCCTGACTGAGAAGCTTATCTGAAAGACGCCTAGCTCTCAGAACAAAATCCGTATATTTGGTACTTGCTCTGGCATAGCGTATCAACTGAGATATGAACACGCCATAAGCTGGCAATGGAGGGATGTTGCTACTCAGAAAAGGAAAGTTTGTAATGCTGAAATTGAAGTCGTCACGTTTGTCATAGAGTGAGATGTTCATGTGACCATCAGTGTCGTAGGACAACATTATATCCAAATAGGATGCTGAATTATTTGTCTCTGTAGTTTCTTTGACTTCAAACTCTGAAGATAGATACTGCTCAGGTAATCCGTGAATTTCGGATTATTGATGGACAACACATCGTCTATGTATCTGTAAGTGAAGTTGAAGTCAGAAGCTAAGTATCTTTTCCCATCAGAGATCAAAGATTGAATGAATTCAGCTTCGTGCGAGTAAAGGATAATGTCGGCATGGAGTGGGGCACAATTGGTCCCCATTGGAGTTCCGAGAATTTGCTGGAAGACCTTTCCCCCAAACACCACAAAAATGTTGTCTATCAGAAAGTTTAACATCTGAATAATATCTGTTTCAGTGTACTTATTTTCAGAATCGGACTTTTCTTTTACAAAGTAGGATTTGTCATAATTCACAACAATAAATTTGTATTTGCGATTACCGTTCTTACTTGTAAACGCATTACTTAGAATTTTTGCGAGTCTTTCTTTCAATTTAAAATGTGGAATTGTAGTGTAAAGTGTCGAAAAATCAAAGGCTTTGATCGAATGGACTCTACTAAAATGAGTGAATTTCAGATGTTCTAAAAGTTCCTTCGAATTCTTTAAAATCCACATCTTGTTGATACCACTGCGAGAATATACTGTCGAACAATATTTTTGATGCCCAGATTTGATTTCAGATAAAACTTTGGTGAGTAAGATCGATACAGATTTGTAAGAACATTTAGAGGAACCAGCGATGAGACGTTGTTTGTACGGATTTTTATGCATTTTAGGTATGCAGTATAAGTATGGTAAATCTAAATCTAAATTGTTAGAGTGGAAGCCAAAGGAAACAAGAGCTGATTTGTGGTTATCTATTATTTCAGAGGCATAAAGGTTTGTTTGGGTGTAAGTGGGATTTCCTGGTGTCGAATTTAAACCCAACTCTTTAACTAGACTGTCGAAATAGTACTTTTTGCAAGTAAATGTGTAATTATTTGAGGCTTTGTCTGCTGGTGTGATGACATAATGTTCTTGGAGGTAGGTAAGCTCTGTGATAACATCAGGGTCTTTAAATATAGACTCGAATCTGGTGTTCACAGTTGATTTTAATAGGTTAATTCTAAATAAAAGTAATCCTCTGATTGATTTTATCCATTCGGAAAGGGTGTCGAGCTGTAAATCCTCTTTCTTTGCCCAACGTCTTGCATATTCCTCACAAGAGTCCATGATAATTTTGACATTTTGGTTCCATGTAAGGGCATACTTTCTCTGTATTTTGGACCTTTTTTTAACAATTCTCTCAACTAGTCGTTCTTGACTATACTAAGGTCACCAGTAATAACGTGTCCACAAGGAGAGTAGTTGAAGTCCGATGAAGAACATTCGCAAGGAAGTGGATGTAGTGAGGAAAATGTGTCCAAATAGGATGCTGAATTATTTGTCTCTGTAGTTTCTTTGACTTCAAGCTCTGAAGGATAGATACTGCTCAGGTAATCCGCGAATTTTGGATAATTGATGGACAACACATCATCTATGTATCTGTAAGTGATGTTGAAGTCAGAAGCTAAATATCTTTTCCTTCAGAGACCAAAGATTGAATGAATTCAGCTTCGTACTCGGTTGCAGCATCCACAGCAAAACGTCAAAACACCAAATGCAAAAAACACAGAGCATACATCCACAGAAAGAGACGCAAAAGGGACAAGGAACGCCAACACACACCATAAAAACATAAAAGACAACACATAAACCAACGAGACCAATGGGCAACCGATGCCGACTTATGACGGTCATCTGCCACGTAAGTAGCAGACGGTGTGGTTAACCTGGATTACGTGCGCACAACCCTTCCACTTTTCCGATCACCCAGAGGTCTCGAAGAACGTACAATTATGGTGTAAAACAACTTCCTCACTGTTAGATGACCACACACAAACAAGACCGTAAAACGCACACCCCGGGATCACAGATGAATAATACGTAAATTGATAAAAAAAAAATAATAAATGACGTGCTTAACACAGTCCATGCTCTGCCGGCTGTAGCGAGCTTATATATGTTATCACCCGAGGAGTCAGACTGACATTTAGAGAGGACAGGTGGTTGGAGCCCTGTCTTCTCTAAAGCGTTTTGAACATGGCACGTCATGGAATCCTATCGTCGTAGTCAGAGTGCAAGTCTTAAGACAAGACAGGGAACGGATCACCAAATGTATCATCAAAACACCGAACACAAAAGACTTCACATAAACAAACGAGACCATTCGTCAATCGGCGCTGACATCTGTAACGGTAGTAGAAAATGGCGTGGATATCACGGTAGGCCAAAGGTCTGTAAGAGCGTACAATTGTTGTGTTAATTGTAAGCTTAAGATGTCTAAACAAAAAAGACATCTAAACGAATTGGTCCAAATGAGTCAAAGAAGATCCTGACGAAAATCTGAACAGTGCTCACAATAGAACACAAATTTGAGCATCGACTTACCCCTAGCAAGCTAGAGGTGTGACAATGTGCCCGGAAGGAGTAAGAATCCCCTATTTGGCTACCCGCACCGCCGTCGATGTTCATGCATGGAAATGAAAACTATTTAGAATACATGCACTGTGTGAGGTTATAAATAAGAGATATGTGAAAATTTAAATGGATATAAAAACAAAGACCTTACACATGTTACAGTCCGTGCTCTGCTGGATAGAGCGATTTCGCGGATGTTATCACCCGAGAAGTCCGACCGACAGTCAGTAGAAAGGAGGGGATTTCAAATAGAATCACTGACGAGGGTTAAGTACCCGAAACGTGCATGTCTGGTCCATGCCGCCAATTTATCTGTTCTTAAATGATGCTATTCAATTTGAAGACGTTTATCATTCACAGGAAAACTCCAAAACATGATGATATTCTGTCATAGACCATTTGTACCGTCCAACCAAAGATACTGCTTTATATCTTTCAAAATGGAAGTTATCAGATGTGACTCTTCCTTGGCACCTGGTCTCATTTTCATATCGGGAGTTCGCTTCTTTTCATGTGGAGGTTTTTGTTTGTTTGCTTTGTTTCCTATTTTACCCTGGGTTTGTATGCCTTCGGTTTATGATATTTTGTGCTACATGTATGTATAGGAATATGGTCATTATCCACATTTGTCACCCAATGCAAAAACACAGAGCAGACACCCACAGAAAGAGACGCAATTGGTTAGGAACACCAATGTTTAACGTCATTAAATTCATTAACATCATTTTAGAGCAGATAAATTTACAGCATGGACTAGACATGCACGTTTCGGTAATTCAACCCTCATCAGCGATCCCCAATGTAAAGAATGTCATATGGGCAAAATCTGAAAATTATGTCCTAAATATACCGAAAGACGTGGCAAGATGACTTGGACATGATAACTCACACCAAAGCAACATGAAACACAAACAACCACACATAAACCAACGAGATCAACTCACACAATAGAAACATGAAACACAAAAGACCACACATAAACCATTGAGAGCAATGGGCAACTGGTTCCGACATAGGACGTCCATCTGTCACGCAAGTAGCAGACAACAGAAGGACAGCTGATCGGGGCCCTGACAGGGTCCGTCATTGAGTACCGTCGCCACAGTCTCTAAAATCACAAACAGGGAAGGAATAAGAAATTAGGGGATCGCCAACAGGACTCAGTTGCAGCATCGATAGCTAAACATCCCTCTATGGAAACATTGAGTAGGATAATGAGATATGATAAAGGATCACTAAACAACAATACGAAACACGTAACACATAAGACTACGAAAATCCACAAGAGACCAATGAGCCATTTTGGCCGATTTAGGACGGTCATCTCTATTATTAGTTGCAAAATGGTGAAGTTATCCATATTCCTTGCGCACGTGTTTGAAGACGTTTAACATCTTATCATTAGCGTTATGTTTACTACAACTTTTATGCATTTTGACGTGCAGCGTTAGTGGGCACCAGTATCATGCGTAACGTATACATGAAAGAGTCCTTCTGTTCACATTAAGAAAACATCCATTTACATCAACGGTGTAAAATGTGATTAATGCTTCTGACGTTTTATGAAAATTCAGCTACATGTGTACCTTTAATCCTCCTTTTTAATAAAAATTCAAGATCATCTTTCGGGAATTGCCTTTTTTTATCTGCATAATCCGTTGAATAAATGTTTGCAAATGAAACCATGAAGCGTATAATTATAGAACTCTTACTAATCAAAATTTATGTGTTGGAACACTAATGAGCCGCCACAAGGAGAGTTACAATAGGTGCAAATGAAATAAGAACCTGGCGACAATCACAACAACACTCACAATAGAGCACCAAAGTGAACATTGACGGACCCTTTGAAAGCAAGAGATGGGACCAGGTGTCCGGGAGGAGTTAGCATCGGATTCCCCTCTTTGGCTAGCCGCAACCACCGTCGATGTTCATGCAGTAAACAAATACCTCATTAATTTGTTTTCAAATTATTTGGTGCATGCAGAAAGACTAGATGAACTATTACGATAAAATAAGGCTGAATATCAAGGAGGAGAGCAGCAATACAACAACACAATCCATACCAAATCACAGGGTTGCAATGTACAGCAAGCGACGCAAAAGGGTCAGGGAACACCAAAAACACAGAATTATCAAACACAAAAGAGTGACATGACATATCTTAAACTTGTGAAACAAAGCGTCCTTGCATATAACTGCAATTTTATTCCATTTCAATACACAATTAGCATGGGCACTGATGCTTGCTGTACAATCTAAAACCTAAGCATAAGTACTTAAGACCCGCGCATTACCTTCAATCATTTATAAACAATTGATAAAAATGAAATTGAAAACGGTTTATTGCCTTGATCCCTTCCTTTTTCGTTCGTCGCCCTCCCATAGCCCACCTAGATGAATACATCAGCTGCTTTTTTAGATAATGCAAAGTACATTTTTTGCTCTATATATCGTAAATGTATTTTCGTAAATATAAGAAAAAAAAAAGAAAAGAAAACTTACCATCATAAGGAGTTTCAATGACATCTTCTGGAAATACAATTGAAACCGAATGAGTTTTAATTCGGCGTTGGGAGTAAAAGAAAACTCTCGATGATGAAAATATAATTGGTTGAGTTTCAATTCGGCGTTTCTCCTTGAAATGAAAAGAATGAAACAAAGGAGATCCCCTCCTTTGTTTCATTCTTTTTAATATATTAAAACTTGGCTTATTATGATAATGTAAAATTATATTTGTATATTATATGTGTGTTCCGCACTTGCCTTGAACTCATAGTATTGTTCGTTAGATGAAGGTATCGTATTTGATTCTATGGAGCTGTGGTATTGTCTCTATTTTTCCTATATTTCCCTTGAGAATGCTCTGCCTTTTGTAAGCTGTTTGATTGATATTTTGGCTTTTGTAGTTGACTTAGACCCATCCATCTTACTACGTAAAAGCGTACAGTTTTGGACATCAACTTTCACACTCTTTGTTCATATTACATTGTTCAGATTGGGGATCACTGATGAGGGTAAATACGAAAATATATCTGTTCTTAAATGATGCTATTGAATTTGAAGACATTTAACATTTCATTTACTGACTTATAGTCCATTCACCCTAACACCCCCTCCCCTTTCGATAATGTGGTTGGTTTTATTTACCTTATGTCAAACGTCTTCAAATTCAATAGTATCATTAAATTAAATATCACGAAAGTATTTGTAAACAATCATAACTCGAGAGGAGTCGTATCGGTATCATATCATTACAACCGCTTTCTGTGATTGGATATTTTAAATGCGTCTGGATTTGAAAGAAATGAGGGGATCTCCAACATGACCTGGTTGCAGCATCAACAGCAAAATATCAAAACACCCAAAGTGAAAACACACAGAAGAGACACAAAAGGGAAAAGGAACATAAACACTAAATTCAAAAGAACACATATAAACCAACGAGAATAATGATCAATCGGTGCTGACTAAGGACGGTCATCTGCTGTGTTAGTAGCAAATAGGGCTTGGACGATTCAGTTATCCTTCAGTTCGGTTCGGTTTCGAATCACAAGGCCTCGGTTCGGTTAATTTCGATTCGATTCATTTGAATGAGAAAAAAATACAAAATAATTTGTTAAATGGACAAAATTAACAAAAATAAAAAGATACAAATTGATTTGATCAACTTATCACTTAAGTCTAACATTATAGAGCATTAATTTACATATGTCTGAGGAATATGAGGGTATATACCATTATTGAAAAAAAAATAGCAATCCAAGGAATGCTTGTGTCGCCTGTGAAGCGGTTTGATTATTATTCTAGAAAGTGGATCAAAATTATTGGTATCAGTAGAAAAATCTTGTCAAATGAATTAATTTGAAATATCAGATTTCTTAATTACAAATAAAAAGATAAAGTCATTCTCAAATTTTCAGAAGAGAGTGTTAATCATCTAGGTCAAGGTCACTACGTAAAAATTGGTAACAAAAAGGTCTCATCATAAGAAATATTAAAGACCTATCACCTACCAATTAAAAGATATATACAACCTTAATTTCTTAGAAAAAAAGTCAAAAAGCTAGGTCAATGTCAAAAGGTAAAAAATGATGGTATGTGTATAAAGGCATTGTTGTTACAAGGAAAATACATGTGAAATATCAAAGCCATATCACCTACCAATCAAAAGATATAGCCAATTTTACTTTTTTTGAAAAGTAGGTCAAATATCTAGGTCAAGGTCACAAGGTCAAATATTATGGTCTGTGTAGAAAGGTCTTGTCACAAGGAATACACATCTTAAATCCCAAATGCCCTTTCACTTACCAATCAAAAGATATATCCATTCTTAATTTTTTTTTGAAAAGTAGGTCAAATATGTAGGTCAAGGTCACTAGGTAAAAAATTATGGTATGTGTAGGAAGGTCTTTTCACAAGGAATACACATATGACATATCAAAGCCCTGTCACTTACCAATCAAAAGTTATGGGCTGTGGCACCCAACATGTGACAGACAGACAACGGACAAAGTGATCCCTAAGTGTCGCTATGCTTCGCAGGCGACACAAAAATATATCAGTTTTACATCCCAAACTATTGTGGATGCATTTGCTTTATCAGTATGTATACTGTGAGACATTGAATATAAATACCAAGTTCAACACCTCATTTTTCGACAACGAAGTAGTAACAGGTCTCATAGGACTTTCACAGTAAATATTCTAGTGGACATAGCTTTCCTTACATGATATTTTGCGACTACAATCCCCATTTATTCTTGTTGCTGCTTTCACTAGAGCTTGCTCTTACCAAGACAAAGAAAGTGAAACTAGATCTACTTTCACTTTCCGTTTCATGAAAAACCTGAAAGTCGGGGGGTGTGGGGGGATCTACACGTAAATCGGCGCGATAAATGAATGTAAGCTCTTTTCTTACTTTCTGGCCTTCTTTAAAGGTAATTTCTCAGCTATTTTAAACATTTTCAGGTCACTATTTGGCTTCAGTTTACTCTGATTATTCACGTCTGAACCGAATCGAAATCTGCAATTCTACGTCGTTGCTAATTTCGAAGCACCGAAATTTTCGGTGCACCGCCCAGCCCTAGTAGCAAATGGTGTAGTCATTCAGATTACGTGTGCACAACCTTTCCACTGGTCCGGTTATCCAAAAGTATCGAAGAACTCATAACTATATTGTAAAATGCATTGTAACCTCCTCGCTATAAGATGACCACAGAAACAAAACAGCAAAATGCAGGGATCAATGCAACATAGATGAATATGAAAATAGATACATGTATAAAAGGAGACTTACGAAATACAGTACATGCTCATCTGGCTGTAGAGAGCTAATGCGTTTAATCACTCGATGAGTCCGACCGACATTCAGAGAGTACAGGTGGTCGGGGGCGTTGTTTTCTCTAAAGAGGTTTGGATAGGGCCCGTCATAGAGTCCCGTCTTTTCAGTCAGAGTACAAGTCCTAAGAATGCGCCGGTACAAGGCTGTAAATTTGTTTAAAAGTAGGTCAAAGGTAAATGTGAAGGTCACTTGGTCAAAAGTCATGGTATCAAGTACATGTTCTGGTCATGAGGAATCTATATGTGAAATATCAAAACCTTAACTCTTATAGTTCAAAAGTAGGTCAAAGATCAAGGTCACTAGGTCAAATGTCATGATATCAAATGAAAATTCCGGTCATGAGGAATCTTTATGTGAAATTTCAAAATTCTACCTCTTATAGCTCAAAAGTAGGTCAAAGATCAATGCCAAGGTCACTAGTTCAAAAGTCATAACATCAAATTAAAGGTCTGGTCATGAGAATTTTGCATGTGAAATATCAAAGCCATATCCTCTATTGTTCGTGAGATAAAGCCCAGGTTTACTATTTTCAAAAATAGGTCGAACTCCAAAGCCAAGGTCACAAGGTCAAAAATTTTGGTATCGATGGAAAGGTCTTTTCACAAGGAATACACAAGTGAAATATGAAAGCCCTATCACCATTCAAAAATTATGGCCAAGGTTTAAGTTCTTTTCAAAAGTAGGTCAAACTCCAAGGTCATTAGGTCAAATTTTGCTTCTTTATTTGATTTGTCTTATCATGGTCTACTACCACGTCAAGTTTCAAGTTGCTGCTCCAAACAGTTTTCTCTCAACGGACTTAAACGCAACACTTTAACCAAAATGCTGACGCACTGATGGACGGACTTCGCGATTTCATAGACCGGATTTTGCTTCGCAATCCGGACAATGAAGCTTCACCAATTTAACAATAAATGACTTTTTTAGTGAAAATGACGAACCTTCTGTTCACTGAATTACTTTTTGATAAATTGTACTTATAATTCTTCTCTCAACAATATAAGATATTTACTGAAATAATGAACCTAATATTAAATTTATTGTTGAACTATTTTTGCGTATATTGTAGCAGTTCGACTTTTTACATGCAGTGTAATAGTTTCATGTACTTCATATCAGTTATGTAAATCATAAACCATATTATCATAGATACATGTACAATATTATATTCTCCATGATTATGTCACTTATTACATATTTAATGTATGCTGTGTGAATGTAATGTAAGATGTATGGAAGTGTTTGAACGAATATGTTGTGTGTACTCTATATGTATATGAAAATCTACAAAAATTAAAAAATAAAAAAGGGAAAAATTGTGAAGGTAAAAACGCCCGCGAAATTACCGTCACATGAAGAAGATGGCGTTTTGCTAGAGGAGTTAAAAACTAATTTATGCCAAATCTTTACTCTGGACATTCTGGATATGAAACGTTTCTATTTGGCATTCGCGGCGGGTGTACCGGATTTGATATCCGAAACACGTTTCTGGTGCATAATAAATTAATTTGAAATTTTCTTCAAACTGCACCACGTAAGTCAAATTTTCTTAACTGTACGTCGTTAAAATGCATCAGTGAATCTGAATGCTGCATTTGGGGAAATTATCACATCCGACTTATATTCGCCCTTTTCGCCCACTGTCATGATGATGAACAATAGATAGGGCGAGTAAAATGTAGCATAAATAATTTCTTAACAGAATAGTGGGTGAATGCAATACTTGAAGAATCAGTGTCAATTTCAAGTTGAGACTGGGTGAATTTAAAGCTGTATATAGTAGATATATGTAGGAGTAAAGGCAGGAAATTCAGAACATGACGAAATTACAGTGGAGAAACAAGGAATAAGCAGATAGACACAACAAGAACAATATCATCAGAACATTTAATAACAAAGGACTACACTATATATAAACAATGTAAATTATTAAAACGATATTAATCATATATGGCGCCACTCTAATTAAAACCAATACGGGAACAATTTCGTGTATTTGATCAGATCTTATGCTGTTACATTCATTTTGATGCGATGTCTTTTGTTTGTCGCATTTCAAATGCGGAAGGGTTCCAGCTCTATACCCTCTCAAAGAAAATTTCAAACCAATTTATTATGCACCAGACACGTGTTTCGAATATACAATTCTCATCAGTGATGCTTCCTGCCAAAGTGCTTTTCATAAGTCGCCCAAATTCATTTCACTAGTGCCTTCTGGTTTTTATTTTTAGAATTTTAAATTGTGCATTTACTTTAGAGAGAGTACGCGATTCCAAATTCCCTGTAGGGTCGATTCAGTAGCATATCCAAACACAATCTATGTTCAAAATAACATTGGAGGGATGATGCTAAGATGTTAACCTCCATTAATTTCGATAATATTTTTGGATGAGATGACAAGTTTCCGAAATAGCCAATAATATGTATGATGTCAAATTGATAAAGTGCTAAAACAGCTTCTTTCAGGCGGCAGAGCTGGAAAGAAGTAATTAATACACTTAGAAACATCCAATGTCAAGGGGAACGAGATTAACTGCTCCACACTGCAGTGGATGAATGATCAATTGTGCCCCACTCCTTTGTCTTTATTCGTATGAAGCTGAATTCATTCAATCTTTGGTCTCTGAAGCTTCTGACTTTAACTTCACTTACAGATATATCATCTTATCGAGACAGGTGTACATAATATCTTGCTCCCCCTTGTCGGATGTCAAACTAGAACTTTTAAATTTTCAACGATTTTCAGAGCACCACCTAGTAAGCATTCAAAATTATGACCCTTGAGACTTAGTCATCACCAGCCAACTAGCACACATATTTCGAGTTTTCATTCGATTTTCGTACAAAGTCAAGTACCTAATATACCTATCAAACATTAGAAACGTATCTTTGAAAATTATACGCATGTCCCTCTTATTAATTCGGAGCGGCACAGTCGTTAGATTTCTATAGGCGCCGCCATATTGTTTTCAAACCTTCGCTTCTTATGTTAATCAGGACACCTCAGGTCGACTCTCATTGGTCCAGTGTACCTCACACAGCAGCCAATGAATCTGGCGAATTTATAGTGGCGAGAAATACAATTGACATATTGAGAAGATGCAGATATATAGACGATGTGTTGTCCATCAATAATCCAAAATTCTCGGATTACCTTAGCAGCAACCAATCCGTCGGAGCTTGACTTCAATCTATCTGTCGGAGCTTGAAGTCAATGAAACTACAGAGACAAATAATTCAACATCATATTTGACCATAATGCATTCCTATGACACTTATGGTCACATGAACACCTCACTCTATGACAAACGTGACGACTTCAGTTTCAGCATAACAAACTTAGCTTTTCTGAGTAGCAACATCCCTTCATCGCCTGCTTATGGCGTCTTCATATCCCAATTGATACGTTATGCCAGAGCAAGTAGCAAATATACAGATTTTGATCTTAGAGCTAGGCGTCTTTCAGATAAGCTTCTCAGTCAGATAAACGTTTGTGATCGACTAACATCGTCACTGAGGAAGTTCAACGGTCAATACGGGGAATGATGTCCCATTGTCCAGAATGGTGAATGATATTCTGTCTTAGACCATTTGAACCATCCAACCACAGACAATACTTAGAAGTAACCGGATGTGATATTTCTGCCGAATTGAAGCGACAGGTGGTGCATGCAAGCAGGAGATGCTGACTCTTCCTGGGCACCTGGTCTCACTCCTTATTGGGAGTTTGCTTCTTTTCACGTGGTGGAGGTTTTTGTTTGTTTGCTTTGGTTCCTGTTTGTCCTGGTTTCGTATGCCTTTGGTTTGTTATTTCCTGAATTATCGATTTTGTACTGTGTTGTGGGATATGTTCGTTGTCCATATTTGTCATGCATAATTCATTCATTATGCATATCCATCCATTAATTAATATACTTTTTTGTCTGAAATAATCTGCGTGTGGTTCAAACTTGCAGTCCTTTCCTTATGAATATAGACCATTGCGTACTTAATGTATTTTACTACAATCATGAGTTTGAAAGTAGCTATGTCCTCTTCTTTCTCTTTGTATTTTTCCTTTCTTCTTTTTTTACTCTTCTCTCCATTGGATATTTCCTCTCTCCTACTTAGTCACTGTTATATAAGACAACGGCTGAAATCACCATCGAGGAAGTTCTTCGGTCGCTACGGCGATATGATTAAAGCATATCTGATCCCCCTTTCCAGAATGATCAGTGGCATTCTGGATAGCGATTGAATGGCAGTCATCAACAAACAAGAAATATTTACCTGTATATATACAGCGAGACAAATACTGAATTTGACCATTTTTCATGGAGCTGTTGCGACGGGTGTTGCATGCAATCAGGAGACACTACGCGGGCACCTGGATTCACTTCGGAATATTATGCATTCCGAAGTTCGATGAAGATCGCAAATTCTAATAATTTTGCCTGATTTTTGTATGAAATTGTCTGCTTGTGATTTTTCATGCAAATATTTTCATCTTGAGATTCCCTAAATGTGATTGATGTTTCTAACAAGAAGGACATGCTTACTCCTCTTGGACACTTGTTTCTCAATCTTTACATAATATTTTAGGCGTTCATTCACAGGATGAAACCTTAAAGACTTATAGGTAGGTACAACTTGTATGTGAAGAAAGATCGAGGGCCCGGTGCAATGCATTCAGCCTTGTTTTGTTCTTCTTCTAGTAGTTACTGTTTCAATGTAGATGTCTTCCATATTTCGTTTTAATTTTGCAGGCGCTATCCGTGCCTTTAGTGTAGAAATAAACAAGTAAATATCTTCATTATAGATTCCTGTAATGACATCTTCATCGGCGGTAATACGAAAAACGGAACGTACCAGATTTACAACCGTAAGAACCAAGCCTACTTTGTGTACTGTGAGTTTCATAATAACTATGGCTACACATATGTATCAAGAACGACCAAGGTTGGAATAAATATAGATGACCTTTACTCAACAAGAGAACATGCCAAGATTAGAATTCAGAAAAATGACAGGACCCAGGCTGAAACAACAGTTGAGAACCTCGCCAGATATAAAACACAGTACCCTCTCACCTTCTTCTACAACAGAAATAATGGATTTGCCACACCTATAAATCATGCAGCTCTTGGACCTTACCTTTACCTCGGATTCCTTCCAGTTTCTGCAGCCAATCACGTCCAACCTCAAGGGTAAATGAACGGGAATCATATATTTGCAATTATTTCCCTCGCCAATTATTTTTATTTTTTCTTACTCTGAACACTTCACGACATTATCCTCTGCTAAAATGCAAAATGATTTCTCATATTCAGAACTAAGGATTTATTGATTATCGATTTAATTGATGATTGATTATAAAGGTAATACAGTCCATGATGGTATCGAAGGTTGAATTGTTGTTACATAAATTGTTCTGATAACATTTAAATCTATGTTCTCCTTATAAATTGAAGAAATTTATTCAACAGATACAGAGCAGGAGGTAGAGACTTTCCATTTAATAATTGTGACCGTAATCCAAACAGTTATATCGCTTTCTTCTTTGACACAAACTCACACAAAGAAGTAGCTTACTCCAACACAGATTATCCTTTAATGCATGGGTGGATCAATGTAGCTAGGGACATACCAACCTTAAGCGATATGCCAGATGAATTTTACTTTTTATATGAGATGCACATGGGAGGATGTGGAGGCTACGCTGTGGCACATCAACATGATAATCTATTGGGTGCCGCGTTGGGATTCAGATTCGGTACGTGAGTTCAGAACTAGGAAAATAAAGGAGGGGATCTCCAACAAGACTCGGTCGAGGCACCTAAACGAGTAGACAAGAACAGGATAAGACGCAAAAGGGACACAACATAGCAAATAAGATATCAAAACTCAAAAGCCTACAAATAAACCAAGGAGACTAATTGACAATCAGTGCCGACCTAGGACGACCATCCTTCACGTTAGTAGCAAAGAAAAGATACATAATGGCAGATTATAACTTTCTTATTAGAATGTAAACGTATTTGGAAAACATTTGAACTTTAGAAACTATACAAATGACATTCAAGTTAATTAAGAGAACCGCTAGATAAGGATAAGGTCTTTTCAAATCAAATCAAAACATTAAACATGAATAACCAAACATAAAAGGCATTGTATAGGCCATTGGTTTACATCAGTTTTCTAAGAATTAATCGGATGTATCGTAATTGCGATTTTAGGTGAGTGCATTATATATCTATAATTTGTTAATAATTTTACACTATTCAGATGTAAAAGATCCATGTGAGAACAATCCGTGTCAGAATGGTGGCACCTGTTTCTCCGTGACAGAGACCTCATATGACTGTGAGTGCACACAAGGTCATGTAGGAAAGCGTTGTGAATTTGGTAAGTATTAAATAATTTTCAAGGATAACATTGGTGTGTAAATGTTACATGTAAACAAATACCTCAATTATTATTGAAATCAATTACCATACGATACAAGAAATTTAAATATGAGTAAGTGTTCAATTTACAATTTTCGTATTATAGAATATCATACATTTACATGTAGCCGCGTTCATATGCATTCATGTTTAGAATTCTGAAGGTATTTCTTTTGAATTTTATATGAAGAAAAATGTCTATTTGAAGCTTTGAATATCATGAATATATATTGCAAAATATTATTATTATATTTATTTGAAATAAGAAAAGATTAGTGTGCTCTGTATGTTAAACGATTATCTTGCTTTTTAGGTTTATAATGAAAGGAATGGTTTTCTTTACTTACAGTAAGAACTACACCAGGTGTTGGAGCTATCGGGTAGACACAGTTTGGTTCCATGTAAAGGATTTACTTTACCTATACTTGGAATTCTTCTTTACCAATCCTCTCAAGTTGTCGTTTTTGACTATACTAAGGTCACAATTAATAACGTAAGGAGAGTAGTTAAAATTCGATGAAGAACATTGATGTAGTGATGGATTACTTTGATCAATACACTTCAGGAAGCGTTTGTAATTGTAATTTTTAGATGCAACTGTTGCTGTGTAACTATAGGAAAAATAAGGAGTATCTTTTCTTTTGAAATATGGTGGGATATTTTCTATGACAGTTTTGTGATTGAAATTTGACCAAGATTCAATTTATCAATACCTTTGTTTGCAAATTTTACTTAAATGAAAGGGCGGTTTTTCCCACTTTTGATTAATCTGATTTTACTGCTTGAACTAAAAGAATAGTAGTAATGTACCAGATGACACCTTATACTAGTAGTCATTATTCTTGGGAATATTTATCGGTAAATGTGAGGTCCTTAGTATATTCATAGATTTCATGTAATTTCCGAAAAGGGACAGAGTATAATTTCGTACTAATATGATATGGGCCTGGAGACTCATTCAAAGATGGAACGAAGTCATCGAAGCAAATACTATGTATCGCAGCCTTATTATATTTATGCTGCGCAGACAGTCAGAATGCAACTCAGTCGGACTCCTCGGGTGATAACATACATGAGCTCGCTACAGCCGGCAGAGCACGGACTGTATTACGTACGCCCTCTTATTATATCCTTTTACATATTCATCCGTGTTGCTATGACCCTTGCGTTATGCGGTCGTGTTTTTGTGTGGTCATCTAACAGTGAGGATGTTATTTTACACCATAATTGTACTTTCTTCGAGACCTCTGGGTAATCGGAAAAGTAGGAGGGTTGTGTACACGTAATCCAGGATAACCACACAGTTTTGGTGCTGCAACAGAGGTTTGTTGGGGATCCCTTCCTTTCTCTTAAGAATGCGCTGGTACAAGGCTGTAAATTAATCAAGTACCATGCCGAGTACCCGTTCGGTAACATTAGGTTATGCTGTCTACTTTTGATCTTTCTTATTCTATTAATTATGTAACAATAAAATGCAGGTTGTATGGCTCCGAATTTCAAAAGAAGTTCACAATATTTTTGGAAAAATGTCCAGAGAGTCTTACTAGTTTGTGAAAGCGAAAACCTTGACCTAAAAGTTTCAGCTATAGCATACCGGATGAGCTGTGAAATCTAGATACCGTATGATGGTAATCTAGGAACATCACCGTCAAGTCAGGGAAAATTGAATCCAAAATCATCTCTTTTGTCACACACACTTGTATGAATCTCTCCATTAACGAATTAGATATTTAGGTCCAAAAACGGTGTTTCTGTGTTGTAACGTTTGCCTTGTTAAGAGTAAATTCTTGTGGATAATAACATTTTTGTACTTTTCAAAAACAAGATCGTCGATGGTAAAAATATTATCCAGGTACCTAGAAGTACCAATGAGACATTTCACATCATTGTTTTCTTTGCATTTATGGCTGCATTTTTTCAAATGTATTTAAATACTTTCTTTTGTTTTGAAATTGAGAATACAACTTGTCTCGTCATATAATTTTCTTTTTTTTTTGGGGGGGGGGGGGGTCAATTTATGTGAATGATTTATGATTTAAAGTTTTAATAAAAAAAAATATGCTTTGCTTTTGAAGATTTTGGATAAATTCTATTGCATACTAATGAAAATAAATGTGCAACAAGAGGCGCACAATTCGTGCCGATAGAGAAAATGGGATTATGATAAACGTCTTCAAATTCATTAGAATCATTTAACAGCAGATTTTACAGTATGGACCAGACATGCACTTTTGGGGTACTTAACCCTCGTCAGTGATCCTCAATCTAAACAATGCAATACGACCAAAATTTGTAAAATTATGTCCAAAATATGCCGAAAGACGTAGCAGGGTGGCTGGGATATAATGCTACAGGACCCACGTTTTAGAAATTAAAAAAAAATTGTAAACAGAAATTTTCGAATGCGTTTGAAGAAACAACCGTAATTCAGCATGACCATCTCGAGCATGAACACTCCGCACTCACCCGGAGAAACAAACCCACAAGAAAGTGATACGTAAATGACATCAGACAAAACTACAAACCACAAAAAAGAAACAACAATATTAACTAGACATCATACAAGACAACCGAAAGTAACGTACAGAAACATCAAACATAAATGCCAACACATAAAAGGCAGGAGACCAATGTGCACCCGGTGCTGACTTTGGACGGCCAACTGCTATAAGCAAATGGTGTGGTTATCAGGATTACGTGCGCACAACCCTCCGATTTATGCGGATGCGCAGAGGTCTCCATAGACGCACTATAGTTGTATAAACAAATCTTCTCACTGTAATGAGTTAAAGAAAATCCTAACGACAATCTCAACAGCACTCACAATAGAGCACAAAATTGAGCATCGACGGACCCCTAGCAAGCCAGAGGTGGGACCAGGTGTCCGGGAGGAACAAGAACCCCCTGCTGTAACCGCCGCTGTGAACCCGGCACCGACCTTGGACGGCCGTCTGCTTTAAGCAGATGGTGAGGTTATCCTGATTACGTGCGCACAACCCTCCCACTAATCCGGATACACAGCGGTCTCCATGGACACACACTTGTTGTATAAACATAAAACTTCTCACTGAAGGTGACACCACAAACAAGATTGTTAAACGCAGCGGCCTCTTGTAACACAGATTCTATATAAATGGATCTAAAAATTCTATGGCATGCGTATAACAGTCTGTGCTCTGCTGGCTAAAGCGAGCTCAAGATCAATCACCCGAGAAGTCTGACCAACTTTCAGATAGGAGAATTCCATATCCGAAAAATGTGTCTAGTACAATGAAATTGGTACTATAGAACATAAATTTCAATATTGACATTGTTAATGGAGACTTACACTATCATGTCATATTCCCATACTTCTTCTGTGGTATATTTTTATCCACTTATATTGCGTTGAGGTAACCTATCATCTCCTCGTTTCTTTACCAGAAGAAATAGCAGGCAAGTCCCATCTTAATTATTTTTCTAATTCATATGACTCATTATTCTTCAACCCAAACATATGGTACACTGATACTATTACAAAACATTAACTAAAGCTTATTCAGAGGAGACATAAAGGTACCATTTTCTTTTCAGCAGTTAACATTAAGATTTAATGATACGTTACATTTATCCATTTAAACACCCTTGTTAGTCCGACTTGTCTGATTTCAGCATTGCAGTGACAATCATTAATAATGACACTATACCAATACACAGTACAAAATCGAAAATCCAGAAAATCATAAACCGAAGGCATACCAAATCAGGATAAAACATGAACCAAGGCAAACCAATAATCATCAAAGAAGTACCTATTATTCAGTCTCAAAGTCGAGAAGGCAAGGCAAAAATCATAAGAATTTCCATTTGGTGAGGTTCCCTCGTCCAGCAGAGGGCAAGGCCTGGATGATTCTCACGAATAGAAAAATAAGTCCGTAAGCAGTGGGGCGCAACCGGCACCCATGAGGATGCCAACTACTCTCCAGAACACCCCCCCCCCCCCCGAAAAAAACACCATAGAGGTGTTGGCAATCAAAAACTCAAGCATCCGGATAACATGGTTTTGGCACATTTTTTCTCAATCAGAGCGTTCCAAAACGAAAGAAGCATTCTCTCGCCCTACGATGAGGCTCCTGCATGACAAATATGACCATATCCCAATACACAGTACAAATTCGATTATTCAAAAAATCATAAAACGAAGGTATACAATTGACAAATATGGATAATGACCATATCCCTGTATAAATGAGTTAAAGAAGATCCTGACGATAATCTCAACAGCACTCACAATAGAGCACCAAATGGAACATCGACGAACCCCCAGCAAGCTAGAGGTGGGACCAGGTGCCCGGGAGGAGTAAGCATCCCCTGTTGGCTAGCCGCACCCGACGTCGATGTTCATGCAAGAAAATGAAAACTATGTCTGAAACACATGCACTGTCTGAGGTAAGTCTATATAGAAAGTGCTATGGTGACCATGTCAGGGAACAATATTCAAAACACTTACTGTCAAAGGCATACAAAATCAGGATAAAACAGGAACCAAAGCAAACAAACAAAAACCTCCACCATATGAAAAGAAGCGAACTCCAGATATGGGAGTGAAACCAGGTACGCATGAAGAGTAAGCATATACTGCTTGCATGCAACACCCTCCGCTTCAATTCGGTAGAACTGTCACATCCGATTACTTCTGTTTCGGAAGACATAGAGTACAATCTTTGGTTGGATGGTTCAAATGGTCTATGACCGAATATCGTCCACCATTCTGGAGAGTGGGACATCATAGTGTATGACGAGTTCCCCATATCGACTGTAGAACTTCCTCAGTGACGATGTTAGTCGGTCACAAGCATATCCCTGAATGAGAAGCTTATCTGAAAGACGCCTAGCTCTCAGAACAAAATCCGTATATTTGGTACTTGCTCTGGCATACCGTATCAACTGAGATATGAACACGCCATAAGCAGGCGATGAAGGGATGTTGCTACTAAGAAAAGGAAAGTTTGTAATGCTGAAATTGAAGTCGTCAAGTTTGTCATAGAGTGAGGTGTTGATGTGACCATAAAAAGAAGGGAGATCTCCAACAAGACCCCGTTGCAGCATCAACAGTAAAACACCAAAACACCCGATGCAAAAACACAAAAGACGAGTACAGCACGAGACGGAAAAGAGACACACGACATGTAAACATCAAACACAAAAGACTACACATAAACCGACGAGACCAATGGGTAATCGGTGCCGACTTTGGACGGCCATCTGTCACGCAAGTAGCAAATGGTGTGGTTATCCTGGATTACGTGCGCACAACCCTCTCACTTCTCCAATTACCCAGAGGTCTCGAAGAACGTACAATTGTGGTGTAAAACAACCTCCTCACTGTAAGATGACATCACACAAACAAGACCGCGAAACGCAGAGGCCCCAGAGACACAGATGAGACACAGATGAATATGTAAATGGATATAAAAAGAGGGCATGCGTAATACAGTCCGTGCTCTGCCGGCTGTAGCGAGCTCATGTATGTAATCACCCGAGGAGTCCGACTGACATTCAGAGAGGACAGGTGGTCGGGGCCCTGTCTTCTCTAAAGAGGTTTGGACAGGGCCCGTCATGGAGTCCCGTCGTCACAGTCAGTCAGAGTGCAAGTCTCAAGGAAGCGCTTGTACAAGACTGTAGATTGGTCAAGTACCAAGCCTAGTGTCCGTCTGGTGACATTAGGATCATATCCACGGTATAAAAGGCGTTTGATGATTCTAACGTGTCGTAGGACAACATTACATTTATGTCCAAATAGAATGCTGAATTATTTGTCTCTGTAGTTTCTTTGACTTCAAGTTAAGATACTGCTGAGGTTATCCGCGATTTTTTTATTATTGATGGACAACACATCATCTATGTATCTGTAAGTAAAGTTGAAGTAAGAAGCTAACTATCTTTTCCCTTCAGAGAAAAAAAAGATTACGCTTCGCACGAGTAAAGGCAAATGGCAAAATTTCTCCCCATTGGAATTCCGAGAATTTGCTGGAAGACCTTTCCTCCAAACACCTCAAAAATTTTGTCGATCAGAAAGTTTAACATCTGAATAATATCTGTTTCAGTGTACTCATTTTCAGGAACGGACTTTTCTTTTACAAAGTAGGTTTTGTCATAATTAACAACAATGAATTTGTATTTGCTATTGCCTTCCGTCGATGCTCAATTTTGTACTCTATTGTGAGTGCTGTTGAGATTATCGTCAGGATCTTCTATAACTCATTTACACATGTAATTTTGGCATAGTCTTTCTTTCAATTTAGAATGTTGGATCGTAGTGTATAGTGTCGAAAAATCAAAGGCTTTGATCGAGTGGACTCTGCTAAAATGAGTGGATTTCAGATATTCTAAAAGTTCCTTCGAATTCTTTAAAATCCACATCTGATTGATACCACTGCGATAATATACTGTAGAACAATATTTATGAAGCCCATATTTGAGTTCAGATAAAACTTTGGTGAGTAAGATGGATACAGATTTGGTAGAACATTTTGAGGAACCAGCGATGAAACTGTGTTTGTACGGATTCTTATGCATTTTAGGTATGTAGTATAAGTATGGTAAATCTAAATCTAAATTGTTAGTGTCGAAGCCAAAGGAAGCAATAGCTGATTTGTGTTATCTAAAAAGATACTTAGCTTCTGACTTCAACTTCACTTACAGATACATAGACGACGTGTTGTCCATCAATAATCCAAAATTCGCGGATTACCTGAGCAGTATCTATCCTTCGGAGCTTGAAGTCAAAGAAACTACAGAGACAAATAATTCAGCATCCTATTTGGACATAATGTTGTCCTACGACACTGATGGTCACATGAACACCTCACTCTATGACAAACGTGACGACTTCAATGATAAATATGGATAATGACCATATCCCTGTTTACAGTACAAAATCGATAATTCAGAAAATCAGAAACCGAGGCATACGAAATCAGGATAAAACAGGAACAAAAGCAAACAAACAAAAACCTCCACCAAATTTCAGCATTACGAACTTTCCTTTTCTGAGTAGCAACATCCCTTCATCGCCTGCTTATGGCGTGTTCATATCTCAGTTGATACGCTATGCCAGAGCAAGTACCAAATATACGGATTTTGTTCTGAGAGCTAGGCGTCTTTCAGATAAGCTTCTCAGTCAGGGATATGTTTGTGACCGACTAACATCGTCACTGAGGAAGTTCTACGGTCGATATGGGGAACTCGTCATACACTATGATGTCCCACTATCCAGAATGGTGGATGATATTCTGTAATAGACCATTTGAACCATCCAACCAAAGATTGTACTATATATCTTCCAAAATGGAAGTAACCGGATGTGACAGTTCTACCGAATTGAAGCGACGGGTGTTGCATGCAAGCAGGAGATGCTTACTCTTCCTGGGCACCTGGTCTCACTCTCATATCGGGAGTTCGCTTCTTTTCATATGGTGGAGGTTTTTGTTTTTGTTTGCTTTGGTTCCTGTTTTATCCTGATTTTGTATGCCTTCGGTTTCTGAATTATCGATTTTGTACTGTAGACAGGGATATGGTCATTATCCATATTTGTCATTTCAGAGGCAGAAAGGTTTATTGGGGTGTAAGTGGGATTTCCAGGTGTCGAATTTAATCCCAACTCTTTAACTAGACTGCCGAAATAGTACTTTTTGCGAGTAAATGTTTATCAGGATAAAGCAGGAACCAAAGCAGACAAACAAAAACCTCTACCATATGAAAAGAAGCGATCTCCCAATTTGGAAGTGAGACTAGGTGCCCAGGAAGTCAGCATCTCCTGCTTGCATACAATATCCGTCGCTTCTATTCGACAGAAATATCACATCCGGTAAATTCCACTTCGGGAGATACGAGAATATTCTGTTGTTCGATGATTCAAATGGTCTAAGATAGAATATCACCGACCATTCTAGACGACATCAAAGTGTATGACGAGGTCCCCGTATCGACAGAAGAACTTGCTCAATTATGATGTTCGTCGATCACAAACGTATCCCTGACTGAGAAGCTTATCTGAAATACAACTAGCTCTCAGAACAAAATCTGTATATTTAGTACTTGCGTTTAACTGTCTTGGTTGTGATATCACCTTTCAGTGAGAATGTTAAACGTCTTCAAATTCAATAGCATCATTTAAAAATGGATTAATTTGCAGCATGGACCAGACATGCACGTTTCGGGTACTAAACCGTCGTCGGTGATCCTCAATCCAAACAATGCAATATGGCCAAAGAGGATGAAAATTATTATGTCAAAAATTGTACCGAAAGATGTAGCAGGATGGGTGGGATATGATGCTACAGGACCCACGTTTTAGATATTTCAAGAATTTTAGTACCAGAAAATTTTGAATGCGTTGAAGAGACAGACGATCAACCAAAGTTTATCGAACTTGGCTACATGTGCCCTCGGGGACTCCTGGTCCACCAGCAGTGACACTCACCAAGTAGTTCAAATGTTAAACGTCTTCAAATTCAATAGCATCATTTATAAACGGATGAATTTGCAGCATGGACCAGACATGCACGTTCCGGGTACTCAACCCTCGTCAGTGATCCTCAATCTAAACAATGTACTATGGCCAAAGAGGGTAAAAATGATTATGTCAAAATATTGTACCGAAAGATTTAGCAGGATGGTTGGGATGTTTAAACAACTACTGCGCGTCTATGGAGACCTCTGTGTATCCGAATAAGTGGGGAGCTGTGCGCACGTTATCCGGATAAGCACCTCATTTGCTAATAGCAGATGGCCGTCAAAAGTCGGCACAGGGTGCACATTGGTCTCCTGCCTTTTATGTGTTGTCATTAATGTTTGACGTTTCTGTACGTCTGTTTCGATTGTCTTGTATGATGTTCTAGTGAATATTGTCGTGTCTTTTTGAGGTTTGTAATTTTGTATGATGTCATTTACTTATCACTTTCTTGTGGGTTTGTTTCGCTGGGTGAGTGCAGGGTGGTCATTTTTTCATATGGTGGAGGTTTTTTCTTTGTTTGCTTTGGTTCTTGTTTTATCCTGATTTTGTATGCCTTCGGTTTATGATTTTCTGAATTACCGATTTTGTACTGTGTATTGTATATGGTCATTATCCATATTTGTCATTTCACACTGTTTGGTTTTATTACATTGTTTCGATTGAGCATCACTGACGAGGGTTAAGAACCCGAAACGTGCATGTCTGGTCCATGTTGTAAATTTATCAGTTCTTAAATGATGCTATTGAATTTGAAGACGTTCTGTGATGAATTTTATCCATTCGGAAAGGATGTCGAGCTATACATCCTCTAGTTAACTGCAATGCTCTGACCTTTACTCAATATAGGCCAACCTTTATCTGTCTTATCATACACAGGACACATTGAGAAATTAAATTTTATTGACGTGGTGATTATAGATCAACTAAACTGATAACGAAAGGATTTCTTTTGTATATCTGACTCACACTACTTATGAATTCAGAATAGGATCAAGTACTTTGTGGTTACTTCGTACAGACGATCAATGATAATACAATGACTTCGTTGATACAAGTGCTATTCTTCTCCGTCTTATCGGGTTATTGTCTTTCTCAAACTGCACCACGTAAGTCAAAGTTTGCATATGTCACTTAAGAACCACATCATCTGCTACTAACGTGGCTGACGGCCGTCCCTGTCGGCACTGATTGCTCATGTGTCTCGTTGGTTTATGTGTGGTCTTTTGTGTTTGATGTCTCGTTTACTGTTCATTGTCTCTTGATGTGTGCGTCTTCTGTGTTTTCACTTGGGGTGTCTTGGTGTGCTGGTGCTGTAACCGAGTCTTGTTGGAGATCCCCTCCTTTTTAGAGAATGGACGTCGTTAAATATATTCGCCCTTTTCGCCCACTGTCATGATGAGGAATATAATAGGGCGAGTAAAATGTAGCATAAATAATTTCTTAACAGAATGTGTAAGTGGGCGAATGCAATACTTGGCGAATCAGTCTCAATTAATTGAGACTGGACGAATTAACTTTATTTGATAACACAAACTTTATGATTTGATGAGTCCAAGTGGGTCCTGTTAATATCTTTATGCGGAAAACTCCATCATTAAAGCTGTATATAGTAGAAATATGTAGGAGGAAAGGGAGGGGATCCCAAAATGACAGAATTACAGTGGAGACACAAGGAACAAGCAGATAGACACCGCGAGAAAAATATATTCGGATCATATACATGTAATCACGAAATACAACTCCATATATAATTTTAAAAAAAACGTATCATAGATGGCACCACTCTAATTAAAACAATACGGCGCAGTAAAATCACAACAAGTGACGTTGCAAATGAAATTGCGTGATTTATGCATTACACATCACTCTTTCTCAAAGTAAACGCCTTTCCGGTCAAGACATTTTTGGTGCCTGCGAACCCATTTATGATACACTGAATGAAACCAGAATTTATCCAGACATTTAATTGCGGATAAAGCAGCCATTTTCAAATCTATGAAATTCTCATAATGCTTTCCCAGGAGACAAGATTTCAAATATGGAAAGACGGCAAAGTCCATCGGAGCTAAGTCAGTACTATAGGGAGGGTGCTCTAGTCTCTCAAATCTTAATAGATCCAACTCAATAGAAGTACGCACAGCTGTATGGGCAGGGGCATTATCCTGGTGAAATATAATATTCTCCATGTTTGATGCGATTTAAGATATTTTCTTCTGAATCACACTTAATCGCGGCGGATTATCTATAACAAAAACAAAAAACAAAAACGCGGTAGAAAAATTTGCCATTATAGAATATAAGTTGTGAATACATATTTTTTTTATTTGTATACGTTTTATATATGGATAAAAATGTCAGTTGAAATCTAAAAATATATAAACTTACTTTGCAATAATACTCTGCATTCACAGTCTGTCCAACTGGCACCGCATGACTCAGTATAATTCCGTCAATATCCATAAACACTATAAACATGTGCTTCCCCACTGACCTAGTTACTTTCGCCTTTATAGGGGGTGGGTTCCCTTTATGTTTCCAAACACTAGACTGTTGCTTTGTCTCTGGATCGAAATAATATAGCCACGTTTCATCAACAGTTACGATCCTTTTTAAAAACGCGTCGCCTTCTTTCCTCCACCGCCGTAAGAACTTATTGGACGAGTTAACTCTTTTCTTCATTTGTTCTTCGGTTTGAAGTCTTGGAACCCAACGGGAACATACCCTTTCCATATTCAGTGCTGTGGTGAGAATTGTATGTACAGTTCAAATTGAACAATCGACAAGCTCCGCAATGGCCCGTATCGTTATCCTTCCATCCCCCGTAACGGCGTCTCAGATACTTTGCGCAACGTTATCGTCAATTTCCCTTGGCTGACCTGATCTTTCATCGTCTTGAATGGATTGTCTTCCTTCTCTAAACCGCTTGTGCCACTTGTAGACAAGTGCACGAGAAACATTATGTGCATCACCAGCTATATCCAGTATCTCTATAGTCTCTTGCGGTGTTTTTCCTAGTTTAAAACAAAGTTTAATCGCTGCTCATTGTTCCAAGAGCACCGTTGAATCGTCAAGTGTTCGTTTCGACATTTTGAAAGTCCATTCAATGTTTATTCACAGCTACACAACGCGGTGCCCGAATGACTTTAAGATTTATCATTATGACGTCAAAACTCAACGGAACGTAATGCATTCATTTGAAGTCGTTTGGCGGAAAAAAATGTTAAGTAACTTCATCGTTATTGTGCTTAGTTATCTTCGACGAGTTAACTTTTTTATTACTGCGCCGCGAAACGTCGCTTCCAATCTTTAAGCTCGCGTTCCTTTATTTTAGATTAATGAAAAGTATTGATACTAAGCGAACAACTTTGAAATGTCTTTGTTAGTCTGTAGTGAAAACACTGTTATCATACTTAGACGCATTTTTGAGATAACGCGGTTGTCTACGAACATATCGAACAACCCTCGTAGTTAGCATCGAGCGGGCTTCTGAACTTTTATATTTTGATATGTTGTTACTTTCGTATGTCTCTATATGCATGCAAAAGCAAAACAGTTGTTCACGATCCCGCTCGATGTAATCTCAATGAAAATAACAAAGAACTAGGCTATTTTTGTGAAAAAGGACAAAATCACCGGTTTTCAAGGTATTTATGCAAAATTTACAATGTCTTAATGTTTTTGTGACTAGATTTATCAAAATAAAGATATTTAACTTTTTAAAAAGCCCCCCCCCCCCAAGAAAATTGGAGAAGTCGTTTTTAGGGGGCCACTTCACTATATAAACCATACATACTCCTTTGGATACTTCAAACATGTATACCACGGTTCCTCATGACAAAATAAATGATCGATGTCCAAACTCATTTTAAAAATGTTGCCAGGGATGGGGTCAATTATATTGAGATGTAATTAATTAAATTTCACATTACATTGCAAGTTTTGGCAATGTAATTAATTAAATTACACATTACATTTCATTTCATGAATTTTTTTTTATTTTACCATATAATTTTTTTTAACAATACCTGAATGGTTATTTCAAATCTCTGACAAAATGCAAGAAATTTCAGAACAATATTCATGTTATTCACTCTACAGTCCATGTCTATTTAGATTCCCTGAGAAACCATTTTATCTAGAATATGTAATGCATCAATTTGACCTTGAATTTTCCCCACAGAAAAATACTAGCCATTTTGACCTTGTCTTCGATAAGTAAGTCTTCCCAACTGAATTTTATTACATTAGAATCAAATCTCAGTTGTAAACAGTGACCTTTGGCAGTATTATTTATGCATTTTTTTCTATTGTGGACAACCAGGTAAAATGCATTATAAGAATTATATACATGAGGTCCTTGCAGAAGTAACAAACAAGTTAATTAGCACCGAAACACATAACCAGACTTTGTGTTGATAACTATAAGTGACCATGGGCCTTGTGGTCATTCAGGTAAAACTGTTTATTTAACCATTATCAGTGGCTTACCTTAATGATAATGATTACACAACATGTTAATTTGTTCACAGATCAATCTATGTATTCATTGTTTTAGTTGCAAAGTTGAAAAGTAATTGAAATGTAATTGGCATTACATGCAGTTTTTGCCTTGTAATTAATTGAATTACAATTTCATGTAACTGGAAAAAATTCAATTACACATTACCTTCAATTACTTGAAAAATATAATTAATTGTAATTAATAACAATTACATTTATTAATTCCCCCATCCCTGAATGCTGCTTAATTCGAGAGGAGAAAACTTATATTTGTACATCTGAAGCAAAGGGTGTCATTTCCGCTACAGAATACAAATCAAGGACATGTAGTGACCTGTGTATTGCCCTGCCCTTCCTCTTGGAATACATTGTAGGTGGAACTAGTAGAAAGAATTAGCGTTGCACACCCCAAATTCAAAACGACATTTTTAAAGGTCTATAACTTCGAATGTATGCATTAGATTCGCCTAAAAAATTGAATGTATACAAATGAGAATATATACTTTCATATGAAAAGAAAGATTTTGCATTCCAAAATTTTGTAAAATTAATTTTCAGGTACACCGTCCCTTTAAGACTTTCTGGAAATTTTACTGTCAACTTCTTTTGAAATTGGGATCCATACAAGGAACAGAGTATGTTACTTTGGGCATTTCACAACCTGAATTTTATGGTGACATAATAGACAAAATAAGAAGAATGAAAGGTAGACAGAATTACCATCGAAATAGTGTGAGATTCATGAAACGCATTTTATACCGTAGATATGATCCATCTGACACCAGACGGACTCTTGGCTTGGTACTGGACCAATTTACAGCCTTGTACCAGCGCATTAAGAATTGAACTCTGACTGACTGTGACGACAGGACTCCATGACAGGCCCTGTCCAAACCTCTTTAGAGAGGTCAGGGCCCCGACCACCTATCCTTTCTGTATCTCAGTCGGACTCCTCGGGTGATAACATGCAGGAACTCGCTACAGCCGGCAGAGCACGGACTGTATTTCATACGCCTTCTGTTTCTATATCAATTTACATATTCATCTGTATGTTTCTTGGCCCCTACGTTGTACTGTCTGTTTTGTATGGTCATCTTACAGCAAAGAGGTTAATTTACACCATAGTTATACGTCTTTCGAGACCTCTTGGTAATCGGAAAACTGGGTGGGTTGTGCGTACATTATCCGGATAAAATACACCGTCTGCTACTGCGGCAGATGGCCATCCGAAGTCGGCACCGATTGCCCATGTGTCTCGTTGGTTGATATGTAGTCATTTGTGTTTGATGTTTCCATGTGATTTGGTATTCCTTGAACCTCTTGAGTTTCTTTCGGTGCGTGCCTGCTCTGTGTTTTTTTTTTTGCATTGGATGTTTGCTGTGGGTGCTGCAGCCGAGTGTTGTTTTACACATATATTACACAATCATGGCTGAAATCATCATTGAGGAAGTTCATCGGTCATTACGGGGATATAATAAAAGCATATGAAATCCCCCTCTCCAGAATGCTCAGTTACATTCTGGATTGCGATTTAATGGCTGTCATCATCACCAAACAAGAAATATTTACCTGATACCAATCATTTTTGAATACAAGATCCTCGGGCAATGGTATTAAAAATGAGATTATATTAAATCCAATCAAGAAGCATTCACCTGATGTGTTCTTCGACATTATACATAATATGACAAATATGGATAATGGCCATATCCCTATATACAGCACAAAATCGATAATTCAGAAAATCATAACCCGAAGGGATACAAAATCAGGATAAAACAGGAAGCAAAGCAAACAAACAAAAACCTCCAACACATGAAAAAATGCGAACTCTCGATATGGGAGTGAAACCAGGTGCCCAGGAAGAGTCAGCATCTCCTTCTTGCATGCAACACCCGTTGCTTCAATTCGGTAGAACTGTCACATCCGGTTACTTCAATTTTGGAAGATATAAAACATAATCTTTGGTTGGGCGGTACAAATGGTCGATGACAGAATATCATCCACCATTCTGGAGAGTGGGACATCATAGTGTATGACGAGTTTCCCATATCGACCATAGAACTTCCTCAGTGACGATGTTAGTCGGTCACAAACATATCCCTGACTGAGAATCTTATCTGAAAGACGCCTAGCTCTCAGAATAAAATCTGTACTTGGTACTTGCACTGGCATAGCGTATCAACTGAGATATGAACACACCATAAGGCGATGAAGGGATATTGCTACTCAGAAAAGGAAAGTTTGTGATGCTGAAATTGAAGTCGTCACGTTTGTCATAGAGTGGGATGTTCATGTGACCATCAGTGTCGTAGGACAACAAAATGTCCAAATAGGATGCTGAATAATTTGTCTCTTTAGTTTCTTTGACTTCAAGCTCCGAAGGATACATTCTGCTGAGGTAATCCGCGTATTTTGGATTATTGATGGACAACAGATCGTATATGTGTCTGTAAGTGAAGTTGAAGTCAGAAGCTAAGTATCTTTTCCCTTCAGAGACCAAGAATTGAATGAATTCAGCTTCGTACGAGTAAAGAAAAATGTCGGCAAGAAGTGGGTCACAATTGGAATATGTTATTCAATCCGAGATTCGCAACCGTTCCAATGGAAATTCTAATGACTTTGCCCTGCCTTTTCGACTTTGAGACTGAATAAAGTTTGTCTGAAAGTCTCGGAGGGTACATGTAGCCAATTTATTCAAAATTTCTCGAAATTTCTAAAAAGAGGGTCCTGTTGCATCATATCCCACCCTTCCTGCTACGTCTTTCTGAACATTTTTTGGCAAAATAATTTTCACACTCTTTGGTCATGTTACATTGCTTAGATTCAGAATCACTGACAAGGAGTAAGTACTAGAAACGTACATGTCTGGTCCATGCTGCAAATTGATCTGTTCCTAAATGATGATATTGCATTTTTGTGCTTGACCATCGACTGCGGGTGTGGCTAGACATACAGGGGATGCTTACTCCTCCCGGGCACCTGATTTCACCTCTAGCTTGTTAGGGATCCGTCGATTTGGTGCTCTATAGTGAGTGCTGTTGAGATTGTCGTCAGGATCTTCTTTGTCTCATTGAAGACGTTTAACAGTGTTTGCATGTGGTTCTTCAGGCAGATATTTTCATCTCGAGATTCATGATGGATGTTGCTTGCAGGGAGATGCTTACCTTAGGACCTTCTTAATTAGGGATAATATTTTGCATCTTCACAAAATATTTTAGTTGTTGAACCACAGGATAAAAACCTTTAAGACTCTTATAAAAACGTACAACTTTCATATGAAGTGTGATCAAGGATCTGGTACATGTACATTGTATTATGTTGTTCTTTGTGAAGTAGCTACTGTTTCAATGTACATGTAATCATGCATCTTTTTATGCGCCCGTCATTTGACGGGTCGTATTTAGTATGGCGAAGTCCGTCCGTCTGTCCGTCCGCCTATGGAACGCAATTACTTGAATATGCGTCAACGGATTTACATAAAATTCATACATTATGATTGGACTGTAGAGAGGAAGCCGTCTTTCGATTTTCAGGTTCACATCCGATTTGTCGTTACAGAGTTATGGGACTTAGATTTTTTAAATACAGTGAAAATATACTAGAATATTTAATAAGTATTTAAAAATCTATTTCTGGTCGAAATGTTTTGAACTTTTGTATACTTCAAGTAGAAAGGATGTTCTTTGACATATGTAACGGGTATTAAATCTTTTTGCCGCATAAGCGAGATATTGTATGTAATAGGAAGGGGGTGGGTTATATGCACATACATGTTAAGCTAAAGGCAAAATATAGGCGCATGGAACGCAATAACTTGAATATGCGTCAACGGATTTTCATGATATTCATACATTATGATTGGACTGTGGAGAGGAAGCCGCCTTTCGATTTTCAGGTTCATTCGATATGTCGTTATAGAGTTATGGGACGTAGATATTTTAAAATACAATGAAAATATACTAAAATAGTTAAAATTATTTAAAAATATATTTCTGGTTGAAATGTTTTGAAATTTTGTATACTTAAGGTAGAAAGGATACTCTTTGACATATGTAACGGGTTTTTAATTTTTTGGTCGCATAACCGAGATCTTATGTGTAATGGGAGGGGGGTTATATGCACATACATGTTAAGCTAAGGGCAAAATATAGGCGCATGGAACGCAATAACTTGAATATGCGTCAATGGATTTACAGGATATTTCTACATTGTGATCAGACTTTGAAGAAGAAGCCGCCTATCGATTTTCAGGTTCATCCGATTTGTCGTTACGGAGTTATGGGACTTAGATATTTTAAATACAATCAAAATAAACTAAAATAGTTAAAAATTCTTTAAAAATCTATTTCTGGTCAAAATAATTTGAAATTTTGTATACTTCAAGTAGAAAGGATGTTTTTACACATATATAACGGGTTCTTAATTTTTTTGTCACATAATCCAGAAATTACGTGTAATGGGGGGGGGGGGGGGGTTATATGCACATACAAGTTAAGCTAAAGGCAAAATATAGGTGCATGGAACGCAATAACTTGAATATGCGTCAACAGATTTTCATGATATTTGTACATTGTGATCAGACTTTGAAGAGGAAGCCGCCTTTCGATTTTAAGGTTCATCCGATTTGTCCTTTTGGAGTTATGGGACTTAGATATTTTGGTGTTGTGAAAAAAATCCCAACGGGCGTATCTTGCTGCGTGAGCGTAGACTTTATTTCATTTGGCATGCGTTATCCGTGCCTTTAATATACAAATAAACAAGTTCCTATCTCCTTTATAGATTCCTGTAAAGACATCTTCATCGGCGGTAATACGAAAAACGGCACGTACCAGATTTACAACCGTAAGAACCAAGCGTACTTTGTGTACTGTGAGTTTCATAATAACTATGGCTACACATACGTATCAAGAACTACCACGGTTGGAATAAATATAGATGACCTTTACTCAACAAGAGAACATGCCAAGATTAGAATTCAGAAAAATGACAGGACCCAGGCTGAAACAACAGTTGAGAACCTTGCCAGATATAAAACACAGTATCCTCTCACCTTCTTCTACAACAGAAATAATGGATTTGCCACGCCTATAAACCATGCAGCTCTTGGACCATACCTTTATCTCGGATTCCTGCCAGTTTCCGCAGCCAATCACGTCCAACCTCAAGGGTAAATGAATGGGAATCATATAATTGATTTTGTATCCCTCCCAAATTACGTCTTGGGTTTTTTGTTTTACTCTTCATGCTTCGGGACATTATCCCCTTCTAAAACTCGAAATGATTTTTCATATTTATGAATATGGATTTAATGGTGATCAATTTAATCGATTAATGAACATTGATAATAAAGGTAATACAGTCGATAGTAGTATCGATAGTTGAATCGTTGTTACCTAAATTGTTCTGATAACTTTTTTATCTTTGTTCTCCTTACAAAGTCAAGTAATCTATTAAACAGATACAGAGCTGGAGGCAGAGACTTTCCATTTAATAATTGTGACCACAATCCAAACAGTTATATCGCTTTCTTCTTTAATCCCAACTCACACAAAGAAGCAGCGTACTCTAATATCAACGTAGATTGGCCTTTAATGCATGGTTGGATTAATGTAGCAAAGAACATACCAACCTCAAGTCATATGTCGGATGATTATTACTTTTTATATGAGATGCACATGGGAGGATGCGGAGGCTACGCTGTGGCACATCACCATGATAATGTACTGGGCGCAGCATTGGGACTCAGGTTCGGTACGTGACTTCAGAACTAGGAAAATATAGGAGGGGATCTCCATCAAGACTCGGTATAAGTAGCAAATAGAAGAAAAATAATGGAACATTATAACGTTCTTATAAGAATCTAAACGTATTTTAAAAACACTTGAACTTTACAAGCTATACAAGTGACAATTTATTAAGAGAATCACTAGATAAGGATAAATTCTTTCTATCGGTCATTAGTTTATATCATTTTATGGCCGGATTGCAAAGCAATTCCGGTCTATAGATTAGCGATGTCCGTCTTCCGTCAACATTTTGTTTAAAGTTTCTGGTTAATGCAAAATCTATGGAACTGTATGCAGTACATATAGAAAATGTATACATAAGATGTAGGATGTTTATGACAAGACCTTTCAGTTTATACCGTAACATTTGATCCCCTCCTTTCATTTGACCTAGTGACATTGATCTTGGACTTCGAACTAGTTAAGATTTTGGTTAAAGTTTCTGGTTGAAGCAAAATCTAAGGAACAATATTCAGTAGAAACTTTATGTAATACAGTTAAGTTGCCTAAGACAAGACCTTTCAATTTATGCCGTAAGATTTGACCTACATGTGTAGTGACCTTGACCTTGAACTTATTTTGGTTAAAGTTTCTGCTTGAAGCAAATTTAAGGAACTGTACGAAGTAGAAAGTATATATTATACATGTAGGTTGCCCATGACAACCCCTTTCAATTGATGCCTTACCATTTGACCTGGTGTTTTTGACCTTGTTCGTTGACCTAGTTAAAGATTTTGGTCAAAATTTCTGGTTGAAGCAAAATCTCGGGAACTATATACACATTAGAAACATAATATTATACAGGTAGGTTGCCTCTGACAAGACCTTTTAATTCATGCCGTAATACTTCGGTCGCTACGAGGATATAATAAATTCTTATCAGATCCCCCTTTCCAGAATGTTCAGTGACATTCTGGATTGTGATTGAATGGCTGGCATCATCTCCAAACAAAAATACTTACCTGATGTGTACATCAATATGTACATGGAGACAATCACCGAGTTTGACAAGTTTCCACGAAGCTGTTGCGACGGGTGTTGCATGCAATTAGGAGACGCTGATTCTCCCCGGGTACTTGGTCTCACTTTGGAATGTTATTCATTCCGAGGTTCGCAACCGTTCGCATGTAAATTCTAATGATTTTGCCTTGTCTTCTCGACTTTGAGAATGAATAACTGATAGGTGCTTCTTTAATATTTATTTTAACTAGTGACCTTGACCCAGTTAGTGACAAAAACTTACTTTTTAATCCGGCCTTACCGTTTTAACGGTGTTTTTATCTTGGAATCAATCTGATGTATCGTTATTGTGATTTTCAGCGTATCTTCTTTGTGTTTTAACAGGGGCTGTTTTGGGGGGTTTGGCTGCTGATGCTGTAACTAGGTGTTGTTGGAGATTCCCTCCTTTCTTTTAATTTTATATCTAAAATTTGTTAATAATGTTACACTCTTCAGATGTAAAAGATCCATGTAAGAACAATCCGTGTCAGAATGGTGGCACCTGTTTCTCCGTGACAGAGACCTCTTATGACTGTGAGTGTACACAGGGTCATTTAGGAAAGCGTTGTGAATTTGGTTAGTATCAAATAATTTTCAAGGATAACAATTGGTGTGTTAATGTTAACAAAGAACTCAATTATGATTGAAAAAGTAAAAATCAATTACCATACGATACAAGCACATTAGACTATGAATAAGCATTGAATTTACAAAATATCATGCAATGTAAATGTTTCCACTATTGCCGCGTTCATGTGCATTCATGTTTAGAATTCTTATGGAAGATTTTCTTTATTTCACACTTATATCCTTAAGGTAATTTTTAAAATCATATCAAGAAAATGAAGCTTTGAATATCATGAATATATATTGCAAAATATTATTATAATATTTATTAGAAATAACAAAAGGAACTCGTCATATACTATGATGTCCCACTCTCCAGAATGGTCGATGATATTCTGTCATAGACCATTTGAACCATCCAACCAAAGATTGTACTCTATGACTTCCGAAATGGAAGTTACCGGATGTGACAGTTCTACCGAATTGAAGCGGCGGATGTTGCATGCAAGCAGGAGATGCTTACTCTTCCTGGGACCCTGGTCTCACTCCCATATCGGGGGTTCGCTTCTTTTCATGTGGTGGAGGTTTTGTTGGTTGCTTTGGTTCCTGTTTTATCCTGATTTTGTATGCCTTCGGTTTCTGATTTTCTGAATTATCGATTTTGTGCTGTTTACAGGGATATGGTCATCATCCATATTTGTCATTAATATGCTCTATAGGCTAAACGATTATCTTGCTTTTAAGGGTTATAATGAAAGGGAAGGTTTTTTTCCTTACAGTTGGAACTACACCAGGTGTTGGAATTATCGGTTAGACAGACACATTTATCCAGAAGATCGGTGACCATTTAAACATTCAGGAATATTAATAAAGATATGTACTTGTAGAAATATTGTTGTCTGCTAAATGAATTATACAAATTAAATCTGATATTGTGGTTTTTTTTTACTGTAGTTCGTATTCTAAAATACATGTACTTCAGAAATCAAGGATAAGATCTCTCTCTGTTATATCCGTTTCTTGTTTTCCTTATCTTTCCATGATATGATTAAAATGGCTTGGCAATGCCAAGATCGATATTAATATAAAGATATCGAATAAAGGACCAAAAGTTTTCACGATTTCATAGTGATAACAGATAATTGGCCATATTACATTGTTAAGACTTAGGATCACTGACGAGAGTTTAATACCCGAAACGTGCATGTCTGGTCCATGCTGTAAATTTATCAGGTTTTAAATGATGCTATTGAATTTAAAGACGTTTAACATAATGCTGTGTTAAATGTCCACACTCATTTATAATAACAACTCTATGAATACGAAGACGTGTAATATTTAATAATTAACTGCAATTTATAAAAGAAAGGAGAGGATCTCCAACAACACTCGATTCCAGCACCAAAAGCAAAACCCAAAGACACCAACTGTAAAAACACGAAACAGACAAGCACAGAATGAGACGCAAATGGTACATGGTACACCAAATCACATAGAAACATCAATCATAAATGACTTCACATAAACCAACGAGACCATTGGGCAATCGGTGCCGACTTAGGACAGCCATCTGCCATGTCAGCAGCAGACGGTGTGATTATCCTGGATTTCGTGCGGACAACCCTCCCTCTTTCCGATTACCCAGAGGTCTCGAAGAACGTAAAATTGTGTTGTAAAACAACCTCCTCACTGTCAGATGACCACACACAAACAAGATCGCAAATTTCACTTGACATGACAAAGCTTTGTATCTATAAGGGTGTAAATACACGAAAAACGCTGGAAAACGTTTCTTGGATCATTAAAGTCTCTATTTCTAAGGATTTCTCTCTCTTTTTCTGTATTCTCCCCTTGTTTTCTTCCCTATAGGATTTCATTATTACATTTATTAAATAAATGAGAAATTCTTTTTGTTATACCCATACATTTGATAAATTACAATGCTCATATTTCTTATTAGATACGCATTGTGATTGATGAGCTGTCGACATCACCTATTGATCTGTAATCAAATATTACAAAAAGAACTTGACAGTTTGACTAGTCCAAACAGTCAGTGATAACTGATCGCTGTACTGAAAAGGAATGGGCACACTGTCGGGGTCTCATTTGTATCAATCTTGATTATGTGAAATCACGTAAGTGCTCCAACTCTATTCCTTCCGAAGAAAAGGTCAAACCATTTAGTAATGTTCCAGACAAGTGTTTCGGATATTACATCCCAGTGATGCTTCCATTCCAAAGTAATTTTATACAAAGCCAACATTCATTTTAGAAGCGCCCTCTGATTATTATTTATTTAAATGAATGTGTGTAATTTATGTGTCTATTGAGACCTCTGTGTATCCGGATAAATGGGAGAGTTATGCGCACGGAATCCGGATAACCACACAATTTGCTAATAGCATATGACCGTACAAAGTCGGCGCCGGGTGCACATTAGTCTCATTCATATTATGTGTTGTCATTAATGTTTTATGTTTCTGTAAGTCTGTTTCGATTGCTTGGTATGATGTTCTAGTAAATATTGTGTCTTTTTGTGGTTTGCAGTTTTGTCTGATGTCATTAACATGTTACTTTCTTGTCGGTTTGTTTCGCTGGGCTTGTAAAGGGTAGTCATGCTGGAGATCATTCCCTTTTCTTGCAGACAGTCTGCAACTCCAAATTTCCTGAAAGTTCGCTTCAGTAGCATACTTATGTCCAAATAAAATCTATTTTAAAAAATGACAGGAGGAATAAGTTTAACTCCTACTTTAATATGTACATGTAATATTTTAGTGCTTAGCCGCCAAAAAATGGAACCTTTCTTATTTATTAAAAGTTATCTTAAGGAGCTGTAAGAATAAGACGTAAATTCTGCCCTGAAAGAGTCGAAATTTTAATATTAATTTTAAAGAATTAAAAATATATAAACTAACTTGATCTACACCTTTATCTACTGTACTGTTATATATACTATACGTAATAAGGCCGATATTTTGCGCCTTTATTTGCAGATTTGTTTTTATACACAAACGAAAAGAATTTATGCAAAATCTGCAAAAAACTCAAGAAATTTGACCACTTGAAATGTTTTAACGGCACCTCTAGGTATCTTAATGATATTTTGAATATTGATAACCCACATTTTGACCATTACAAAAATCAAATTTATCCACCAAGGTTAACATTGAAGAAAACAACATAGATGATAAAGCTTCACCATTTTTGGATCTTGATATCAAAATCAATATCGATGAAATTCAGACAAAGATATACGACAAAAGAGAAGCCTTTGGCTTCAACAAAGTTAATTTTCCTTGGCTTGATGGCGATGTTCAAAGGTTGCCATCCTACGGCATTTACATCTCTCTGCTCATCAGATACGCTAGAGCTTGCTCCCATGTTTTGGACTTCAATGACACAAATAGACAAATTACAAAGAAACTTATCAATCAAGGATTTAGATACAATAAACTTGTAAAATCCTTTTGGAAGTCTTACAATAATTATTTTGAACTTCTTTTCAAAATTTGGGACTACTCAAGCATCAGAGAATGTATCATTGGGAATTTAATTACATTTTACGCTGACTTAGTGAAGAAATTCAGAAGGATCAAAGGCAGATCGAACTTCAACCAAATATGTAAGATAATTGTCTGTCGCCTGCTTTACAGAGGATATGATTCCAACGCCAAAAGAACACTGGACATGGTACATGACCAATCTACAGTTTTGTACCAGTGTCTTTCCCAGCGTTGCACATTGCCAACCGTGACGACAGGACGCCATGACGGGCATTGTTTAAATCTCGCCAGAGGAGACTGGGTCCTGATTCTCTGTCCTATCTGAATGTTGGTCAGACTTCTCGGTTGATTGCTCTTGAGCTCGCTTGAGCCAGCAGAGCACAGACTATTATATACATGTCATAGATTTTTTAAAGATCCTTTTACATAGAATCTGTGTTACAAAAGGCCGCTGCGTGTGACTGTCTTGTTTGTGACGTCACCTTACAGTGAGAACTTTTATGTTTATACAACTATTGTGCGTCTATGGAGACCTCTATGTATCCGGATAAGTGGGAGGGTTGTTCGCACGTAATCCGGATAGTCACACCATTTGCTTATAGCAGATGACCTTCCAAAGTCGGCACCGGGTGCGCATTGGTCTCCTTCCTTTTTTGTGTTGTCATTAATGTTTTTGTACGTCTGTTTCGATTATTTTGTATGATGTTCTAGTGATTTTTGTCGTGTATTTTTTGTGGTTTGTAGTTTTGTCTGATGTCATTTACTTATCACTTTCTTGTGGGTTTATTTCGCTGGGAGGGTGCAGGGTTGTCATGCTGGAGATCTTTCCCTTTTCTTTGATCATAAACTTGTTTTTTGCCTAGAATCAATGGAAAAGGGAAAGGTTTTTTCTCAAACATTGTTTCTCCCCGATTTACGGAATGCTACTTCAGAAAAGGTGTTTATCACTAATCAGATTTTCTGACCGAGTGTGGTTCTGTAACTCGGGGTGGAACAATGTCCCTTAAGCAAAAAAAAAAAAGAAACAAAAAGGGCGGATGGGCTAATTTTCAACTAACAGTCTTTAAGTGAGAGGGTTGTGCGCACGTAATCCAGGATAACCACACCATTTGCTACTTGCGTGGCAAATGGCCGTCCAAAGTCGACACCGGTTACCCATTGGTCTTGTTGGTTTATGTGTAGTCTATTGTGTTTCATGTTTATATTTCGTGTGTCTCTTTTCCGTCTCTTGGTATGCTCGTATTCAGTGTTTTTTCATCGGTGTTTTCGTGTTTTGCTGTTGGTGCTGCAACAGGATCCCCTCCCTTCTTTTAAGCCACTAAAGTAATGAAAGCTGCCGATTTCTTCTATCATTCTTGTGAAATAAATCATTATGAATGCAATTTTAGCAATTAGACAACAGATACAATGAAATAAACGATACAGAGTTGTCTAGTTCTACAAAGAGTGTATTTTGCGCCCAAAAGCTTACAATATAGCTGTTTAGTACAGAAAAGGACGATTCTCAATTTCCGGATTGCGGAGTTCAACGATTTTATGGATAAACTATCTTCAAATTTATTTTTATTTTTCACTTTTACATGTAACAAACAAGGTTATCGAAACATAACAAACATTAACTGCTTGTAAATGAATGCATTGTTTGTATATTTTTGTTCGCTATTTGGCGTTTTTCGACATTGTTACCCCCATCTCTTCAAATCGTTATTAGAAATCTTACATACTATCTATTTGAATAAAACACCTATAAGGAATCTTCTAATGACAAATATGGATAATGACCATATCCCTGTATACAGCACAAAATCGATAATTCAAAAATCAGAAACCGAAGGCATACAAAATCAGGACAAAAAAAACCCCAAAGCAAACAAACAAAAACCTCCACCATATGAAAAGAAGCGAACTCCCGATAGGGGAGTGAGACCAGGTGCCCAGGAAGAGTAAGCATCTCCTGCTTGCATGCAACACCCGTCGCTTCAATTCGGTAGAACTGTCACATCCGGTTACTTCCATTTTGGAAGATATAGAGTACAATCTTTGGTTGGATGGTTCAAATGGTCTATGACAGAATATCATCCACCATTCTTGAGAGTGGAACATCATAGTGTATGACGAGTTCCCCATATCGACCGTAGAACTTCCTCAGTGACGATGTTAGTCGGTCACAAACATATCCCTGACTGAGAAGCTTATCTGAAAGACGCCTAGCTCTCAGAACAAAATCCGTATATTTGGTTCTTGCTCTGGCATAGCGTATCAACTGAGATATGAACACGCCATAAGCAGGCGATGAAGGGATGTTGCTACTCAGAAAAGGAAAGTTTGTAATGCTGAAATTGAAGTCGTCACGTTTGTCATAGAGTGAGGTGTTCATGTGACCATCAGTGTCGTAGGACAACATTATGTCCAAATAGAATGCTGAATTATTTGTCTCTGTGGTTTCTTTGACTTCAAGCTCCGAAGGATAGATACTGCTCAGGTAATCCGCGAATTTTGGATTATTGATGGACAACACATCGTCTATGTATCTGTAAGTGAAGTTGAAGTCAGAAGCTAAGTATCTTTTCCCTTCAGAGACCAGAGATTGAATGAATTCAGCTTCGTACGAGTAAAGGAAAATGTCGGAAAGGAGTGGGGCACAATTGGTCCCCATTGGAATTCCGACAATTTGCTGGAAGACCTTTCCTCCAAACACCACAAAAATGTTGTCGATCAGAATGTTTAACATCTGAATAATGTCTGTTTCAGTGTACTTATTTTCAGAATCGGACTTTTCTTTTACAAAGTAGGTTTTGTCATAGTTAACAACAATAAATTTGTATTTGCGATTACCGTTCTTACTTGTAAACGCATTACTTATAATTTTTGCGAGTCTTTCTTTCAATTTAGAATGTGGAATTGTAGTGTAAAGTGTCGAAAAATCAAAGGCTTTGATCGAATGGACTCTACTAAAATGAGAGGATTTCAGATGTTCTAAAAGTTCCTTCGAATTCTTTAAAATCCACATCTGGTTGATACCACTGCGAGAATACACTGTCGAACAATATGTTTGAAGCCCAGATTTGATTTCAGATAAAACTTTGGTGAGTAAGATCGATACAGATTTGGTAGAACATTTTGAGGAACCAGCGATGAAACGTTGTTTGTACGGATTCTTATGCATTTTAGGTATGCAGTACAAGTATGGTAAATCTAAATCTAAATTGGTAGTGTCGAAGCCAAAGGAAGTAAGAGCTGATTTGTGGTTATCTATTATTTCAGAGGCAGAAAGGTTTGTTGGGGTGTAAGTGGGATTTCCAGGTGTCGAATTTAAACCCAACTCTTTAACTAGACTGTCGAAATAGTACTTTTTGCAAGTAAATGTGTAATTATTTGAGGCTTTGTCCGCTGGTGTGATGACATAATGTTCTTGGAGGTAGGTGAGCTCTGTGATAACATTAGGGTCTTTAAATATAGACACGAATCTGGTGTTCACAGTTGATTTTAATCGGTTAATTCTAGATAAAAGTAACCCTCTGATTGATTTTATCCATTCGGAAAGGGTGTCGAGCGGTACATCCTCTTTCTTTGCCCAACGTCTTGCATATTCCTCACAAGAGTCCATGATAATTTTGACATTTTGGTTCCATGTAAAGGACATACTTTCTCTGTATTTGGGACCCTTTTTTAACAATTCTCTCAACTTGTCGTTCTTGACTATACTAAGGTCACCAGTAATAACGTGTCCACAAGGAGAGTAGTTGAAATCCGATGAAGAACATTCGCAGGGAAGTGGATGTAGTGAGGGATTACTTAAATCAATACACTGCAGGAATCGTTTGTAATTGTAAATTTTAGATGCAACTGTTGGTGTGTAGCTATAGGAAATACAAGGAGTTTCTTTTCTTTTGAAATATGGTGGGATTTTTTCTGTGACAGTTTTGTGATTCAAAATTTGACCAAGATTCAAATTATCAATACCTTTGTTTGCAAATCTTACTTTAATGAAAGGGCGGTTTGTTTTTTCCTCTGATTTATCTGATCTAACTGCTTGAAATAAACGAAAAGTAGAAATGTCCAATATGACTCCTTGTAGTCTGTATTCTGGGGAACGTGTATCGGTATATGTGAGGTCCTTCGTATAATCGTAGATTTCGTGCAACTTCCGTAAAGGAACAGAGTATAATTTGGTACGAATATAATGCAGGCTTAGAGGCTCATTCAAAAATGGAACCAAGTCATCGAAGGAGAAACTATGTATCTCAGGCCTATTATATTTTCGAATGCCATGACTTCGAGGTCTTCTTTGTTGTCTGTTGAATAAGCTAGTCACATTTACCGATTGACAACCGGGACTTGTTAAGTTTCCTATAGTGCTGATGTTATCGTTGCACCCATAGGGCGCTGCAGTGTTAAGATTTTTTATCCAGAACTCTTCTCTGTTGCGACAGAAAGGTGTGCTCAAATTGGGATTGTATGTGGGGTGATATATTTTCTCCAGGATTCTGACTCTCATAGATAAAACCGAATGATCGGCCTGGTCAAAATGTCCGTAAAGGAGCTGACTTCCTTTATTATTTATTTTTGACCGGTGTCCTGACATTCTGGTTCGGAGCTTACCTTTGGTTTCACCCACATAAATCAATCTACAAAGTGAGCACTCTATTCCGTACACAACATTAGACGTCATGCAGTTAAGGTTTTCAAAACTATGCGTGTTAAATGTTTGTTTTGTGAGATTACTTGAGAATGAAGTGTCTGTTATTAGGATGTTACAAGTTTTGCAGTTCTTCGTGCCGCACTTAGAAACTGAGCAATCGCTTGGTGAAAATTGGTGCTCTTTTAGAATATCGACCACTTCGATCTTACAGGGCTTGATTTTAATATACCCATCTGCATGTTTGTACCAAAACTCATGGTTACTACTCACTACAAATGTCTCGTCTCTAATGTCATTTAGACTAATTCTAGGGACACCTAAGTTACCTGTTGCGTATGTGTCCGTAGACGCAACAGGTTGGGGCCTTTTTATAGTGGGCGACGCCCCAGCCACTTTGTAGGTCTATTGTGTACTATCCATTGAAGCAAAAGACTGCCCGACAAGTGCCCTCGGGGACAATTTGTCCACCAGCAGTGACACATGGACAGTGGTAAAAATGACATTATACAAATGACAAATGCATTATATTTTTATCCTAATCATCTTCTACCTTCAACGTAAGGACGCCGCATGAGAACTAATTCAGTGAATTGAGGGCTAAATCAGGCCCTTATTCTTACAGCTCCTTTTGTATCTAAATATTTTAATGAATCCTTTTAATTCTACTAGAAGGTTATTTCCAAACATTTGAACTTATGTTGCATATCCACAACTGACTTGGATTTTAGTTGTATCGAATTTAAGAAGAGTTTTATATATAGGTTGGCGGCTCAGTGCAATAAATACTGTACAATATAGTTGTAAATAAATTGCGTGGTAGACTTGGATGGCGATACGGGGAGGTTGAATGCCACTAAAATTAATTTAAAAATAAACATATTTTCTAGTTTTGTAAGAAAAAAAGGTCTAAGATCAGTCTTCAGTAGAGAGTTCTACATAAGAACTGTAGAGTTTGTTATGAAGATTCTTCGCGTTATCATAAAAAAGACTTACTGATACCGATGACAAATATGGATAATGACCATATCCCTGTATACAGCACAAAATCGATAATTCAGAAAATCAGAAACCGAAGGTATACAAAATCAGGACAAAACAGGAACCAAAGCAAACAAACAAAAACCTCCACCACATGAAAAGAAGCGAACTCCCGATATCTCCTGCTTGCATGCAACACCCGCCGCTTCAAATCGGTAGAACTGTCACATCCGGTAACTTCCATTTCGGAAGACATAGAGTACAATCTTGGGTTGGATGGTTCAAATGGTCTATGACAGAATGTCACCCACCATTCTGGAGAGTGGGACATCATAGTGTATGACGAGTTCCCTGTATCGACCGTAGAACTTCCTCAGTGACGATGTTAGTCGGTCACAAACATATTCCTGACTGAGAAGCTTATTTGAAAGACGCCTAGCTCTCAGAACAAAATCCGTATATTTCGTACTTGCTCTGGCATAGCGTATCAACTGAGATATGAACACGCCATAAGCAGGCGACGAAGGGATGTTGCTACTCAGAAAAGGAAAGTTTGTAATGCTGAAATTGAAGTCGTCACATTTGTCATAGAGTGAGGTGTTCATGTGACCATCAGTGTCGTAGGACAACATTATGTCCAAATAGGATGCTGAATTATTTGTCTCTGTAGTTTCTTTGACTTCAAGCTCTGAAGGATAGATTCTGCTAAGGTAATCTGCGAATTTCGGATTATTGATGGACAACACATCGTCTATGTATCTATAAGTGAAGTTGAAGTCAGAAGCTAAGTATCTTTTCCCTTCAGAGACAAAAGATTGAATGAATTCAGCTTCGTACGAGTAAAGGAAAATGTCGGCAAGGAGTGGGGCACAATTGGTCCCCATTGGAATTCCGACAATTTGCTGAAAGACCTTTCCTCCAAACACCACAAAAATGTTGTCGATCAAAAAGTTTAACATCTGAATAATGTCTGTTTCAGTGTACTTATTTTCAGAATCGGACTTTTCTTTTACAAAGTAGGTTTTGTCATAGTTAACAACAATAAATTTGTATTTGCGATTACCGTTCTTACTTGTAAACGCATTACTTATAATTTTTGCGAGTCTTTCTTTCAATTTAGAATGTGGAATTGTAGTGTAAAGTGTCGAAAAATCAAAGGCTTTGATCGAATGGACTCTACTAAAATGAGAGGATTTCAGATGTTCTAAAAGTTCCTTCGAATTCTTTAAAATCCACATCTGGTTGATACCACTGCGAGAATACACTGTCGAACAATATGTTTGAAGCCCAGATTTGATTTCAGATAAAACTTTGGTGAGTAAGATCGATACAGATTTGGTAGAACATTTTGAGGAACCAGCGATGAAACGTTGTTTGTACGGATTCTTATGCATTTTAGGTATGCAGTACAAGTATGGTAAATCTAAATCTAAATTGGTAGTGTCGAAGCCAAAGGAAGTAAGAGCTGATTTGTGGTTATCTATTATTTCAGAGGCAGAAAGGTTTGTTGGGGTGTAAGTGGGATTTCCAGGTGTCGAATTTAAACCCAACTCTTTAACTAGACTGTCGAAATAGTACTTTTTGCAAGTAAATGTGTAATTATTTGAGGCTTTGTCCGCTGGTGTGATGACATAATGTTCTTGGAGGTAGGTGAGCTCTGTGATAACATTAGGGTCTTTAAATATAGACACGAATCTGGTGTTCACAGTTGATTTTAATCGGTTAATTCTAGATAAAAGTAACCCTCTGATTGATTTTATCCATTCGGAAAGGGTGTCGAGCGGTACATCCTCTTTCTTTGCCCAACGTCTTGCATATTCCTCACAAGAGTCCATGATAATTTTGACATTTTGGTTCCATGTAAAGGACATACTTTCTCTGTATTTGGGACCCTTTTTTAACAATTCTCTCAACTTGTCGTTCTTGACTATACTAAGGTCACCAGTAATAACGTGTCCACAAGGAGAGTAGTTGAAATCCGATGAAGAACATTCGCAGGGAAGTGGATGTAGTGAGGGATTACTTAAATCAATACACTGCAGGAATCGTTTGTAATTGTAAATTTTAGATGCAACTGTTGGTGTGTAGCTATAGGAAATACAAGGAGTTTCTTTTCTTTTGAAATATGGTGGGATTTTTTCTGTGACAGTTTTGTGATTCAAAATTTGACCAAGATTCAAATTATCAATACCTTTGTTTGCAAATCTTACTTTAATGAAAGGGCGGTTTGTTTTTTCCTCTGATTTATCTGATCTAACTGCTTGAAATAAACGAAAAGTAGAAATGTCCAATATGACTCCTTGTAGTCTGTATTCTGGGGAACGTGTATCGGTATATGTGAGGTCCTTCGTATAATCGTAGATTTCGTGCAACTTCCGTAAAGGAACAGAGTATAATTTGGTACGAATATAATGCAGGCTTAGAGGCTCATTCAAAAATGGAACCAAGTCATCGAAGGAGAAACTATGTATCTCAGGCCTATTATATTTTCGAATGCCATGACTTCGAGGTCTTCTTTGTTGTCTGTTGAATAAGCTAGTCACATTTACCGATTGACAACCGGGACTTGTTAAGTTTCCTATAGTGCTGATGTTATCGTTGCACCCATAGGGCGCTGCAGTGTTAAGATTTTTTATCCAGAACTCTTCTCTGTTGCGACAGAAAGGTGTGCTCAAATTGGGATTGTATGTGGGGTGATATATTTTCTCCAGGATTCTGACTCTCATAGATAAAACCGAATGATCGGCCTGGTCAAAATGTCCGTAAAGGAGCTGACTTCCTTTATTATTTATTTTTGACCGGTGTCCTGACATTCTGGTTCGGAGCTTACCTTTGGTTTCACCCACATAAATCAATCTACAAAGTGAGCACTCTATTCCGTACACAACATTAGACGTCATGCAGTTAAGGTTTTCAAAACTATGCGTGTTAAATGTTTGTTTTGTGAGATTACTTGAGAATGAAGTGTCTGTTATTAGGATGTTACAAGTTTTGCAGTTCTTCGTGCCGCACTTAGAAACTGAGCAATCGCTTGGTGAAAATTGGTGCTCTTTTAGAATATCGACCACTTCGATCTTACAGGGCTTGATTTTAATATACCCATCTGCATGTTTGTACCAAAACTCATGGTTACTACTCACTACAAATGTCTCGTCTCTAATGTCATTTAGACTAATTCTAGGGACACCTAAGTTACCTGTTGCGTATGTGTCCGTAGACGCAACAGGTTGGGGCCTTTTTATAGTGGGCGACGCCCCAGCCACTTTGTAGGTCTATTGTGTACTATCCATTGAAGCAAAAGACTGCCCGACAAGTGCCCTCGGGGACAATTTGTCCACCAGCAGTGACACATGGACAGTGGTAAAAATGACATTATACAAATGACAAATGCATTATATTTTTATCCTAATCATCTTCTACCTTCAACGTAAGGACGCCGCATGAGAACTAATTCAGTGAATTGAGGGCTAAATCAGGCCCTTATTCTTACAGCTCCTTTTGTATCTAAATATTTTAATGAATCCTTTTAATTCTACTAGAAGGTTATTTCCAAACATTTGAACTTATGTTGCATATCCACAACTGACTTGGATTTTAGTTGTATCGAATTTAAGAAGAGTTTTATATATAGGTTGGCGGCTCAGTGCAATAAATACTGTACAATATAGTTGTAAATAAATTGCGTGGTAGACTTGGATGGCGATACGGGGAGGTTGAATGCCACTAAAATTAATTTAAAAATAAACATATTTTCTAGTTTTGTAAGAAAAAAAGGTCTAAGATCAGTCTTCAGTAGAGAGTTCTACATAAGAACTGTAGAGTTTGTTATGAAGATTCTTCGCGTTATCATAAAAAAGACTTACTGATACCGATGACAAATATGGATAATGACCATATCCCTGTATACAGCACAAAATCGATAATTCAGAAAATCAGAAACCGAAGGTATACAAAATCAGGACAAAACAGGAACCAAAGCAAACAAACAAAAACCTCCACCACATGAAAAGAAGCGAACTCCCGATATCTCCTGCTTGCATGCAACACCCGCCGCTTCAAATCGGTAGAACTGTCACATCCGGTAACTTCCATTTCGGAAGACATAGAGTACAATCTTGGGTTGGATGGTTCAAATGGTCTATGACAGAATGTCACCCACCATTCTGGAGAGTGGGACATCATAGTGTATGACGAGTTCCCTGTATCGACCGTAGAACTTCCTCAGTGACGATGTTAGTCGGTCACAAACATATTCCTGACTGAGAAGCTTATTTGAAAGACGCCTAGCTCTCAGAACAAAATCCGTATATTTCGTACTTGCTCTGGCATAGCGTATCAACTGAGATATGAACACGCCATAAGCAGGCGACGAAGGGATGTTGCTACTCAGAAAAGGAAAGTTTGTAATGCTGAAATTGAAGTCGTCACATTTGTCATAGAGTGAGGTGTTCATGTGACCATCAGTGTCGTAGGACAACATTATGTCCAAATAGGATGCTGAATTATTTGTCTCTGTAGTTTCTTTGACTTCAAGCTCTGAAGGATAGATTCTGCTAAGGTAATCTGCGAATTTCGGATTATTGATGGACAACACATCGTCTATGTATCTATAAGTGAAGTTGAAGTCAGAAGCTAAGTATCTTTTCCCTTCAGAGACAAAAGATTGAATGAATTCAGCTTCGTACGAGTAAAGGAAAATGTCGGCAAGGAGTGGGGCACAATTGGTCCCCATTGGAATTCCGACAATTTGCTGAAAGACCTTTCCTCCAAACACCACAAAAATGTTGTCGATCAAAAAGTTTAACATCTGAATAATATCTGTTTCAGTGTACTTATTTTCAGAATCGGACTTTTCTTTTACAAAGTAGGTTTTGTAATAGTTCACAACAATAAATTTGTATTTGCGAATTCCGTTCTTACTTGTAAACGCATTACTTATAATTTTTGCGAGTCTTTCTTTCAATTTAGAATGTGGAATTGTAGTGTAAAGTGTCGAAAAATCAAAGGCTTTGATCGAATGAACTTTACTAAAATGAGTGGATTTCAGATGTTCTAAAAGTTCCTTCGAATTCTTTAAAATCCACATCTGGTTGATACCACTGCGAGAATATACTGTCGAACAATATTTTTGAAGCCCAGATTTGATTTCAGATAAAACTTTGGTGAGTAAGATCGATACAGATTTGGTAGAACATTTTGAGGAACCAGCGATGAAACGTTGTTTGTACGGATTCTTATGCATTTTAGGTATGCAGTACAAGTATGGTAAATCTAAATCTAAATTGGTAGTGTCGAAGCCAAAGGAAGTAAGAGCTGATTTGTGATTATCTATTATTTCAGAGGCAGAAAGGTTAGTTGGGGTGTAAGTGGGATTTCCAGGTGTCGAATTTAAACCCAACTCTTTAACTAGACTGTCGAAATAGTACTTTTTGCAAGTAAATGTGTAATTATTTGAGGCTTTGTCCGCTGGTGTGATGACATAATGTTCTTGGAGGTAGGTGAGCTCTGTGATAACATTAGGGTCTTTAAATATAGACACGAATATGGTGTTCACAGTTGATTTTAATCGGTTAATTCTAGATAAAAGTAACCCTCTGATTGATTTTATCCATTCGGAAAGGGTGTCGAGCTGTACATCCTCTTTCTTTGCCCAACGTCTTGCATATTCCTCACAAGAGTCCATGATAATTTTGACATTTTGGTTCCATGTAAAGGACATACTTTCTCTGTATTTGGGACCCTTTTTTAACAATTCTCTCAACTTGTCGTTCTTGACTATACTAAGGTCACCAGTAATAACGTGTCCACAAGGAGAGTAGTTGAAATCTGATGAAGAACATTCGCAGGGAAGTGGATGTAGTGAGGGATTACTTAAATCAATACACTGCAGGAATCGTTTGTAATTGTAAATTTTAGATGCAACTGTTGGTGTGTAGCTATAGGAAATACAAGGAGTTTCTTTTCTTTTGAAATATGGTGGGATTTTTTTCTGTGACAGTTTTGTGATTCAAAATTTGACCAAGATTCAAATTATCAATACCTTTGTTTGCAAATCTTACTTTAATGAAAGGGCGGTTTGTTTTTTCCTCTGATTTATCTGATCTAACTGCTTGAAATAAACGAAAAGTAGAAATGTCCAATATGACTCCTTGTAGTCTGTATTCTGGGGAACGTGTATCGGTATATGTGAGGTCCTTCGTATAATCGTAGATTTCGTGCAACTTCCGTAAAGGAACAGAGTATAATTTGGTACGAATATAATGCAGGCCTAGAGGCTCATTCAAAAATGGAACCAAGTCATCGAAGGAGAAACTATGTATCTCAGGCCTATTATATTTTCGAATGCCATGACTTCGAGGTCTTCTTTGTTGTCTGTTGAATAAGCTAGTCACATTTACCGATTGACAACCGGGACTTGTTAAGTTTCCTATAGTGCTGATGTTATCGTTGCACCCATAGGGCGCTGCAGTGTTAAGATTTTTTATCCAGAACTCTTCTCTGTTGCGACGGAAAGGTGTGCTCAAATTGGGATTGTTTGTGGGGTGATATATTTTCTCCAGGATTCTGACTCTCATAGATAAAACCGAATGATCGGCCTGGTCAAAATGTCCGTAAAGGAGCTGACTTCCTTTATTATTTATTTTTGACCGGTGTCCTGACATTCTGGTTCGGAGCTTACCTTTGGTTTCACCCACATAAATCAATCTACAAAGTGAGCACTCTATTCCGTACACAACATTAGACGTCATGCAGTTAAGGTTTTCAAAACTATGCGTGTTAAATGTTTGTTTTGTGAGATTACTTGAGAATGAAGTGTCTGTTATTAGGATGTTACAAGTTTTGCAGTTCTTCGTGCCGCACTTAGAAACTGAGCAATCGCTTGGTGAAAATTGGTGCTCTTTTAGAATATCGACCACTTCGATCTTACAGGGCTTGATTTTAATATACCCATCTGCATGTTTGTACCAAAACTCATGGTTACTACTCACTACAAATGTCTCGTCTCTAATGTCATTTAGACTAATTCTAGGGACACCTAAGTTACCTGTTGCGTATGTGTCCGTAGACGCAACAGGTTGGGGCCTTTTTATAGTGGGCGACGCCCCAGCCACTTTGTAGGTCTCTTGTGTACTATCCATTGAAGCAAAAGACTGCCCGACAAGTGCCCTCGGGGACAATTTGTCCACCAGCAGTGACACATGGACAGTGGTAAAAATGACATTATACAAATGACAAATGCATTATATTTTTATCCTAATCATCTTCTACCTTCAACGTAAGGACGCCGCATGAGAACTAATTCAGTGAATTGAGGGCTAAATCAGGCCCTTATTCTTACAGCTCCTTTTGTATCTAAATATTTTAATGAATCCTTTTAATTCTACTAGAAGGTTATTTCCAAACATTTGAACTTATGTTGCATATCCACAACTGACTTGGATTTTAGTTGTATCGAATTTAAGAAGAGTTTTATATATAGGTTGGCGGCTCAGTGCAATAAATACTGTACAATATAGTTGTAAATAAATTGCGTGGTAGACTTGGATGGCGATACGGGGAGGTTGAATGCCACTAAAATTAATTTAAAAATAAACATATTTTCTAGTTTTGTAAGAAAAAAAGGTCTAAGATCAGTCTTCAGTAGAGAGTTCTACATAAGAACTGTAGAGTTTGTTATGAAGATTCTTCGCGTTATCATAAAAAAGACTTACTGATACCGATGACAAATATGGATAATGACCATATCCCTGTATACAGCACAAAATCGATAATTCAGAAAATCAGAAACCGAAGGCATACAAAATCAGGACAAAACAGGAACCAAAGCAAACAAACAAAAACCTCCACCACATGAAAAGAAGCGAACTCCCGATATCTCCTGCTTGCATGCAACACCCGCCGCTTCAAATCGGTAGAACTGTCACATCCGGTAACTTCCATTTCGGAAGACATAGAGTACAATCTTGGGTTGGATGGTTCAAATGGTCTATGACAGAATGTCACCCACCATTCTGGAGAGTGGGACATCATAGTGTATGACGAGTTCCCTGTATCGACCGTAGAACTTCCTCAGTGACGATGTTAGTCGGTCACAAACATATTCCTGACTGAGAAGCTTATTTGAAAGACGCCTAGCTCTCAGAACAAAATCCGTATATTTCGTACTTGCTCTGGCATAGCGTATCAACTGAGATATGAACACGCCATAAGCAGGCGACGAAGGGATGTTGCTACTCAGAAAAGGAAAGTTTGTAATGCTGAAATTGAAGTCGTCACATTTGTCATAGAGTGAGGTGTTCATGTGACCATCAGTGTCGTAGGACAACATTATGTCCAAATAGGATGCTGAATTATTTGTCTCTGTAGTTTCTTTGACTTCAAGCTCTGAAGGATAGATTCTGCTAAGGTAATCTGCGAATTTCGGATTATTGATGGACAACACATCGTCTATGTATCTATAAGTGAAGTTGAAGTCAGAAGCTAAGTATCTTTTCCCTTCAGAGACAAAAGATTGAATGAATTCAGCTTCGTACGAGTAAAGGAAAATGTCGGCAAGGAGTGGGGCACAATTGGTCCCCATTGGAATTCCGACAATTTGCTGAAAGACCTTTCCTCCAAACACCACAAAAATGTTGTCGATCAAAAAGTTTAACATCTGAATAATATCTGTTTCAGTGTACTTATTTTCAGAATCGGACTTTTCTTTTACAAAGTAGGTTTTGTAATAGTTCACAACAATAAATTTGTATTTGCGAATTCCGTTCTTACTTGTAAACGCATTACTTATAATTTTTGCGAGTCTTTCTTTCAATTTAGAATGTGGAATTGTAGTGTAAAGTGTCGAAAAATCAAAGGCTTTGATCGAATGAACTTTACTAAAATGAGTGGATTTCAGATGTTCTAAAAGTTCCTTCGAATTCTTTAAAATCCACATCTGGTTGATACCACTGCGAGAATATACTGTCGAACAATATTTTTGAAGCCCAGATTTGATTTCAGATAAAACTTTGGTGAGTAAGATCGATACAGATTTGGTAGAACATTTTGAGGAACCAGCGATGAAACGTTGTTTGTACGGATTCTTATGCATTTTAGGTATGCAGTACAAGTATGGTAAATCTAAATCTAAATTGGTAGTGTCGAAGCCAAAGGAAGTAAGAGCTGATTTGTGATTATCTATTATTTCAGAGGCAGAAAGGTTAGTTGGGGTGTAAGTGGGATTTCCAGGTGTCGAATTTAAACCCAACTCTTTAACTAGACTGTCGAAATAGTACTTTTTGCAAGTAAATGTGTAATTATTTGAGGCATTGTCCGCTGGTGTGATGACATAATGTTCTTGGAGGTAGGTGAGCTCTGTGATAACATTAGGGTCTTTAAATATAGACACGAATCTGGTGTTCACAGTTGATTTTAATCGGTTAATTCTAGATAAAAGTAACCCTCTGATTGATTTTATCCATTCGGAAAGGGTGTCGAGCTGTACATCCTCTTTCTTTGCCCAACGTCTTGCATATTCCTCACAAGAGTCCATGATAATTTTGACATTTTGGTTCCATGTAAAGGACATACTTTCTCTGTATTTGGGACCCTTTTTTAACAATTCTCTCAACTTGTCGTTCTTGACTATACTAAGGTCACCAGTAATAACGTGTCCACAAGGAGAGTAGTTGAAATCTGATGAAGAACATTCGCAGGGAAGTGGATGTAGTGAGGGATTACTTAAATCAATACACTGCAGGAATCGTTTGTAATTGTAAATTTTAGATGCAACTGTTGGTGTGTAGCTATAGGAAATACAAGGAGTTTCTTTTCTTTTGAAATATGGTGGGATTTTTTCTGTGACAGTTTTGTGATTCAAAATTTGACCAAGATTCAAATTATCAATACCTTTGTTTGCAAATCTTACTTTAATAAAAGGGCGGTTTGTTTTTTCCTCTGATTTATCTGATCTAACTGCTTGAAATAAACGAAAAGTAGAAATGTCCAATATGACTCCTTGTAGTCTGTATTCTGGGGAACGTGTATCGGTATATGTGAGGTCCTTCGTATAATCGTAGATTTCGTGCAACTTCCGTAAAGGAACAGAGTATAATTTGGTACGAATATAATGCAGGCCTAGAGGCTCATTCAAAAATGGAACCAAGTCATCGAAGGAGAAACTATGTATCTCAGGCCTATTATATTTTCGAATGCCATGACTTCGAGGTCTTCTTTGTTGTCTGTTGAATAAGCTAGTCACATTTACCGATTGACAACCGGGACTTGTTAAGTTTCCTATAGTGCTGATGTTATCGTTGCACCCATAGGGCGCTGCAGTGTTAAGATTTTTTATCCAGAACTCTTCTCTGTTGCGACGGAAAGGTGTGCTCAAATTGGGATTGTTTGTGGGGTGATATATTTTCTCCAGGATTCTGACTCTCATAGATAAAACCGAATGATCGGCCTGGTCAAAATGTCCGTAAAGGAGCTGACTTCCTTTATTATTTATTTTTGACCGGTGTCCTGACATTCTGGTTCGGAGCTTACCTTTGGTTTCACCCACATAAATCAATCCACAAAGTGAGCACTCTATTCCGTACACAACATTAGACGTCATGCAGTTAAGGTTTTCAAAACTATGCGTGTTAAATGTTTGTTTTGTGAGATTACTTGAGAATGAAGTGTCTGTTATTAGGATGTTACAAGTTTTGCAGTTCTTCGTGCCGCACTTAGAAACTGAGCAATCGCTTGGTGAAAATTGGTGCTCTTTTAGAATATCGACCACTTCGATCTTACAGGGCTTGATTTTAATATACCCATCTGCATGTTTGTACCAAAACTCATGGTTACTACTCACTACAAATGTCTCGTCTCTATTGTCATTTAGACTAATTCTAGGGACACCTAAGTTACCTGTTGCGTATGTGTCCGTAGACGCAACAGGTTGGGGCCTTTTTATAGTGGGCGACGCCCCAGCCACTTTGTAGGTCTCTTGTGTACTATCCATTGAAGCAAAAGACTGCCCGACAAGTGCCCTCGGGGACAATTTGTCCACCAGCAGTGACACATGGACAGTGGTAAAAATGACATTATACAAATGACAAATGCATTATATTTTTATCCTAATCATCTTCTACCTTCAACGTAAGGACGCCGCATGAGAACTAATTCAGTGAATTGAGGGCTAAATCAGGCCCTTATTCTTACAGCTCCTTTTGTATCTAAATATTTTAATGAATCCTTTTAATTCTACTAGAATGTTATTTCCAAACATTTGAACTTATGTTGCATATCCACAATTGACTTGGATTTTAGTTGTATCGAATTTAAGAAGAGTTTTATATATAGGTTGGCGGCTCAGTGCAATAAATACTGTACAATATAGTTGTAAATAAATTGCGTGGTAGACTTGGATGGCGATACGGGGAGGTTGAATGCCACTAAAATTAATTTAAAAATAAACATATTTTCTAGTTTTGTAAGAAAAAAAGGTCTAAGATCAGTCTTCAGTAGAGAGTTCTACATAAGAACTGTAGAGTTTGTTATGAAGATTCTTCGCGTTATCATAAAAAAGACTTACTGATACCGATGACAAATATGGATAATGACCATATCCCTGTATACAGCACAAAATCGATAATTCAGAAAATCAGAAACCGAAGGCATACAAAATCAGGACAAAACAGGAACCAAAGCAAACAAACAAAAACCTCCACCACATGAAAAGAAGCGAACTCCCGATATCTCCTGCTTGCATGCAACACCCGCCGCTTCAAATCGGTAGAACTGTCACATCCGGTAACTTCCATTTCGGAAGACATAGAGTACAATCTTGGGTTGGATGGTTCAAATGGTCTATGACAGAATGTCACCCACCATTCTGGAGAGTGGGACATCATAGTGTATGACGAGTTCCCTGTATCGACCGTAGAACTTCCTCAGTGACGATGTTAGTCGGTCACAAACATATTCCTGACTGAGAAGCTTATTTGAAAGACGCCTAGCTCTCAGAACAAAATCCGTATATTTCGTACTTGCTCTGGCATAGCGTATCAACTGAGATATGAACACGCCATAAGCAGGCGACGAAGGGATGTTGCTACTCAGAAAAGGAAAGTTTGTAATGCTGAAATTGAAGTCGTCACATTTGTCATAGAGTGAGGTGTTCATGTGACCATCAGTGTCGTAGGACAACATTATGTCCAAATAGGATGCTGAATTATTTGTCTCTGTAGTTTCTTTGACTTCAAGCTCTGAAGGATAGATTCTGCTAAGGTAATCTGCGAATTTCGGATTATTGATGGACAACACATCGTCTATGTATCTATAAGTGAAGTTGAAGTCAGAAGCTAAGTATCTTTTCCCTTCAGAGACAAAAGATTGAATGAATTCAGCTTCGTACGAGTAAAGGAAAATGTCGGCAAGGAGTGGGGCGCAATTGGTCCCCATTGGAATTCCGACAATTTGCTGAAAGACCTTTCCTCCAAACACCACAAAAATGTTGTCGATCAAAAAGTTTAACATCTGAATAATATCTGTTTCAGTGTACTTATTTTCAGAATCGGACTTTTCTTTTACAAAGTAGGTTTTGTAATAGTTCACAACAATAAATTTGTATTTGCGAATTCCGTTCTTACTTGTAAACGCATTACTTATAATTTTTGCGAGTCTTTCTTTCAATTTAGAATGTGGAATTGTAGTGTAAAGTGTCGAAAAATCAAAGGCTTTGATCGAATGAACTTTACTAAAATGAGTGGATTTCAGATGTTCTAAAAGTTCCTTCGAATTCTTTAAAATCCACATCTGGTTGATACCACTGCGAGAATATACTGTCGAACAGTATTTTTGAAGCCCAGATTTGATTTCAGATAAAACTTTGGTGAGTAAGATCGATACAGATTTGGTAGAACATTTTGAGGAACCAGCGATGAAACGTTGTTTGTACGGGTTCTTATGCATTTTAGGTATGCAGTACAAGTATGGTAAATCTAAATCTAAATTGTTAGTTTTGAAGCCAAAGGAAGAAAGAGCTGATTTGTGGTTATCTATTATTTCAGAGGCAGAAAGGTTAGTTGGGGTGTAAGTGGGATTTCCAGGTGTCGAATTTAAACCCAACTCTTTAACTAGACTTTCGAAATAGAAATTTTTGCAAGTAAATGTGTAATTATTTGAGGCTTTGTCCGCTGGTGTGATGACATAATGTTCTTGGAGGTAGGTAAGCTCTGTGATAACATTTGGGTCTTTAAATATAGACTCGAATCTGGTGCTAATAGTTGATTTTAATCGGTTAATTCTAGATAAAAGTAACCCTCTGATGGATTTTATCCATTCGGAAAGTGTGTCGAGTTGTACATCCTCTTTCTTTGCCCAACGTCTTGTATATTCCTCACAAGAGTCCATGATAATTTTGAAATTTTGGTTCCATGTAAAGGACATACTTTCTCTGTATTTTGGACCCTTTTTTAACAAATCTCTCAACTTGTCGTTCTTGACTATACTAAGGTCACCTGTAATAACGTGTCCACAAGGAGAGTAGTTAAAATCCGATGAAGAACATTCGCAAGGAAGTGGATGTAGTGAGGGATTACTTAAATCAATGCACTGCAAGAATCGTTTGTAATTGTAAATTTTAGATGCAACTGTTGGTGTGTAGCTATAGGAAATACAAGGAGTTTCTTGTCTTTTGAAATATGGTAGGATTTTTTCTGTGACAGTTTTGTGATTCAAAATTTGACCAAGATTCAATTTATCAATACCTTTGTTTGCAAATTTTACTTTAATGAAAGGACGGTTTGTTTTCTCCTCTGATTTTATTCAATATCCGGCTTCATGTCACATTGTTGCATAGATCAAGCGAAAAAGGGAAGTTTGAAGGAAATCCTTGGCCATATACTTGGACGTTCTATCAGTAGAAAGAATGAAATGAGCAATTTGATATAATTTTGCGGATTTGGGATATTTACAAACCAATACATCATATTTCATTCCACTAAAGTAATTGGATAGGCCTTTTACCATACCTTAAAATAGAATGAGATGTATACATCTATATTTTTTGTCTTTCGGAGAAGAAAAATTCGAAGAACCAAGAGATTACAATGTATGTATAGGATAAAGACCGAGTTGAGGTCTGTATGAAGGTTAGATGCCCAAGTAGAGTTTAAAGACCTTCTTTATCCGACTTATAAACCGCAGTTTTCTTCAGTTTTTCGAAAAACAAAAATCTAAATATTTAATACACCCCTGCTTTTCAAAATGAAATTGACCATGCAAATTATCGGGTGGAAATATACACCGGTAACGATTATAAGGCCATAGAAGTAAAATTATTTGTTATACATTCCGATAATGTTCTGAAGCGTACCCTGTATTCGGTCAAAGAAGAAAATAACAGTGTAACAATTAATTCTATTTCCATTAAAGTTTTCAAGTATGGGATTAAATTTATGCAAATATAGATAAAATATTTTTTTAACCAATGAGGGTAATATTTCTTTATTTTGTCAATCAAGTTTCTCAGCTAGGGGTCCGTCGATGCTCAATTTGGTGCTCTACTGTGAGTGCTGTTGAGATTATCACAGGATCTTCTTTAACTCATTTGTGTCACACTTATGCCCTTTGTCGTGTGGAGCTCGTAAAAAAAGTTCCCCGCGAGGGGTTTGACAGTAAGTGCTTTGAATATTTTCCCTGACATGATCGCCATAGCACTTTTTCTATATAGATATAACCTCAGACAATACAATGCATGTATTTCATATATTATTTTTATTTTCGTGCATGAACATCGACGGCGGTTGCGGCTAGCCAACAGGGGATGCTTACTCGTCCCGGGCACCTGGTCCCACCTCTAGCTTGCTAGGGGTCCGCCGATGCTCGATTTGGTGCTCTATTGTGATTGCTGTTGAGATTATCGTCAGGATCTTCTTTAACTCAATATACATGTATTTGAAAATCATTTAGAATGATTGGTCTTCAAAAATCGCTATAGGGATTAAGATTGATTTGAAATGGCATTTGGGCTTTTCGGGATAGAAGAATATATTCTTCCTCTGTTAACATTTCTTTTAAAAGGATGTCTTTAGCAGAACTGAAACACAATGTTTTCTATACTATGGCCGAATACTCATTATAATCAAAACAATCCACATCCGCGACTGAAATAATTTTCTTTTCTTCGCCCCTAATAAGTTTTTATTGACCTTCACACTTCAAACCACGTATATTTAGTCCGCAGTCTTTGAAATAAAATGACCAATGAATAACAAACGAATCACATTTGAAGGTTTGTAATTAGAAAAAAATATCGAGATAAAGTAGAAATGTAGTCATCTTGCATGTTTGAAAAAGCTAATACGGAAATAATATGTTACATATTGACAGTACACTTTTATTTAAATTGAAAACGCAATTCATATACCAAAGTTAGATTTGTCATTAAACAGTAAATCTTCAATTTATTTCTTTGTAACATTTAAGCTGTTTACAATATCAAAGCTATTACATCGATAAAACATTTTTCTTAATCAGAAAATACGGAGTTTTCACGAGTAGATCTTTTGCTTGCGGTACTGGCAGTTTCAGCCCAAGAAAATAACTTCTTCAAACTTGTGTTAAAATCTTTTCGATGCCATATATAAATAAACGGATTTGTAACACATCTGGCGATGCCGAAGAATACCAAAAAATTGGCGCTGGTTTCCGGTATTATATCTGTGTAACCAAGACCAACACACACTTGGTAGAATTCGAAAGGTGCCCAAGCAACCGTAGATATTATTGTTGACACTCCAAGGAATCTCGCACCACGAATACTCCTTTTTACAGAGGAGTTTGCACTTTTGTTATCGTTTTTCTTAAGTCTCCTATGGTAACGAAGAGCCGTTATGAAAACAAATTGGTACAACGTTGCCGAAATAGCCATACATAGAAATACAAGCAGTCCAGAAGAGAGTAAATAACTTCTCTGAAATACAAGAGAATAGAGGCAAGGTATCCCGTCTTCCCAGGTGTTCCAGAAAAAGAACGTTGGAGCGTTGAAGCCGCCGGAAATGACGTATGATGTAATAACAATCAGCCATGTTACTTTCCTCGTCATATATTTCTGATAGACGAAAGGGAACTTGACAGCCAGGAAACGATCAAACGTTGCGAGACTCATAAACTTCTGTGATGTTGTAACAGGAAAGCTTATTAAGGTATATTTCAGTAAGCAGGTGTATTTGTTATTATCAAGCCAGCGGATGAAAAAGTATAAAATCTGGACTCCACATCCCAAACCCTGGATAAGATCCACGACTGCCATGTTAACACATATAATGTTCATATTGGTATTTAGTTTTAGGTACTTGACAAAAATCAAAATGACGATCGTATTACCGACAAGAGCAAGTGCAAATACGATTTGTTGAAGTGTGAAGAATACAACCAGCACAGGTGGTAGACCAACAGAGGCCAGAACAGGAGGATTTACTGTGCTGTTATAATCTGTCGCGTTCAAGACGGATTGAGTAGATGTGTTTGCCATTTCTCCTGGAAGAAAATACGATTTATGTAAAAAAAACAAATAGGGAGAGGAGGGTATCCAACAGGATTCGGTTGCAGTACCCTTGGCAAAACACCGAATCAGCAAAATTTGAAAACGCAGAGTGGACAAGCACAACACTAGACACCAAAGAGTCAAGGGAATAAACATAAATAAATATGACATTAGGACAATAAACAAATTCCATGGAAACTAATTCAAAATGAATATTATATATCTGAAAGGGAAGACACGATCTCTAAAAATAATCGGTTGCAGCAGTCATAGCAAAACATTGAATGCCTATATTCGAACAGTCCGAGTAGTCAAACTTGTACAAGAGAGAACAATTTTGTTATTCATTACACAAATCCCCGTCGCTCTTTCCCCAATTTCCCCTTTATGTCCTGGATGGAAAAGTACATACAAAAGAATGGGATCTCTAAACAGGCTTTTGTTACTTCACCTACGGCAAAACACCGAAACATTCCAATAGTACAACACAGAACGAACTGACAAGTACAATAAGATACGCAAAATTGACAAATAACACCAAATACGACTTCAAACACCAAAACAGAGAAGACTTAACATAAACCGACAAGTCCAGTTGGCAATAGTTGCCTACTTAGGACAGGCATTTGTCATGGTCGTAACATATTATTTGAGAACAATACGCCCCACTGCGGTCTCCGAGAACGCACTGTTCTGTGTATAATACTCTTCTCACTATGAGAGACACGAACAGGACAGCTAAAAGCTGCAGCCAAAGTAAGAAACAGATGCAAATGCAAAAGGCCGTACGAAAAACTGTCCGTGCTTTGACGGCTTGTGCATTCGTTTTAGGAGTCCATCCGAATAAGTGAGGGGTAGAATTTTCATGAGTTTTTAGAAGGATAAGACAAGGTCCGTCATTGAGTCCTGTCTTCAATCTGCATGGTATTTGGCCAATCTATAGCCTTGTACAAGAGTTGTCAGGGTTTTAAGAGCTGCGCACTTACTTACTGTGAAGACAGGACTCAATGACGGACCTTGTCTTATCACAGTAAGTAAGTGCGCAGCTCTTAAAACCCTGACAACTCTTGTAGAAGGCTATAGATTGGCCAAATACCATGCAGATTGAAGACAGGACTCAATGACGGACCTTGTCTTATCCTTCTAAAAACTCATGAAAATTCGTTGATCATAGGATCGAAATCACAATATTTAAGGCTATCGATGGTTCTTACACATTTGTGATGGAAATGTAGTCTGCTTATGACAATCCTTATCTTATTATGTGACCTTAAAATGTAAACGTCTTCAAATTGAATAGCATCATTTAAGAACAGATAAATTGGCAACGTGGACCAGACATGCACGTTTCGGGTACTTAACCCTCATCAGTGATCCTAAATCTAAACAATGTAATATGCCAAAAAAAGTATGAAAGTTACTATGTCGAAAAAGCGTACCGAAAGACGAAGCAGGATGGGTGGGATATGATGCTACAAGACCCACTTTTTAGAAATTTCAAGAAATTTTGATAACAGAAATTTAGAATGCGTTGAAGAAACGATCACAGGTTGTGAAATTCAAAAAGTACTTTACTCTGTCGCAGTTTTATATGCGAATTCCAAAAGAAGTTTCTCATTAATTTTCAGCAGGTATTATTTACTCATAATTGAAAACAAAATCCTTAGCACAGACGTAACTTTGTTCATAAATATTTCATTACTATTTCGGAAACTTGTAATTTCATCCAAAAACAGATCATGGAAATAGAAAAAAGAGGTTAACAACTTAGCACCATCCCTCCAATACTATTTTGAACATAGACTTTATTTGGATATGCTACTGAATCGACCCTACAGGGAATTTGGAGTCGCGCACTCTCTGTAAAGTAAATGCAAAAATTTGAATTCAGAAAATATAACCAGAGGGCGCTACTGAAATTTATTTCATCTGCTCTTCAAAATCTCTTTGGCTGGAAGCATCACTGATGAAGATTTAATATCCGAAACACGTGTCTGGTGCATAATAAATTGGTTTGAAAGAAGGTACAGAGTTCGATCACTTCGTATTATTTGTTATAAAAAATAAAAACCTGTGCCAACTTTCACAAAAAAAGTTCTTATGAACAAATTTAGGAACTTTCTTAACCTTTTGATTGCTTAGTTCTACTTTCTAACTAGATATAGCAAGGTTCTGTTTCTGAACTTATATTTGGAATGTATAAATGATATAAGAAAATGTATAACAATCTTCATAGAAAAACTTAAAAAAAATTTTTTCATTCAATGACGAAAGTTACGAAAAAACCTGATTTTTTTTTTTGTAAGAACTTTTGTGAAACTGGCCACTGAAATTTAGAAATTATATGGAGGGCTACAGCACTATTTTTTTTTTATTTTATAATTTTTGCTGAAGTGGCACACCGACGAGGATTCATTGTTCGAAGCATGCATAACACGTATACAACAGCTGCAATTTTTTTCTACCAGTAGGTTGCTTTCTTGCAGCCGAGTTGGACACTTAAAGTTTTGTTCGGTGAATTGTAAATTTCTACTGTTTAACCATTAACCCCAAAACACCCAATGCTAAAACACAAAGCAGACAAGCACAGAAAGAGACGCGTAAGGGACAAGGAACGTCAACACACAACACAGAAACATCAAACACAAAGGACTATACATAAACCAACGAGACCAATGGGCAACCGGTGCCGACTTAGGACGGCCATCTGCCACGGAAATTGCAGAAGGTATGGTTATCCTGGATTACATGCGCACAACCTCTCACTTTTCCGATTACCCAGAGGTCTCGAAGAACGTACAATTGTGGTGAAAAACAATATCCTCACTGTCAGATGATCATACACAAACAGGAACGCATACTTAAACGTCCATTATTACACTGGGTTCTGTAGATGTTGTTCATTATAATTTTAATTTCAGTACATTTTCTTTCAAAACAAATCTCCATCCCTCTTTTCCCATTATGACTACATACAAAAGGATGGAATCTCTAAACAGGCTTTATTACAGCACCTCAGTGAAAGCACTGATGGGATAACATAAAACATAAAAGCACAATAAGAGACGCAAAATTAACAAGGAACACCAAATACGACATCGACAAACCAAACATAAAAGACTTAACATACATGTATACCAATAGGCAGTTAGTGCCGACTTAGCACGGTCATCTGTCACCTAAGTGATGTTCGCTTATTTTCGATGCACATTCTGTATGCATTACCTTTGAACCATAAAAGCAAGTTTTTGAATTCAAAATGATATACTCTACAAAATAATATATTCTACAATTCTAAAAGAATATGCTCTACATTGAAAAAGAGTATACCATACAACCGGGTCTTGACATGAATCCCCTCTTTCTATTACTTTTATATGTCCGAGTGTCAGATGAAGCTGAGAGTATTTCTTGTAAAATTTCCAGAAACACTTAACTAGGCTTTCTAATTCTTGACCAAATTTTTCTTGATAATTTGTTCATTTCTTCAATGAAAAAACAGGTGTTTTCGAGATTCCCCCTAAGAATTTCAAATTATTATCTACTTAATGGTAAGGTTTTTTACTTACTCTGACTGCTGACTCTTTACCAGAATTTGCTGTAAGCTACTCTCGAATTCATCTATAAATTGAGACAAGATCACCGCTCTTTAAATAGAGAAGGATACTTTATGTTAAGTCACATTTGACTAAGATTGTCTCCTAAAACTGTCATCAGGACATCTTCTTAGATTTATTTTGCTTAAGTTATTAATCGATCCGTAATTAAAATACCTCTGTTGAAAATTTACTTTTATGAGTTCCTTGTCTTACCTAAAAGCTGTCATTTACAAATAATCGACGTAATCGTTTGCTGGAGAAATTCATACAATTGTGTATGATACAAGATATGATTTTTTACAGAGTACATAACTCAACCCATCTGGAATGCTAGAACATGTTTTTGTGTTTTTCACGTTTACAGAAGAGCACTTTTCTTCACCAAGGCGTATATATGATCACATAAAGGTTTTGCATCATGTTGACCGAAGGTCTTACGGCCAAGGGCTGCTACAATTTAAAGAATTTCTTACCATTTTAAAAGTGAAGACGAATTAGTCAGGGTATTGAAGTTCCATCACTTTAATACTTTCGAATGGTGTTGTTATTGATCCCAATAGTTCACATAACCTTGAATATAGGTCATGAGCCACGACTGAAGGTAAACTATCAACTTAAAGGTTCAATGTTAGTAGAGGAAAAGGGGATACTCCGTCTTTTTTTTTTTAAAGTTATTTAAAATGTTATGCTAGTTTCTTTTTTTTTTTTCTTCACGATTCTGTTTTTGTTTTTCTTGATAATTGATTTGTTTTAAGGAGATTTTTTTTCCGTTTTCTTGATATGTGTTAATACCAAGATCATAAGAATTTCAATAGCACATGGAAATGACATGTCAACAATTTTGGAGATTTTTTGTATGGAAGGTGTATATGATGTACTGCGATGAAAATTAACTTCCTTTTTACAAATGTAGATTTCGTTGCCATCGAAACCATGTCTGAAATTTTAAGTATCTTGGGAATACTGATAATGAGGCATTTTCAGAAGTCAGAAATTTTCTAAATGTTTTCCTTATATCTTTCTATTACAAAATTTTTTGAAATTTCTAAAACGTGGGTCCTGTAGCATCATATCCCACCCATTCTTCTACGTCTTTTGGTACATTTTTTGGACATAATAATTTTCATACTTTTTGACCTTATTACATTGTTTAGACTTAGGATCACTGACGAGGGTTTAGTACCCGAAACGTACATGTCTGGTCCATGCTGTAAATTTATCAGGTCTTAAATGATGCTATTGAATTTGAAGACGTTTAACAATGTCATAGAATAAAAACTAAATTCATGGTAACAGGTATTGTAGTCGACTGAAAATTTCTAGTTGTTTTCCTTATACTAGTATCTTTCATAGTATGAATACTAAACAAGAAATATGGTTGCACCAGCTACATTCTTTTTGTCAATGTGCTCATAATGTAAGTAAAAATTTGTTCTATTTTAGAGGCCCTATTTTAGACCGAAAAAGCTTATAATGTTGCATGATTTTGCTCAATTTTAAATGCAAAAAAATGTTGGAATGTCTGCTTAGCTGGTATTCTTATGCCAGTTATCTTTAAAGTATAATCCTCAAACTTTAAGAAAGCTTAATGAAACATGAGTGGGACATCTTCATAATTTTATTCAAAAGGGTATAAAAATGGTTACCATGGTGACATCTAGTTCAATACTATTATACATAGAAATTTTTCATGGTCACATGACCTAACTTCAAGGTCACTGGGACTGCGATTCACCAAATATGATAACATTCTGTGCTTTTTCAAAAATGTAAGAGGCAGTAACTGAGAAATCATGTGCAATTGAGTAAAACGCACACATACATAGTTATGTGGATGTATCCACTATTTATTGAGAAAAGCTGTAAAAATTGAAAATCTATGAATTCCTCTATTCATATCTAGTATTTTATACATACAAATCAGAAATTATAAGATTATCATGATTTTTGTGGGAAGCTGGGGTTTTTTTTTTTTTTGAGAAATGATCTGAACTAAGAGTTGTAATGTTTTTCCTCCTATTGGCCCTATCTTTAGAGAGAAACATATCTGATACACATATATGACAGTCAAGCCAAAAATAATGGACAATAATTTACAAAACATTTTCGTAAAATTGGAACCTTTATTTTGAATCGACCTTGAACTAAGGGTCAATGACCTTGACAAATTTTGGAAGTGCTTAAACAAAGAATAATTTCTTCAGTTGTCTTAGATAAAGATCAAGCAATATAAGTTATTTGTACATTACTAACAATCAATTTGAAAAGATGTTGTCTTCATGAGTCATATGCCTGACATTTCGTGTTATTTTGGCTTTAAAATGCGAAATATTGGTACAAATTCCTTTATTTTGACTCTTTTTATGCCTATTTGTGACTGATTTTATTTGATATGATTTGAATAATTGATAGAAATGTAAAACATGTATTCCATTTTCATAAGATAGAGCTTTTGTAGATAATAAGTTGTTAATCCCATTTAGTTTTGCCAACGGTTACCATGGCAACATCATTTCCAAAGATGGCTTATTTGATCATTGTTGTAGTGCTTTAAATAGACAGACCTCGTTTCCGTGGCAACCGAAATAATTTCTGTCAAAAATGGTCGTTTTTGTATTCAGTGCATTAAACATACCAAGAAAACCATAAAATCCATTACATGCTATTTCCAAAATATTTTGGTCCTTACAGAAAATTGATATCATATCTTATCTGGGACATATGGTATACTTTTGAAATTTCCTGATATATGATAAATGAGATTTTTGTATTATCATGATCTGCGACAAATAAAATGTAGGGCGGAAGATTTGTCTGACTTGAATCCATTGAAATGTCGAAAGCGAAATTTGCAATAATGCAGAAGGGTTCCAACTCTATACCATCTTGCAGAAAATTTCAAACCAATTTTTTATGCACCAGACACGTGCTTCGAATATTAAATTCTCATCAGTGATGTTTCCAGAAAAAGTGCTTTTCATAATCAGCAAACGCATAAATCTATATCTCTGTAATTTTTAACGTGTCTTTATTTAAAACTCAACTTTCATGTGAAAGCTTTCTTACTCTAACTTTCACAATGCAATACCGTACCGACAGCCTTATACGAATCTCATAAGTTCTAATTGATCTCGTAAAAGAAAGAATATATTTCACAATTCATTATGGCCGTGAATCATCATAAGAATTTCCTTGTTCTGAAAGCTCTGCTATTCTTTATATTTGCTTCTTTCTCATAAATGTGCATCATTCATCACCACGGCTCCATAATAATGAAGTATATATGCCAAATATTTCCTTTGAATTTAGAAATGTGGATTTATGGAAATGAAATAATGTATGACATATAACGATAAAAGACTGAGGTCGATATTACGAATTTCATTGGGTCATTCTTATGACATAATGACCGAGGTCATTTCCTTATTTGTTGTATTATATAAATACTCGTAGTATTTTTTATAACAAACATGATGATTTAAAGCAATATGAACAATAAACTTTTAAAGAATATAACAATTAATTGCACTTTTTGGTGAAAAGTGTATATACACTTGTCAAAAATAGTATTTTGACAAGTGAAGACGGGACTCCATGACGGGCCCTGTCCAAACCTCCTTAGAGAAGACAGGGCCCCGACCACCTGTCCTCTCTGAATGTCAGTCGGACTCCTCGGGTGATAACATATATGAGCTCGCTACAGCCGGCATAGCACGGACTGTATTACGCACGTCCTCTTCTTATATCCATTTACATATTCATCTGTGCTGCTTGGACCCCTGTGTTTTATGGTCTTGTTTGTGTGTGGTCATCTAACAGTGAGGAGGTTGTTTTACACCATAATTGTGCGTTATTCGAGACGTCTGGGAAATCGGAATAGTGGGAGGTTTGTACGCACGTAATCCAACCGTCTGCTATTTACGTGGCAGATGGTCGTCCTAAGTCGGCACTAGTTGCCAATTGGTCTCGTTGGTTTATGTGTAGTCTTTTATGTTTCATGTTTCCATGTTGTGAGTTGGTGTTCCTTGTCCCTTTTGCGTCTCTTTCTGTGGGTGTCTGTTCTGTGTTTTTGCATGGGTGTTTTGGGATTTTGCTGTGGGTGCTGCAACCTAGTGTTGTTGGAGATCGCCTCCTTTCTTTTCTAAGCTGTGGGCATTATAACCTTTCAGAAAATACATTTTATAGTACCTTTCCAGGTTAGAAAAAAAACCTTTTGTACATCCGATACCATTTAAAAAGGCCAAAGTAATTCAACATAGCCACTAATAATTTATAATCAAGGGAGAAAGAAACATAAAACAGGAAGAACACAAAATTAATAAGTGATAGACAATTTTAAAGCTGCACGAATCTCCTCTATCAGACATTTTCACATTGCCGAAGTAGATTGCATTTAACACTTGGGTTGGTACTTGACCAATCTACAGCCTTTTACCAGAGCATTCTTAAGAATTGCACTCAGACTGACTGTGACGACATGACGGGTCCTGTCCAAAGCCCTTTAGAGAAGACAGGACCTCGGCCTCTTGTCCTCTCTGAATGTCGGTCGGACTCCTCGGCTGATAACATACATTGGCGCACTACAGCCGGTAGAGCTCAGACTGTATTTCATTCTGCTACGTCTTTTGGTTCATTTTTGGACATAATAATTTACATATTTGAGTTCCCCATATCGAACGTAGAACTTCCTCAGTGATGATGTTAGTCGGTCACAAACATATCCCTGACTGAGGAGCTTATCTGAAAGACGCCTAGCTCTCAGAACAAAATCCGTATATTTGGTACTTGCTATGGCATAGCGTATCAACTGAGATATGAACACGCCATAAGCAGGCGATGAAGGGATGTTGCTACTCAGAAAAGGTAAGTTTGTAAGGTATCTTTAAATGATTCTTGAAGTTCCTAAATTTTTAGAAGGATGATGACGTCACAAAACTCCTAATATGATTAAAAGAATACTTCAAACTTTCTTACTAGCTATTCGACCAATGAATGACAGGAATAGAAATATGGTGATAAGGAAGCAATTATTAAAATACAAAAAATACCCCAAAAAACTCCAAAAACCCAGATCAAGGCTCTTCATTAGCATGCATAACGAGCAATACATGATTGATGTGGTTTTCGTTTCAAATAACCATGTTTACAATTTTTTCACATTCACTTAAAATTATTTAAGAGAGAAAGTAGATTGAAATCTGTTTTTCAAGGCCAGAACATGATCATAATGACATTGATATCCGATTACACATATTGAACTGAAGATACCCGCTAGTGAAATTATTCATTCTCCTTGGCCCGCTGAGAAGTAAAATGTTACAAATCGAAACTCAATTATACTCCCAATAGGTATAATTACTTTTAGAAAAAAAATCGTATGTTTTTCAACAAAAATTATGCAAAGTGGACATAGTTGTATTTGAGGACGAGTAGGTCATGGGTAGGACTTGATGAGCAACGATTTGTAAGAATATTTAATTTCTTTACAACATTCAGCGAGAATGGCCGTTGTTAAATTTTCTCTAGGTGTCATTTCTTTTTTCATTTTGTTTTTAAAAAATTCACATTCTATTTCTGAGAACGTAAGATTGGAAGACAATGGGGTCTCTTCAAAGTACTTTCAAAGTCCGTCTGCCAGTAATTTCATAAATCGACTTCAAAAGAAAGAAGATTCCGACTATTCAAACAGGGTAGCCAATGAACCAGATCGTAGAGAAATAGAAAATGAAATTCTAAGGTAAGTTTATATTTCACTATTGATAATACGGAAGTGTTCTAACTCTTTACCTTCATTAAGAAAATGTCAAACCAATTTTTCTGCACCAGACACGTGTTTCGAATATTCGAATTCTCATCAGTGATCAGTGATGCTTCCAGGAGAGCCACCAAAATTCATTTCAGTAGCGCCCTCTTTTATTTTTTTGAATTTAGATTTGGACATTTACTTTACAGAGAGTGCGCGGCTTCAAATTTCCTGTAGGGTCGATTAAATAGAATATCCAAATAAGTAACATGAAGACATACATACAAACAAATATATGAACATATATTAAGTAAGAGTTATTCTACTGTCTCCGAGGGCGTAGCCCGAGGAGCAGTTGAATAACCCACTTGTTGCACGACAATTGTTAGGCCATCAAACAATTATCACCGATGATTGACTAATTATAAAACAAAGGAGGGGATCTCCAACAACACTAGGTTGTAGCATCCACAGCAAAACCCCAAAAAACTCAATGCAAAAAATCAAAGCAGACAAGCACGTAAATAAACGCATAAGGGACAAGGAACGTCAACGCACAACACGGAAACATTACACACAAAGGACTACACATAATTCAACGAGACCAATGGGCAACCGGTGCCGACTTAGGACGGCCATCTGCCACGGAAATAGCAGAAGGTGTGGTTACCCTGGATTATGTGTGCGCACAACCCTCCCACTTTTCCGATTACCCAGATTATAAGTTGCAAATCAAAATAGGAGAAAACTACTCATGGTCAGTAAATAGATGATAATTTTATGCATTTTAAAAGTTGATTTCAAAGGAAATAACGGAAAGGAAATTAAGATAATTTGATCCAGTCTATGAGTTAAATGAGAGATAAAAAAAAATTGAAAAACAAAAAAGAAATTGATATTTGAATTTTTCAAGGTAAATAGGCTACATAGGAATCGGCTTAGGATTCCCCTGTACAAGTTTTCCAACATATATTCAAAACTACGAGAATATTCCGCTATTATATCTTTATTTCTGTTCAAAACTATTCCAGGGTACCAGTCAGTACATTTTGAATCGAAATCGTAAGAGTTACATTATTCAATCGAAATCTTACGAGTCTGGTTTCGTTGGTAGTTGATCCCATGCAGATTGAAACATTTTAAAACGCATGGATCTAGAGTGGACATGGAGTCAGGTATCACCCCCTCCCCCGGCCATCCTCCGCTGGAATTTGCCAAAAAATGATTTAGTCCCGTTTTTTCCCATTTTCTTTCAAAATCAAAGGGTGGGCCCCTTTCACTAACGGGCTGGACCTGCCTCCTGGTAAAATATCTAGATCCGCCCGCGACATTAAAAATAGTAGTTCAAACCTTCAATCGCGGGATTTTTTCTTATGAAAACAATTTTGCTAAAGGGAACATTCGTTTCCCCTTTTGTCATGTTGTATTTTAAAAACGAGAGGCAACGAACGTCAGGTCAGTTATGGACAGCTAACGGTTCAGTTGATCATTCAATGATTAGTTCAATCATTAATTCAATCATTGCTTCACAATGAAAAATATTGCACCGTCTGGAAAGGTGTAAATTACCGTCTACAACGTAGACCGTGCAACAAGTATACATAATTCAGTCAACTAGATGAACATTATTTCAAAATATACGTGTAATAAATGAGTTTATGAAATGCCTCATAATAATCCAAACAGCACTCACAATAGAGCACAAATCTGAAGATCGACGGACCCCTAGCAAGCTACAGGTGGGATCAGGTGCCCGGGAAAAGTAAGCATCCCCTGTTTGGCCAGCCGCACCTGACGTCGATGTTCACGTACGTAAATACAATATCTAAAATACATGCACTGTCTGAGGTGATGTCTATATATAAAGTGCTATGGCGACCAAGGTTACTAAACTTTGCGTGCAAGTTTCTAAACTGTGCGTGCAGGTTACTAAACTGCGCGCACCGGTAACTTAACCTGCGCGCTGAACTTGATATACTGTGCGCGCAGGTGACACTGTTTGTGCAGATTACTAAATTGTGCGCGCAGGTTACTAAACTATACGCGCATGTTACTAACCTGTGCGCGCAGGTCACTAAACTTTGCGCGCAGGTTCCTAAACCTGTGCCAACAACTTGAAAAACTGTGCGCGCAGGTTACTAAACTGTATGCGCAAGTTACTAAACTGTGCGCGCAGGTTACTAAGCTGTGCGCGCAGGCTACTAAACTTGTGCACACATTTTACTAAACCTGTGCGCACAACTTGATAACCTGTGCAGACAGGTTACTAAATTGTGCGCGCAGGTTACTAAATTGCGCGCACGGGTTACTAAACCTGTGCGCACAACTTGATTAACTGTGCGTGCATGTTACTAAACTGTGCGCGCAGGTTAAAAAAAATATTTTAACTTGACACTCCTGATGTTGCTACTCAGAAAAGGAAAATTTGTAATGCTGAAATTGAAGTCGTCACGTTTGTCATAGAGTGGGGTGTTCATGTGACCATCAGTGTCGTGGGACAACATTAAGTCCAAATAGGATGCTGAATTATTTTTCTCTGTAGTTTCTGTGAATGCAAGCTCCGAAATGATAGATACTTCTGAGGTAATCCTAAGCTGTGCGCGCAGGTTACTAAACTTGTGCACACATGTTACTAAACCTGTACGCACAACTTGATAAACTTTGCAGACAGGTTACTAAATTGTGCGCGCAGGTTACTAAATTGCGCGCACGGGTTACTAAACCTGTGCGCACAACTTGATTAACTGTGCGTGCATGTTACTAAACTGTGCGAGCAGGTTAAAAAAAATATTTTAACTTGACACTCCTGATGTTGCTACTCAGAAAAGGAAAATTTGTAATGCTGAAATTGAAGTCGTCACGTTTGTCATAGAGTGGGGTGTTCATGTGACCATCAGTGTCGTGGGACAACATTAAGTCCAAATAGGATGCTGAATTATTTTTCTCTGTAGTTTCTGTGAATGCAAGCTCCGAAATGATAGATACTTCTGAGGTAATTCGAGAATTAGAATTCACATCTGGTTGATAAGATCATTTCTTATTTTGAATGTGATATAAACCAGTCATTGGTATTTTCTAAAATGTTAAGGTCACTCCAATAAAAAAAAAAACAAAAATAAATAAATAAAAAAACACAGACCTTTCCTTAGCAAAGTTGCTGAGTCCTGTAGCTTCTATCAATTACTTGATTTTTTTTCTAAATGTTTGTTTGTTTTTTATAAATACGTATATTGCATTCGCTAACAGTTTGGAGAAGATATTTGATGACATCGCAAAGTACGAGCAGTTGAAAAACATGGAAGAAAGGAGTCAAGATAATGACAGCATCGCCAAACGAGGAAATGGGAAGGCAAATGGAGCGATGACAAAATTACAGAAGGATGAAATCTTAAAGGCTCACAATGACGCCAGAAGACAAGTGAGACCATCAGCAGCAAATATGAAGCTTATGGTAATGAATTAAACGTTGATTTCATACTTTCTTACTAAAGGTGAATAATTAGACTGCCAATTTTAACTACCCCGTCATTAATACATGTCAGCATACCCGATTGCATAGGCTTCGTAGGCGTGAGATACTTTCTTTGAAGATAGTGACGTGCATTAAACTAACTTTCTCAGAGTCACTAGCGGACGTAACGACGTGTCCTCTCTTTAATGCTATTCTTAAACTCAGTTATCATTTATACTTGAAGCTGTCAATCAAAATATGAGGGATAAAACTGACCAATCAGATTACTATTAAAAATGTCGATTTAACAGAAAACATATACCTCTACATTTTCACAGTCCCCGCCGGCCTTTACAGAAAAGAAATCACCGGGACAGTTTGTAATCTAGTGAAATTGCATAATTCGAAGGAGTAAAAATTTTAGATGTAGTGAAAGAGCTAAAGGATTGATAGCAAACTCCAATCTAAACAATCGAGAATAAATGCAAAAAAGACGAAACGCTTGAGATATTTATTCATCTGCATCACTACTCATGCTACTAGATTTTCCAAACAAAATACTGATATTTTGATTAAAGAATAATATTAAAACATTAAATTGGGTAAGAGCTTCTTGTCAAATAAGGCTTATTTTCAGAGAGAAAATTTAAGCAGTACTTAGTCCTTATTCATACCCCTGTTTGACGATGCAATAAAATTATATATTCATGTATTGATACTATAATACGTAGATTTCCACAATATAAGAATGTACGAGGGCTGTCCGTAAAGTTCGTGGACAGGTCTTAAATTGAGGAAAATTAGCGTAACAGATATTTATTTTTAGCATATTAATTATCATATACTATTTGCTAATTACAAAATGTTATCAATTATCAAATTTTGATTCCATTATCAAAACTTTGACTTCGTAATTAAACATAAGATGATGACCCGGAGTACGGTAAATTTTTATTGTAATATGTTGTCTATCATTTTATACATTTCATTTGCATTTTGTAAAATCCTGCGGATAAAACTATAATTTCTATATTGTGATGTCGACTATAGTTATGCCATCACACTTGCAAAATTTGAACGTTCAAAGTTTCAAGATGGCAGAGAAAATCGGATCTGAAGGTAATGAGACATTATCGTCATTGTTCGAAAAACGGACGTTTTCTCGAAAGGCAGAGCAGAGAGCAATGATTAAATTTGCTAAGGCATCAGAAAAACACCAACTGAAATCCAAATAATTCCTTAAACAGTCGGAAAAATATGGTAAAATTAGCCGTTCGCTAGTCTTCAAGTGGCAAACAGGATTTTCGGACATGGGGACGATTTACATGATGATATGCGCTAAGGAAGACTGTTTTTCAAAGAAAGAAGTGCTGTAAAGTGATTGACAGTGGTCGCCGACAAACACCTTGAGAAATTGCAGGTAACTGAGCAATTTAAAAGACAATCGTGCATAAAATCTTATCCTATGGTTATAATACGTGTCGTGTCTGTGTTAGATGGGTTCCGAGAATTCTTAGAAATTTAAAGGATCCCGGACCTTAAGGAAAGGCTATAATAATCGGATTTTTGAATTTTCAAAAATTACTGAAATAATCATATAAATTGTTTGATCTATGTCTGAACAATAACTTTCATATTCCTTTCTGCTAAGATATAACCCTAAGCGCTTACAAAATTACCTAAAACACACCCACCCTTCGTGAGCTTTGGTTGAACAGTACACAAATAACCCAGGACGTTATGATAAATTTCACTTTAATTAGGTATGGGCGCAAGATAGAATGGCTAATTCAGACAAACTAGTGAAAGATAGATATACGACAAATTCTCCTTGAAAAGGAATTAGCCATTCTGTTTTGCGCTCATGTTGAAATTAGAGAAAATCAAAGAAAAATACACTGGACAAAGTACAAATTAGCATGTAAAACAACTTTTACATATATCGATCTATATATCTGCATTGATTTTTACCTGGGCGAGGGCGGTTTATCCGGATATTTCGGTTACCCCTCTTAACTGTTTAGACGTTACATAAATTGTGATGAGATTACAAACGGAATTTTCATAGTTATTCTAACTCATAAAACTCATAAATCTTTATAATCAGTCGATATATAGATGATCCAAAGAGGGGCCTTAAGGTCCGGGATCCTTTAGCGAGGAGAGTAGAATTGCCAAAACACTTTATAACGGATAACGTCAAGGATTCTCATTTTAGTGCTCCGGGTATGAGGAAGTGTCCTTTTTAATATATGATAGAAATATACGTATTTGTTCTTTGTTTGTGATGAAATGTGGTACATTATGAATATAAAACATGAATTTAATAAAAATGATACTTTCATTTATCTTAAAACTGTTTGCTAGCTTTTATCAAGGCTGTCCACGAACATTACGGACAACCCTCGTATATCTGGTACGAAATAACAAAAACAACCAATTTAATTGTGATCACCTGCTTGTCCTCTTCTGCACTACGTAAGGGACGGGTATTGTTAACAACCAGTATTTGTTAAGTCTTAAGGGCGCTACTGAAATAAAATTAGGTGACTCCGCTGGAAGCATCACTGATGAGAATTTAATATTCGAAACACGTGTCTGGTGCAGGAAAAATTGATTTGGAATTTTTTTCATGAAGGTATAGAGTTGGAACACGTCCGTGTTATTAATTGGATTCATATTTCATCTCCTTTACAAAATTTCTATTAAAAGAAAGTACGAGATCTTCAACAAGACTCGGTTGCAGCATTCAAAGCAAAACATCAAAACACAGAAGACATACATAGGAAGAGACACAAAAGGGACAAAGAACATCAAACACGACAACAAAACACCAAACACTACACATAAACCAACGAGACGTGTGGGCAATCGGCGCCTACTTAAGGCGGCCATCTTTTACGCTAGTAGCAAATTATTTGGTTATCCGTAATACGTACGCAAAAACGGTAATCCAGATGTGTGTTTTGTTTTGCATTTCCATCCTTTTTGGATACCAATTTATAAGATTTTGACTTTGATATTTTTTTATATAAATGGCATGCTTTAATAATACGGAAGTGTTCCAACTCTATACCTTCTAGAAGAAAATTTCCAAACCAATTTTCATGCATGTTATATGTAATTTTGAGGTGTATTGGGGTTTTGCTATGGGTGCTGCAATCGAGTGTTGATAGAGATCCCCTCCTTTCTTTTGAAGTTATGAAATGGGACATGAGAATGTTCGACAAAAAGGAAAGAAAACCTCTTTCCATGAAGCTGTTGCGACGGGTGTCGCATTTAATCAGGAGACGCTGACTCTCCCCGGCGCCTGGTCTCACTTCGGAATGTTGTTCATTCCGGGTTTCGCAGTCGCTCCAATGGGAATTATCATGATCTGGCCTTGCCTTCTCGACTTCGAGACTGCATAATTGTTAGGTACTTCTTTGATGTTTACTATACACCATGCTCTAGCTGACGTGATACAGTGTGCTTCCCTTTTCTATGGTATCTTCTTGAACTCATTACACGTATAGGAAATTATGTGGAGATGCACTCCCTTCTTTTACATCTAACAAAAATAAATTTGGTTCATTCCTTGAATATAAATATTTAAAGACAAGAATATACAGAAAAATCTTTGTATGGAGCAAGTGTCATTTCATTGCTTTTTTTTTTAATTCTTTGGTTTTATTGAAATAGAAATGGGATAATAAATTAGAAAGAGTTGCTAAAAACTACGTAAAGAAATGCATAAACGGCCACAACGACAATCGAAAAGAGGAAGCCGGAAGAAGATTCAAATCAGTAGGAGAAAACATCTACTGGTCATCGGGAAGTATGTTCTCCATTTGTATTTCACTATTTCGTACCGTATGTCATATGACAATCTCTGGTTAAACAAATGTACAAATGTAACTCATGAGGCATCCTATCCTATCGTATAATATATTTAGCATCAATAGAAGGCATTCCTTTTTGTTTTATTTTGTGATCACATTGTTATTGTTCAAATCTTCAAACTCCGTATTTTCATTCAAAGAAAAAACAAATCCAACTGGAGCAGTAAATTCGTTTGACAAGGAGAAACATTGGTATAATTATTATACGAGTAAATGCAACCTCGGCAAGCAATGCGGCCATTATGTTCAGGTAAGCAGAATTTTCAGATTAGAATTAATTTATCTAGACTGTTTTGCATGATCAATCACCATGATTTTCGAAAGCAGAACTACGTGCATTATAACGTGTCATACAATATAAAACTAGATGTAATATTAAGTATCGTAAAATGTAGAATTTGGAAAATGAAGGGAGTTATAAAGATCTTAGGGTCTTATTCACATTTTGAAATCTAAATATGACATCCATCTTTATATTGCTCTCAAATTTGAAGCTCAGTGAAATGACTGGAAGAAAGGAGGGGATCTCCAACAACACTAGGTTGTAGCACCCACAGCAAAATCCCTAAACAACAAATGCAAACAACATAGAACAGGCACCCACAGAAATATCGCAAAAGGGACAAGGAACACCAACTCACACCATAGAAAAAGAAGGGAGGAGATCTCCAACAAGACCCCGTTGCAGCATCAACAGTAAAACACCAAAACACCCGATGCAAAAACACAAAAGACGAGTACAGCACGAGACGGAAAAGAGACACACGACATGTAAACATCAAACACAAAAGACTACACATAAACCGACGAGACCAATGGGTAACCGGTGCCGACTTTGGACGGCCATCTGAAACATTAAATATAAAAGACCACACATAAACCATCGAGACTAATGGGCAACCGGTGTCGACTTAGGACGGCCATCTGCCACATAAATAGCAGACGGTGTGTTTATCTTGGAATACGTGTGCACAACCCTCCCACTATTCCGATTACCCAGAGGTCTCGAAGAACGCTGTTCTTTGAAACCTGGAAACAACTGCTGATCGTTTCTTCAACGCATTCGAAAATTTCTATTGTCAAATTTTCTTGAAATTTCTAAAACGTGGGTCCTGTAGTATCATATCCCAACCATCTTGCTACGTCTTTCGGTTCATTTTTGACATAATTAATTTCATACTCTTTGGCCCTATTACATTGTTTGAAAGTGAAAGTGATTAATGAATGTGTCTCCCCTCCCTCTCCCCTTCTCCTCTTTCTTCTCAGTCAATAACACGGACAGTAAGAGACGCGAAAGGGACAAGGAACGCCAAATCACATAGAAACATCGAACACAAATGACTACACATAGATCAACGAGACCAATGGGCATTTGGTGTCGACTAAGGACGGCCATCTTCCACTCCTCCGATTACCCAGAGGTTTCAAAGAACTAACTATTGTGGTGTAAAAAACACCTCTACGCTGTAAGATGACAATACAACCAGACAGCATTATTATAGATATATCTCTGCCTTGAAGTTTGGAAGTGATTAGTTAATGTGTCCACCTCCCTTCCCTCTATCTATAAGGAGTACATTCCAAATGTAAAATCAGTGAAACATACCCTTATGAGATACAAAAAAAGACAAACAGACGAGAGACAAAACATCACACCATAGAAAGAAGGACAATATTGTCGATATAAGCCATATCCACAGAGTCTAGAGTGAAACCGATATTCTAATATGACTTGAAATTTTCTCTCTATATGTACCATAGAACTCGCCTGGTGTAAAATCTCCAACAAACTTCAAGTGCGCTAAGCTCCGCCCATTCAAGTGCTATATTAGAATAGAAATAACAACTAGCTAGCCGTGATTCAACTAGCTAGAAATAACAACTAGCTAGCCGTGATTCACTCGCTTCGCGACTCTGTAATAATTTGATTGGTTCATGCAACTCGTGGAATTACTGGACAATAAACCACGGCTAGCTAGTTGTTATTTCTTAATTATCTTATAGGAGATCTCCAACAGGACTCGGTTGCAGTGTGCACAGCAATACATAAAAACACTTATGCCCTTTGACGTTTGGAGCTCGTAAAAAAGTTCCCCGCGAGGGGTTTGACAGTAAGTGTTTTGAATAGACTTCTCTGACATTGTCGCCATAGCATTTTCTATATAGAGATAACGTCAGACAGTGCATGATTTGTTTTACATTTTCATTTCCATGCTTCATAAACATCGACGGCGGGTGCGGCTAGCCAACAGGGAATGCTTACTCCTCCCGGGTTTCTAGTCCCACCTCTAGCTTGCTAGGGGTCCGTCGATGTTTAATTTTGCGCTCTAATTTGAGTGCTGTTGAGATTATCGTCAGGATCTTCTTTAACTTACTTTACCTGTTAGGTGGTTTGGGCAGAGACAACTAAAGTCGGATGTGCGTCCTGGTTGTGTCCCGTGGGAATCAAAATAGTTTGCAACTATGCACCAGCGTATGTATCTGTATATCATACATTTTATATAAACAATGTATTATATGATATGACGTATCATTATAATTCAATTCTTCTAGTAAAATTTCGTCCAAATTACCTTCGTTTTGTTACGAAGAAAGGACAATGCTATAATTCCCCGACCCATACTATTACAAATGATAATTGAAGAAAATTCAGTTTTCAAAGGACGACTTTGTATAAGAATCTTCGGAAAGATTGTCTATACTTGATATTCCTTTTTTGTCAGTTCTAACATGTGGAAGAAGCCTTATGTGATTGGGTCAAAATGCAGCAAATGTCCACCAGGAACACGATGCTTAGAGGGAATGTGTACATAAAGAAGGATCTCTTCATCATTTTAGATCCCCTCCTTTGTTTTAGATTGTACAGTAATAGATCATTCATCTAAAGTGAAGTTATTAAAAAATTATATATATATATACCTATTTCAATGATCACATATGTCTTCAGCTTTTGCATTTTACAATATTTTTCTGTCATCATATACAATTATTATATATACATCGATCTGATTCTAAATCGTTTTCTTTGACTCATGAATATTAACATGTATTTTGACATTGTTCTAAGAATTCAATTGATACTTTTGTGTCGCAGTCTTGATCTCTTTCGCTTTTCCTCTTTTTTGTAGTCTCCATCTAACGATAAAGTTTTCATTTAATTCTATCAACGTTATATATCTTTCAACTAAAGGAGGTATGTTGGTAACATTCTAATTATAACATAGATCGCTGAAAAAAAAATAATTCAAACGAGGGAGCATTACAACAACTTTGAATCATTTTTGCTAAATATTTAATTTACGAAACACGAATGTCTTGTGCCCGTATTATCCAGCTAGAAGGAGATTTGGACACTTCTCCCTATTTTAAGTGAACCGGATAAATGTCAAATGATGTATTGGAGAGGGAAATTGTTCGATTTCCTTTATTTTATGTTTCTAGGGGGATATTATAAATGCATACCAGATTCCTCCTTCCAGAATGGTTAGTGACATTCTGCATTACGATTGAATGACTGTAATCATCACCTAACAATGTTTAACGTCTTAAAATTAATAAGCATCATTTTAGAGCTGATAAATGTACAGCATGGACCAGACATGCACGTTTCGGGTACTCGTCAGTGATCCTCAATCTAAACAATGTTATATGGCCAAAATCTGTGAAAATTAATCCTAAGACACATTTTTCTGATATTTTCATCCATATGTACATCTCACAGTGAGGAAGTTATTTTACATCACTATTTTGTGTTTTTCGAAAAGTCTGCCTAATCGGAAAAAAATGGAGGGTTCTTCACAAGTAATCCGGATAAGCTCACCATTTGCTACAGGCGTAACATACGGTCGTCCATAGTCAATTTGTTTCGTTCATTTATAGCAGTCTTTTGCGTTAGATGTTTCTATGTTGTATATTGGTATTCCTTGTCCTTTTTTGTGTCACTTCCTGTGCTTCTCTATTCTGTTGTTATTGGACGTTTTCCTGTGGTTGCTGCGACCGAGTGTTGATGGAGTTCCCCTTCATTCTTCGACTTAGCAACTTTCTGTAAGTCATTGGGCGTCATGAGTTTTTTTTCTCTGCTCCCGATTTCAAGCTTTTTCTTTCACTCCTCTTTCCCAAGATAAATATTTTCCAACTCAAGTTTTAAACAGTTTTCTTCACGAAAGGGCCATTCAAAAATGATCAATTTTAAAACAGCTTTACATACAATGTATGTACAGTTTCTATATATAATACATCAGACTTTATTACTTTTTTAGTCGCGAAATTCCCAATTTTACCATTTCCAATGAATAATTCACAGTGAAAGCGCATATATCACAGAACAGCCAAGATGAAACTTACAGCCACCTATCCTGTATTTTTCTTGTCCAAGTATGGGCAGCTTCATTTTCAGCTTTGTTGAAATGAGGGAATAAGGGGGGGGGCTGCAATTGACAAATTTATTCTATGTGCATGTACTTCAAATTGAATACATTGACTGACCACTTAAAATGACATGATAATTTTACGGACGAACGCAAACACAAGTATGCCTTTACGTCGATAAGATACGTAAGTGGACGTTGGAGGTTTAAATCTCAGGCGCAGAACGAGGATTAAAAAGAATGTCGGAGAAAAATAAATATTATATCATTATAACAAAGAATCATTCGGGTTAGCGGAGCAATTGTCAGTGAACAGAAGTTACAGTTACTGGTGCAGATCTACGTAACAACGTAAAAACGAGTACAGAACTTTTAGATAGATTTGAAAACCAAACATGGATACCATAGAGCAATGCGCACCAGGGCGCAGCGAGTTGCCAATTTCATGGGCAATTTTTTATCAGAATATAGGACTACGGCGCAGGGCGCGTGGTCTTCCCAATCACTGTCTAATGATACTTTCTTCGTTTTAACTTATCTTGTCTGAATTCATCCTCTGCTGCAAATACAATGTACTAAATAACTTTTAGCAGATTTCGACATCTGCCTATCAAGGATGATTAATACATATAAGGACGTTTTTTAGTACGACCTTTCCAATTGACCGTCTTTTACTTATTTGGATATTGGCGGATTTGACACGTTCCTATTTCGCATTCGCGGCTGGTGTTGCACGCAGTAAGAAGACACTCATTCCTAATGGACACCCCGAATAGAGACAAGACAAGGTGCCCTGAAGGAGTGAGTGTCCTCTGACTGCATGTAATGAGTTAAAGAAGATCCTGACGACAATCACAACAACACTAACAATAGAGCGCCAAGTTGAGCATCGACGGAACCTAAGCAAGCCAGAGGTGGGACCAGGTGCCCGGGAGGAGTAAGTATCTCCTGTTGGCTAGCCGTCGATGTTCACGAACGAAAAATGAAATCACCCGCCGTAAATGCCATATAAAACAGTCACTTTCGAATATGTCCAAGTAGGTAAAAGACGGTCAATTGGAAAAGTCGTACTCAAGAATGTCCTTATCATCCTTGATAGGTAAATGTCAAAATGTGCAATGAAATATTGGTAGCGAACATAGAACTTCATTAATCACATCTTAATCCGTTCCACTAAATAACATCGAGAAATTAGCGTACTTGTCTTCTTACTTAGAATATGCTCCTGCATATCGTATCAGTTGTGAAATGAATACGCAATAGACAGGCGAAGAGGGAATGATGTTGCACCTGTTTTGAATATTTTTGCTGATATTGTCACCATAACACTTTCTATATAGACAGAACCTCAGACAGTGCATGTAGTTAATATATTATTTTCATGTTCGTGCGTGGACATCGACGGCGGGTGCGGCTAGCCAACATGGGATGCTTACTCCTCCCGGGCACCTGGTCTCACCTCTAGTTTGTAAGAGATTTGTCGATGCTCAAATTGGTGCTTCATTGTGAGTGCTGTTGTGATTATCGTCAGGATCTTCTTTAACTCATTTGTAATGGTGATATTAAAGTAGTCATGTTTGTCATAAAGAGAGGTGTTCAAATAAAATGGAGTTGAATTAATTGTCGTTACCTTCCTCTCATTTGATGTGATGATCAAATTTTCAGAACGAAGAGAATAAACAAAATAATGAAGAAAATTATCGGGTTTTGTTATTGAAACATAGCTGGTAAAACATATTATAATATTAATAATGTTGATTTTCATTAGACATTTTCTACTCTGTCATCCATTGTAATTCTACCTTTCCTCAAATATCTCTCTGTATATTTGCAATGATCACCGATGTGACAATTAGCCAGGATAGGCCTTTTTCGAATGATACGTTTGAAATAGATTCGATCTCTCTCTTTAAGCATGCGATTTGAAAATGTCTTTCGTCGATATAAAGTAGGCTGATATCATGACACGATGTCATATTATCCAAAATGGTTGCTTTGAACGCTTTTATATCGAGTCGGCCAGATCGGCTGAAGGCAGAAATGTTTGGTGCAACGGTTTGAATATTACCCTTAACAACCTGGTCAAAGTTGGGATCCCTACATGATAGTGTAGTGTTGAATCTCATCAGCGCATTAAGCTCATAAGAATTCAATAGTACACTGGACTGCATAACTACTTTAAATATTGTCCTGTTCAATGAATGACTAGGCTTACCATATGTACATTGAGGACGGGCTGGATAGAGTTTGTACTTAGTCATACCAAGGAATGTAAAAATACCATTAACACAGTCGATCATCAACTTAGAGGATGTCCTTGCATCAATTTTCGTCCACTTGCACGGTTCACAATCCTGTTCAAAGGTGTCTTCCAGATCGATGAAAATCTCAATTGTCTTATATTTGATGTTCATGCTGAGTTTTGAACTCGTAATCCTTTCTTCTGTTTCCTATAAATGGAGAATATATTATGCATAAATGTTTAAGAAATGTTCAAATACAAGAAAATAGTGTTCTCATTTGTGCACAAATTTTTATTCAAAAGAAGAAAACCAGAGGGTGCTTCTGAAATGAATTTTGGATGTGTCTGAAAATCACTTTGACTGGCTGGTGCATTTTAAATTCGTTTGAAATTTTCTTCAAGAAGGTAAAGTATTTTTTTATACACACTTATTTCTTGTTATAGTGTGGACCAGTTCAACTCGTTCCCCGTTACATGGTGTTCGAAGTATAATAATTACTTCTTTCGAGCTCTGTCGTTTTACAGAATGACAAATATATATATTGACCATATCCCAATACATAGCACAAAATCGATAATTCAGAAAATTATAAACCGAAGGCATACAAAATCAGGATAAAACAGGAACAAAAGCAAACAAACGAAAACCTCCAACATATGAAAAGAAGCGAACTCCCAAACTTTGTTTTGGCCTTTTATCAATTTGATATCATACATATTATTTTGGTATTTCATCCAAAAATATCATTGAAATTAAAGGAGGTTAACATCTGGGTACCATCCCTCCAATGCTGTTTTGATAATCGTTTTTTAAATATGCTACTGAATCGACCCTACACGAAATTTGAGTAAAACGGAAGTGTTCCAACTCTATACCTTCTTGAAGAAAATTCAAACCAATTTTCATGCACCAGACGCGTGTTTCGGATATTAAATCCTCATCGGTGAAGCTTCCAGTAATTTGCATACACCGCCAAAATTCATTTCAATTGCGGCCTCTTGTTTTATTTATTTATTTTTTTTTTCGGGGGGGGGGGATTTAAATTTGTGCACTTACTTTACAGAGAGTACGCAGCTCCATATTTCCTGTAGGGTCGATTCAGTAGCAAATCCAAAAAAAAATCAACGTTCTAATTATCATTTGATAGATGATGCTAAGTTGACAAATGTGGAAAAAAAATATCTCAATTAAGAAGTACAAATCGTTAATCGAAAAATCGTCTAACCAAGGGCATACAGAACCAGGATGAGAATAGAAGTAAGACAAATGAGGTAAAGAAGATCCTGACGATAATCGCAACAGCACTCACAATAAAACACCAAATTGAGCATCGACGGACCCCTAGCAAGCTAGAGGTGGGACTATGTGCCCGGGAGGAGTAAGCATACCCTGTTGGCTAGCCGCACCCGCCGTCGATGTTCACGCACGAAATGAAAATATATTTAAGGCATGCGCTGTCTGTGGTTCTGTCTATATAAAAAGTGCTATGGCGACAATGTCAGGGGAAAATATTCAAAACACTTGCTGTCAAAGGAATAGAAATAAAAAAAATCTTCCACGAAGAAAAGTGAACTCCCTGCGAAGGAGTGAGATAAGGTGCCCAGGAAGAGTGAGCATCTCCTGCTTACATGCAATACCCGTCACTTCAATTCGGTAGACAGGTCACAATCGGGAAATCCCACAATTCGGTAGAAATGTTAAACGGCTTCAAATTCGATAGCATCATTTAATTACAGATAAATTTGCAGCTTGAACCAGGCATGCACGTTTCGGATAATTTACCGTCGTCAGTGATCCTCGATCTAAAGAATGTAATATGGCCAAAATGCAAAGAGTATGAAATTTATTGTGTCCAAAAATGTACCGAAAAAAAAACGTAACAGGACGGGTGGGATATGATGCTACAGGACCCACGTTTTACTTCCTTGATTTTTCGAATGCGTTAAAGAGACAGACGATCAACCGATGTTGGTCGAACTTGGCTACATGTGCCCTCGGTGACTCATGGTCCACCAGTGACACTCACATATATTCACCCATATAAAAATATGTTAGGAAGAATGTCAACAACCTGTTGGAAGACCATACCTCCACAGACCATAAAATGTTATCGATCAAGAAATCCAATATCTCACTGACATCTGATTTGGTATATTTTGGGGGTTTTTTGGCTCAGATTTTAATGCACAAGACACGTTTTTCGGATAGTAAATCCACATTTCAGACACAACCAAATATATTTTAGTAGCGTCCTCTAGTTTTACTCTTTGAATTTCAATTAATGCATTTTGCGATATATTAAGCAATGGGTAATAACAAAACAACCATACTAATAGCGAATAAAAGACTACACAACACTCACACCGACTGGACGAACAAATAAACATCAAAACGCGCAAGACTACAAATGTGCAACCTATGCTAGCCTGTTAATACAAATTATATATCACAAGCTGCTTCTTCAGGAATTTGAAGATGAACAGCTTCCAGATTTTAGGTGTGACAGCTGTATAAGATTTTATGCAGTTTTCAACCAAATTATAAGTGACATTTCTTTCTTATAAAAAAACTGTGGACACTTTCACCTATCTAGTCTTGAAGTCTGATCTTAACTCTTTACTTTAAGTACAAAAAAAGGTATACCTTGTGTTTATAAATCGAAAAATAATTACATATAAAGTACACAACCCTCTGTTTATGTACATGCGTGCATGATTACCTCTTAGGACTCCCATGGTCAGAATCGCATCAAATTTGATATAAAGAATGATTTCACATATGTATTATTTTCTGACATGTCTTCGTCTATTCTCAAAGATTATACTTATATCAAATTCAAGTTTATAATGCTTGTCATTGTCAACATTTCATAGTAAACACGTGGTAGCTCTGACGTCAATTTTCGTGACCTGGGGTGTGTTACAAATTTGATTGGCTTATACAGCCATGTGACCTTAAGATGCTCACCTTTTCACATCTGAATCAAATTCACAATGTTATTATATACATCAATACCTACCTTTGTCATGTTCTAAGTTTCAACAAAATATGTTCATCCGTCTCCATGAAATACGGTGCTATCAGAGGTAACCCTATTGTGAAAAAGCTGGCGAAATACACAATTTTCCTTGCTTTTAATTTTCCTCATTTATTCGTTTTTAGAAACACAAATTTGCATCAACTATGTCACATGATCTTCATTTAACTTTCTAATTACTAGATTTATCATTATCAATGCTTTTTGTTTATATTTGAATATTATATGAGCATAATTCAGGTGTCCGTAAGTAAAAGTTAGAAAACATAGAAAAATGCAATTAAAAATTGAGAAAAAAAAGTGTTTAATTTTTTTTCATAAATTTTGGTTTGATTTATCTTTAAAACATATATACAAGACTCACAGCTCATAAGATAATGCATCTAATCAAATAGCAGCTCGTAATTCACAAAACATAACCCCTACCCCCTTAACTTCACGAGTCCATTATCTTAAAGATATGCCCAATATATTCGTTTAACGGAGTTTACAGCCTTATTTTGTAATTGATTTTCAACAAAATTCGATGTTTCAATAGTTACCAACAAAAATAGAATCATTACGGCGATAAAATACATTACTTTCCATATTTATTAGAGGAATGAAAATGGCGGGAAGGGGTTGAAGAACATCCCTCCCCCCTTTTCTTTTAATTCCACGTAGTCTTCGTTGTGTGTCACACATGAATTATGATTGAAATTGACCAGACAATATCAAACATTTATAATTGAGTCGAAATTTTGATATATTGACACCACAAGCGTTCGTTCTGCACAAATTTTACACATACATTCCAATGCGCTCTTAAGGTGTGACAGCTGTATAAGATTTTATGCAGTTTTCAACCAAATTATAAGTGACATTTCTTTCTTATAAAAAAATTGTGGACACTTTCACCTATCTAGTCTTGAAGTCTGATCTTAACTCTTTACTTTAAGTACAAAAAAGTATACCTTGTGTTTATGAATCGAAAAATAATTACACATAAAGTACACAACCCTCTGTTTACGTACATGCGTGCATGATTACCTCTTAGGACCCCCATGGTCAGAATCGCATCAAATTTGATATAAAGAAAGATTTCACATATGTATTATTTTCTGACATGTCTTCGTCTATTCTCAATGATTATACTTATATCAAATTCAAGTTAATAATGCTTGTCATTGTCAACATTTCATAGTAAACACGTGGTAGCTCTGACGTCAATTTTCGTGACCTGGGAGTGTTACAAATTTGATTGGCTTATACAGCCATGTGATCTTTTACAGAAACGTGGCCAATGTTTTGCTAGCGAAATTCAGACAGTAACTATGATATACAAGGGGCAATCACCGAATTTGACAAGTTTCCAGAGAACTGATGCAAACCGGCCACCTGGTCTTACTTTAGAATATTATTAGTTACACGGTTACATGTAGTTAGTGACCTAATACGGAAAAATTCATGGTGTGAAAAGAAAACCCGAATCAGGCGAGGCGAAAGCCGAGCCCGATACGGGTTTTCTTTTCACACCATGTATTTTTCCGTATCAGGTCACTCATTAACCGTGTAACGAATTTATCACGTCGAAGACCTCTAACTGTATGTGTGGGAGTCCCTGCATCATAGGCCCTAAACTCTTCATTTTGACCCTGCTCCTTCAAATATTCCCTAACGATCTTTGCTGCTTTTGCATTACTCCGAAGTGTATTTTCCAAATTAACTTTAAGTCTTTTTTCGTTAATTTCTGTTGATGAAGTCTGCCCAAATCTCTTGGTCGTCGCCATCTTGTTTTGCTACGTCGGCATGATAAAACGTCACGTTGACGTCATGTCGACGTCATAATAAACTTCTCGCCCGAGTCGGATTTACAAGCCTGATACGACATTTTTCACGGCGTCATGTGACCATGATCTGACCAATCAGATTCCAACAATTTTGTTTGAGGCGTGATAATGTTTATACCGGGATTCGCAACTGTTCCATAAGAAATTCTAATGATTTCGCATAACCTTCTAGAATTTGAGACTGGATAGTTGATGGGTACTTCTCGAATGGTTATTTTTACTAAAGTCGCAGAAACAATTAACAAAAAATGAACAATTAATTCTTAAAAAGATCGATGCTGGTACGAAATGTTGAATGACAAATATGGATAATGACCATATCCCAATACACAGTACAAAATCGATAATTCAGAAAATAATAAACCGAAGGCATAAAAAATCAGTATAAAACAAGAACCAAAGCAACCAAAGAAAAACCTCCATCATATGAAAAGAGACGAACTCCAAAAATGGGGGTGAGACCAGGTACCCAGGAAGAGTAAGCATCTCCTGCTTGCATGCAACACCCGTCACTTCATTTCGGTAGAATTGTCACATCCGCTTACTTCATTTTCGGAAGATACAAGTATATTCGGTGGTTGATGAATCTGATGAGTTCGTTACATATATACAATACATAACTACAGAGCAAATTCCTGTTAGATAAGACTGTTTAATTTTAAGGTTTCATGTAGAAAGGTTGAGGTCAAACTTCGATACCAAATCAAGGGCTTGTCACAAAAAGTTATTATGTAAAATATGAAAACCCTATTACTTATTGTTGTAAAATTATTCATGATAGCGGAAGTGTTACTACAATGCTCACCTAGCCTTCTTGAAGAAAATTACTAAACAATTTTAATGCACCAAACACGTGTTTCGGCTAGTTAATCCTCATATCTGCGTATGTAGTATTTAATTAAATCCCGGAATGATTTTCAGACACTGCCAGCTGTAATTCAGTAGCCCCCTCTATTTTGTTGAATTCGTATTTGTGCATTTACTTTGTAAAGAGTTCGCGGCTCCAAAATTCCTGTAGGGTCGATTAACTAACATAATTAAATAAATTATATGACCAAACAACAGGGATGGTGCTAGGATGTTAATCCTCTTCAACTTCGACAATACATGTCATTAGTGGACACACAAAAAGCATGCTCATAAATATGTATTATACTTGAATTAATACAAATGGTCCATATTTACTTTTGTTGGTTGAAAGACAACTTGCAGTGGTCTCACATTAGGATTCCTTGAATCTGTGTTTTCCGTTTCCCTATAATCTAATAGCATGAGTATCACGCATGTATAACTTGTTTCATTATTACAACATTGATCTTTTGAACACTCATCGAGACTGCGATAGGTAAACTCATCACAAGATACCGGGTTCTGGTGTGACGTTAGGTCAGTTGAATCCAAGGTTTGAACGAGATCTGAATAGCAGAATCTTGGAGAAATATGATCAGGAGGATACAGAAATGTTTTGAGCTTCTTGTTTCGATCCTGTGGAATATCAGAAACGGCATTTTGTTTAAGAATCTCTGAATATATGTGATTGGCCATTTCATAAACAAGACTCCATCTGTCAAATTCGAACACTCCATTACAACGAGCACAATCAGCATTTCTGAATGTTGTCTTCTTTGTAGAAACAGGGATAGTTGTATCCAAATCATCCGTCACATTACAAGGTATACTGTCATTACACATGTCCACCATGAATGCTCCAATTTTTTCACTTTTCAACTTTGTATTCTTCGTCAGAGGAATACAATTTTGGGACGAATTTATATCATATCTTTGTTTAGATGTCGAGTTAATATTCCCTATAAAATTACTGCAACAGTCCTTAAAACTGATACATAAATCATCACATCTACATGGTGGAATGTTTTCCTTTTGTGCGAATTCACAGTTAAATAGATTTTCACAATCCTTCGCTCCCAATGCACCGAGAACATGTATACATAATGCAATTACGATGATGTACATGGTTTTGCAGTAACGGTAAAACTAATGAAAGAGGTAATAAGGTTTAGAATAGTAAACAAAGCGCATGAAAAATTGTGATTACGATGATCATCCGATTTCATTTAATATCTAAATCGCTTGTCAATCCAGATAAGGGAAATTAACATTTATTGAGAATTAATCAGTTAAGGTTTTTTTTTGTACTGAAAAATGATATGAAAAATGCTTTATTCTATCATTGGCAAAAATTTAAATAATTAGCAATGTAGACAGAGTATATAAAAGCATTTTATTTCATACTATTTGACTGAAAAAGGATTTTCAAGGAGGTTTGGATAAAGTCAATATTTCTGACATTAAGAGGAATATTTTTTTTTGTACTGATTAATAGTGTAAAACTAATCATTTCCTCAATGCTTTTATTCATGACATATCGGGTTTGATGTAAATTGTATCGCAATTGTCTGCTCCTTTTTTCAACATTTTCAGCTTTTATCTCAGTTTTATATATATTCCGTCTACCATGACACATTCAATTTGCTAATTCGTTTGTTTTCGATCTTAACGGGATATCACACGCGTTTCAGTAGCCTCCCTTAGACGATAATTTTTAAGAAATCTCCACGCTGAAGATTTCCGATTTTCGTAACTTAAAATGTCTTGATGTTCTGGCTTTGTAATAATCGCTCACTCGACAAGTCGATCCAATAGCTCAGAGGTAGAGCTTTTGCCCACCATGAAAGTTCATGTAAAATTCATATAAATTTCACATAAGATTTATATGAAGAATATTTCACATGAATTTCACATAAATTTCCTTCACATGAATTTCATATGAATTTTTCTATGTAACCTTCACAGGAAACTGAATTCACATAACATCCATGTAAAAATCTTCATATGAATTTCATGTGAAAAAATTCATGGAAATTTCATGTTGGTGCTCGTTTCACATAAATTTCATGTGAACTTTCATGTAAAGTTCATGTAAATTTTACATGAATTTCACATGAAGCACAATTGGCTGTGTAAGAGCAGATACACTCTATCTGTATCGAAGTTTCCTTGTAAAGATAATTTCTCTGTGAGTACATTTGTTTTGGTCCCTTGAAATACATCTCAAAGATATGAAATACTTGCTAGGTAGAAGTTTAATTATTAATCGAAAGAAGGGGGACCCCCCAACCAGACTCACGTGCAGTACCCATAGCAAAGCACCAAAACACCTGATGCGAAAACACAGTGTAGACAAGCACAGCAAGAGACATAAATGAGATATACAACATAGAAACATTAAACATAAAAGACGACAGATAAATCATAGAGACCAAACCTCATATACTAACCAATTTGAAAAGAAAGAGGTTTTATCAAGATTTTTACTTTAGATTGAGAACAGAGAACATGCAAAAAGGAAAATAAACATTATATTTTTGCTTTTCCAGCTGAAGTAAAGAAAAATGAAGTGTCAAACTCTAATGCCAGAGAGGTCGTATTCGTGTATATAACATTACTACCAGAGACGTCGTATTCGTGTATATAACATTACTGCCAGAGAGATCGTATCGTGTATATAACATTCTTACCAGAGACGTCGTATTCGTGTATATAACACTACTATCAGAGACGTCGTATTCGTGTATATAACATTACTGTCAGAGACGTGGTATCCGTGCATATAACATAACTACCAGAGACGTCGTATTCGTGTATTATAACATTACTACCAGAGACGTCGTATTCTAGTATATAACATTACTACCAGAGACGTCGTATTCGTGTATATAACACTACTGTCAGAGACGTCGTATTCGTGTATACATATAACATTACTGTCAGAGACGTCGTATTCATGTATATGATATTACTGCCAGAGAGGTCGTATTCATGTATATAACATTACTGTCAGAGAGGTCGTATTCGTGTATATAACATTACTACTAGAGACGTTGTATTCGTGTATATAACATTACTGTCAGAGACGTCGTATTCATGTATATAATATTACTGCAAGAGACGTCGTAATCGTGTGTATAACATTACTGTCAGAGGGGTCGTATTCGTGTATATAACATTACTACCAGAGACGTCGTATTCGTGTATATAAAATTACTGCCAGAGAGGTCGTATTCGTGTAAATACATGTAACATTACTACCAGAGAGGTCGTATTTGTGTATATAACATTACTGCCAGAGAGGTCATATTCGTGTATGTAACATTACTGCCAGAGAGGTCGTATTTGTGTATATAACATTACTACCAGAGAGGTCGTATTTGTGTATATAACATTACTGCCAGAGAGGTCATATTCGTGTATGTAACATTACTACCAGAGAGGTCGTATTTGTGTATATAACATTACTACCAGAGAGGTCATATTCGTGTATGTAACATTACTGCCAGAGAGGTGTTATTCGTGTATATAACATTACTGTCATAGAGGTCGTATTCGTGTATATAACATTACTGCCAGAGAGGTCGTATTCGTGTATATAACATTACTGCCAGAGAGGTCGTATTCGTGTACATGTGTATAACATTACTACCAGAGAGGTCGTATTTGTGTATATAACATTACTGCCAGAGAGGTCGTATTCGCATATATAACATTACTGCCAGAGGTCGTATTTGTGTATATAACATTACAGTCAGAGAGGTCGTATTCGTGTATATAACATTACGTGCAATGTTAAACGTCTTCAAATCCAATAACATTATGTGAGAACAGATAGATTTGCAGCATGGACCAGCCATGCACGTTTTGGGTTCTTAACCCTCTTCAGTGATCCTCAATCTAAACAATGTATATCGTTTGTTCATGCTGCCCATACTAATTTTGAATCAAAGTTTCCAAGTGAAATAATTTCTCAATGAGTACATTTTAGAGAATTCGTCTCTTGGAATAACTTGTATACTCTCAAAAATGAAATTTGAAAATACTTGCTACATGGATGTTTAGACAATTTAGCATGATATAGTTAACGATTTTAAGAAAAAGGTTTTATTTTAATTTTATTTTATATTAAATGGAAAATAGAAACACGTGCAAACAGAAAAATTAACGTTATATTTTCGGTTTTGCAATATTGAAGTAAAGAAAAACTGTCCAAATCTGCCAACAGAGAGTTCGTGTATATAGTATAATATTACATGCTATCCCTTTTGTTATGCTGCCCATCTGTTCTTTGTTTGTATTCGAAATATACTGCCTAAAATATTTCATCATTATCACCTATATTGACAATTTCTCGCACGTTCTTTTTTTTTAATTTATATAATATTTGTTTTTCGTGAAGTGTAGGAGTCCATCAAATTCAATCATCTGTACAATATCTGAACTCAAAATACTATATAAACCAATGAGCTTTTATTGTTTCACAATTCGGATATACATGTAACAATGTTGCTGTTCAATATCTTAATAGTATGTTGCACCTTTGCAGTTATTTACCCTTTGGTGCTGAGAGACCTTTTGGACCCTGAGACGCCGGTCGTTGACTTGCCTGGTGCTCAACAGGAATCGAATGTTGACAAACGACAAGTTGGGGTCCTTTCGTATGCAGATAAGCAACGTATTTTGGAAGCCCATAATAATGCCAGAGGGAATGTGTTCCCTAAAGCTCAGACAAACTCCATGCCGAATATGGTAAGAAAAAATAACTTTTTAGAGTAAATCAATATTAAATTTTGATTCTCCATGTTTCCCTCTTATTCACATTTAAAACTGTCAGTATAACACAACTCGTCAAATATCAAATGTGCGACAAAATCAAGAAAAAAACCTCAAAGCAAGTTGAAATTATCAATATGTAGAATTCTCAAAAAGAATAATAAGAATGCAACGCTAAATCGATTGATTTTTCACGAATTCACAGTAAATTTGGAAATATCCAGACATTAATATATTTCCTTCCATACGGCATACCTTAATTCTTTTTAAGTTTTTTTTTGTCTCTGTTTGTTTGTAAAGGGGAATTTTGTGTAGTCCCTAAATATTCGCGTCTCTTGTACGGCATTCCGCTATGATCACTTCTACAATGTCATTTTCGGAATTTAGATATGTTAAAATCTACATACTTGATCACTTTTATCACTGTTTGTCGATTTTGTTTCATTACTTAAAGTGTGACGAAACAGAAATTTTAATGTTTTTAGCTCACCTGAGCGAAGCTCAAGTGAGCTATTGTCATAGCGCGCCGTCCGTCGTCCGTCCGTCCATCGTCGTCGTCGTCGTCCGTCCGGCGTAAACTTTTAACATTTTCAACATCTCCTCTGCAACCGCTGCACAGAATTTCTCGAAACTTCACAGGAAGCAAGTACTCAATGCCCTCTACCAAGTTTGTGTATTTTGTGCCAATTGGTCAACAAATATGGCCGCCGAGGGCTCTGATTGGCTGACACATTTTCGACATCTCCTCTGCAACCGCTGCACATAATTTCATGAAACTTTACAGGAAGGAAGTACTCAAGGTCCTCTACCAAGTTTGTGTTTTTCGTGCCGATCGGTCAACAAATATGGCCGCCGAGGGCTCTGATTGACTGACACATTTTCGACATCTCCTCTGCAACCGCTGCACAGAATTTCATGAAACTTTACAGGAAGGAAGTACTCAAGGTCCTCTACCAAGTTTGTGTTTTTTCGTGCCGATCGGTCAACGAATATGGCCGCCGAGGGCTCTGATTGGCTGACACATTTTCGACATCTCCTCTGCAACCGCTGCACAGAATTTCATGAAACTTTACAGGAAGGAGGTACTCAAGGTCCTCTACCAAGTTTGTGTTTTTCGTGCCGATCATTCAACAAATATGGCCGTCGAGGGCTCTGATTGGCCGACACATTTTCGACATCTCCTCTGCAACCTCTGCACAGAATTTCATGAAACTTTGCAGGAAGGAAGTACTCAAGGTCCTCTACCAAGTTTGTATTTTTCGTGCCGATTGTTCAACAAATATGGCTGCTGAAGGCTCTGATTGGCTGACACATTTTTGACATCTCCTCTGCAACTGCTGCACAGAATTTCATGAAACTTTACAGGAAGGAAGTATTCAAGGTCCTCTGCATAGTTTGTGTTTTTCGTGCCGATCGGTCAACAAATATGGCCGCCGAGGGCTCTGATTGGCTAACACATTTTCAACATCTTCTCTGCAAAAAAACCACTGCACAGAATTTCATGAAACTTTACAGGAAGAAAGTAATCAAGGTCCTCTACCAAGATTGTGTATTTTGTGCTGATCGGTCAACAAATATGGCCGCCGAGGACTCTGATTGGCTGACACATTTTCGAAATCTCCTCTGCAACCATTGCACAGAATTTCACGAAACCTTGCAGCGAGCAAGTACTCAAGGTCCTCTGCCAAGTTTGTGTTTTTATTGTCGATAGGTCAACAAATATGGCTGTCAAGGGCTTTGATCTGTAAAAGTATTTTTGTGACTTTTAACCCTTTGTCTGCAACTCAGGTGAGCGATGTGGCCCCCTTGGGCGTTTTTGTTCTTGTTCTTGTTGAACACTTGTACCAAAATGATTTTGCTTGTTCTGTAAATGTATGTGAAAATGCTTTGCAATAAGTGTTACAAAGTAGCTTATGTAAGCTTACCTTTTTACATGTGCATTACAAATGTTCAAAAGACAACGATGTAAAAAATGGTCTCTACTCAATAGAAATGGAGTGACGAACTGGCACACATTGCGCAAGCCTGGTCATCAAGCTGTATTTGGGCTCATAATAGTGGACGAAGTAGCAACATGGCTTACTATGTGGGAGAGAATATGTATGGTACATCTGGTGAGATTTATATAATGAAAGTATGATATAAATTGTTTTAATGTGGACCGTGCCAATGAACCAAGATCACTATTTTGAAAGTTAAAACCCTAAACTATTTTTTCCTTTTGAGTATTTGTTTGTTTATGTTATGGAGAAAGGCCGAGAACGATCCAATATTGGATCGTTCGAGGCCTTTCTCCAACTTAAAACATGACTTGATTAATCAATCAAACAATCATTGACAAACAATAAACGAATCATTTATCTTTACTGGTCAACCGAATATTTTCACGTGACACGGCACCTGAGTAACTGTTACTTCAAAGCATTTCTTACCTGACTGTCGAATTTGATACACGTTCTATGATATTTTCTTCAGTGATTTTTTTATCCTGCTTTATTTTATACATTAAATGAATTTCACTCGGTGTTTTACTTTACTTTTGCGAGAAAAAAAACGAACGTTTTATTCGGTTTATTTTTTCTCACAAAAGTAAAGTAAAACACGCATGAAATTAATTTTATTTTTCCGTGCGTGGAAAATATTAAATACTGCTCAAAATTAACCGATTTTATATCGTGTGTGTTTTAATTAAGTTCATTATTTATATGAAGAGTGGATTCATCTAGTCGTATTTATTTTCAGTTCTTTTTCGACCGACTATCAACGAAGACAAATCGATAAAAAAGAGGAATTATCAGTGTAAAAATTTCACAAGGAAAATGATCGGACAGTTTATATGATTTTGGAAGTTTAATATGTTTAATTTTTCATCGAAGACATATTGAGATGACTGTGTGGTTCCTCTAAATTACGTGCACTGGTGCTGTTGGCTGTTGTTACCCTCCCCGAAAACAGTACATTCTTTTAAGAATGTACTGTCCATTCTTTAAAGAATGGACAGTCGATTCTTAAAAGAATGTATCGTTTGTTCCGTCCGAATGACCACCAACAGATAACTTCTAGCGGCAATAGTACAATACTCATATGAAAGTACTAGAAGAACAAAAGATTGACGTCATAGGAATGTTTTAATCTCAGAGAAGGGAGGGGATCTCAAACAAGACCCTGTTGCAGCACCAACAGCAAAACACTAAAACACCCGATGCAAAAACACAAAAGACGAGCATAGTATGAGACGAAAAAGAGACATACGACATGTAAACATCACACACAAAAGACTACACATAAACCGACGAGACCAATGGGCAATCGGTGCCGACTTTGGACGACCATTTGTCACGCAAGTAGCAAATGGTGTGGTTATCAAGTTTTTTCCTCAGATAGAAGTTATTAAAATGGGAAAGCAATTTCTTATTTGCTTGATGTATCTTAGTCCATGCTATATTGATCATTATTAAGTCTATGCTAAATTGATCATTATTTATAATTTATTTATGATTGTTTCTTTGGCCTCTGTGACACTCTGTGTGTGTTTGTATATTAAACGTCTCCAAATTCAATTTTTCATTTTTGTACTATTTCATTGAATGACCATGCATATGAATGTAAAACAATGTATAAGTCACATTTAATTTATGTTTTTATGTAAACCGCGAGGGGTTTGACAGTAAGTGTTTTGAATATACTTCCCTGACATTGTCGCCATAGCACTTTCTATATAGACATAACGTCAGACAGTGCATGAATTTTATTTATTTTCATTTCCATGCTTCGTCAGGATCTTCTTTAACTCATAAACATCGACGGAGGGTGCGGCTAGCCAACAGGGGATGTTACTCCTCCCGGGCACCTGGTCCCACCTCTAGCTTGCTAGGGGTCCATCGATGTTTACTTTTGTGCTCTATTGTGAGTGCTGTTGAGATTATCGTCAGGATCTTCTTTAACTCATTCTACTGGAATTAGAAATTAGAAATAGAAGTGAGGAGGCTATTGGAACATTTCCAGGTTCTTTCCTAGAACCGCCTGATTGGATTTGTATCTAAAATTACTTGAGGTCCCCTTCTCCTTATTTAGCGCTTATTTGGCTTTTAGAAGTTTATCCTATCCTTTTACAAAGATTTCGTCATCTTTCGTAAATATTTTTTTCTTTCATATTTTATAATTGTCTCCTAAAAAGAGGAAGAGTGATCTTTTTAAAAAATAAATCATCTATTTTAGGATCAATTGATGTAACCAGTGCGGTGAACGCTTGGAACAGTGAAAAGCAGAACTTCGACTATTATAACGGATGTAAAACTAATAAAGTGTGCGGCCATTACACACAGGTAAAGTTTTTTTTTTACTAACATTAAAAATGTTAATAATCTTTACGGTATGATCTACGATTACAATGTCCAATGACAAGTTCTGGATTTGCATGAACGAAATTATGAATGATTAAACGAACCGTTGCATCTTTCGGATAGTGAATGATGATTTGCTCAAATCCTCACCTGATTTGCTAAATGACTGTAAAAATATTTTGTCTATTGATTTATAGACAAAAAAAAAACGATGTACAAACAAAACATAATCCGCGAAGCGGATTAAACAGTTTGTGCATCAGTTTTTGTTTATACATCGATAGACAGAAAAATGATTACAGTCATTTCTTCAATTAAAAGAAAGAAAAAAATATATGTGTTTAAAATTTTAAATGAAGATTTTAGGAAAATATGTCCACTGTAATTTTTCTCTTTTTTAAGGTTATCTGGGCAAATACAGAGTACGTTGGATGTGGCTATACCAAATGCCCAACAATGACAATCTTTGTCTGTGATTACGGCCCGGGGTAATTATTGTCAATAATCGCCATTCGCTTTGATAGATTAAGAAAATTTTAAGAAGAGATTAAGTATCTTAATATGTATTTTGTCCTATAAAAGAGAAAGCGTTTATGTCCTGCATTCCTTTTCATATCATATGTGAAAATATTGTCTTTTAATTTTCGCAGGGGTAATTACATAGGACAAAAGCCGTACTAGACATTCAGCAGAGGATGACCACAAGTCACGGAACAACTACAGAACTTCATCTGATATCAGTCATTTATTTCTGTGACATTTAATACCATATGATGCATTCTGTTATTATCCATATAATAAGATAAAATTTCATTTTGCATGAATCTCAAATATCTTTATATCGTTTGAATGTTTAGAGTTATCCTTCTTCCACTGTAAGTAGTATCATTTATGAAAATTGGTTTGCCGCTTTGAAACGTCTCTATAAATAGTCACAATGTCTAAATATACGAGGATTAATTCATTGACTGATGATCTACAAAGGATAGATGCTGCAATAGCGTCTTGTTATCTTCAGAGATGTGTTTACTTGACTATGATTGTTGGTAATCTGATTGTGCTTACATTTACTTTTGTCTCGTACTCACCAATGAAATGGTATTACTGACGAAAAGTTAAACATAATGCACAGATGGATATGGAGAAGATCTTCTGCTAGACAACACTACATTAACCACAGCGGAACACAACCTCAGAATTGTTATGGTAAATATGTGAAGCAGTACTATCTGGGTTTTTTTTTACAAATCATAAAACAACTTCATAACGAGAAGAGAAACTCGGACATACAAACGCAGACAATAACACAGCACCATAGATACACGAAAGACAACTCAATGCAATCATAATCAGAAAAGATTACCATCTTATCGTTGATAATGATACTCGTATGAAAGTCATATAAAGTTATACGAGCATTATAATCAATGAATTCTGATCAAGAATAGAGGTATACCCAGAGAACACAAGTCTTACTTATTGACGTGGAATATATAACATGTAAAAAAAATGAAAATTTTCTGTTGAAGTGTTCTCTTCAACAGAAAAAGATTTTTTCTTTGTGAAAAAGAATTTATCCAAAATCTTCAAAAGCAAAGAAAATTTGATGATCTGAAATGTTTCAATAAAATTTCTAGGTATCTGGATGACATTCTAACCATTGACAATCCTGCTTTTGAATTATATAAGAATGATATTTATCCACAAGAATTAACACATAACAAGGCAAACGTTACAAATACAGAAACACCGTTTTTGGACCTAAATATCAAAATTGTAAACGGAAAGATTCATACAAGTGTATATGACAAAAGGGATGATTTTGGATTCAACATTGTAAATTTCCCCTGGCTTGACGGTGATGTTCCAAGATTACCGTCATACGGCATTTACATATCACAGCTCATCCGGTACGCTAGAGCATGTACTGATATGTTGGATTTTCACTGTAGAAATTTACAAATTACCAAAAAACTTTTAGGTCAGGGTTTCCGCTTTCATTTACTAGTTAAGACTTTCTGGAAATTTTACAAAAAATTACAGTCAACTTCTTTTAAAATTCGGATCTATACACGCAACAGAGTACATTACTTTGGGTATTACACAACCTGCCTTTTTGGTGATATGATAAACAAAATTAGAAGGATCAAGTCTTATCATTTATGAAGATGAAAGGTCTCTACAAATAGTCACATGTCTAAATATACGAGGATTAATTCATTGACTGATGATCTACAAAGGATAGATGCTGCAATAGCGTCTTGTTGTCTTCAGAGATGTGTTTACTTGACTATGATTGTTGGTAATCTGATTGTGCTTACATTTACTTTTGTCTCGTACTCACCAATGAAATGGTATAACTGACGAAAAGTCAAACATGATGCACAGATGGATTCTGCTAGACAACACTGCATTAACCTCAGCGGAACACAACCTCAGAGTTGAAATATTAAAGGTAGTACTATCTGTATTGTTTTGGGGTTTTGTTTTACAAATGATAAAACAAGACGAGAAAACTCGGACATACAAACGCAGACAATAACACAGCACCATAGAAACACGAAAGACAACTCATTGCAATCAGAAAAGATTACCATCTTATCGTTGATAATGATGCTCGTATGAAAGTCACATAAAGTTTTACGAGCATCATTATTAATGATATGATGGTAATCTATAATTATCAAGAATAGAGGTATATCCAGAGAACACAAGTCTTACTTATTAACGTGCATGTATAAAAAATGAAAAGTTTCTGTTGAAGTAATCAGAAAGGATTACTACCATATACATGTTAATGATCCTCATATGATAGGCCTAAATAGTTTCATATAAAGTAGATTAAAACATTATTTACCTTGTTTTATCGAAGGTGATTCGTGTGCATGAGATTATATGCATATCACGTGATTTGCTGAAGACTAAAACACAGACAGTCAGAAACATAAAAACGTATTCCGAAAGAAAGAATACAATAAACTGAAATATTATACAAAGAACCAAACGTGAATCCCCTATTGAAATGAGACCAAGTGCCTTGGGAGATTAAACATCTCTTGTTTACTAGAAAGGAGGGGATCTCCAACAACACTAGGTTGCACACCCACAGCAAAACCCCAAAACACCCAATGCAAAAAGAAACAAACCACAGAACAGACACCCACAGAAAGAGACGCAAAAAGCGACACGGAACACCAACTCACTCCATAGAAACATTAAACATAAACGACCACACATAAACCAAAGAGACCAATGGGCAACCGGTGCCGACTTAGGACGGCCATCTGCCACGTAAGAAGCAGACGGTGTGGTTATCCTGGATTACGTGCGCACAACCCTCCAACTATTCCGATTCCCAAGAGGTCTCGAAGAACGCACAATTATAGTGTAAAATAGCCTCCTCACTGTTAGATGACCACACACGAACAAGACCGTAAAACGCAGGTGTCCAAGCTACACAGATGAATATGAAAATGGTTTGAAAAAGAGGACGTGCGTAATACAGTTCATGCTCTGCCGGCTGTAGCGAGCTCATATATGTTATCACCCGAGGAGTCCGACTGACACTTAGAGAAGACAGATGGTCGGGGCCCTGTCTTCTTAGTTTAAACATATTTTATTTCATAATAACATGAAATAGGATTGGGCAAAAGTTATAACAACTTCTCTAAGGAGGTTTGGACAGGGCCGTCATGGAGTCCCGTCGTCACAGTAAGTCAGAGTGCAAGTCTTAAGAATGCGCTCGTACATGACTGTAGATTGGTCAAGTACCAAGCTTAGTGTCCGTTAATTGACCATAAAATGCAGGTTGTGAAATACCTAAAGTAATATACTCTGTTGCTAGTAGCATCCTCACTTAGGCCGTGCAGAAAGACTTATTTCCGGCAAATGTTAAATTTGATGTTAAAGATGGTTCTAACCTAAAATATATTGCAACATGGAGGAGAACGAGATGTTAATATGTTTTATATTTCACCAACAAAAACTAAAAAACCTCGATGTACATGTATTTTCCGTGACGGAATTTTTTCTCAAGATGCTTTTTGCTTATTGTGATCTTTTTGTTTTCTACGTGATTTCTATTGTTTATATCATTGTAATATATTATTAAGTCATATGTCGGAATCACTATACTTAGAGACGGGATGGGCGACATTGAAAGACAAACGTTATAGACGAAAACTGACGGTTCTACATAGAATTGACAATAACAATGCACCCGACTTTCTTCAAGATAAACTATCTACTTATCATCGATCTAATCCCTATACATGTACTTTAAGAAATCCTACAGACCTTAGTACTCCAAAGAATAGACTTCAAATAACTTGAAACCCTTTTTCTCATAGACTATACAAGACTGGAATTCCCTTGACTTGGACATCAGACAGGAGACTAATTCTAGAAAATTCAAAAATTCACCTTAAGTCAAATTCACAAAGTACCTTTTTTCCAAAACATTTTCTTGTAGGCGATAGAAGAGTAAATATTCTACACACCAGATTACATCAAAAAATTAGAAGTTTAAACTCAGATCTCCCCCATTGTCTCAGTGGAAACTTAAAAGAAGATGCATGTGTTAAACGTCCTCAAATTCAGTAGCATCATTTAACGGGATATCACACGCGTTTCAGTAGCCTCCCCTAGACGAGAATTTTTAAGAAATCTCCACGCTGAAGATTTCCGATTTTCGTAACTTATAATGTCTTGATGTTCTGGCTTTGTAATAATCGCTCAATCCGCAAGTCGATCCAATAGCTTAGAGGTAGAGCTCTTGTCCACCATGCGAGAAGATCGTGGTTCGAGCCTGAGCGCAGTGGTAAATTTCAGATTGTTATTCGAATGAACGCACGAATTTTTTTTCTTTGCAAAGTAATAGTAAACCTAGAGTGATCGACAATAGTCAAATTATTGCTGAAATTGATCTTATTTGAAAATTTTATTGAGACTTGTTTACCTACATACATATGTCGTATCTATTCAGAAATAAGTCAGGTGTCTGTAAAGTGTTTGAATGTGGAGAAACTTACAATATAGTTACCCATATGGTACATGTAATATCATTACACATGTGCACATACTGTCGTGTTATCACACAAAATCTGTATTCGGCTCTATTTATTTACACATTGAAATCTTTGTGAGTGAGGAACACTGCTGTGATATTTCAAAAAAGATGGTTGTATCAATTCGGATGCTTTTGTCTTTGGTCACATAGTAAAGAAAGATAACTCGAATTGTACTTTTAATTTTTTACATGATAATTTACACATTCAGTCAGATTTTGCAACATATGACGTGGTCATTGAATGATTTGTTTCTATAAGAATTTGCACAATATGATGACTGAATTATATGTGAAATTTCATTTGAAAATCTTGGGCTGAAAAAAAATATAGCCAAGAAACCAGCATTTCCATTACCATCAATGGATGGCCAAAAAGTCTGACCAGTTTCAAAATCTCAAAATTTTGGATGGTGACCTCCTAATATTGTCCCTTACATCTGAATTACATTAGAAAATCAGAATTATACTTTTCTTCTGAAAATAAGTGTTGTATAACATGAAACGTATGATATCATCTTAAAGCATGAACCAGACATGCACGTTTCGGGTATTTAACCCCGTTAATGATCCTCAATGTAATATCGCCAAAAAGTGTGAAAAATTGTACCGAAAAACGTAGAGGGATGGGAGGGATATGATGCTACAGGATCCACGTTTTAGAAATTTCAAGATTTTTCGATAATAGACATTTCCGAATGCGTTTAAAAAGACAGACGATCGAACTTGGCTACATGTGCCATCGGGGACTCCTGGTCCACCAGCAGTGACACCCACCAAATGGTATTCAAATTCAATAGCATCATTTCAGAACAGGAAAATTTTCAGCACGGACAAGACATGCGTTTCGGGTACTTAACCCTCGTAAGTGATCCTCAATCTAAACAATGTAATCTCAATAATTATATTGTTAACTAGAATGAGAACAAACTATTTCAAAGTCTCTAAAATTTTCCAGTAATGACTTTAAATCTCTTATTATCTGGAAATCCAGCCTTACCTTATTCTTTAAATGAAAAAAATCTTTAATGATGCTCACACATGTATGAAAGACACCAAATATCTCACTCTCTTATCTTGTATTATTTGTATTATCATATTTAAGTAACATATTTGTATATGACTGCCATTCATTATTGACTTTTTATTTACCATAACATTCTACGGTCGATATAGGGAACTCGTCATACATTATGATGTCCCACTCTCCAGAATGGTGGATGATATTCTGTCTTAGACCATAAACCATCCAACCAGCGAATATACTTGTATCTTCCGAAATGGAAGTAACCGGATGTGACAATTCTACCGAATTGAAGTGACGGGTGTTGCATGCAAGCAGGAGATGCTTACTCTTCCTGGGCACCTGGTCTCACTCCCATTTTGGAGTTCTTTTCTTTTCATATGGTGGAGGTTTTTCTTTGTTTGCTTGGGTTCTTGTTCTATCCTAATTTTGTATGCCTTCGGTTTATGATTTTCTGAATTATCGATTTTGTACTATGTATTGGGATATTGTCATTATCCATATTTGTCATTGTAGGGATAGGGTACATGTAATATTGGGAAATTCCCATTTCTCTATTTGCGAAATAAAATTTGTTTAAACTAAAGAAAACTACGAATTCAAGACCGGGCCGGATGGGGACCGTAAAAGAGGACAGGTAAATCTTCTTTTATTTCCTAACTGACCGCTGTGGGGTTATCATCTCTAATCGCTTTTTGATTGGTTCGATTTTTTCCTTATCCCCCTCTCACATGTTGAACATATCACCTCAGTCTGATTAAAACCAGCCCTCCTTCTCCTACGTCGTCAGGGTCTGGAGTACCCTCATTATGGGTCGTATTCAATGAATTTTCGACCGGAATATTCATGAGATTTCATTAACCAATCAGAACGTCCGTTTTGGGTTATAACCTGACCATCATCGGAAGTGTCCTTTTACATTGTGTGTTCCCCTGATGATGTCATACCTCAAGATTTACCGCGTTATTGGATTACAACCCTCGGACTTTGTCCATTTCCAATTTATAAGATATAAATTTTCAGAATAGATTTGATAACTAACCTTCTGACTCTACTTGTTGTTTGCAATTTTCATTCAGACATTGATGTAAACGATGTGAAAACTTCAGAAAATTTGTTAAAGTAGAGCAATTTTAAAATAGCAGAGATGGATAAAGTCCGATTGTTCTTAACCAAAGAGGGAGATAACTCTAGTAAAAGAAGGGGGATATAGTTATGTGGTATCACACTATAAAAGAAAAACCATATAAAACACATTGTCCGTAAAATACAATCTTGTTGGCGTGCACCCTGTGGTCATGGGCGCCGCCATTATTCGGTTTGTCCCCATCCCGACTATAAAATAGTTTTCGAAATTAGATATAGCATACATGTACCTGTAAGTGGCGATTAGATCGGCTAAACGAAAGGTGAACAGAACACGATCCTTAATAGGTGTACCCCATACCCTGACGACGGAGGAGAAAGGAAGCTGGTTTTAATTAGAATGATATCCCCTGAATATTGACGCCGCTATCATCAAAGCAGCGAACCTACGTCACTCAGGTATGCATATTAATGACCATCCGGTTAAAAACCATGGCCTTCAAGTATTTAAAACCCCTTGAAAACCAATAAAAAGTAAATAAGAATTTGTAACTTAGACCTCTTTCTCTTTTATAAAGTCATTTTTGAGCAGTATTAAATGAAGCTCTATGTAAAATAACAACTGCAACCGAAGTAATATAAATATCTCATCATTTGACGAAGGTAGTGTGTAATTTGACGAAGACAGCTTCCATAAATCGAAAAGAATTGATACAAAAACTTGGCTCTAGCAATGTCAAACAACATTATACTAAAAGAATACACATGTTCACAATTTGTATATCACGGAGAAGCTCTCATTCAGCGGATCTCTTACTACGATTTCTAGCAAGATAAACCGAATTCAAGTCTTGTTAATTCTATTGGCTGAATCAAATCCAACAAAGAGAAAGATAAAATGTCTGTATATAATGAAAGTTTTCATCGTTCTTGCTGCGTAGTATCAATTCTTGGGATCAAGATTCCTTTTCGTCTACAAGATGTTGGAAACTCCCGAGGAACTGGAGCCATGTCAAAGAAAATAACGGGTTCAAGATCGGCGTGAGTCTTTTTAGAGAATCAAAGATTATGTCGCTTGAGCTTAGCTGATCTTCTGATTGTTTTGTAGAGAATGTTAATTCCTTTCTGTTGAACAGGTGACTTTGTGACGTAAATGGTCTGTTCAAAAAGATTTCTGAAATTCTATCGGAGCTTGCAGAAAGAAACTGCACAGTCCGTTTTATGCAGCATTATCTCTGGCAGCCCTATGTAGATTTATTGCTTGATAAATCCCTCACGAAATTGTTTCCCATGAACTTACATTTAACATTTCTACGTCATAACTTTCATATTAAATACATTTTCTCTACTATTTGGACTTTTTATATGAAGAAGCATATTAAATACATTTTCTCTACTATTTGGACTTTTTATATGAAGAAGCAGTTTAGGTTGAAAATTAGTATACTAGTTATATTTACCAATTGCTTTCAAAAATGACAGTCAAGTGTTCAAGAATTTTATGAGCAAAAATAATTTCTTGTTTGATTATATTCGTTGAACAATATATTGCAATCATGGAGTATCATTTTTAAGTTATTAGTTAAAATTAATAACAACTTCCACAATCCTTTGTCTGCATTGTTGGAATTATCAATATTAAAATATATATGTTCAATAGTAATCATAAAATTCACCATATACGCATTTCATGAATTAATGTACGAATTGAATTATCGTCATTGATGATCAAGGCCGAAAGAGAAGGAAACCAATTAGTATTTATATAAAGAGCGAACTTTCTAAACACGACCTAAATGTATGCCAAAGGCCATAGCTATGCCATCGGGAAGATACTCCTTTGTTTATAATTTATCTAATCACGTATCAGAAAATGAACAAATGATTTCAAACCGGGTAAAGAATATTTTAGTCAAAACAATCCAAATAAAACAAATCCGGTTGTGACATTATTTTTCTTGCGAAAATAACGAATGTTGCTTACAAACTAGCAGGAGATGCCTACTTTACTTGATCTATTCTCCACTGGGTTTTACTATGACTCCTCTGACAGAGGTTATGCTTGTTTTTACATTATTATTCCCGTTGATTGAGAATTCTGATTTTGGTTGAATGTTTGACTGTCACCGCGATCTGCTCAAGGAGGGATGTCTCATACAAAGCATGAATAAGAAATTTAAGTTACAATCCTTCCTTTCCTTTTTTAATTTGAAAAAATGAGACAATCGAAAAAAAAATATTGAAACAAATTACAATTAGTATATGCTTTAATTTTTATATGATGATATTTTTTCAGATCGCTCGACGGAAGGCCCGAAAATATTCGATCGCAGTTGTCAAAAAGTGTATCTCAAAATTCTAATTTACCATGAAGTTTCTCAATGCGAAATCAAAAGACATATTTTTTTATATATTTTTTACGACACGATTTTTTTTAATTCTTGGTTAAATATGACTTGGTTTGCTAAACTTGAAAATCATGTGGTTCATATATGGGAGCAATTTTTTTTAAACTTGCTCCTGACAATTAAATCTGATGATTAATGGAGGAGCAATTCCTGGATTAAAACCATTTGCAATTGTAGGTTATTTTGAATGTATTAATGCATCATTATTAATCAACATTAATGCATATGCCTAACCAAAATAGAATGATTATATTGTGAGTGCATTGAACAGCGCCATCTACATTAAATTCCATTCTTGCACTGGACTCCGGATATTGTTCATTGGATAGGGTTGTCATTCGTGTTACAGAGAAGATGTGATATTTTTTTCTGTTTATATTTTTGCTTTTTTCTTTTCTCAGGAGCAAGTTCTGTTCTATGTTTCTGTTTCTAGTTATTGTGATTTTTGGATTCTTATTTTTGGTTTTGTGATGGACTTAGATTCACTGATAATAGGAGATACATTATGCCTGACTCCTTTTTTTTTTTTTTTTTTTGGTCAGGATCAATGTTAATATACATTTACCGATAATGTTATGTATTAGAACAAACATTTCGACAATTACAATAATATTTTAAATCCTGGCATCGATAACCCACATTTCTAAACCAAACTTCCTCGCCAGGGTTTACATTTAATTTTTTTCATGTTAATCTTTTTGAAGGTTTTTTAAAATTAGTGAATGAAAGTAGTCAAACACAAAATCCTATTTCATATTTCAAAAAACAATCTTTTAGGCTTACAAATTAGAAAAAAGAGCAGAAACTTCCCCATGCGAAAAGAAAATAAGACAATCAGAGACAACGACACGAGCCCCACAGAGACACGAAGGACAACTTAACAAGAGAACCATTTCCAAATGCAAGTACGGAAAGCATGTTGCAGAATGTATTGTAGGTAATGCTGTTAAAACATGTAAAACGCGTCGTGCTAATTGTTTCCATATATCACATGAATCATGTAAAATATCTGATGCAAGTATAGTACCCAAGCAGGAAGGACCAAAAATCATACGATATTGAAATAATAATCCAAAATGTTCTAACTAATTAGCTATAGGACTTCACGTCAAATCCTTGTTGTTCCATTGCAGATCCTAATCATGCAGACTACATGTAAGTTGAAAGGCCACTTCAAGGCTACGTCCATATCAGACCTATCATCGTGGTCGACCTCTAGCACGTCTGATAACGTCCAATCTTGTTAGCAGACAAATTCTACATGCAGCACCGTGTTGTCCAATGTGCTTATATCAAATATGAAATGTTAGCTATGATAGATCACCCACATACTGATACATGTTAAATCCGGCGAGAACACGGTAAATCTAGCATATTATTTTTTCTGATGTTTCCTATATTTCAACGAAATAAATTTATCAAAGGCAATAGAAAGAAAAAAAAAACACATTGGTAGACATAATTTATTTTAGTTTAAGCAGAATTTTAACTTCCCTCGGTTTTGGGATTATATTCATATTAAATGGCTCGTTCTTCTAAATACAAAGTGTATCTTATATATGAATATTCAACGTCTTCAAATCCAATTACATCCTTAAAGAACATATAAATTTGCAGTATGCACATTTCGGGTACTTAACCATGGTCAGTGATCCTTCATGGTCAGTGAGCTCGCGGCGGCAGAGCACGGATTGTATTACGTACGCCCTCTTTTTATATCCATTTACATATTCATCTGTGTTGCTTGGGCCCCTGCGTTTTGCGGTCTTGTTTGTGTGTGGTCATCTGACAGTGAGGAGATTGTTTTACACCACAATTGTGCGTTCTTCGAGACCTCTGGGTAATCGGATAAGTGGGAGGGTTGTGCGCACGTAATCCAGGATAACCATACCTTCTGCTATTTCCGTGGCAGATGGCCGTCCTAAGTCGGCACCGGTTGCCCATTGGTCTCGTTGGTTTATGTGTAGTCCTTTGTGTTTGATGTTTCTGTGTTGTACGTTGACGTTCCTTTTCCCTTACGCGTCTCTTTCTGTGCTTGTCTGCTTTGTGTTTTGCATTGGGTGTTTTGGGGTTTTGCTGTGGGTGCTGCAACCTGGTGTTGTTGGAGATCCCCTCCTTTGTCTTCAATAAGGTTTAGAGTTGGAACACTTCCGTGTTATTCAGGGTTGTGCGCACGTAATCCAGGATAACCACACCATTTGCTACTTGCGTGACAAATGGCCGTCCAAAGTCGGCACCGGTTTCCCATTGGTCTCGTCGGTTTATGTGTAGTCTTTTGTGTTTGATGTTTACATGTCGTGTGTCTCTTTTTCGTCTCGTGCTGTACTCGTCTTTTGTGTTTTTGCATCGGGTGTTTTGGTGTTCTGCTGTTGATGCTTGTTGGAGATCTCCTCCCTTCTTTCACAGTTCCGGTGTTATTGCTGTAGCTACTACAACCACGTCCTGTTGAAGATCCCCTGCTTTGTTATATAAACAACCAACAACATTTTGTTTTTGTTTGGTTTTTATTTTTGGGGGGGGGGGGGGGGTTGCGTGATTAAGAAAAAAATGTTTAATCTTTTGACATATCTATAACCTAAGTCCATCGTTATTGAATTTAATTTTGTTTTATCAATTTATTAATTAGTATTTGTATATTTTTTTTCTTTGCTTTAGACTTCCATTATCTATATTTAACTGTTTGGTTTGAAAATCCACAAGACATCATTTTCGTAATTTCTATCCTATTTAATTGTCAAAATTGGGATATAGTTTCCATTTTCGTAATGAATACTATAATCAATTGTATGCCACTATCATTCCACTTATTAAACGATCTAACAAAACAAACAAAGGCTAAAAGTTGAAAGTAATTAATCTGTTGAATCCCCATTCAAGTACCTCCTGTTAGTCAAATCGGGGCCCTTTCCCACTAGCCTTTTCTCTTATCGGAAATACTCATGGCTAATGGGTTTTGTATCTCCACCCATCCATTTTTTGCTATCCGAAGTTTCGCTGATGGATACGTTTAAGATTATTACTGGAAGAGAATGTATAGGAACATATGTTATTTCCTTGCAATTTATGGTGGAAACTCATGTTAACATGGTATAGGACAGTTTGGTGGGCGAGCTTTAATGGTCTGAAATATGTTCCTCTAACCTCAATATCTCTTTATTACTTTGTCCATGTGATAGTTGGCAACATCGTTTGTTTATTTTACAACAGCAGACTGGGACACTTCTGGCTTTTTCCCTTTGTTTATTTGATATATTACAGAATAAAACAAAAGATCCGTTCATTTGTTACTGGAAACCATTTTTAAAAATTCCGCTTCCGCCATTTATTTTTTTAAGCTATATTAGTTATTTATCTAGTATTTTCTGTAGTTTTTAGTTTTCGTTGTAGTCTAATCGGTGAATGAAAGTCAAAGACACAACCCGAAATCAGATTCCAACAACAATAATGCAAAATAACAAATTATTGGGAAAAATGTATAAATACGAACTTTCTCTCAATAAAAGAAAACTAGGATAAACAGGCGGAGACAGTAACACAAACTGTTCATATTAAAAGCTTAAAACAGCATGTTCCATTCTTTTAGGATATATTTAATCAGTCGTTTTCTTGATGAGAAGAAGGAAAATGCATAAGACAAACACATCTAAAAAGTTATAATTTTTTTTATTTACTCCAATCGTTCTTTGATATATAAATAGCATAAAATTATATTTATTTATTTAAAAGAAGGGAGGGGATCTCCAACAAGACCCTATTGTAGCACCAACAGCAAAACACCCGATGCGAAAATACAAAGACGAGCATACTTAGAGACGAAAAGAGACATACGACATATAAACATCAGACACAAAAGACTAACATCTATTTTAACGTGCTTTTTGGATTAAATTCCCTTATATGGGTTCATTTCTATATCTGGATCCCCTATATTCCATTTATGATTCTCCTGTAATTTGTTACCATTCCGTTTTAGATGTTTCTATTGTATGATGAACTAGTGCATATTCTTGTGTCGTGTGGCGGGTTGTACTTTTGTCTAATGTCATTTATATGTCGCTTTCTTGTTGGTTTGAGATCCTTCCCTTTTTATCGATTGGTCTTTTTAATTTGTTCTTTGGTTCTATTCGTGCGTTCTGATTTGTCGTCGGCTATAGGTTGTTTTCATTTTTTGTGCTTCTTTGTTTCTCTGTTTTTACCATGATATGGTCTTGTGGTAGATATTCTCTTGCGTTCTAATTTGTCGTCGGTTATAGGTCGTTTTTCATTGAGTTCGTTGTCTGTCTTTGTCTTTTACGTCTTTGTTTCCCTGTGTTTACCGTGATATGGTCTTGTGGTAGATATTCTCTTATCCCATTTTAGAGCAATAACCAAAACATCCGATACGAAACAACTGCAAGCACTGAATACTCCAGCAACATTTATACACGAGAGGGAAGCTTATGATGCAGTTTATCGTAGTGGAGCCTTGTTTTCACTTGTTCATCCTTGAAAACTAATGTTAGCAATGTCTTTTTGCAATTAGGTGTTTTGGTGTTGGTGCTTCAACCAGGTCCTGTTGGAGATCTCCTCCTTTCTTTAAGCAGTGCATGTAGTACAACATTTTTCAGACGTAGAGAAAAGAATGTCTTAACTAAGCTTTAATACATTTTTGACCAATTTGAATTATTCTTGATGTTAATATCTTGCTTTTTTGTCGCCTGCGAAGCATAGCGACAATTATAAAAATGTCTTTGTCCGTTGTCTTTCGAAATGTTCTTTAAATAATTATTCCAATATGACTTGATTCTTTTCCCCTATTAAGACAACAGACGCGAGCCGGGGCTCTATTCTCCAATATAGGCCCTATAGCGATAAGCCACGCCTACCCATTTTCTGAAAGCAGATAAACCGGCAGGAACTGGTTTTTACCAAGAATCGAAAGGTCTAAGTTTGGTCATCATTAGAATAGAAATAAAAGTTGACAAGCCGGGCTCTATTGTCTCATAATGCCCGAGCGTCCTCAGCCAATCACATTTATCACCTCGCCGCTGACGCGGCTCGGTAATAAATGTGATTGGCTGAGGACGCTCGGGCATTATGAGACAATAGAGCCCGGCTTGTCATTTTTTATTTCTTAAATATAACGTCAAAAGCCGGCGCTGTATGCTTATTGATTTTCCTTGGTTTATATTTTTGTGTATCTACTTTGATTGTCGGACCGTTCGGTTTGGGTGCTGTTGTTTCTTGAAATTATTTTGTTGCATCCTATGAGGTGTGTTCCGTACCGATTTTCACTCTTCCATTTTGATGCATGATGATCAAGTTTGTAAAGCAAGGTTTGACCATAGTAGAAATATGTCTGTTACATTAACGATTAAGAAAAAAAATTATTATAGTAGTTTTGAAAATTGATTAAAGTTCAGATGGGGAATGTATATGGAATCTAGACCTTGCTGGAATAGCCATGTACAATGAACTTTTTCTGCAGATTTCTCACTCACGATATTGACGGTCTAAAATTTGGACATATCTTTTCGATACAGCTATCACATTTTACGATCAAGTTTTCATTTATTGAATTAGACACTTTTCTGAGTATCATAAAATGAATATCATCGCAAAGTATCACGTTATAAAGCCATTCATATTATTTTCTGTGTATGGTATTATTGATATCAAAGCATCCGGGAGACAACTTGACTGTAAAGATATAGTGAGTCTGTCTCTTGTATCTTTTCCGATACGATATTACAGCATGTTAACAATCTAAATGACAAATGTCGGGATCGAACTTAATAAACTTGGAATTTACCGGATATTGTTTTCATAATCCACCATTTATAATGCAGAACGACTGTCAGGGCAAAGACGTGGGAAACAAGATTTTACCGAGGTAGAATTACGGTAGTCACTTTGTGACATCTTCTTGACGGACCAACAAAAGCCACTCTGATCTCCTTGTCACATGGCTGTTGGTGGATTTGCCTTTTTTGTGACGGTTTTAAGTTGTTTATTGAGATCAGAAACCCCGCTTTTTTTCTACTTTTCCCCCTTTTTGTATTTATTTTCACGATATTTTAAGGTTAGTGTCCTCAAGAAGGACAAGGCACCGTCTCTCTACTTTCGTAGAATAGACAGATCATCACTATCGTTAAAAAGACAAATGGTAAGGGGTATAATCAGTGCTTTTCTCTTTGATGTAATTTTATCGTCTTTAAAATATACTTGATGACTGAGTAAATATAGTATATGTACCAGGATCTCTTTAGTATGGTACAAACTGGAGAGAAAAAAAACCTTTCTTAACTTAAAATTCGTCCGGAGTCTGCAACTGTTCTCCAATTGTAAGTCATTGTGCTTAGCGTTTTCTTTTTTTTAGGGTGGGGGTGTCATGTTGCTGTCTCTGTGCAGGCGAATTGCCGGATTTCGAAATACATGTACCAGATAGCTGTATCTCCATACACAGTACAAAAAAGATAATTGAGAAAATCATAAACCGAAGGCATCAAAATCAGGATAAAACAGGAACCAAAGCAAACAAACAAAAACCTCCATCACATGAAATATTGGAGCAAGACCAGGTGTCCATGAAGAGCCAGCATCTCCTGCTTTCATGCAACACCCGTCGCTTCAATTCAGTAGATTGTCACATCCGGTTACTTCCATTTCGGAATATATAAGAATATTCTGTGGTAGGATGGTTAGAATGGTCTAAGACAGAATATCATCCACCATTCTGGACAATGGAACATCATATTGTATGACGAGTTCTCCGTATCGACCGTGGAACTTCCTCAGTGACGATGTTAGTCGGTCACAAACATATCCCTGATTGAGAAGCTTAACTGAAAGACGTCTAGCTCACAGAACAAACTCTGTGTATTTGGACTTGATCTGGCATAGCGTATCAAGTGAGATATGAACATGCCATAAGCAGGCAATGAGGGGATGTTGCTACTCTGTTTAAAAATCACTTTAGATGAAAGCATCACTGATGAGGATTTAATATCCGAAACACGTGTCTGGTGCATAATAAATTGGTTTGAAGTTTTCTTCGGAATGTATAGAGTTGGAACACTTCGGCATTATCAGAATAGGAAAGTTTGTGATGCTGAAATTGAAGTCTTCACGTTTGTAATAGAGTGAGGTTTTCATGTGACCAGTGTCATAGGACAACATTATGTCCAAATAGGATGCTGAATTATTTGTCTCTGTAGTCTCTTTGACTTTAGCTCCGAAGGATAGATTCTGCTAAAGTTAATTCGCGAATTTAGGATTATTGATAGACAGCACATCGTCTATATATCTGTAGGTGAAGTTAAAGTCAGAAGCTTATTACCTCTCCTCTTCAGAGACCAAAGATTGAATGAATCCAGCTTCGTTCGAGTACAGAAAAAATGTCAAGAAGGGAGTGGGGTACATTCGGTTCCCACTGGAATTCCGACAATTTGTTGGAAGACCTTTCCTTAGAACACCTTATTTTTTTAATCGGACTTTCTTTTACAAAACAGGTTTTGTCATAGTTAACAAAAATAAATATATAAATTCATTGAAAAAATAACGAACGCCGAACTAAAACTGAACCGGTTTCATTGGTATCATCAGGAGTTTTTAAACTCCTGATGATACCAATGAAACCGATTGAGTTTTGGTTCGGCGTTTGTTATTTTTTCAATATATTGAAACTTGTGGAGAGAATTATTGACTATTTATTGTTCTAATATGACTTGATTCTTTTCCCTATTAACACAACAGACGCGAGTCGAGCTCTATTCTCCAATATAGGCCCTATAGCGATAAGCCACGCCTACCCATTTTCTGAAAGCAGATAAACCGGCAGGAGCTGGTTTTTACCAAGAATCGAAAGGTCTAAGTCTGGTCATCATTAGAATAGAAATAAAAAATGACAAGCCGGGCTCTATTGTCTCATAATGCCCGAGCGTCCTCAGCCAATCACATTTATCACCTCGCCGCTGACGCGGCTCGGTAATAAATTCGATTGGCTGAGGACGCTCGGGCATTATGAGACAATAGAGCCCGGCTTGTCATTTTTTATTTCTTAAATATATGAATTTATATTTTTGCGATTGCCGTTCTTGCTTGTAAACGCATTGCTTATAATTTTTGCGAGTCTTTCTATCAATTTAGAATGTGGTATTGTTGTGTATTGTGTAATTTGTGTAAACCGAGTCGATACCCTCCTTTCCCGTATAAAAGCACCATACATGTACATGTACTCCGACTCATTTACCACAAATCGTTATCATCATAGACAAGTATCACTAAAATACCCTTACAACGTAGAAAAATGGTATTTAGATTAGTTCGATTTAGCTGTAAATCTATGTCTTCCTCTCAACTAATTAGCACTTTTCACTGTTAACATCTAAAAAGAGGTCATCTTTTTATCCGTAAAGACACCTCTAAATGGACAATCCAGGTTTTCTAATCAAATTTGACACGGATAAGCGGATCAAAATATTTGTATTCAAACATTCAATAAATCCCTTTGAAGTTTTACAATCCGCTCACTTTCTGTTACATCCCCCTTCACCAAGTGCCGCAAAATAGTCTTTTGAATATTCATAAAGTTAATATAGCTGACGGCTCGAATTTTCTCGCGTTAATTGTGAACTTGAGCGATACTACCGCGACACAGATGGCGAATTGGTTATTCTAGGACTACCGATTTTTAACAGCAGTGACAAATCCAAGAGGAGATTCTTGAAACGTAATGAGGATTTGAGTTCTTTATTTTCTAGTCCAACATTTTTGCAAAAGTTCCTCCCTGACGACAAACTTGACGCACTTCGTTTTTATTATTATTATTATTATTATTATTATTGTTTATTTTATTTTATTTATTTTTTTTACAATTTGATCCTTTTAATTGTAGTACATGTACAACAGAATGCAATCTTTTCCAACAGAACCAAGAGCAAATGACCGAAACACCCAAATGGAAAAACACAGACAAGCACATAAAAAGACGCAAAATGGACAGTGAAAACTAAACACCAAATGCGACAAAAAAGAAAAACCCAGTAAAAATCAGACCCAAAAAACGGAAGAGACAAATTCAAAGTATCAGATGATATTTATATGGAAGATGGTTCGACTATGGCCTTGCATTTTTTTACCTTTTACTTTGAAACTCTACATTTTATCGTTCTGTTTTACATGTTAAACGTCTTCAAAGACAGTAGCATTTAAGAACAGATAATTTGCAGCATGGACGAGACATGCACGTTTCGGGTACTTAACCCTTGTCAGTGATCCTCAATCTAAGCAATTGATATGGTCAAAGAGTGTGAAAGTATTATGTCCAAAAATGTGCCGAAAGACGTAGCAGGATGGGTGGGATATGATGCTACAGGACCCACGTTTTTGAAATTCAGGAAATTTTTATAACAGAAATTTTCGAATGCGTGGAAGTAACGCGATCAACCAGAGTTGATCAAATTTGGCTACATGTGCATCATATTTAACTTTAAACTTCATCTAAAGTCAGATCTGATACCCAGAGAACAGATTAATAACTTACTCAATTTTACAGTATCTACTACTTAGTACGGACATCGACTATATGATTCCTGGTTGCGCGCCGAACTCCGCCCAGTGAGCTGAAATCTACACTAACTTAATCCATTTAGCTCCTTGAGTGGTCGCTTCAAATGAAAAACTTACATTAGTCCCTGTCTGATTCACCTGCCTACAACATGTGTTGATTGCCGGCTTTAGATTTCAATACAAAAACATTATGTCATTTCCTTGATTTAACAATTGTGATAATAAATGAAAATGAATGCAAATCCCAGAACATATATATGCAATTATACTCCTCGTGCGGTAAAGCTTTTTCACGCTAACTGTACATATGTTGTGGGGATTAACTTTGGTTCGAACCACGAAAAAGAAAGTGGGGGTCAAAGTAAAGTTCAGTTCTGTTATTCTGAACTTTGTCTTTTTGAAATTGTTATGTTTTGTATAAATCCTGTATAGCACGATGTTCTATGATATAGACAAAATTTGCTTGTAAATACATTGTTAGTCATGTATTGTCGAAATCTTGTTGCAATTCTCGTCTTAAAGAACTTTTTTATTCATTAGAAATTTCGAAAGAAAACAAGACGACTTTAGAATGAATATCACATAAAACAAAGAGTTACATTAGACAAATAGCAATAAATGTTTAGAATGCAGAATATGGATTTTACTTGGTTATTAACATAATGAGTGTCTGTGTTTTTATCTATATATTTGCCCTTTAAATTGGTCTCGCTGGTTTAGGTGTACATGTAGTATCATGTGTTTGAAGTTCCTTGTCCGTTTTGCTTCGCTTTCTCTGTAAGTCTACTCTGTGTGTTTACTCTGTATGTTAACTCTGTGTGTTTGCCTGGGGTTGTTCACTTTTTATAAAAAATATCATTGAGGGTGACTCCAGTGAATTAGGTTGTGCCACTGATTATGATTTGTCCAGGAAGTCTTCATTTCCATAATGTATATATAAACAACCATTGAATTAACATTGAAATTATTCATATTTGCGTAGTTACCTTCTTTTATGATATACTTCAGATATACTTCAGATTTTTCTGTACATACTTCGACGATTCAGATTTATAGAATCATAAAAAAATCGAAAATAAAAATAAAATAATTTAATTTAAAGAAATGAGAGGGGTTGGAAATAATTCTGATCGGGGATTAAAACATGAAGAACTGCATTATAGCGAAAATAATAATACAAAAAAAGACTCAAATCTTTCCACGTTGAGGGCGGATTTTTCTATTTTCTGTTACTCATACTGTGTTTTTTGAAGTAATTACCGCTGGTGGACGAAAATAGGTACATTATCAGCCATATAGTTGTCAGCAATGAGAAAAGAAACATAACTTGGTTTTTAGTTACTTACATTCCTATTTGAGAGCTACACAGTATAAAAAATAAATGTCAAATATGGCACTAACACGGAAATCTGCACATTTTGATCTATAATGAGATAGTCCATGTATATGATGATTTGACCATCTTTTAACCATTCTTGCTGATCCTTTATTTTGTTTAGTCGTTGATCTCTTAAGGAAAGAAGAACTTGGAACTTTGAATTTTACATGCAGATTGCACATTGATGAAGTGTACTAAGAAATAATCCTCATTTTGCGAACAACCTCGGCACAATCTATTCATATGATTTAGAGGTGAAAGCATTAACTGTGTTTCATATTTAGATCTCCTGCTGTCTTTAAGACAATGGTAATCTATATAGCTAAATACTTCAATATAATTATAACAAAAGTGACTAATTGAATAAATTTACAAAATCCCTATGCCTGCGTACCTATCGCAATTGATATGCTATTTCAGAGCAAGCACGAACCACAAGGACTCTTCGTTCTGGGGACAAGTCGAGTAACATGGGTAACAGAGGAAGAATTCAACCTGGGTTATATTTGAGGGCGACTGATAATTTCAGCCAGGAAATTGTTTGGACTGTCCACATGCAGTGCTTAGAACCATCAACCTTCCAGTACCAAATTATATAAGTGCCTTTTGACGATTTCTGTCGGGCTAACATAAAAGATACTTACGCTCCCCGAGCAGTTGATCTTATCTCAATTTGAACTTCACTTTTGCTCCTTTCTTTCGGTTTTATTTTGTATTTGTTATGGTTGTATACGCCTATCGGTTATGTGAATTACATGGTTTTTATATTTGTAATGTGAATTACATGGTTTTCATATTTGTAATGTGAATTACATGGTTTTCATATTTGTAATGTGAATTGCATGGTTTACATATTTGTAATGTGAATTGCATGGTTTTTATATTTGTAATGTGAATTACATGGTTTTCATATTTGTAATGTGAATTGCATGGTTTTTATATTTGTAATGTGAATTGCATGGTTTTTATATTTGTAATGTGAATTACATGGTTTTTATATTTGTAATGTGAATTACATGGTTTTCATATTTGTAATGTGAATTGCATGGTTTTTATATTTGTAATGTGAATTGCATGGTTTTTATATTTGTATTGTGAATTACATGGTTTTTATATTTGTAATGTGAATTACATGGTTTTCATATTTGTAATGTGAATTGCATGGTTTTTATATTTGTAATGTGAATTACATGGTTTTCATATTTGTAATGTGAATTGCATGGTTTTTATATTTGTAATGTGAATTGCATGGTTTTTATATTTGTAATGTGAATTGCATGGTTTTTATATTTGTAATGTGAATTACATGGTTTTTATATTTGTAATGTGAATTACATGGTTTTTATATTTGTAATGTGAATTGCATGGTTTTTATATTTGTAATGTGAATTACATGGTTTTTATATTTGTAATGTGAATTGCATGGTTTATTATTTGTAATGTGAATTGCATGGTTTATTATTTGTAATGTGAATTGCATGGTTTTTAATTTGTAATGTGAATTGCATGGTTTATTATTTGTAATGTGAATTGCATGGTTTTTTATTTGTAATGTGAATTGCATGGTTTTTTTTATTTGTAATGTGAATTGCATGGGTTATTTTTATTTGAAGTGTGATTTGTATGGTTTTTTATTTCTATAATTGCAACAATCACTGCATGACCCCTAGGTCATATCAGTGAATAACAAAATCTAGTTTTTTTTCGAACAACTTTGAGAATTACATTAGCATGTACTTGTACTGCAAATAGGCTATGGTCAATTACATATGATAATGAACGAAATTTTTAAAAATTGAAATATAAAAATAATATCTCCATTTCAGCTTCTTTGGAGGAAAATAGACTGTACCAATTTTCCTTTGAAAATAATTTTACGTAAACTGAACAATTTTTTGCGTGAACTGTAAGACTGTACCAATTTTTCTTTGAAAATGATTTTACGTGAACTGTAAGATATTTTACGTGAGCTGTAAGCTATTTTACGTGAACTGTAAGAATTTACCAATTTTCCTTTGATAATAATTTTACGTGAACTGTGAGATATTTTACGTGAACTGTAAGACTATACCAATTTTCCTTTGAAAATAAGTTTACGTGAACTGTAAGACACAGAACAAAAATTAGAATAATATTGATTATGATTTTTGGATTCTGCTCTTGGGTTTTTGTGTTTGACATCATTTACTACTCGTAATTTGTTGAAATAATTTGAATATTATTGAAGATGGTTTTTTTTTCAAATTTTGTATGTGCAAAATTAAAATTACATATTGCAATTACATTTTTTCATCCCGTCTTCCTTGAACATTTATACACTTTATAACTTAACATCTTTTATCTTGTAAATGAAGAATTATATATACTGCCTCCTAAATTCCATCTGAGGAATATATAATGAGGTTAGACACATAGTGTAGTTGATAATGATCTGATGCTAAACGTTTTGGCATGGTGACCAAGAAAAACTCTACTGAACAAAATTACATTTTACATGTATATATTGAAATATATGTTTAAATAAGCCAATTGCTCTCATTACAATCATAATAATATATTTTTTATTTTGCCTCTGTAGTTCAAATGTATCACAGTAGATTAACATATATATATATATACTACTGTTATTACATGTAATATTGTCTTTATGAGCCCCAATTCCATAAATGTTTAATTCAAGTTTTTTGAAAATAAAATTATTCAAGTCTACTCTGAGGTAAAAGGGATAATTAAAAAGAAAAAAACAATGCAATAGATTCCAAAGTGTCAGATTTTCCCGCCCATGCAGTGTTTGATTCCACGCGTTTGTAACATCTACATCTGTAACTCACGTAAGAAAACAGGACGAAAATTCGTTAAGCGACAATTTTGAACAACAGAACTGTTCATATAGCTGATGTTTTCTCTGTTTTTCTTGTCCTGAGTCATGTGCTACATTGTAAACAAAGCCTTGGTGAACAGAAAACTACACGTGTAAAGCACATGTTCCTAGCTTCTGTTGATTGTATGTTATGTGTTAGAAACATGTTACGGAGAACAGAAACACATGTCGCACGGGAAAAAGCGAACATGTACATTTTCTGTTTGATATTATGTATAAGATGTTGATACATTTATCCAGGATTGGTTGTTTGTATAGCGAGACTCGACTCCATGCAGGATTAACAAAAAAAAAAAAACCAACAAAATACCCACGAATGTTTCAAGACAACAGCAAACACTACAAATATGGCATATTGAGACAAAACAAAATTAATTCAGATTCTACATAATTTTTTTTTTTTAAATACAGGGTTTTTTTTTAACCATTGTGTCTGTTAAACAGTAAAAAATCTAACAAATGCTGTTTATTCAACACGAATATATTTTAGATAATTATTCCATTTGTTCATCTTCATTCACTATTTACAGTTCAATTTGCACAAATGTGAAAAGTTTATTATTGTTTTGAAAAACTCTGGAGCCTAAAAGGGATCGATGTTACAAGTTTTATTATAATATTTAATTGAATGACAAAATGCCCAAATAGAATGAAAGAAGATTCAAAATCACTCGGTTATCTCACCGATGTACAAATGTTAATAAGATGTACATGATTTCTAGTTATGGTATATAGTCGTATCCTTTCACAGTGATTTATTATGATCAAGTATACATGTATGTGAGCAAAAGCTGTAAAATATATAGAAATGTTTGTATTTTCGTGATAATTATAATAAAACCATGCAGTAGATATTAAAATCAAAATATTTCCATTAGACAATTCGTCATCATTTTGAAATCTAACAACTGCATTTTATATGTAGACATGTGTTAATTATAAAAAAAATCTGTGAAGTTAGTAAATTACATTTGACATTAATAAAATAGGTGGAAGACATAGAGTCGCCTAGATTTTCATGAAATTCCCTTTTCTTTTCTTCCATATATGAAATTTTTATACTACTTTTTCGACAAACATTTAAAAGCAACACCGAGCCTTTAAATAAGATGCACTCTGATTACGCTTTAGTTATATAAAATAGGAAAAATGAAAAACCAAAACTTTTATATAAGAAAATGTGTTGTCATGGAATCCCCCCAGATATTATGAATCAAACACATCACGTAGTTTGTTTATCTTTAGAAAAAAATGATGAAACGTTTATATAAATGCCTTTTTTGTGATTCTTTCATCAACTAAGATTGACTCTTTTATCAAGTGGACTTCAAACAGCAAAGGTCCGGTGTGACATGCGCAGTTCAATAGTCAAGTTCGTTTGATTTAATGACCTTCTAAGGTGATGGCGCCGGAAAACTGCCTGGACCGTTGACAACTTTAATAATAGTCATCATAACATGATTACCGGTACAATAGCTTGTACACCTGTCAATTTGTACACGAATCTTTGCTTGTACTTCCGTTAATGGAATAATGAAAGAACAAATGTGTAGTAGATCATAAAAGGCGTTTGGGAACAAGAAGAATTAATTACCTTTTACTTTGTGTAATGCTCCTCGATTGACGTGCGTTCATGTACATGTTCGAAACGAATACCGTGTAACCGATGGTTTAATTTGTGATAACGGCTACATTTTGATTTATGCTATCGATTATGTGCATATTTTTTTTTAAAGTAGGAAAAACTGAAATATTAGAATATTATATATATATATGTACATCAATTTATTCTTGTTTGTTTTCTTCCTCATCCCTCTGTTTCATGTTACATTTTTTTTTGTATTTATATGTGTTTGTTATTAATGTAGGGGAGGGTTCGTTTATAATGTTAGTATAACTTTCGCCCAATCCCATTTTCATGTTTTGGAAAATAAGGTATCACGCAGACAAAGAATAACCTTGGCCCTTTAATAGATATTGTAAAAATGCGAGTGCTTCGATTTCAATAACAGCAAAATTGAACGCTAATAAAGTTAAACATTTTGGACTGACTTTTGAATAGGTATTACCATTATGTCTACTATGTATATGTAGAACACTATCATTTATCTTTTTATTTATTTCTTTTCTCGAGATGCCGTTATCTCTACATTTGGTTTATGCATGTACGTGATAATAATTGAAGGTGTCAAATTATTAGTTACTAAATTATGCAAAGATGTCAAAACCAGCAATGGTTTGCTTTATGATAGTGATGTTGCTACTTGCCAAATTTGGTTTTACATGCAATTGTAGGTGTAGCCACTGGCATTTTTATTTATTTAAGAGACAAATGTATTGGTATATCAGTCTGCAAAATTCTATATCCCAAGGAAATACCATTGAATTGCAATAATTCAAAGAAAAGCATTGGTAGAAAATATAAGCAAAGGACAAGACGCAAATGCATGTGCTTGAAACACAAAAAGCACAAGACGCAAATACATGTGCTTGAAACACAAAAAGCACAAGACGCAAATACATGTACTTGAAACACAAAAAGCACAAGACGCAAATACATGTACTTGAAACACAAAAAGCACAAGACGCAAATACATGTACTTGAAACACAAAAAGCACAAGACGCAAATACATGTACTTGAAACACAAAAAGCACAAGACGCAAATACATGTACTTGAAACACAAAAAGCACAAGATGCAAATACATGTACTTGAAACACAAAAAGCACAAGACGCAGATACATGTACTTGAAACACAAAAAAACTAAAGACGCAAATACATGTACATGTACTTGAAACACAAAAAAACTAAAGACGCAAATACATGTGCTTGAAACACAAAAAGCACAAGACGCAAATACATGTACTTGAAACACAAAAAGCACAAGACGCAAATACATGTACTTGAAACACAAAAAGCACAAGATGCAAATACGTGTGTTTGAAACACAAAAAGCACAAGACGCAAATACATGTATTTGAAACACAAAAAATACAAGACGCAAATACATGTACTTGAAATACAAAAAAAACTAAAGACGCAAATACATTTACTTGAAACACAAAAAAACTAAAGACGCAAATACATGTACTTGAAACACAAAAAAAAAAAAACAACACAAGACGCAAATACATGTACTTGAAACACAAAAAAAAACCCACAAGACGCAAGCTCACGAAAACATATACAAGTAGGAAAGCTCCTAAAGTAAGCAAAATAAAACGAATAATATATTGTTCGCTTTATGTTTCATGCCGAATTATTTCAAATTATTTTCATACAAAATAAAACGAATAATTCATTGTTCGCTTTATGTTTCATGCCGAATTATTTCAAAACAATTACAAAATAATAATGAAAATAATAATTAAAAATAAAACTATACAAAAATATATACATCTGCAGTAAATCTCATTATCGAGACAACATTTTTTTATGAATAAAATTTTTTGGTAAATTCCAAGATCATATAAAAATTGAAATCTAGACCTTGAAAAAAAATGTAATGAACATTTTTTTTTTTTGGTTCAAGAACAAAGGTGCGTATGAATAGTTAAGACTTTATTGATCGATGATGACACAGGAATTTGTACTGCATGTAGTGATGTCCATCCCTGGTGCCAGTACTTATCTCACAGCCATGATGACCAGCGGATAACATATGTAATATGACTGCCGAGGATTAGGCCAGACAGACCTAAGTTGTCGGGATCGGAGTTGATTAAAATCATACCGGAAGCTTGATACCCCTCCTCCCCACACACCGTCACACACTCCGGGAGTCCGATTATGAGGAAAGACCGAGAAACCTTTTTTAAGATATTTTTAATACATTCTTTTTCATTTGAGAAACAAAATTAATTTATATGTAATCTTTTTTGTTTTGTCTATGGAATTATACATATACTGCCTGCATGATATTTTTTTCCCTTTTTGGGGGGGGGGGGGGGTATGTTTATGGGGCGGAGGTAGTTATCATTTCCATAAAAATTGGCTGCAGTTATTATTATTATTATTGTAAAAGCTTTCTTGATCACTGACCCCAAAACATAAATATGATTATTTACCTTCAATTATATATTACAATTTTTTCCATTATAGTAAAACTCCATTATATGCGAATTTGATTCATGTTTTGTTTTGTTTTGTATTTTTTCTTTCTTTTATCAGTTTATTGTGTTTGTATTTTTTCCCTTTGGTTTGTTTCGGTTTTTTTTTTCCTTTATTTGTTCGTTTGGGTTTTTTTTTTATATTTCTGTTGGGTGGGGGGTTACTGTATTTTTAGATATCATATTCTTTAGAATTAAAAAAAAAAATCGAGATCAAATAAAAGTACACAAATACCGCACGTGTGATATACGTCGTGTTTTAGAAACATCTGTCTCATCTTCAAATATTATCTTTTTGAAATGAACTTCCATTTATGTTTATTTTTTATTCGTCCAATAAACCGCAAAATTTCTTTATGAGACCAGAAACTAAAATCTTCAAACTTAAATCGGCATGATAAATTTCAAACTATTGTCAAACATGTGCAGCGTGAGCATTCGAGTATTCGCTCCATTTCAAATGCAAGCCATAATTATTCCGGAGTAAATATTGTCTTTTTATGCATTCTATCCTGTTAAGACGAGATAAAATTTAATAAAAACATCCTTTACTGCATTAAAAGGCTGATTTCTATTGAAAACATCGGCTGTTGAGAGGCAACCTTTTCCAGCAGCGACTCTTTGTATTTTAGCGCTTTCATCTGGCTCTGGAGTGAAATCAATAATCCGGCCGTATCCCTATAAGCTCTCTTATTAATGCATCCCTTAAGTAAATTTAGACTCTTAAATAAATTAATTAAGGATTTTCCCTATTCTTCAGAATGAAGGCAAGTGTGGACAGTGGAGGGTCCAGTTTATTTTCCAGCATCACCTCGTGACCCCGTTGTTTTGCTGCCATGGTTTAGCGGATTTGCTCCGTGAAATATATAATCGACAAAACCGGTGACGGTCAATCTGTCCAGAAACCACGGAAATGCTGAGAAGCAAAATGAGTTCATTCAAGTGTAGGGTACTTTGTACAAAAAGACCATATTGACGCAAACACTATATAAAGCTTCTTTACCCTAGGTTTACACTATGTTCCCGGCGACCACGGCAGTCACGGCGGCCAAAAACGTAGCACACCGTATGCTTTTTGGCAGTTTTTATCTTGGTATTCAAGTTCTGTTAAGTCTCGTTACGTTTTCGCACGGTCTATCAAGGTATCCTTGACGAGCCGCGGCTCCTGAATCCCGGAGACCTGACGGCGCACTGCGTTTCAACCTACGGCTTGTTACGGACGTTTGTACGTTTCCTCACGACCTGTCACGTTCTGATAAGGTCTGTCACGGTTTGTTACGATCCAATCAAGTTGGCCACGACTACCAAGTTCTGTCAAGGCCCACTACGATTAACCGGGAACAGGAGACACAAAAAGCTGCATAAAAGGGTTTGGTTTGTTATACTTCTTGTGTGACCGTGCGTGCCGTGCCATGCCGTAGCAGAACTTGAAATAAATCGTAACAAGCCGGGACATACCGTTACGAAACGGCTAACACTTCCTTAGCTAGCCGTGAGAAACCGTAGCTCACCTTGATAAAACGTGCATCTGCCCTAAAGCAGCCGCAGCTAAACGGGACATAAACGTGGCAGACCGTAACTCAACTTCGCTAGGATCGTAATTTGTTGAGTCATACTTTTGCTTCCCGTTCTGCTACGGACACTGTCCCAGGTTTTGTCACGGTCTGTAACGTTCTGTCACGTTGCGTTGCGTTCGACCCGTTTTGCTACGGTCTCTAAAGTAGGCCATCTGCACCGTGGGCTGCCGTGACATATGTTTTGACAGTTTAAACATTTGCCCCGTCAACCCCGGCATCCACGGCTAGTTACGATTGTCGATCCCGTTCCCCTACGTTGTCTTACGGTCACCACGTTTCGTCTACGGTGGCTTGAAACGTGGCCGCCGTGGCCGCCGGGAACATAGTGTAAACGGGGGGTTAGTACGAAGTAATTTAGTTAAATCAGTATAAATAAGTGAATAGGGGAAGGATCTCCAATATTACCACGCAGTGACCATTCTGTTAGAGTACCATTGAGAGATTGGTTGGTTTTTTTTTCCTCCTCCAGATTTTGTATTGTACCATGTTTTGTACTATCCACGGAAATTTATTTGTTTTATAAGAAATGAAAATATTTTATACATGTATCATATATGTCTAGATAACTGATACATTTTTTTCTCTTCGTTGATACATACACATGTATGTATCATTGTACAGCGCAGTTTGATCTTAAAAGAGAGATAAATTCAGTTCCTTTTATGATATATGAGAATAATACTCAGAATGCGATTTTCTAGCAATTTCACACAAAAAAAAATGATGGATTACCACCGGAAATTAATTAACATGCTAAAGATAAACTGCAAACAAAGCTATCAACAACACCCGGAAATTGAAACAAGAACAAAACTTAATTTTTATCGTTGATAGAAAATAACTTTTGACATAATTACGAAACACTGAAAATGAATGCAGACTCGAATTGTAAGGTATAAAACCTACATAAGAAAGACAGGTGTTTTCTAAGAAATGCTCTAGGAAATATCTTTTTATGAGCTCAGGTAAATGGTATATAAAACCAATTTTTGGTTTGTTTCAGAACTCTTCGTTGAAATTGAAATAATTGGACGAGATGATATTTCCGAGTAGTTCAAATTAGTTTAAATGCTACGGCTGGAGTAAATCTGTGCTATTTTGGCGGGATCGCATGTTTGCTGAGAGTGTTCGAACAAGCGTTTCTGTGATAGTAGAATGCATGTATTAAGATTCTACATCATTTTGATTGCCTGTAAATGTGTAGACTTGTACTTCGGCTGTCTTCACAACTTAACAAGCTCTTCGAAACAAATTATGAAAAACGAGTGTTCGAAAAGAAAGTAAGATAAGTTTTGAAGTATTACGCCATTGAAATGCACTTGAGCCATTGAGTGTAAGAACACGGTGGCGACAAGCTTAACATGTTATAGACAAGGTTCAATGGCTTAGAAGTCTGAGTATGTTTTCACCAATTTTCTCATTCTCTGTCTTTCTTGATTTTAAAGTAGCCATAAAATTATGAAGAGTGCATATTTAAATTTGACGAGGCATACACCGCCATTTCTAAGAAAACAGAAAGCGATGCAATACACGCACGTAATAATTTACGATCACTGCCCGATTTATTTTGGTACGCTGAAAAGGCGCCAAACCAGAATGGGTTCCCGGAAGAGTAGTCTTTTAAACAACACTAGCTGGCACTGTTATAATTTTGTAAAGACTAAATTATGATTCGACTCTATACGAGTTGTCTTATTCCTAGTGTATTTACTTCAATACCAATTCCTGGATGGTAAAAGACAATTGAAGTTCTATGTAGTTACGGATACATTAAGCGACACCTTTATTAATCACAGACGTGGCGACATCTATATTACATTAATGAAAGTGGTGACATCTACATGTACCTCATAATTCGCAGAATTAACGACAGCGACATCTATCCCTGAGCTCTAACAATTTCAAAGATTCTTACATGATCATACTTTTATATAGCTAAACAAACTTCGGACTCCATATTTTCTTCCTGTTTACCTCCCTGGTCCTCCCTCTCCCCCACCCCTGGATACACCCTGATTATGCAGGTAAGATGTTCCGAGCACTTATACAAAGTCAAACGGTTAGAAAAGACCGTGGCGCCCAAACAATTACCACAAGCCTACAGCCTCATTCCAGAATGTCAATAGATAGTAAAAATGTTAGCAACTGTTGATAAGCTATTAGAAAAAATTCCGAGTTCATTTAGTTAATTTAATCGCGTTGGTACATATGTAAAACTGCAATCGCGCAAGACCAAATGTGCATACAACGTCTTTGTTTTCAGTTCTTTCATATCTGTCTCGGATTTAGAGTGATAGAATGGGTCAGTACCAGTTTATTGTCCATGATATCTGTGTATTTTAAATACCAGGGATTTGTGAACGCAAATTCTGGTTTGCTCTGTCAAATAGCGTGTTTGGTATTTCAAGAGATGATGTTCAGAATCATGAAAATGTTGTACTATTTTTTTCATTCAAATCTATATTGTGATTACGTATTTCTGTTGAACTGTACATGAAATTTAGTTCAAAATTAAAGTAATATGGTTTACTAATGTCATATATTTCTTTAAGTCGAAAGATTAATCACTTCAATATTGGACACTTTATTAGTATGTAAATATTCAAATCTCTGCATAATTACATCAATCCTTTAAGACATAATTACGCGAAATGCAGGATATATTGAAATTCATGCGTTCAAGAATTTCGGGGCTAGGGGCAAATACAGTAACATCCATAGAACAACAATTAATATATTAATAGGATCAAAAACCCAATACAACAATAAATATATTAATAGCATCAAACATCCAATAAAGCAATAAATACATTAATAGCATCAAAAACCCAATAAAACAACAATGATATATTAATAGCATCAAAAACCCAATAAAACAACAATAAATATATTAATAGCATTAAAAACCCAATAAAACAACAATAGATATATAAATAGCATCAAAAACCTAATAAAACAACAATAATATATTGATAACATCAAATACCCAAATTGAATACAACAATAAATATATTCATAGCATCAAACTCCCAATAAAACATTGATAATATAATATTATATATATATATAGCATCAACAATCTCACAATAAAGCTAATAACACAACAGTGACAACAATGTACACATCAGTTAGAACAATAACACAAAATAGCAATAATATTAGTACAATAACACAAAATAACAATAATATCAGTACAATATCATAACAGTAACAGTAATTTCTCAACAATAACATAACAGTTACAATAATATCAGTACAACAACACAACAGTAACAATAATATCAGTACAACAATACAACAGTAACAACAATAATATCAGAACAATAACAGAACAGTAACAATAATATCAGTACAATAACACAACAGTAGCAATAATATCAGAACAATAACACAACAGTAACAATAACACAACAGTAACAATAATATCAGAACGATAACACAACAGTAACAATAATATCAGAACAATAACACAACAGTAACAATAATATCAGAACAATAACACAACAGTGACAATAATATCAGAACAATAACACAACAGTAACAATGATATCAGAACAATAACACAACAGTAACAATAATATCAGAACAATAACACAACAGTAACAATAATATCAGAACAATAACACAACAGTAACAATTATATCAGAACAATAACACAACAGTAACAACAACACAACAGTAACAATGATATCAGAACAATAACACAACAGTAGTAAAAATATTAGAGCAATAATACAACAGTAACAATAATATCAGAACAATAACACAACAGTAACAATGATATCAGAACAATAACACAACAGTAACAATTATATCAGAACAATAACACAACAGTGACAATAATATCAGAACAATAACACAACAGTAACAATGAAATCAGAACAATAACACAACAGTAACAATAATATCAGAAAATTAACACAACAGGAACAATAATATCAGAACAATAACACAACAGTAACAATTATATCAGAACAATAACACAACAGTAACAATAACACAACAGTAACAATGATATCAGAACAATAACACAACAGTAACAATAATATCAGAACAATAACACAACAGTAACAATAATATCAGAACAATAACACAACAGTAATAAAAATTTTAGAACAATAACACAACAGTAATAAAATCTTAACAATTACACAACAGTAACAATAATATCAGAACAATAACACAAAAGTAATAAAATCTTAACAATAACACAACAGTAACAATAATATCAGAACAATAACACAAAAGTAATAATAATATCAGAACAATAACACAAGAGTAAGAATAATATCATAACAACAACACAACAGTAACAATAATACCAGAACAATAACACAACGGAAAGAACAAAATCAGAACAATAACACAACAGTAACAATTATATCAGAACAATTACACAACAGTTACAATCATATCAGTACAATTACACAACAGTAAGAATAATATCAGAACAATAACACAACATTAACAATAATATCAGAACAATAACACAACATTAACAATAGTGTCAGAGTGATTACACAACAGTAATAACTGAACACAACAACGACAACAATCATGCAATAAGCCCTTGGTAACAATTTCAATATAATAACAGAACAAGAACACAGCAATAACAAATAATAATAATGGATTGTTATAACATTCTATAAAAGGTAGAAAATAATTCTTGTCAAACATGTATTAGTACTTGTGTTTATTTATTTATTTTGAATTTATCATATCGATCTCTTGTCAAATTCATTCGTACACTTTCAAAGTGATATAACTAAATGTTAAAATATCTCGTTATGATATATGATTTATATTTGTGTTCCTCCAATAAATCTTATGTATTCTTTTATCTTTGTTCCCCTAGAGCATGAAATAATGCAAGTGATAATTTCAATAGCGTGCAGTAATCAGTGGGATTATGAATCTGTAGGAAACACAGGAATAATTCATCGTGTTATTTGTATCGCACATTTTATGTAAAACTGTTTAACAGCTCGCCATGAGCAAAGTTATAAGATATGTATCAATGTTAAAAGTGTAAGACAATTATATTCCAAGGTACATGGAAATCAGTGGCGGATTTAGGCTGAGGTCCAATCTTTTGGCAAAATAAAAAAAAAACTGTCGACAATTGAAATCCTGATAAACATTTACTTTTTCCTATGAGTTTTGACAAATAAAATAAAGCTGAATTTTATTTGATTTATACAAATTTCTTTATTTAACAGTGCCCCCCTTCCCCCTCCTCCCCTCTACCCGTCCGAAATCCTAGATCCATCACTGAGAATCATTGTAGTACCTAGAATAATGATGGATCGCAGCGCTGTCCATTTTCACATCATCAACTGTTGTGAAATCTTGAAATTTCAAGTTTTTATCTAAATTCACTTATCATGGCCATCTAGCCATCTTATTAGTGTCAATTTTCATTTCGTTCGTATCTTTCCTTTTGCGCAAGTCAGCGCGACGTTTTGTACTGGCCAGAACCGAAAACGGAGACGTTATGTCTTCACTTTCCGTATCGCTATCTTAGATATCAGCAACTGTATGGATAACCCTGACTTACCACCACAGTAGATCGATTAACGCAATTTCCCCGATAACGATACGTCAAAATATTTAGCCCCGGCCATTATAAGTCGTTAGCTACTTTAAATTCGTATTCTTAATTACGATAATAAATTACGGTAATTGACGGGATCGAGTTGTCGCGCGCAATCGCTGGGCTGTCGTCGTGATCGGCTAAACGTTTGTCAGAGTGCTAGTTAGTGTCCTCCTGGATATCATAAAATTACCATTAGAACATTATTAGGAGCTTCTGAACATTTATATCGTCAGTTTCTTGTATTTTAGGGTTTTTATGTTATATTTGAATTGCATTCTATATGGGTTTTTTTTTTTGCATACATGTACTACTGTAAAAAGAAGCTAAGTTAATTTTCATTAAATTCTTTTTATATAGGAAAAAAATGTACATTTTATAATTAATACATGTAAGTTTAGATGTTTTAGACTCGCACTCTTTACTTTCATAAAGTTAACCTTCACCAGTGTTTTGTTTCAAATACCAGTGTGTAGGTATATGGGTATATATACCATTACCTAGACTAAGAGTAATATACACTATCTCAGGTGATCGGCAAAATGGTTACATCAATATTGATCAGTGGGATCAAATCCAGACTTGGTAGGTAGTGTACAGGTAATTGATATGTGGGTCATTATACAATTGGTGTTTGTTTTGATAAACAATGCGGTCATACGATCTGTAAATACCCCAATCAGACGTAGATAATGATTGCAAAAATACGGGCAATATGAGAAACGAAAATATTTATACATGGTTGTCGGCACCTGTTAGTAAAAGGAACGTAGTGTCTGATTGACAGGGTATTGGTTAGAGAAGAAACCTGCCCGGATAAAAACGGAGAAGGAATGTCTTAATGCATGACAGATGTCACGGATTTAAACGGAAACGAAGGACGCAAGATAAAGATACTTTTTTGTGATACATTTCTTCTTTTGTTAATCTGAAAGAATGCTGCAGTTATTTGTCAAACAAAAAATCACAAAATATACAAACTAAAGCAAGATCAAATAAACAAACTACTAAATAAATCTTAGGTGAAGAAAAAATATATTGTTCGCATTTTTTTCATCATATTTTGAAGAAATATTCATTCAAATGATAAGAGAATAATTCTCCATTTACTTTCATCTAAACATGTGAAGTGTTTTCTATAACCCTTCTGATCTGTCCAAATAAAAGAATATTTTTGTCTACATTTATGCAAATCTGTTAATCGAAATTTAAGAATGATAAACTACTATAAACCATTGATGGTAATCACTTCCCACTCCTCATACTACCCTCCTTCCTAAGTTGTGAACATGATTGTTCGGGGGGAGTTCTTTTTCTACTTTATGGGACGTTCATGTTAATAGAAAAAAATCGTTACATATGTATGCGCGTCTATATGGAAAAAATGAAAGAGGAGCGAAGAAAAATACAGTAAATTTATTTGAACTGGACTTATATGACATAAGTACATGTACCAATAGAAACGTCAATCTTACACATACATGACTGTACAAGTGTCGTCATTTTCTTCAGATTTATAATACTAGGTATCACATTACTTACTCACTGAAAGTACTGATCCTAAGACAGAGAACAAGCCCGCCAGATACAGGCAGCTAGTATACAATGAAAAAAGAAGATCGTTAGAAATGCTATATATATAGTTTTATTTGTAACTTTAACACCAATGCAACAATAATCGCGAATAACCACATCCATTTCCCAAGAAAAAAAAAGAAGTTTTAATGTCGTATTTTCGAAACAGAAGCGGGGTTTTTTTTTTCGTAAACATCAGTGACATTGTGTATTGATCATATGTTACTACCTTCAAGAATCTTTCATCATAGATCGTTTTTTATTTACACAGGAGAAAATATAAGAAAAAAAGTTTTTAAAAAAATAAATACAGATTGTTGTAAACTGGACAGAGCTATTTGTTTGATCTGACAGTAGTTTATGATTTCACGATAGGACCCCCTCATCTGCATTTCTCCTCAGGACCGCATGCGGAGGATCTCACAAAAACACACTTGACACACATAAAACATGTGCCGACTTATCTCCAGACTCGTTAACGGGCAAGACCGGTATCAGATTTTCGGAACGATAATCATTAATTTGATTAGCGATTTTCTCATTATATCATTATCTAAATCTCTCGTTCAGTGTAATTATACTATTTATTTCATTGCTTCTCGCCAGGATATTTGGTGAAAGTTTAGACATTTCTCCAGCTCCTTACTTTTCGATGAATTTTGGATTGTCTTTATCTTTTTTTTCCGTGTCCAATACACAATATCATCCATACAAATTTTCTTAGAACATGTAAAATTTGCATGACTGTGCGAAAGAAATAAAATAAATAGCTACCTTAGTGGTTGGAACAAATCAAAATTATAGGTTTTGAATTTGAATTAATTTATTGACGGAGACCCTCTCGAACTGGTTCTGCAAATTGTGTATTTTTACAAATAAAAATAAAAACTCTTGCAATATCCTACCCCTCCTCTGAAAAAGTTTTGGATGTAATAGATGTAATAAAATAAATAAATTAAGTTTTTAAATAAAAGAAAAACGTAAAATTGTCTCTCTATAAATCTATGAAGTATCTGACATCTGACAACGATTCTGATTTATTCTCTTGGAATGCTGAGGTAAAATCCCTTGAATTGAAAATATTTCTGAAAAAAGAATTCTAAAAAAAAGGTTAGTAATACATATATACTAGTACAACAATATATGCACTGTGTATATTACTTATGTTCATATGGTTTTTTTTTTTCGCTGCAACACAAATAGATGAATGAGTAAGTGGGAAGCTTTTATAAATGTTACTCTATCTTTTTTTCTCTCTCTCCAGTCTTCCACAATATATGTGGGGTTTTTTCTCGTTTCATTAAATCAATCAATGAAATCACCCTTTAGACAGAGGAACAGTTGATTTTGAATTCTGCTATGCAATTATTTATAAATGAAGTATTAAACAGAACATATATGAATAACAAAAGTATTGCTTTCAAGAACATGCATTATAGAAATTATATGAATTGTGCTCATAGAAGAAGAGGAGTGAAAAGTGGGCAAGCGTAAAACATTGAGATAAGAACAAAAATCGAACTAAATCGCTGCATTGAATTACACCTTTTTTAAGAATAAAATGGAAAACTCGTATCAGTCTTCTGCAGTTCTATCAAAAAGAACTTTTTGTAAACTTTGTCAATATAAAATGCGCAAACCATGAGCTAAATCGCAAATCAATATACAAAGAGTATAATTATTTCTAAGAACAAATTGTCTTTTTTACTAATTTCCCGATATTAATGTCGCTTGTACATTATTACACCTCTTTTTCTCGTAAAAGTCATTACATCTTGTAAAATTGTGTGTAATTCCATGTAAAAACATAGATCTTGTGATAAAGTCGGTCTAAAGCCAAGTCTTTGAACTTTACTCTTGTATTATATCATTCAGGAACCGTCGACAGAAAACTGAAACCGTTTTCACTTTGTAATTACTAATCAATTCAAATTTCCGCTTTCCGTTTTCCGAGGTAGTCTATGACCATTAAGCCATAAAGTAAATGAGCGTTTTGCACACAAAAGACTAGGCTTCCAAAGTTTGAATAAAGAAATCGATAGAATGCAGTCTTTGGTAAATTATGGTGCATTTTCACAATACATATTGCATGACAAAGTTCGTTTAATCAAAGCTATATTTTCCTTATCAAATTGAAAATACACGGTAAATTGAATAGATTACAAATTTTCAGTGGAAAATGGAATAAAAAATTAAATGTACCTACATTTTACATTTGTTAACTTCCCAAAATTATTTACTTCTTTCCAGACTCCCCCTGCCCCTCCCTTTTAACCAAAATAAAGAATAAATATATGGAATAAATGCTGGTAGAATTATTTGTCAACATTGATCTAAGAACGACAAAATACACGAAACCACGTCGTTTGAAAATATGTTTCGCCGTTAGAAACCATAATTTTCCCATTGAAATAGGAGTGTCGGTGGGCGGAGCGTTTACGGATGATCTCACTTCTCACGCGCAACATCAACAACCAATCAAACGGCTAGAAATTCGTATAACCAGCCAATCAGATAAGAGAAATATATATCTGGAGTAAAAGAGAGAACCAAACACGGACCTGTCATGTTTTCCGACTTTTCAATATTTAACAGTTGTGAAACACGAGTATGCAAGATACCGGTAATATACGAGTCGGAGGGATAAGATATCGTGTATTTTGGATGATTCAATCGTAGAATCAATGTCGCACACTATAAACATAAGTTATTACAAGGAGAAGAAGTGCGACTCTAATATTTGGTAGTGTGAATTAGAGAAAAATATTGACAAAGTAGATTTTGTGTCAAACTTGCACGAACTGTCTCATAAAGTACACTATTTGGGTAAATAACATTAGATGATACGGTGTGAGTGAAATTTTGCAAAACTGTCGGCCACAGATACGAAAACCTTAAATCGGATTTTTTTTTACCTGTGGCAATAAACTGCAGTGAAGTGATAGGACTTTTACACACAGAGTGATATGTCACTTTCTCCATTTGGTTATTCATACCCACCCACCTCTCTATCGTCGTCATCATCACAGGTACGTTCTACTTTCATTTTCTAATTTTAGAAAAACATTATAATTCACAAATTTTATTTCATTATTTATTACAAAATCTATCAAAAAAAAAAAAACAAACCACAAAACTATTACATATAAGATGAATATGCACTTTAAAAGTATTGATAATTTTATACGTATAACAGGTTATTAAGAATTATCTATTTCTTTTAAAGAATTGATATACTCTTATACTTTAAAAAAAAATTCAAATCATTGATCCTTAAATCTCCCCCCCCCCCTTTTGCAATGTTCAAAAAGTCAATGAAACCGTAAGGATAGACAAGGAAATCAAGTTTTTACCACAATTTCTTGAAATCAGTCAAGTAGAAATAACAAATGACTTAGGATGTTAACAATCATTGTAGAGAATAAACTTGTCATCTACATTTATATTTTGTGTACTGTATGGGCATATTTTTGTCTTATTATTCACTTTTCACACTTGTAGAGACATTCTTTCCTTTTCATGTGTCTCAGTTTTGAAATGTGGACTGTACGTGGCTCCATTTTGGCCCACACGAAAAGAAAAAAAATATACATATGATGTAGATTTTCTACTTTCACTCTCTATGTATTTATCACAATGAAATGAACATGTACAAAAATTTTCAAGCATTTACATTCAGTACGAAATCAAATAAGTAAATTATCAAACAGCAATAAAAGGAGTAAAAAGACATTAAAATATGTTTGGAAGAACAATATGTCGGAAAAATTCAACACAGATTTGGAGAAATTAACATTTAAATTATAACATAATTTGCTAGAAATCAAAACTGAATTCTTATTTTCACCCCTAAGAGAGGGAGGGAGGGTTAGATCTCATGTAAAATTCAACATGAAATAATGTTATCCAGTGCCCAGTTTCACAAAAGTTCTTACGAAAATATCCAGGAATTTTCGTAACTTTCTTCCTTTAATAAAAGGTTCAAAATGTTTGTAGTTAGATTGTATCATGTTTTCTAATATCACTTCTACATACTGAATGTTAATTCAAAAATAGAATTTCTCAAATTTAACCAAGATAGTAGAACTGAGCAATCAAAAGTTACGAAAATTCCTGAAATTGTTCGTAAGTATTTTTGTGAAACAGGCTGCAGATCTATAGATATCATGCACCAATTATTCGACTTTTACTCTTGAAATCATTTTCGTACCATTGATTTCTTTTTTTTTTCACTTTTAGCTGCTAATGTCCACCTCCACCACCTCCTCCCTGACATCGGTCACCACGTCCTGCTGCGAGAATGGCCGGCCCATTATGACTGACCCCCACACTGGTCAGACGGTCTGCTCGTGTCAGTATGGGTCCGGACTCCTCAGCGCCTACTCCCGGGTCCCCTCCCTGACGGACTCTGTCTACAGTGCTAGCCCCTATGGTACACAGGGATACATGCCCCTGGGGACCGACCCCTCGGCGTTTTACTCGCCATTGGTAAGTCAGCCATTTAAATTCTCATGCACAAAAGTTCGTGAAAAATTCATACGATGAATATCAATATACAAAATTAATAGAATATAATGTAGTTTTTATGTGACGTTCAACATCAGCAACAGTGAAATCTGTAGTTAAATATAGGTGAAATACTGTGAAAATGTAACTTGCAAAACGTAAATATATGTACCATATAAATAAAAAAAAATATTGTATCTGAGAAAAATTCGGCAAAATACCCACAATAAATGCCTTTGTAATAATGAAAAATTGCGACACTTCGAGAATGTAGTCGTTGAATCTTCAAAATTTACCAAGCACTCCAATTTCTGAAGTACCAAAATGATTTGGGTAAATAGCTTGAGGAAGTAGGAATTCACTTGATCGGAGACGATACGGAAAGTCACTTATTATGGATATTTGTGTATTGATCAAAAAGGGAAGGAAAAATGGTAAATTGTCGAGGCAATTCGGGAAAGACACAGGTGGCAAAGCGCGATTGATTTATCAGAACGTTCGTGTTAAACAATGTTTAATTGATTACAGAGGACATCCCTACCATAGACACAGATTCTGAAATGTAGAGCGACTTTTATTGTCTGATTCAAGGATAGAAAAACGAGTAATTCATTATTTTTACGCAATCGGACGAATCGGTGATATTTCATTGGAATAAGGCTGCATTTGTAGATTCGACAGAAAATTGATCGAACATATACGGGTTGATTACATGTTTACATGTACGTGTATAGAGACCATGCAGAAATTGATTCTTTTATTGAAATTTTTGCAGATCAACTCTACTTCAGTACTTGTAAAACTGCTGCATTACAACGAAAGTTTAACCCACGTATAGCTACACATTATGCTCGAAATTATATTGGAAATTCATTCTTAAAATAATTGGATGTACAGGAACACGAATTCTGACGTACATATTCACAAAAAAAAACACATATTTAGTGATTTCTGTCACTCTTAATGAAAGGATAGTATAAATACTAATCTGAATTGTTTTCAAATTAATCATTATCATGTCCTCTTCTCTCATCCCCAAGAAAATACAAGATAAAGCAGGTTCTAAGGAAAAGTAGGCTCATTATACATGTATACAAAATACAAAATCAAAATGTGAAATTAAACATACATATTTTTGCGATGCACACTATCGTAAATTTCAGATGACTAAATACCTGTTTATTAACAAGTGCTAATCTCCATGTATCTTTCTTTCTAGACAAAATACTTCATTTATAACAGATATATACTGTTTTAAACGAGCCCATATCATAAAACCCTCTTCATAATACTTGATTTCTCAGCATCTCTCGATTACCCCCCTCCTGAGCTTAGATTCCAGTCGCCTTGTATCTTCCATTTTCCCCTCGCCCACAAAATTAGGCGGCCACGAAATCTGACTGCTCCTTCATCTCCTTGTTTATTTCAATAAATAGAACAGTTGTTAGATGTTAAACCTCTCGTAATTTTCGATGGACTGGATTTTTTCCCCATCATAAATAGCAAATGAACAATAAATATTTTTATATAGAACGATCTTTATGGATTAATTTAATATACATGTAATTTACTTGTATTTCAACATGCATATATTTGGTATTTACACATGCATGATTCTAATGATTCTCATATTTCTAAATGAAAATTTCAACTTTAACAATTTACATCATCCTCATCCTTTACCCATAATATTGGTATAAACCAGGGCTATTTACAAGCTTTATCTCGTCACCCATTGTTCTCTTATGTAATAAACGACAAAGGTCAATATTAAACAAATAAATGCATGTATTATCGTCAAATATTCACCGGTTAAGCCATGGTTTATCGCTGCGAAATCTTTCAATACAAGATGAAAGGCTATGTAGAAAAATAAAACTGATTGACTTAAATATTTCATTCGCTGTATGAATTGAATATTTCAGCTACATGTACAACAAAATGCATGTTTAATATATACACACAACATAATTACACGTGTATTTCATTTCTAAAAATTGAATAAAAGAGCTGTGTAGAAAATTGAATTTCATCGATTTTTTTAAACTCAAAATTCTTACAAGAAACTAGATGTCATAACTACACGTAGATAGCAAAACGATAGAGAGAGAGAGATTTCAGCATTTTCTCATTGACTTATTTACAATATTACTCTTGTACGTCAAGTTTAAAGAGAAGATCATCACGAATGTCACACAAAGTTCACTTAAATGCAAGTAAATATTCTTATCTTTTATGAAAATGTAAGAATGAACGAAAAATTGCTAGCGTCATATTGCCTGGTACAGATATGATCCCGCTCTAATAGAAACGTCAGATTTTATATGCACTTAATAAATAGGGCAAAAATAAACACAGTCGTAAGCAAAGAAAAATAAAACTTAGCATGAAAATGAAGATAAAATTGGAAGAGGGAGAACGCTTGATAAAAATCGGCATTTTCCGCCTAACTGTCGGCAGACCTAGAGCGCGAGTTCCGCGCTCCGCGGGGCAATTAGGGCCTCTTGTACACACAAATTTTCCGAATATCCCGTCACAGCAAGGGGTAGTGTTGATTATTAGCACTGCTTTGCGGAGTGTACAATAATATAGGAAATATACTGCAGTGAAATACTTTAGATTTTCGGCTAATTTTCCGCGACAAACTTCCGCGTGTCAGTGGCTTACTATCGAAAAGGTTAATGCTTGGTACTTGAAAAAGTAAAATTTCTGAATGAACAACTTTTTCTCATAGTTGTTTCCCGACTCTGCGTGATCACAGTCAGGTTTTGAATACGTTTGAAAAGTTGCAAATTGCTCTCACAGACTCGGCGTCACGCAGGAGTTACGTTATCTTAGTTACATCACAGGAAATAAACGCTAGGTGGTGACACTTTCGATGGAGATTTCATAATGATAACGAAGTCAAAATTTGTAACTGAAGAGGCAGAAATAAAAAGATACTTCACGATCTTGTATGCAGAGCCTACATAATAACATAAAACTAGATCGATTTATTAAAGAGTGCAGCGCTCTGATGCGGTAAAGATTTAATATGATTTCTAAGAAGTTTCAAGCTTCCCCTACAGGAGTTTTTACTAATCTAGATGAATGAAAATATATTTTCTAATTGAATGTCAATTTTTTATTTCCAAAAGTTTTCTGAAATGACTTTAAATTAACGAGGCCCTGGACAATAAGATAACTCAAAAACAGAAATAGAGATTTTGATTAAATTCATATCATAATGTCATTTACTTATATACAAGAGTTTGGTAAAAAATAAATCGATTCCACCGCTTAGTTTTTCGGGGGGACCATCTCAAAGATTTCCTTGTTTTCTCCATATGATTTCATAGAAAAACAAGATTTTTTGCATTTTAATTGCAATTTATAAGAAAACTGAAATAGAGAATTTGATAGGATTATCATATGTTGAACACAGAAACATAAGACAAAATATATCAAGTTCTGTGGAAGTTTGACCGCCTGTGTGAGCTTCAGGGAACATCTCAAAATCATATTTTTAGCAGATTTGCCCTATATTTTGAAATAAAGACATCATAAAGGATGAATAGGTCCTTATAGTTCTTGTTTACGGCATATAATATTTGTTAGTATATATTTCTCTAGAAAAAGACAGCAAAATTCAATCGTGAAAATATATCAGGGGCGATCTCAAAGCATATTTTGCAATTTTACACATAACTTGTACTCTGTCTTTATCAGTACAATTGAAATTATAAAAAAACTGAAATAGAGAATTTGATGACATGTTCATACAGTGAAGAGTGAAACATAAGCCAGAATATATCAAGTTCTGTACAACTTTGACCGTTTGTGTGAGCTTCAGGGAACATCTCAAAATCATATTTTTAGCAGATTTGCCCTTTACTTTGAAATAAAGACATCATAAAGGATGAATAGGTCCTTATAGTTCTTGTTTACGGCATATAATATTTGTTAGTATATATTTCCCTAGAAAACGACAGCAAAATTCAATCGTGAAAATATATCAGGGGCGATCTCAAAGCATATTTTGCAATTTTACACATAACTTGTACTCTGTCTTTATCAGTACAATTGAAATTATAAAAAAACTGAAATAGAAAATTTGATGACATGTTCATACAGTGAAGAGTGAAACATAAGCCAGAATATATCAAGTTCTGTACAACTTTGACCGCTTATGTGAGCTTCAGGGAACATCTCAAAATCATATTTTTAGCATATTTGCCCTTTATTATGAAAGAAGGCCTCATAAAGGATGAACGTGCTCGTATATTTATTGTTTATAGTATATCATATTCGTTAGCATATATCTATCCAGAAAAAGACAGCCAATTGATATTGCCGAAAATGTAAGGGACCATTTAAAAAAGCATATTTTTTTGCAATTTTACACATAACTTGTACTCGCAGATATAAAGTGAAATCAAAAAAAAAAACTGAAACAGAGAATTTGATGGCATATTATTATATTTTATAATGAGAAACATAAGACAGAATATATCAAGTTCTTTCAAGTTTGATGTCCAGCCGTTTTGTGTGAGCTTCAGGGAACATCTCAAAATCATATTTTTAAACATATCTTCCCTTTATTTTGAATAAAGAACGAATGTGCTCGTATAGTTATAGGGTTTGTTCCTGTCATACTTCCTACTCAAGGTACTTTGAGTAGGAAGTATGACAGGAACAAACCCTATAACAAATTTATCATACCGAGAACCATTTCGTAACGTATTCTGTGTAATTCTTAATGTTTGAAAATTTATTGACCTAACTCGGCGTCAAGGTAGGACACAATGTGACCGTAATACTGCGACGTCATTGGCTGAAATTAGTTCGAAGCGTGATAATACGACATATCACATCCCTCTCGGGAAAGACAGTCAAATGCTATCGCCAGAATACAAAATGTATGTAAGGGACAATCTCAAATCAAATTTGTGTAATTTTAAAACATATAACTTGTACTTAAAATTCTCGAAGATAAAATGAACAAAGCGTTTTTCTCTTATTGCCTTATCTTTTGTCTAATTTGATTCAGCAATATCGATATCTATATCATTATTCTTAAATTTTAATACATCGTATTTTTGGGGAAACGTCTGAAAAGTTACATGGATTACTCACAGATCACACATTAATCTTTAAACTTTGCATGCTCCCCTTGCAGAATCGCGTACTCGACAGGTCTCGGATCTATAAGCGTTTCTATAGGCGTTTTAACTATACTATATAGGCGGCCGAACCCAAAACCATACTCTCCCGTAAACGACCCCCCCCCTCCCAAGTGTCAGTGACCCTCCCCCTTCCGAGGGAGGAGTTGATGTACTTCATCCATCCCTCTCTAGACATCCACATAGAAATTAAGACAGTATAATATTGCATGCTCACGCGAAATTGCAAAAATAATTCGAATACGATAAAAGATCATGGATGGATACTAAATATTAAGTAAAATTCAAAAGAATAAGGAAAGTGGAAAGAGGCTACCCCCATGCGCGGGAATAGATTGGGTGGAGTTGTTTATGAGCGACTCCTACAGTATTTCCTCTTTTCCCGATTATTGCGCATAATATTTTTAATTCATAAAATGGACCAAATGAGTTGAAATGACCGAGCTGGACCACCTCTCCCCCTCTCTGATATATTTCTATTCCATACGATTTTATCCGACCACTGAGCTAAAATGTACGTTGAAGACAATGATTACGTCCATCATCGTGGTCATAATCATTTATGGAGTGGAGTATGCTTTAGGACAAAGTATTCTCTGGTTGAACTACCCTATATATTTGGTTAGGATTATCTCAAGGGCGAATACAAGATTTGGGTTTAGGAGGGCGTCATGACTATCAAAAAGGCAGAGGGTCTGGGGACCGCTTCCTCCCTCCCCCAGTGGGTCCAGGACGAAGTCATGTTTTGGGTTCCTTTGACCACCAGAACGGAAAATGTATAATTCATACAAAAAACGTAGAAACTATGTATTATTAAATATATCTGGCGAGCGAACTTTCTAAAATTGTTTTAGAGAGGGTTGGGGTACACAACCCAAATGCCATCCCCTTTGCTGCAAGAGTACATGTTTGTTGACTAAAATCTAGTACATATGTCAGAAAAAGACCGTCCAAATAGTCATAGTAAAGTAAAGGTATGGAAGGTGTAGTATCACTTTACAATTATGGCTATTTTAGCATGAAATGGTCATGCTTAGCAAATGGTGTGAAGTTAATCTAATTTGAGTAAGGTGGCGAGCGGCAGCGAACTAGCGAAAATTTTCCGACATTCGACGCAAAACAGCCTGAAATTGAGTATACACATAAAGGTTAAGCCCCCAAAATACCTTACTTCGATGATTTTAGGGGGGGGGGGCGTGCGCCCCTTGCGCCCTCTTCAAAATCCGCTCATTTATCTATACTGATATTAACCCCCAAAAATGAAGAATCGGAAATTGTATATATCTCGGAAACTTCTATAACTTGTAAGTAAATGTGAATTTTCGCTCCGGCTCAATTTCAGAAAATGAAACCCTGAAAATAAAATGCATACTATATATTTATATATTTATGCAACTATTTTTTTCTGATTGCGGGACCGGAGCGCTTCGTTTCAATGAATTTATTTACTTTATTTAATATCTTATATTTATAAATTGCTCGTGAAACCCTGAGAAAAAAATCATGTAGCGACTTTAATCTGAGTACTTCCCCCTTTTTCCCCTGAAAAAAAAGAAAAGAAAATGACATATATCTATGTAAAATACATTTGCTTACCTTTGCTTACCTTCATACGTATTACGAGGATATATCTAAAATATACTTTAAATAATTCAATATAAAACTTTAATAATTGAATATGTTCTACTCGATTATAAGAGGTATGCAGATCCCTCGCAAAATTTTCTAGTTTAACAATGCCATCCGACCTCATGAGAAAAAAAAAAGAAATTAAAGTAAAATGAAGATTCGTCAGCGTTGTTGATTATGAAATTTGCGAGCAAGGTGAGACGAATTCTCTCTATTAGACGAAAAGGAACATCAAGCCATTTCTGAACCAAAAAAAAAAAAAATAATGATGAGAAAACACGAGCTTCCGTGCCGTGCGTATGACTAGCTAGCAACACCCCCCCCCCCAATGCATTTATTATACGATGATTTATGATGCAAAAAAATATGTGTACATAGTATCAGGAAAGTACATGTTGTTGTTGTTGTTGTTGTTTTTTTTTTTTTTTTTTTTTTTTTTTTTTTTTTTTTTTTTACAAAATTAATGAATCAAAAATAGTTTTGATTGATGAAGTTCTATTTATTTTTCTATTTCTTTCTCGTTTTTTCTAAAGGCCCCCATTATAAAATAAAATAACTATTTAGTGGGGGGAGGTGCACCAAATAATGATAATATTAAAAACCTTGAGTCAATCCTAGTCTGACGATCTCATTATCTAACCATGCTTTGCATTAATCTTCGTTTATTACGAACATACACAGATTACTAGCCTATTGATTTTTAGCGCGGCGTTAAATGCTTTGTCGCGTCATTTGATTGTGACGTCATAGTATGACAGTACGTTAGGTGCGATGTAGAGATAAAAGAATGAACCGGTTACGGGAATGCGCGAAACGATGCGCACACGTTTTGTCCAGGGCCTCGTTAAGTGAAAAAAAAAACCCTACAAGTAACTTGAAATTAGAAAAGGGAAATGGTTCATATTCGTATATTTACATGAAAACTATGTACATGCATAAAATAAGAAATTTTAATCAATCAGCATTTCAACAGAATTCTAATCTTCCATAAAAGTACACATTATGTTGGAAATTATTTGTGGTTTCTTCTTGATAATAACTGGATATTCAAATGGAAATTTTATAACAGAACATATTTTTTGATATTGACAATTACTTTTAGTCTTACTTAGTTGTCATGTGCTCACTTTCATTTTATAAAAAGGAAAGTTAGAAAAAGACACTTCTTTTAATAATCAGATGAAATATGCTAAAACTAAACATCTTCCTTTTCAGAATGCACATTATGACTTGAAGGACAACGCTGACGCCGCCTGGCGGACCATCTCACAGCCGTCTGCGTGTTACCCGTATGACCCCGCTATGGCCGCATATCCCTACGGAAATGCGTAAGTATATATACATGCGCATTTAATGAAAAAAAATCTTTGTTCTGTGTTTGTCACTAATTTTAGAGTCCGCATTTGAGACAGACAATTTTTATGATGATTTCCGTGGAATCAAAAGTGTCAGATACTATTACTCTGGTTCGAGGCCACATGCCACAAAAACAAATATAAAACAAAGAGAACACGTGACAACGCAATGATATTACAAGGTGTTGAGCCCTTTGAAATTCCAGGTCTGAATTTATGATTGAAAAGTCTCAATAACTAAATCCATTGTAGGTGTCGCCACTTGTTCGAATTCAATTGAAGTCGCATCCCTTCCAAATCCACATTTTACGATTACACTGTGCCATACAGACAGAATAAACTTGCCTGTATGTTTTAATCAACTTTCAACATTATAAAAGTAATGAACTACATGTATTATATTTATATGAAAACGCATACGCCGATATTTCACAATATTTTTCTCGTTATAGCTAGATTATGACAAATGAATAAATTTTAACGTTTTTGGCTTATAACTGTTACCAACCCAAGTGATTTCTGTTGAAAAGTATATGCTTCGAAAAGAACCAATATCATCTGACTTTCCTATATCCTCTTTGAACAATCCGTTTTCAAGCGCATCCACTCCCTGCAAAAAATATCCTCGCGTACGCGTGTCTTTATTGCCTTGCTGATCTTTTTTATATTCAAAGATATTTCGAAATTACGAAACAATGGTTCGCGTGGTTTGGTCCTGAATAAAAAAAAATCCCTATCACTTAACAACTGCAATGATAAGGTCCACGCTTCGTTGTATTCCTGTTTCTTTATGCATTATTTAATAATCTGCAATACAGTGCAAAGGGTTTGGTTAATGTTCATGAACTAAATGACCTAATAAAAAATTGTAATACTTTTTACCACATATCAAAACATATTATGCCAAATTATCAAAAAATTAAGATATGATGGCGAACTCGTACTAAAATCCGTTATCAAAAAGAAGACATGGTTGAAGTTTTGACATGATAACGATTTCAACAATGTATCAATTTTTTGTCTCGTTTGCCTCTGAAACAGGTATGGTGGAATGGACCTCAACGGAGCTGCTCGACGTAAAAACGCCACACGGGAAACCACCAACACGCTAAAGGCTTGGCTGTATGAACACCGGAAAAACCCCTACCCAACCAAAGGGGAGAAAATCATGCTGGCCATCATCACCAAAATGACCTTGACACAGGTGTCCACGTGGTTTGCCAATGCTCGACGCCGACTAAAAAAAGAGAACAAAATGACCTGGTCGCCTCGGAACAGATGCGGAGATGGGGATGACGAAAACAGCAACGAGAAAGGCGATGACGACGACGATGAAAGCGATGAAAAAAGAAAGACAGATGAAAATAGCAACGATAGAAAGGAAACAGATAAAGACGAATTCGGTATGTCTTATTTTTTGTTTTTTCTTGAAAAGATATATTTTTAGAATTTGACTTCAGTGAGTGTTTTTACAGAAATTGATAATTTAAAAACATGTATAAAATATCATTTAGAATAATGAGGAAAAAATAGAAAAGGCATGTAACTTTTATGAATGTAGTATGCGTTGGTATGAAAGAAGAAAAGGAGACAATTTTGACATTTTTGGAACAAACAGGCCTACAAATAAAAAAATCCAATGGATATTTTACAAACATGTATATAAAGTGCAACGTTGTACTGTCTGAACAACAATACAAGAGGAGTTCTTGAAATTATAGACTTATGAATTATAGCCCATCAGAGCAAATATACATCTACTGCTCTTTTCCTGTCACCCACACTGTCTGTCCGCCGACGATTGACTTCGCTTCCAATACTACACTGTAAATAACGAGTACCGCGAACATCAGGTCTAATCAATACACGAAAAAGCACTTGCACGACCCAGATCATTTTCCCAGGCTGATAAAATCAGAGATGTTTCGAATGCGCAGCGCTTCCGATAAAATACTCTGATTACGTCACTGGCAATGTCTGCCTACCCTTTCATATAGACTACCTCAAAACTCTTTGTGGAATAAAATCTGTACCAATGTCTAATAACTTAAGGGGGAGTAGGGACAGATTAAGCATATCTGACAATCCACGCGCTGTAGCTGAATAATAACTGATAAAAACCCCTTTACAAATATTTGATCATTCCCCTTCATTAATTCAATCAAAGAAAACAAAAAGTGGCAGTTGTTGCTAGATTCGGCTTAATCGCTTTTCTGTTATTAATCTGTCTGTGAGATTTCGGGAGTTCGGACTACCTAAATTTCTGGGATACCTCTAGTGCTGAGATATCATCTACTCAGCATCTGTGCACTATCCTTATCGCCATGAGCGTAGCCACTGTGTCGCGCCGCAGCTCTCTGTCCAGTCCAATGCAATCGGTATTGTTGAGCATCACAAACACTTGGAAATAACATGAAATGATCAGTCGATTCAAAATGAACAGATTTCATTCATTATTTTCTTCATTTATCAATTTTCTCTTCGTCATCTCCCAGCAAACAAAACCTCCCCTCAAATTGTCGTCTGCAAACAAATGAGAGTTGATGCAGCCATTGACGCGAATTTCACCGCTATGCACTAATACCCTCAAATTGCCAGTAATATCATTTATTCAATAAACACCCAACGCCTTGCAACTTTACATTTTAATAAGAATTTTTCTAACACGTGACGGCGCGGGAAGTCAGAATTCTTAAAAACACGTGTCTTTTGAAAAGTACTGTCAGCCGACATGATTAATAAGCTGGAATCTTGTTGTTTCAAAATTAAATAGAATTGGAAAATTAAAGAGAGATATTAAAGCTTCTGATGCATAATCTCTTGTCCATTTTGAAAACATCTTTGGATTTTTTATTTCTATATCGTGCGTGGCTAAGCCGATGTAATTGAATTCTGCGAGGGAAAGCGAAGATGAAATTTATAATGTCGATTGCTCCTTAATCGTAGATAAAGAGATATGCGCTTTTAAAGTCGGACAAGATTTCACACGAGCTTTTACGATAAGGTGATAGATAGCAAACAGACCCGGTGTAGGTAATGGTTCCGAATGGACCGCATTCCGAAAAGCAAGGACGGTTGTCTGATCCCGAAAAATTAACGCTCATTCTGCGTGAAGAAAATCTCGTTGTTGTTTGACCCATAATCATCTTATAAATAAACAAAGAATCGGCAGATTTTTACTTTTTAAATAAATTTGGAATTTTTGATCCCGTATCGAGTTTCTGAAGTGATAGATGTCTTCTTCGAGGTGGTATGTTTTATGCGTTTAGTTTGTTTGACTAAGTAATCCGTATCTCTGCAAAATGAAAAGCAATATTCCTCAAAAATAATACCACTCAAAACAAACGAAATATTAAAAATGATGTTGAGATTTCTTCCGTACTAAAAATAAAAGTGTAAAATTAGAAAGATATGTCGATATAAACGATGTACGAGTGCAGATACAAATGAAAATGTATAGATAAGTTTGTAATTATCACAAAATGCAGAACCAAAAAAAAAAACAAAAAAAAAAAACAAGAAACGAAATAACAATGATAAAAGAAAACCCCAACAAACTAACCCATCCGAATTGATTTTAAAAATACAAAAACACACACATACACACACACAAAAAAAAACCCCAAACAAACAAACAAACAAAAACCAAACCAAAGAGGAGAAAACAAATATGATCAAATAATTTTGAAAGATGAATTAAGAAATTGAATAATTTCATAAAAGGAAAACTAGAATAAATGAAACGATCAGCGATGGAAGTTTAGAAGTACTTATTACAAACAGAGAAATTCTATATATGAATATAACTACATGACATTGTAGTATTACCAAATGTGAAATTGAAACGTTCTTATAATATGGTAAATGCACATCCATATAATCTTTGACGAATTTTCTGTGGAAAATTCCAAAATACTTAAATGAAATTTTCCGTAGAAAAGCCAATATATCAATGAACTTAAAATGCAGGAAACGATACTTCTCTTCTGCAGCGATCTGTCAAACGTAAAGGGAATACTCTCAGGCAAATGATAAAAAATATAATAGCATGTATAATTACTCCGATTTGGAAGATAAACATATTTACCCTCCAGCGCATTTTTCTGCGAAATTGAAGGGAAAAATGACAAGTTTCTCGGTTACAAGAACATGACATGGCCATTAGAACTCGTCTGTTTTCCGTTCTTGGTTTTTCGTTGATCGTTTATTGAGGTCATTTGTATTTCCGTCAGCCATTAATTACAAATGGCTACACACTCATTGTTTTTGTATAAGTCCGACATCGATTCTCCCTATATGGTAAAGGACACGAGATTATTCATTATGAAAATAACAAAATTCATCAAATTTAATACCTACATTTTAGGACGAGTGGAATAGCTGTCGAGCTGACTTATGAGAGTCATTTCGAGTAATGACTGACTCGCTCTTTATAAAGACAGTGAATTAAAAAATAGTGATTTGTTTCGAATTGACCCGTATTATTTTTAATGCCAGCATGATATACATCATCATTATCAATTTCATTTCATTAAGGAAATGTTTTTTCATAATGTCTGTGATGAATCACTGAAAGTCAGTATGCAACAATGATTCCTTACCTAATTCTTGTTTTATCAGTTTACGATTTTATTTGAAATGATTCTTATTTAAGTGTCTGATTCAGATAGTTGATCCATTACTACTGTCATCATTCTAAAGAAGCAATTTGGACCAATTAAAGCTTTTACCAGTTGATTTCAGTTTAGTCCAGGTGGAACGATGAGAGATTTTATTTCAATTTATAATCATAATCGATGCCGGGATTGCAATTTATACGAAAACGGCCTCCGTAAAAATCGAGATCGACATTGCAATTTATATGAAAACGACCTCTGTAAAAATCTCTATTTGATTGTTCCCATACTTCTAAAACTGGCGGAGTCAAATGATGAAATTAAAATCCACGTAATTTCCTATTCTTCTTCCCAGGAATCGATGTAACTTATTCAACAGTTGATCTTGGAGACGAGGGTGGTCCATGACCTTTACCAGTCTCTCCCCACTCTTCCTTTACTTCTTGTCACAGGTGCGAGAAGAAAATTGATTTTTTGATAGTTTGGGCTTTGTGAAAACGCTTAATCGTTATTCAGAAATAGGTTTTGATACTTTTTAAATTCAACTTACGTGAAATACGATTAAAAGGAAGATTGAATTTCCTGGGATGGATTATCTGCCCTTGGAAGTAATTGTTACCATCAATTGTACAATAAGATCAACGAACCCGAAAATGTTTGAATTTTCAAATGTAAATTTTGCATGAAGACGAAGGGCTTGAATGGGCCATATTGAAATTTGGATACCGTGTAATCTTTACACCTGTATAATGTTTTATTTATAATCAACATCAAAGGCAATACACAAATCTGACTGTTTTCCATATTTGTCCCCCAAAGTTTTCTCCTTTACACTTAAAACACGTGCGATATCCGTACCCGAACTGGAAGGTTGACTGTAGGGAAAAATTAAAGAGAGATAGAGAAAAAAAAGAATGATTGTGTTTGTATGCTTTCCTTGCTTGTGTGTGTGTGACGGTGTTTACTAAATGCGGGTCTTACTAAAAAAATCAAAATATTTATCATGATAATCATACAATGTAAAAAAAATTATTTGAATGTTCACACACGAAAATCGAGCGTGCAAAAACAAGCTGTTAATACTTCGTATTTCGAAACAAAAAAAATCTACTGTTATTCTAATTTCTTTCAAAACTCGATGTTCTTTTAACAATTCATTATCTATGATTTTCAGATATCTTGAAAGTGAAAAACGATGCAGACCTAGTTGATCAGCAAGGCTTTGAACCAAAGAGCGACATCTTGAACAGTTTAACCCCAATCGGACTAACATCTGGTGAAAATGTGAACAGTGTTCAACCAAATATGGCGACAGAAATGAAACCATCAATGTTAGAACAGAAAAGAATAGAATCTCCTTGTTCTAACAGCAGTGATTCTGGACTCAGCGATATAAACAACTCTTTGACATTAAATGCTTCCGGGATAGATGCAAATGATCCTCTGCGACCCCGGATATGGTCTCTTGCGCATGTCGCAACTTCTACAGCGAGTTCGTCTACCTCAGCCAATATTAACAGTAAGGATCAAAATATTCCTTTGAACTTCTCCAAAGTTGGGTCATCCTTCATGCCAACCACGACCTCTACAATGAGACCATGGATGGACAACTCATTTCCGCTTGGAGCATCAATGCTATCGAATTCGTCAAGCGGATATACCAGTTTAAGCAGCGGAAGCAGTACCGGAAGTAATGGTGACAAAAACTCACCGCAAGGTGTCTCTGCTTTCAATGGTCTTTCTGCAACAGGAAGTTCGTCATTGCTTCGACCATATCCGTCTCTATCTTCACTGTATTCACCAGCTAGAGACATGGGGTCAAGGGTCAACGACAGAATAACGAATACGATTGGCTGAAAAAAATTTGAAATTAAAAGAACATGAATAATATTGGTTGATGAATATTAACTGTCGATTTTTGCTTAAATATAGTAAAACAACGAAATCGAAACGTTAGATCCATGACTCATATGCTTTAAATTAATGCACTTTTATAAAATCGACAGATATTGTCTAATTGAAGCGAATGGCTTCTACTTTTTTTGTAGAATCGTTTTTATAAATTAAGTTATTATTGATATTACAAAATTGGTGCAAATTTATAGTATTATGGGGCTATAACAACGTAAAGTTGCGATAATAATTTTGCGATAAATTTGTAATGCGGATATTATTCCGATTTTCCTCTGATACGGCTGGCATTCGATGTAACAAGCGATGTCAAAACGAGGCTGGGCACGAGAAACTGACAATTATCAAGAAGATTTCGTGACAGCTTCGTTTAAACGGCGTATCTCAGTTCAACATATCGCATTGATAGAATGTTAATTCAATAAACTCAGATGAATAACATGGCAATATTAACGATTTAGCGTGATTGAACCTGGATCATTGTGTGATAGGGTTAAAGTGTCTGCTAGATATCACCGTAAGAGGGCGCTTAAGGACAATATACGATTTTATCTCGTCCAAAATGGCAGCGCAGATCAGACAAGTGCCGCCCTCCGAGGGTTATTAGGCAACGTCGGGATTAATAAAAACTGCAGATCGACTAGAGTGCTAAATTCTTTTCCCAAAGTGCTTGAATGAAGGGCTGTTTACTCGGTTCGAACGAATCTTTACCGCGGAAATTAGTCAAAATTTGACATGGGCGAACAGGGTAACGTGTTTGAATTAGTGTAGGAATATTTGTTGACATTGGTCAAAAGATTAATGAAATGTCATTGTTTCTAGATTTTCAGTGCTAGACTTTTGACATTTGGAGGACGTAGAATGTCTCGTATCATAATTTCACCCCTCGTAAGGGGCTTGTTTGAAAGTTGTCATCCGAGGGACTTTTTTGTCTCGCGGATTTAATTGAAGTGAAGTACCATTAAAGAGAGAAAATGAAAATTTCCAGTGCTGAATGGATTGACGTTTGTTTGTTTCTGATATTGTAAATGTTTTGAACTTTTTATCTGTAAAAGTGGAAGGGACCTCCACGTTCGTGTTTTATTCTATTTTATGATGGCTCGAAAGCGATCGATAGTTTGATCTTTATGAAAGATGTAATTCAATTTTATGTATTTCTTGAGAATCTACAAATTCTAGCAAATTGAATAGGTTTTTTTTTAAATTTTAAATTGAAATATACATCAAGTGTGTTTCGTTAACAATCTACAAAACTTTATACACATTTTCTTGAAATAAATCATGTTTATTTATTATTTTACTCATATGGTATATACAAATTCTTATCTTTCCTTTACATGCTACAAAATATTAATTGCAAAAATGTTTATAATAAAAGTTATAGGATAAATCACCGAGTCTACGAGAGTTTTGGCTGCGTTTGATTTTTCTTGCAACCACAATAATGTATTTATATATTTCTACACTCTAAATAATGTACCGAATTTACTTTGACTTTTTGATGCATTTGATTTTTTGACACAAATGAATCTGGCGTCATATTATTGTCTCCTTACCAATGGATGTCTACAAAGTTATTTAATTGATTTTATGTATATGTAGTTATCTTAAAATATTTGAATAAAATGTTGCAATAGAATTGGTTTTCACACTTCCTTTATGTTTTGCTTCTAAACGAAGTCATTTTCAAGAACTTGAAGAACATTTATTTTCTGCAAATGTTTACAAATCATCAATCGCCTTATTTCTAGAAGAAATTATCAATCCATTAAAAAAAATCACTGCATTGGCTTTACTCCAATTAAGTCTTGTTTGGGTACATTTTTATGGAGAGTTGCTCTCTAGACAACTGTGATGACGAGACGCGGTGAGATGTTCCTCCAAACATTGTCACTGAAGACAAACTCTTCTTTTTATAGATAGTTCTACAGATTCCTAAGCATTTTATTTTCATTCAAATATAATGACTACAAGTATTTGTTAAATTTGCATTTGTTTCTATAAAACGTCATCTTGAAATGTGAAAGTTTTATGCACATGCAATGTCTTCTATGCAACTTGAGAGCCCCAAATTTTTGGTCAATCCGAGGAGTCTGACTTTGAAATCCGGATAACAACATTTAATTTTGCCACTAACATGGTTCAAGGTCATGTTTACCAAATCTTTTGGCTTGATGTGCATGGCCTTGCAGATATATGTGTTACCGTGTATTGATGTGAAGTGTCTGGTTGTCGCCATGAGGTTTTGTTGAGGACCATTATCTTCTTTTTTATGTATGAACACTGGTTGTTGTCATGCAATCTTGTTGTTGATCATTTATGAGCACTCTGAAAATAAAAATACAGCGTGAATCATACCGTTTTTTTTTTAAATATGTTATTGGAACAAGCTTATTTGATTGTCATGCCATGTGTCCTTTACTAATTTCCAACCACATGTACAACCACATGTTGGAAATTAGTGAAGGACACATGCATGAGTTTCCCTATTTTAAATATATTTTATGGGAACTACAGAAAAAGAATATTACGAGACAAAGTCTTTCTATGGACTCATGCAAAACGAAAAACTGCAGAAAGAATCCAGATTTGTCAATAGGCTCTGTACAAGTATAGGTAGAACTATTGTTTGTGACAATATGTAAAAGTTTCACGCTGAACATATTTTGATTCAACAAGGGCAAAATTGTCTCTACAACATTGACTCAAAAAGGCATTGAATAAAATAATGGGCGTACGTATGAATACAGTAATTCGTATTAACAACACAGAATGTGAAGCTTATTTCTGGACATTGCTAGATGATGTACAAATGTAATCTAAGAGGGCGTATCAGGAGAAGGCGTATTGCATGACGTCCAGAAGATTACCAAAAGCGCAAATTCAGAGGAGTTGTCCACGTGATGTACAAGTAAATTGTTTTTATCATATTATATCGGCAAGATTTATTCTGATCATTTGATTTTTATCAATAATTTTTGACGGAATGTATAACCTAGTTTGTAAAGGCCAATATACACGTTTAGTATCATTATCAGGAATTCAATTAGAAAAAAATGTGTGTTGGAGAGAAAACGAAGATTTTAAGGTTTAATTCATTTTTTGTATAAGATTTATTTTGAATTTGAAATTGAATTCAATTTAAAATTTAGACTCAAAACTGTTAAATCAAAAGGTTTTGCGAGTATCATCGTAGCAAAGTCGTTATTTTTGCGAGAGCAAAATTTTATTTCATATATTAGTCACAATCTTTTAACATTGATATTTATCTTACGTACATATTTAAATTCTATACCAGTTATTTCATTTTAATATTGTAAAAAATAAGATCCATGTCCATGTACGAATATGAATAATACACTGATAGACCCAAGTTTTAATTTCCACGGATCAATATTTTCGCGATCTCCAATGCGTCACAAAATATAAGAATTAGATTTTTTTTTAAAAATCTATATGTATATTCATTGGTCTGTTGACTAAAGTAATAAGTTAAAAAAGTCATATTTCCGTCATAGATTTAAGAAAGATGAAATGGTTTGCTATTGTTCAAATTTGGACAATCATCGAATGAGCAGAACCCTATCAGGAGGGTCAGTTTGACCACTGGTCAGTAGCAATATGTGTGCCTTATCTCAACTTCTCTATCCAAGCAGATGGACAGTGGTCAATTAGCCGGACACTGGTCATTTTTCTGACATTGGGCAGATCATTTGTGTTGTCACGTTTAAACGACCTATTAGCAGGCCACTTAGAGATTTGATTAATTCGTTTACTAGTTATTCAGGGAAGTGGTGTCTTTGTATATATGAGATAACTTAGTAATTGTATGTTGGGTCAAATACTATCATGGATATCTGAATGTCAAGGTAACAAAATCAAAACAAACATATTAAAGGGACGGTGTCCCTGAAAATTAATTCATTTAACAAAATTTTGGAATGAAACATCTTTCTTTTCATATGAAAGTATACATTCTCATTTACTTAAATTCAAATTTTCAGGCGAATCTAACGCATACATTCGCAGTTATAGCCGTTTGAAAACGTAATTTTGAATTCGAGGTGCGCAGCTCTAATTCATTTCACTGGCGCCACCTACAATGTATTACGTTTTTACTATACAGGTATATGGAGATTTCATTATACAAATTCGACAATATTAGGATCGTTACTGCATATGTTCAAAGAAAACTTCTTATGGTTCCTTTTTTCCTCAATCTAGACCCTTCGGAATAAATTTTACGTTTTCATTAAAAAATTATTTTCAGGGACACTGTATCTTTAATATTTTGGCAATGGTTTAAATGATCACCTCGTGTACTTTTCAAAGAAATAAAAATACATAAACAAGACGATAAATAAAAAAAGGAAAACCCAAAGAAAAACAGAACAAAATTCAAATAAATAATATAAAACCCTGGGATATCGATAATATTTTGCAAAATTCTAAAATTCTAATCGATAATATTTTGCAAAATTTTGTAAAACAAAACTTATCAACAAAATTTTTGAAAAGTTTAAAATCTCTTAAATTTTACAAAAATAAAAGAAAAGAGGGGATCTCAAACAAGACCCGGTTGCAACACCCATAGCAAAACATAAATAATGGGGGTTTTGCGTAAAAGATGGACTTGAAATATCTTAACATATGTGAATGTACGAAACATATTATATTAAAGTTATGTGCATGGAAAGGAAAACTCCTGGCCAATAAAGCTAATATTGTAAACATTAATATTGTTGAGGATCCAAGAGGTTCATGTTATAATTCAGCCAAAATTTGCATAATTTTTCTAGCAATATGACTATTCCTATAAAGTGGATATTGCTTAGCTGTTCCATCAGGTAAAAGGTACTATTAAACACATGCTCTACTAGAAGGAATAAAGTGATAGATATTTGAGGGCTTGTTTATTTTCCGTATGTCACATCATTTATCATGCATATAAAAAACGTAATTACTCTCTCATCAGTGACTTGCTGCATATTCTACTATCATAACACAGCCTATATAAACAGACATAACAATGTAGAAAACACGTTTCGAGTAAATATAAGAGAAAGCAAACAGGATATTGTGCAAAAAATCAAAAGCTTAGATGAAGCATGTGAAAATGTCTGACGTCTGTAAACAAACACAATTTCTCTCATTACACTGTCCATATTTTCCGAATTATCCTGCACTGAACCTTAAAATCATGTCCATTTCAATATAATAGAGATGACACTTTAGCGACATCGGATACGGTTAAATCCGGATCGTTAATTTCACTGCACAATGGTATCAATGAAGAGAAGAGATTGTTGGTGAATCTGGCCCAACGAATTCAGACATGGCTGTAATTACACCATTTTCAAGTCGTCTAATTGATTATAATACATTGACAGTGCAATAATACCTTTTTCGAGGCCGTAATATTCATTTCACGGTCTCGATGTAAAATGGTCATCTCTAGATAAGCCGAATTAAAGCGGTCTAGACCCGGTTCAATTAGTGCAACAGGATAAAATTCAGAAAACATCCGATCAATAACAAGAAAGATTTAATTTCTTCGATTTTTTCAAAAATTATTTTGTTGAAGAAAAGTATGCATCCCTAATAAAAGAAAACGTAAAGTATAAAATTGTCAAAAATAAATTTTCACGAAGGCCATTCTATACATTATTTCAGCAGTTTCCGTTAATTATCACTTTTGCATCATTTTCTGAAAGGTGCTATTTTTTGTTATTTCCGGTGTGAATTTTGAAAATTAGATTAACAGAAATGAACATTTGAGGAGTAAAAAATAAAATAGTGACACGAAAGTTGGTGAAATGTGGAAACATTTGTTAGTATCAGTTTCTATCAATGTTTATCCATTCGTTGCTAATTATTTTCATATGTATATCAAGTTGTTTTCTAAACATTTTCATTAAAGATAAAAACATTCTTCAATGTGTAATGTACACGGCATTGGCTGAAATTCACAAGCACCTGCTGGGCCTTTATAGAAAATCTCCCAAGAAGAAAAAAATGATGGAAAGCTTATGGGAATTGTATTATTAATAAAGAAACAAACTATCCTCGAAAACAATGTGTAAAATCGAAAAAATAAATCAATATTTGATTGTGCAGTTTGAAACTTTCAATTAATAAATTATTTAAAATAAAAGAAAAAGAAATGAATAATCAGAAAAAGAAAATCTGTTATATCCATCAGTGTCAGAATTATTATTAGCAAAATTGAGAGGAGATGAATCCTGACCGCCTCCGTTTTTATTCGTATTTTGTGGTTCATTTGAAAGGAAATGGATGGAGTCATTTGATTGGGGGGTGTGGGTAAACACGGCCGTAAGGTGCTTCTATAACCCCACGCGTTCATTAGCTGTACGTGTGGGTATGATGTCTTCAGTATAAAGACTGTAATGTAAAAATATCCTATTTTCATATGGAGTTTAAAAAACAAACACACACTCTTGCAGACAGAAAAAAAGCGACACAAAAACAAAAATAGTAGAGAAACGACAACCCCTATACATTTCATGAAATTCAAAAGATGTGGTTACTGTTTTCACGATTTGACGACACAGAAAGTAAAATAACTCCCTTTACTTCTTAGAAAAAAGCTGACTTTGTATTTAACCAAAAACAAAAAAAAAAAAAACAAAACAAAACAAAACAAAACAAAAAAAAAAAAACCAAACAAACAAACAAACAAAAAACAAAACAAACAAACTAACAAAAAAAAATATATATCACCAACCCTGAAAACTTCAAATTCACACGCCCCCAATTTTTTTTCAGAACGGATTTATATTTGGATTTTTCGGCATGCAAGTTAGTCTTTGTAAATAAAGTTTTGATAAGAAATATTTGAAATCCATAAAAAGATCAAATTAACTGGAGAACCATTCTATTCAATAATATATCTATCCATTATCTATATTGTATGAAAAATAAATATTTCCCCATAAAACTGAATCTGTAACACGCAAATCATGAAAAATAAGATGAAGGGAAACTGGGAATGAAACATAGAACATACGACAGAGTGAGTATCTAGCCTTCATTCATTCTAAATCTGGCTTCTAAAACGTAAAACAATATTTTTAAAATCTGCATTTCTCGAGCATAATGTATAACCGTACATGCTTAAATCCAAAATGCCAATATCGTAAGAAATGTGTCCCCTGCATCGAAATAAAAGGAAAATATTGAACATTTTGTAAATGCATTAATTTCTGGAGGGCAATAGAATTTACTATATGTAATTTGAAGACTAAACTTTTATATTCTACAGGTGTGTAAATGAAAACCTGGTAGATATTTAAAGTGTCCATGTTTACATAAAAGTAAGGATACTTCGTTTTCTGATTTTTCTTTTAATAAACCTAAAAATCAATAAATCGGTTTGGATAATTATTTAAAAACATCTCGTACCCGAAGTTTCGTCCAGACATCTTTAATCATGGATAAACAGATTAAATTTTGTGTAAATATGGTCAAATTTAAAGAAGAGCGAAATATTTAAATTGAAAGAGTATCACTTGTTAAGTGGTCCTTTAAAAGGATATAACTGAGCTGTTTAACATGAAAATTATCCCTAGTATCGTTACATTACCATGTTCATAATCAACTTGTCCAAAGGCAAAATGTTTGAGAATTCTCTTTTCTATACGACGGCACGAGAAATGGCTAGAGATTTATTCTCTGCATTACCCCGCTATTATCCGCAAAAGAAACATCGAGCTTTAAGAAAAAATGCCACATTTTGATTTATAAAATACGAAAGACAAATGTTTAATGTCTGCTGGCCCGTGGGTCTTGTCTTTTTCACCTGCCTTACATTGTAAATCTCTCCTAATTGAAATCACTAACGTCTAACATAGGTACTTGTAAAGGAATCTAATTTATAGCTAGAGGAAGACCCGAGGTAAAGTCTGCCGTGATTAGTTAGTATGAGCTCAGAGAGAAGAGTGTTTGATTGGATGTGTAGAAATAGCCATCAGTTCAATGACCATTAATATCGATTCCCTTTCTGTCTAGGACATTTGTCTTCTTATTAGAGATAAATTATTTATAACTCATAAAAATAAAGTTGAAACAATAATCAGATTTGTGAATGCCAATGAAAACTGAATAAAAATAAAACAAATTCAAGAACAATACAAATGAAAAAATGTAATAAGTTCTTTTTAAAATTTTCTTTATTCCTGATGAAAATCAAAAAGATAAAAAAATCTCTACACGGAAATTGCTTCGATTGGTTTTTTGCATTACTTGTCTTTTAAGATTTCCGATTGTACCTGGTAATCCCATTACAAGATGGCGCCGGGTGCAACAAATACCATTGATTTCCCACGATAAGTGCACGTCCACACAGTGACAGTAAAAGTTGCTAAGGGTATGCATGTAGTTTAGGACCTTATTTAACCATCAGTCCGTATTCTCCGCCCGTCAATATCGTCAATGGATTGAATTACATCAATCGATGGTATCTTAATGAATATGACAAGTAATAAAACAAGATTCAGCGGGGTTGTAGAAGCCTCACCCCGGGTGAATTTCCACCTGTGTAACGACTTAATGATTGAACATAATACCCTCAGAAGTCAAAACTAATGCTACCTTTACAGGACACAATTGTAGAGATCGTAATTTCAAAATGACGGGATCGTAATTTCAGGTTTCATTACTAGGACCGCATGCCGTCAGATCGTCCTTAATAGATGTTACCCATTTACTTTTAGTGGAATCACTTTGGTTGCCCTTTGTTCTTAGATTTTCATTTCCTTTCTGCATCACTATTTCTTGACGCATACAAATTTTGCCATTATTGCTCAACAAGCCTTTTGGCTGCTAAGTCGGTGATGGCATTCAATCGTTAATGCTACTCAGTTCTAACACTTAGTAATACTGAACAAGAATCGATCTGGTTTTTGTAATTTGATGTAATTAGAAATTTTCACTTTCAAGCTAAAGATATGAAAGGTGAGACTTGAGTGTCTCAAAGGGCATTTGAACTCAGTTGTTTGTTCTGCATATAGTGCTGCACGCGCATACAAAATTTTTATATTCTGTAATTAAAACGACACTGATGTACCCAAATAAATGTATCAAATTATAATCTAAGATAAAGCAAGCAGTTTGTAAAGATTCAATTTTTTTGAAATAAAACTAAATATAAATTCATTCATAATCTTTTCTAAATGTAACAGCTTCAGATGTTAAACGTCTTCAATTCAATAGCATCATTTTAAGAACAGATAAATTTTCAGCATAGACCAGACATTCACGTTTCGGGTACTTAAACAGTGATCCTCAATCTAATCCTCACTAAAATACGAAAACACAGAGGAAGACCACACAATAAAGACGTCATCAAAATACTACACATAAACAGGTCAAAAGTAATTATTTACGTTTGTGAGATACTGATATATATATCATACATACATGCATAATAATAATTATTAAGTGCGTAGTAACATGTATGCTATGTACATGCTTATTTCTGCATTGTAAAATACATGTATGCATGTAACAAACTGTTATATGAAACATGAAAAATTCTTTAAAAGCGTTGACGGAAATGTAAGTATTCCCCTTCTCTTTTCCCTCTCCAAAAAAGCAAAATTTGAATCATCGTACAATGAGTCATGGAACCTTAAATGGACATTCTTATCATGAACAAATAGTTTCACTGATCTACTTAAAAGCTTTCCTCAAAAAAAGTTCAGACGTTTCCCCTGCAAACGTGTCATAAACGTAGATTTTTTTGACATGAACTTTCAACCGACCATGATTTATGTTCGGATATTCAATTTATTGGACACTTCCTGTGTTCCGAATGTCGATGACGAATCTCGGTGACAGAGTCCCGCCCTCCAATGATTATACCTCCAATATATGTGAACAGCGACACAAACACACTCATGTCCTCACGTCAGAGATCATTGTCATTTGCTTTCATAAATATTTTCTACGATTCATTGTTTTCCATTGCTCTAACGTCGATATACGGGACTTTGTACTCGCCCTGAGGGCCGCCGTGGTTTTTGCCGCGAAGACATTCGGCTCTTCTCTTGCAGTTTAACGTCTCGACGATTGTGGCAGAGAAACATTTCATGACACCTTTTTAAGTGTTTTGCAAAACATCACTTGTTTCTGTTTTGTTTAATAAACGGAAAAGATGCCCGCAAGCTAATGGGGAATACATCAGTGGTTCAGATCTGAAGATTAAAGCCACGGCGAAAAGTACATTGTTCATCCGATGTCTCCGAGCGTTGGCAGAGTAATAAATTGCCAGATAATTCCTACAAATAATAATTATGAATATTTGATAAATAATTGACATCGTATAACTTTGTGTCTTACCTCAAGTGCGGATGCGATAGTGAAATTTCGAAAGAGAAGGGACAATTTTTTTGTAGCTTCCGCGAATTTTTTACATTTCCTCTAGTGGTTTTCCGCATTCTCATGTCAAAATGTTGGATACGGAAAGTTTGAATTAGAATACGATTTTTAGCAAAAATATTTTATGTCTTTCCTATAGAAAAGGCAGAAATACTAGTATATATACACTATACAGAATATTGAATATTGAATATTGAATATTGACATTATTTCACAGTTCTGTATAGTTTTACACTCCCCATTCAATTTTTACAACCATACTTTTCCAGAATTACATAAGACAGTTCGTTTTTGCGTTATCATAATGTGTACATGATTGTAATTTTGTCTAAATGTGGATTGAATAAAAAAAATCTTCAATATCTTAAGAAATGATATATTGTACCCAAACGTGTAATTTAAAAGAAATGTACAGTTTTGTCAAGTTTGAGACTTTCATAACGTAAATTGAGAGAAAAAATCTTGAAGTTAGCGAAAACTGCTGTAAATGACTTGTAAATAACTGTAAATAACATGTAGGAGAACCTTTATTTTTTGTGGGGCTCTTATATCTGTGTAAGAAAACCCTTATATTTGAGGGGTTCGACAAACATATATATTTCCAGCGTCTATCTATTCTTTGGTCATGTATTAAAAAACGGTTAGATGTCTTGTTACTGTTTGTACGTGTATTTGATTTTGAAATACTTGTATATATTTATATAAAAAATAATGCATTATTTGCGAATGTCAACAATATTTCATCAATGGCGTTTACTTGTAAAATGCACTGGAACATAAGGATATTTGCGCCATCTTTTTTGCTTTTGTTATGAAGAATGAAATTCTTAAAAATTTGCCAGAAGGACGTAAAATTATGGTGTGTTATTCAATTCATGATCAAACACTTCCTGGCTTTGACTATGATGTAAGACTATAATTTGCCCTTTCGTCCAATAGCTCAGTTGTTGTCAGTTGATTCATTGCTTCTAACCATCTTAAGGTGTGTCGAATAATCCCATAATTCTTTGCATCAACTTTAAAATTACAGGAAAACTGAATGAAATTATTTTTGTTTTGATGTAAGAATTAATAATATTATTGACATATTTGCACCAAAATGGAATTGAGCATTGTTAAGAGGACTCCAATATACAAACTGTTCAAGCCTGGGCCCCGATTACTTGACGTCCTGTGATTATAGCTGTTGATAGAATATTGTGTTACAAAGGACCCCAGTGACTTATTGCCTTGTCTGTGATGTCACCTTATCTGTTTAATTTTTCGGATGATATAGAAAAAATATAACATTCATTTCTTATTTTATTTTATTTTCATTTTAGTGCGTGAACATCGACTAGCCAACAGGGGATGCTTACTCCTCCCGAGCACCTGGATCCACCTCTAGCAAGCTAGAGGTCCGTCGATTCTCAATTTGGTGCTCTATTGTGAGTGCTGTTAAGATTATCATCAGGATATTCTTTAACTCATTATTATTTTATACCCTCTATTTATATAAACGGACTGTTTTCTTGAATCTAATAACAATCAATCCCCGCACTATATTTCGTAAATTTGGGGAGTTGCGTAGTGATACAACTGCCTTCCAAGACGAAATCAAGTTATGGCAGCCGCCATGATTCAAATAGCGAACGATCATCTCTGCTTACCTTTGGAATAAGAACCAGTTTGAGGAGATCCTACATACACAGGATTTTTTAAGTAATTAGAAAAGAAATGATACCCTCAACATATCGTATTTTCAGCTACGAGCTGATACGTGTTTTAGGGAATCACCGGTTCCAAAAATGATGCTAAAATAGATATCCGTGAAAACTTAAGTTGATCGATGGATAACAAAATTTCTCGGCCAATCCGAATCTTCGTTTCTAAGTAATAACAATGGTAATTAAATGATATATTTATCTCCAGACTTTTATGTGTTGCCCCTTCGTGTTTCATATACCTTTGTTCGTCCTCTTGCTGTAAGTTTTTGTTTCTTTCCTGTTGTCCCTATTGTTGTTTGGAGTATCCTTATTATGTTTCGGTACTGTGACTACTTAATCCGCTGTTGTTATTACCGCGTGATCTTGTGGGAATTTTTTTCCTATCCTTCTTTTCATTTGGACCACATAAGCATATATGTTTGGAGTCTTTCGACCATCCATTTGTTACTCCGTCTGTCTGTCCATAGTTCCGTTTCACTTTCATATAACTCAGTCGCGATTTATTGTTTTTGATTATGTTTCAAATGTTAAACGTCTTCAAATTCAATAGCATCATTTAAGAATAGATAAATTTACAGCACGGACCAGACATGCAGGTTTCGGGTACTTAACCCTTGTCAGTGATCCTCAATCTAAACAATGTAATATGACCAAAGTGTGTGAAAAATATTATGTCCAAAAATGTATCGAAAATCGTAGCAGGATGGGTGTTACATGATGCTACAGGACCCACGTTTTAGAAATTTCAAGACTTTTGATAACAGAAATTTTCGAATGCGTTGAAGAGACAGACGATCAACCGAAGTTGATCGAACTTGGCTACATGTGCCCTCGGGGACTCCTGGTCCACCAGCAGTGACACTCACCAAGAGGTTCAAACGTTAAACGTCTTCAAATTCGGTAGCATCATTTAAGAACAGATAAATTTACAGCATGGACCAGACATACACGTTTCGGTTACTTAACCATCGTCAGTGATCCTCAATCTAAACAATGTAATGTAATATGAAAGATCATATTTCTGCTACCAGGTTAAAGGATTCCCTCACGAAGGAATGCATCCTGTGGATCGGTACATGTTTAGTTGTATACATCGGAAAACATTGCAGGTTATTCAAACGAAGAATGAAGTGTTACTAAAAGTATGTAAAACCCACTATATTGACGTTTATATGCAGAAAAGGGTAAATTTATTCTGTAGTATCGAATTGCTACGTCGTATCACTTCAATAGAACAACCTAAATCTAACTTCAAAAAATTAAAGAGGGCGCTACTGAAATTATTTTTGGTGGCTCCGCTGAAAGCATCACTGATAGGAATTTAATATTCGAAACACGTGTCTGGTGCATGGAACTTGGTTTGGAATTTTCTTCAAGAAGGTATAGAGTTGGAACCCTTCGACATTATAAACTGGTATGCATCCTTTTATGTATTTTTTCTAATGACATTATTGCATTGTTTCTCTGTTGGTTGGTCATGTTGGATTGATTGATCTCGTTTGTCTCCCACTTAATGTGGTCTCGAAGAATTTCCTTCTTTCTTTCTGTTTAGGCACCCGGCAGTCCTCTATTTGGACAGTCGGCTGTATTGATGTTACATGTATTGCGGGAAACTCATTCGCCAATTGCCCGTTACAGAGTACTCTAGCCAGGCCGTTCCCATTTGGGATGCCTCATAGCCCCTTCTATTATTACCATTTTAACCATCCAACCAAAGATTGTACTCTATGTCTTCCGAAATGGAAGTAACCGGATGTGACAGTTCTACCGAATTGAAGCGGCGGGAGTTGCATGCAAGCAGGAGATGCTTACTCTTCCTGGGCACCTGGTCTCACTCCCATATCGGGAGTACGCTTCTTTTCATGTGTAGGAGGTTTTTGTTTGTTTGCTTTGGTTCCTGTTTTATCCTGATTTTCTATGCCTTCGGTTTCTGATTTTCTGAATCATTGATTTTGTGCTGTATACAGGGATATGGTCATTATTCATATTTGTCATTTAAGTTGCGGAGTGCTACCCTCCATGCTACCCTCCATTTGTGTATGTGGTGTATGCATGTATGCAGGAGGGTTGTATTATTATGTACTGCTTGGATGGTCCGTATTTCCAACGGCTTTATAAGGTGCCACCACACCTGGATTGTTGTGTATAATTGCTTCCCCTCTGTAAGACAATGGTACAATGTATGTCTGGAAATTGAAACTTTGAGATAAATTCTTATAAATTTCCAGCTAGTCTGAACTACTTCATGAAAACAGAACTTGAAGTTGACCTAAATGTTTCTTGGTAATTGATGTATTTCTACCTTGAAAATCCAAAACAAGAGTACAATTTGTATGATTTATTTTTTAACAGATTGACATAAATTAAACGACTTTTGCCTCAATATGATTTCAAATTTAGAGAAGAAAAGGATAAAAATGATAAGTACTCCGTAATTTGCGTGGCGTCGTTTTGGACGTGATTTACTGCGCCGCTTTCCGAAGTCACTCCAAAAGAAAAACATCGTATTTCTTTCCTAATTGACAGATTGCTTTAAATTTTGCAGAATAAGAATATGTAATCTTAAGGAATAAATTAATGTATGAACAAAATGTTTGACGATAACGAAAAAAGTTTTATTAAACTTGTCTATGAATTTATCGAACAGCCCTCGTACATGCCCAAACGTTTCGGATGAGTTGAGATATGTTAATGTTAAACATCTTCAAATTCAATAGTATCATTCAAGAACAGATAGATGTGCAGCATGCAATGCCGTATGAAGGTGGTCTAGGAACATCGCCGTCAAGATAAGAAAAAAAATTCTACGTTGTATCCAATATCATCTTTCTTCAAATTCATTGGTATAAAATTCGATAATGAGGTCCAAAAAATTATGTTTCTGAATGCGTTTGTAAGATTTGCATTGTTCAACGTTTATTCTTGCGAATAAATTTCATTCTTGTACATTTGTATTTGTCAAAACAGGTTGTCAATAGTGATAATATCTTCCAAAATGTAGAAATTTCACAACCTGCCTTTAATGATGACATAATTTACATTATAAGAAGGATCAAGCGTGGACAAAAGTTCGAAAATGCGTCAGAATCATCAATGCCTTTTGTACTGTGGATATGCTCTCACCGGACGGTACTTTACAAATCTGCAGCCTTGTACAAGCGCATTGAAATAAGATTTGCACTATGACTGTTACGACGTGACTCAATAACGGGCCATGTTCAAACCTCTTTGGAGAAGACAGGGGCCCGACCACTTGTCCACTGTGAATTTCAGTCGGAATCCTCGGGTGATAATATGCATGAGCTGGCAGAGCACGGACTGCTTTTTTGTATGCCTTTTTTCATATCCATTTCAATTTCATCTGTGTGTTGCTTGTGTCCCTGCATTTCACTGTATTGCTTGCGTGATCATCTTACAGTGAGGATGTTATTATTATTGTTAATTCTTCGAGACGACTGGGTAAACGGAAATGTGGAAGTGTTGTGCGCACTTAATCCGGATGACAATAAATTTAGCTATTTACGTGGCAGATGTCCGTCCTTAGTCGACGCCGATTAACCATTGGTCTCGATGTTTTTTGTGTAGTCTTTTGAGTTAAGTGTTTTGATGTCATATTTTGTGTTCCTTGTCTATTTTGCGTCTCTTGTTGTGTATGTCTTCTCTGTTTTCACTTGGTGTATTTCAGTGTTTTTTGTGGATGCTTCAACCGCAGTCTGATAAAAACCAGCCTCCCTTCCCCCTTCGTCGTCAGGAGTACACCCTTAAGGGTCGTGTTCAATGAGCTTTTGACGGGAATATTCAAGAGATTTTATAAACCAATCAGAACGTCCGTTTCATCGAACCCGCTGGATAAAGCTGTTTTACCGTAAAATGGTTTCAAATACTACCATTTGAGCATATATATATTACTTGCATATATTGACCCTGAAATGCTGTGTATCCCAGAATAAAATCTAGCGTAACAGTTACATAAGTGGATCCTGTAGCATCATATATCCCACTCATCCTGCTACGTCTTTTTGGTATATTTTGGACATAATAACTTTCTCAATATTTGGTGTAATACATTGTTTAGGACAGAGGATCACTGACGAGGGGTAAGTACCCGAAACGTGCATGCCTGGTCCATGCTGCAAATTTTATCTGTGCTTGAATAATGCTATTGAATTTGAAGACGTTTAACATATGTACCACTTGGTGAGTGTCACTGGTGGTGGACCTGGAGTACCCAAGAGCACATGTAGCCAAGTTCGATAAACACTTCGGTTGATCGTTTCTTCAACGCATTCGAAAATTTTTGTTATCAAAATTACTTGAAAGTTTTAAAAAGTGGGTCCTGTAGCTTCACATAAATCCGAACCATCCTGCTACGTCTTTCGGTACATTTTGGACATAATAACTTTCTCAATATGTGGCCTTATTACATGTTTAGGACTGAGGATCACTGACGAGGGTTATGTACCCGAAACCTGCATGTCTGGTCCATACTGCAAATTTTAACTGTGATATTGAATTTGAAGACGTTTAAGATATACGTGTTAAAATCCTGAATGAAGAATTCCCTTATAGTATTTTCAGTTTTTCTTTCATATTTGATATAGACTGCAATTTATCAAATTTGAATATATTAATATAATTACAAAACAAACTTATATCTATATACAGTATATACAAATGTAGATATATAGCAACGAAGTAGCTCAGTGATGTTTCGTCCTACTTCAGTATCAAGGACGCTTATATTTTCCTAATTAGATAGTGCATACCTGTAAGTTGCGATGTCATTGGCTAAACGAAAGGTGAACAGTATACAACCTTTAACGGGTGTACTCCAGACCCTGACGACGAAGGAGAAAGGGGGAGACTGGTTTTAATCAGACTGCTTCAACCGAGTCCTGTCGTAGATTCCCTCCGTTCTTTCAAATTTTACATATTGGCCAACCATGACGACGAGGGACTCATGACGAGCACCACCCACGTCTTAATTCTACTTAATTTGTTTATTTGAAATATAGTATCATCAAGCAATAATATCTGTAGTGCGTGTTTATTCCGCTGTGGTTACTTCTTCGATCAAAGTGGACTTGTTGGAAATACTTCCTTACTTCCTGTAATGAGGAGAATTGTGTGTTTTGGAGATTTTAAGTGTTTATTCTTTGACGCTCGTATAATGAGGACTGCATATTTTTTGTTATTTGTTTGTGCCAATAACGATCTTGAACCTGAATCATAATTGAGAAAATGAAAAAAAAAAAAAAAACAAATAAACGATGGGCACCAGTTTGACCACCAAAGGGAAAAGAAAAGATCCCAAGCAAACCGACATTGCAGTGAACACAGCAAAATACAAGAATATGATTCTGATGACAATCATACACCACGTGAAACATCTGTAGAAACAACTGACAAATGAAGAAATCAAAGACAATGTGATACATGAATGGCAACAAATAAATTAAAGAAAACTATTGTGCACCAATCTGAACAAAGGAGGGATCTCCAACAACACCCGGTTGTAGCACCCACAGCAAAACCCCAAAACACCAAAATTGAATGCAAAAACACAAAGCAGACAAGCACGGAAAGAGACGCATAAGGGACAAGGAACGTCAACGCATAACACAGAAACATCAAACACAAAGGACTACACATAAACCAACGAGGCCAATGGGCAACCGGTGCCGACTTAGGACGGCCATCTGCCACGGAAACAGCAGAAGGTGTGGTTATCCTGGATTACGTGCGCACAACCCTTCCACTTTTCCGATTACCCAGAGGTCTCGAAGAACGTACAATTGTGGTGTAAAACAACCTACTCAATGTTACATCTTCAAATTGATAGCATCATTTAAGGTCAGGGTGGCAACTTTTAATAGAAATGAGGTAGAAGAAAGATGGATAGGTTCATATGGAGAGGAACATCTACTCGAACTATTCAGACCAAAAAATCAAACTTTGCCCGTCTCGTTTTTGGCTATAAACGTCCATTTTAAGCCTATTTTTGTCATTTTAGAGAATATCACATCATAACTTTACATACCTTTGAAATGCATGAAATTTCAAAAATTCATATATATCCTTATTTTTCAAGATTCTTATAGCTTGTGGATGAATTAAAGGCTATTTTGAGAAATTCTGATGAAATAATTAGTTCTTAAAGAAGGGAGGAGATCTTCAACAAGACCCCGTTGCAGCATCAACAGCAAAACACCAAAACACCCGATGCAAAAAACACATAAGACGAGTACAGCACGAGACGGAAAAGAGACACACTAAGGAGAGTATTTTCATATAAAAACTATGTTGTTGGTTGTCATGGCAACAACTCATTATTTTTATTAATAGCTAGAAGGTCGCCAGCTACACAATTTTTATTTCTACATATATATCTATGGTATTGCCTTATCCTACAGCAGTCACATCAATATGTACCCGAATTAGTGTTTGATCAAAATGACTGTTTCTATAAATAGCACAATAATTTATGAAAAAAAACTCAACATTTGGCCCAAAAACATAGAATTTAACTTGAAATCGAATGTCTAATTATCTTACTTTTAAAGAGTATAATGGATAGTAAATATTCTGATGTTTGAATCATTGGTAGCAGAACTCATGCGAAAATAATAATAAAAAAAATTCCTATTTTCGGCGATTTTTCATTGAAAAATATGCATTTTTCCCAAAATATCCATTCAGCAATGAAAGTTTCAAGGATTATTTTTTTTTCTGAAATGATGTAACAATCTGAGCTTATACCATGTATCGTTTATGTCGGTTTCAAATATTATGTGATATGAAAATACAGTTAACTCCCTGTAGTTGCAACCCTAACCTTAAGAATAGATCAATTTGCAGCATGGACCAGACATGCTCGTCTCCGATACGTAACCTTCGTCAGTGATCTTCAATCTAAACAATGAAATATGGCAAAAGACTGAGAATTATGTCCAAAAAATACCGAATGACATAGCAGGATGGGAAGCTACAGGACTCACATTTAAGAAATTTCAATAGATTTGAAAACTTTGGAGAGAATTTTGTTAACATAAATTTTCGAATGCGTTAGAAAAATCGATCAGCCGAAGTTGATCGGACTTTTCCAAAACACAGTCTATTATGTTTTAATGTTTTCCCAACGTACAGTATAAGTTTAATGTTCCACGGTATTCTGAATGGATCAGAGGTAATAACGTATTCAAAATCCATTTTGTCAAAGAACATTTTCAAAAAAACGTCAAGAGACTTTCAACGACAATCATAAAAAGAATTTTCGTGCAATCTAAATAATCCAAGTTTTAGCCTAATTTTTCGTTTACTTCGCTAAAAGACCCAACAAAAAATTGGGAGTAGCACACATTTGACTTTGACGAAAAAGCTATCTAAAATTTTGAAAAAAAAGGCAAGCAGCGCCACGAAATTAAAGAAGGTTGCTCTGTAGAAGAAGAATTAGTACAGTAGCTTACCTTCGACAAAACAATGATATCTGATTTTTTGTAGTAAGCACAAAGAAATTTCAGACTTCTGCTCACGGGAGGCAAAGTTTGAAGTCTGTGTTTTGCTGTAAGTGCTGCAACCGAGTGTTGTTGGGTACCCCTTCCTTTCTTTTATTGTAAGAAGTGTATGGCAAAACATAGGGAATAGCTTTCTTCGACAACGTACCCAAACCAATGTTAAGGATTTCCTAAATATGCACGTCTTGTGTTCTGGATTTAGATAACAGATTGTGATAAGTTGTTATAGCTTTGCAAGATATCCGAGGTTTTGATCAGATGCATTAGCAGAAGGCATTATGCCTTCCATTTTCAATGTAGGTAAAAAGGAATGAAAGGGATCTGCATTTCTTATCAAAAAGACACAGATTACAATCCCTTTTGTCAGAAAACATGAAAATTGTACACTACAAACAAACTACCATTGTCACTGGAATCTAGTTTATAAACCTTAATTAAACGTAATTATGACGAGTGATATCAATTTCCGGGAAATCCTGGAAAAATGTAATTATGGGAATGATGCGCAGGTAACTGATAAAACGAATAAAAGACTATGGATCGATATTTGACGAAGTAACAGCCCTCGTTAACTAGAGACTAAGCTCTGATCGCGCCGAGTCAATTAAGATTTAGTAGATAAGCGTTGACTGTTTTGGAAATTTATGGAATGTAACAATTAAATGGCAAAAAGGATAACAACACGTCTTTTTCTCGATTTTAGATCAATAACATGCCGGATTGGTGTAATTGATGTTTATCAGTAGCTTTTAATAAAAACAGCAAGTAATTTAGAACATTGTAATGAATGTTTATTTTTCTTGTTGACACGTCATGCTTGACAGAAATTAATTACAAGACAATGGACTGCTAAACGATATGTGTATTTAGGCAATTAAACTCATATCAGTAGATTTATTTATTCTTCTGAACATTAAATTCATAATTGACACTTTTATAACTGGTTAATGAGCGGAGAATTGTTCATTTAAATGTCGAAGTTTTTTGGAGGGAATTCAATTTTTGAGTCTGGCTGGCCCTTAATAATACCTATTAAATCTGTCAAATAAATTTTATGCTTCTGTTAAATTTACTTAGAAAATTACATATATAGAAATTTGCAGAACAGTCTAATTGGGAACTCACGGTTCATTAAATGCAGTAATTTATCATTTGTTTTTAAGACCTCTTAACACAGATTTTATATTCCAAATTTAGAAAAGATCGTTTGATGGTAAACATTACATAAGTGATTGCATGGCTTTTTCATTTCAGGAAAAAGAACTACTGCAAATTATAATTATTGGTACATATTCCATGAACAAGAAATGTCAAGAAATTCTAAGAAATAAGGGAAACCTATTTGTGGTGTTCCATTCTCTATGTACATTCATACTTAACAATGCTTTCTTTAGGAAGGAGTAAATCACCAACAGATGTCAGTTGCAGCAGCCACAGCAAAGCACTGAATCATAGACAATCAAGAGAAGCAAAGATGAAAGGAACACCGGAGACAACATCACAATACCTAACACAAAAGACTAAACATAAACAAACTAGACCAATGACAATCGCTCCCGACATAGGACGGGCCATCGGCTACGTATGTAGGTGTCGCGCTTTGTGTTACAATGAAGCTTTTGCTTGGTATGTTTGGCTCAAGTTTAGCCTCGTTGTCTCCGGGCGTTTGTGAGACTTGTCGTTTTGTGTGCTGTCCGACGTGTTCACTTATTTCCTGTTGCAGCTTGGTGACATGGATGTTTCTTTAGTATATTAATTACTTCTTTCCAGCTCTATCTCCTGAGAGAAGCTTTGTTTAGGCACTTTATCAATTTGACGTCATAAATATTATTCTGCTATTTCGGAAATTTGTCATTTCATTCGAAAAATATAATCGAAATTTTAGAAGGTTTATACCTTCCCATGCTATTTTGAACGTAGATTTTATTTGGATATTCTACTGAACCGACTCTACAGAATTTGTAGCCGCGCGGTCTCTGCAAATTGCACAAATTTAACTTCAAAAATATAAATAGAGGCCGCTACTGAAATAAATTTTGGCTGTGCCTAAAAATCACTTTGGATGGATGTACCACTGATGAGGATTTAATATCCGAAACGCGTGTCTCGTGCATAATAAATTGGTTTGAATTTTCTTTGGAAGGTACAGAGTTAGAACACTTCAGTATTTCAGTCAAGAGAGCGTGAGTCTCTCTGCAGTTGGTGAATTGAGATCCTGTTTCGGATCATTTCCACGGGCAGGAACACGTTACGTCGCCTTACAGTACCGTTGTCAGAAGTATTTAAAGTTCTGCACTTAAAACCGTCCGTTGACATTATGCCACAGGTAAGGATATGAAGGAAACCATCCGTTGTCATGAAAATTATCGACAAAATTTCAGTAAAATCACAAATAAATCATTAGGTAACCGGTGATTTCGTTTAAGAAGCCAACGGGGGGTAGCCATATGCTTCAGTAATACATTGTTACCATGAAATGAATAAAACTCCTTTTATGTTACGAGGAGATCTAATTGGCGTTGACCTACTGTCAGCAACGAAAACGGAAATTTGAACAGGAAAACTATCCTGTCTCTTAATTATTTGATTTTATATACCAATTTTATGAAGAAAATTTTCGACAACATTGTACAAACAATATATGTGAATGACAGTCTTTTACATTGTATATTTATTGCATACTTTGATTATTTGATAAAGAATATCCGTTGTTATGACAAGACAAGAAGATATGGTACGTTGTCATGACTCTTAACGGTATTTGGGCATGAATGGGGAATTGAATCTTTATTTGAATCTAAGGCTGAGCAATTAAATTAGCTTAGTTAATTCTTAAAGTATTCAGCTCTCTTTTTTTATGTAAAGCTGTAAAGGAGGATATCATATAATTTTCAGGTTACGTGAACATAGATCGTATAGAATAGATTTAAAATTGAAAATATGATTCATGAATTTGAAGAGGTGTAGGATGAGTTCATGTAATTGTTAAAGGGATTTTTTAAGTCATATATAGCGTTAAAAACAAAGACATCAAATATCGGTCATTGAAGACATTTTGATAGCCTCAGCCTTTATCACGTAATTGTTCCGACGTTCTTAACATGGGTATGATATAGACCTTACATGTATATCTCAGGTGATGATGAAAATTGTAGTTGATATGTTATTTATATTTGTGTGTGTCTGAATGTAAGTGTGTTTTTATGTCAGCGTCGATATCGGTGTCTCTGTCTGCCTGCGAGTGAATCATTTTGTCCGCGTTTGTTAGCATGTGTGTCTGTATGTGAGTGAGTGCATCTGTCTGTGTCATTTGTGTGTGTGTCTGTCTATATACATGCCTGTCTGTCCGTTTGTTTTTGCGTATGTCTGTGTATACCCTGTGTCTGTCAGTCTGTCGTTTTGCGCATGTCTGTGTATGTCTTTCAGGATGTTCATGCCTGTGTTTTGATCAGTGTCTGTCTGAGTCTGTCTGTGTGAATCTCTTTTTGTTTCTCCTTGTGTCTGTTTTTCTGTGAGTGCTTGATCAGTGTCTGTCTGTGTGAATCTCTTTTTGTTTCTCCCTGTGTCTGTTTTTCTATGAGTGCTTGACTATGTGTGTCTATCTGCTTGACTTGATGAGAGGTTTTTGTCAAGAAAGAGATATTGGCCTAGTCTGATTTTTCGTCTGTCTTGCATGCTGTGATAAACTGTGGATTTACTGAAATCAAAGTCAATACATGTTTTGTTTGTGTGTGAGGGTGAGTACATCTATGTATGTATGTCTACCTGTCTATCCGTCTGCCTATGCAAATCTTTCTGTATGAGTGTTTCAGTTGATGAATGTGTTTGTTTTTATATATGTATTTGTCTGAATATATATGAATTTTTCTAAAACCCCGTATATGTGTGAGTGTCTAATCCTCCCCCTCCCAGAAACCTCTTACATATTCTACAAAAGAAAAAATAGGAATAGGGTCAAGTGTCCGGGAAGAGTAATTATATCCTGCTCTGTTGAAGTTTTGTGAGTCTTTTTTATTACAGCACACGATCTGTCTTCCGCCAGTCTGTAAACTTTTCAAAATGTCGCGTTTCTTCGACAGAACCAATGATGAAAATCAAATTATAAAGTCAACTTTCAAGAGTGATAGAGACTATTGGTGGGTAAAGAGGAGACATGTTGCAATATATATGTAAGACCTTTGGAGCAATTTTCATGTATTTTGCAATATTGGAAACCAATTGAAGGTACACAAAATACGGACTTAACAGGGGGAAAATAGTTATATAACATTTCTTCTCTATGGGGAAATCCATGCTAGTATGAGGAAAGTCTAATATATAGCGGAATATCTCCAAGGGGAAGAAACCTTTTATATATCAAATTTTCCTATGAGAAAACTACTGCATCACACCGGTCTATAATACACTTATAAAGTAAGATACTGTGTACATTCAAATGTTCGCCTCCATTTATATTTTACCCTTTTCACCCATAGCCAAGAAGATGAATTTAAGACGGGACGAATAAAATTTAATGTTAAGGATATCTTAACAAAATGGATGATTCGGCGAATTCATATCAGTCTCCATTCTAAATTGGTTGAAAATGAAAATTGTACGTATTGATTGATGAATTTTAATGATAAGTACAGGTATCATAGTATAACTCCATCCATTATAATATAAAAGCAGACAACGGACATCTGACAACAGACAGAACTTTCGCAACATGGATTGACAACGGACTAATTTTAGAAAAGTCCCAAAAAAGTGGTCCAAAATTGAATTCGTCATCATGACACTACCAGAGGACCATTATATAGACTTGATATTTATTATTAGTATATTTCTGGAATAAGATAACCTGAATATTCAAAGATTTCAAGAAAAAGGAAGAATAACACATGTGCAGAACGTGGTGATCAAAGGACGCCAACTCGATCTTCTCTTTTCAAACTGTATATCAGTACCAGAAAAGCATATAAACCAATAGCTTAGTGTTATGACTACCCCCCATTGAATTTTCGAGTGTATTACATCTAAAATTTCAACGTTTATTAGAAAATCATACTTTCCACACATGCTCATTGTCACGACAACGGATGGTTTCCTTCATATCCTTACCTGTGGCATAATGTCAACGGACGGTTTTAAGTGCAGAACTTTAAATACTTCTGACAACGGTACTGTAAGGCGACGTAACGTGTTCCTGCCCGTGATTTCCCTATTATTTTGGTGCACCGCGGATTTTGCTATTTCGTTAGTGATAATTGTGATACCCGGTATTCCGTACAGTACTGTTAACGTAGACATTTTTTCGCATGAGTGAAATTTTGGCGTATTTCATGAATCGAGGGGCTCAGAAAATCACTTCGAGAGGTTTTACAGTAAGTGTTTTGAATATTTTTTTTCCTGACATGGTCTCCAAAGCACTTTCTATATAGACATAACCTAAGACAGTGCTTGTATTATAGATATTGTTTTCATTTCGTGCGTGAACATCGACGGCGGACAGGGGGTGCTTACTCCTCCCGGGCACCTGGTCCCACGTCTAGCTTGCTACGAGTCCGGCGATGCTAAATTTTGTGCTATATTGAGTGTTGTTGAGATTATCGTCAGGATCTTCTTTAACTCATTCGACATTTAAAAAGTACCCTTGATGAGGATTTACCATCCGAAACACATGTCTGGTGCATTTAGATAGATTTGAAATTTCTTCAAGGAGGTAAAAAGTTGAAACATCTACGTATCATTATCACCCGAAGAGTCCGACCGCCATTAAGACTGGCCCCCTCATGGAATAATGTCGTCACAGTCAATCAGTCAGAGTGCAATTTTAAAGAATGCGCTGTTGATTGGTCAAGCACCAAATAAAGTGTCCTTCTGATGACAGCAGAATCATATCGGGGTATAGAAGGCGTTTGAAGATTCTGACGCAATTTCGATGGTTATTCTTTCTACCTATCATCCTACTTATTTTTATTATGTGACTATGAAAGACAGGTTTTGAAATACCCATGGTAATATACTCTGTTGCTTGTATATTGGAATTCACTAGATTACATTATATTTGGCAGGATATGAGGTCATTGTGGAATATCATTGTTAATTTGAAATGTAAGTTTTTTTTAACCATTTACTACAAGGGACGTTATTGGGTTATATCTTGAAACAGTTATATATTTTACGGGATACATTATTTTGATTAATACTATTAAATCAGAATATATTATGACAGTTTTATCTAACTATAGGTACGGCGCCATTTAAACAGCACCTCCTACAATACCCTTCGCACTTGACCTGGACTATGGATATAGTTTATTCGAAAGAGTTGTCCTTCGTGTTTCTATGAAGCTTTCTTGTTATCTCCGTCTGTTTTTACTTATTTTCTAAAGCTATTATATTTTTTTTTCTCAAGAATTTGTAAGCTTTTTAGTTATATGTTTTGGATTCTGACTTCCGGTTTTGTGCTTACAGATTCTTATTATGAACTGATTTAATCCCTTTAATACTAGTACGATTTCGTTTCAAAATTAATATATATACAAAGCCAATGTAATTCCCTGAAATGAAACTATTGAAAGGAACGAGTTGCATTTCTCGTACAAACAGTCGTGACGTTAAAATGCATAAGCTGTAGAGAAACATCCCGCAACGGCTGATCTAATCCGCAAACTGAACCCTCGGTGAACTAAATTTTAATGTCGCCTAAATGCGATTTCAGGAAACAAGAATGAAATTTGCAATTGTTGATGCAGATATTTAGATTAAGCGCATTGCATGTAGGATAAATGCACCGTGTTGCATACCCGTAACAAAACACAAATTAAAACACTTATTCTCTATACAACACTCGCATTGAATGGCGCCAACTTTAATTAATTGGACTCGCTGGAGTTTGTTCGTTAGTTAAGTGTTGTCATTCGTTATTTTATGGTGCTGTGATATTTCCTCCATCTGAACCGACTGTTGATTGTGATTCTTGGATTTTGATTTTGCGTTCGGTGTTTGACCTTTCATCTTGAACAAATATCAAATACCCCTTTCCAATCGTGAAGGTACAAGTTCATTTCGTAATTCGAAATTACTTTATTATCAAGGACGACTATATACAGTTACATAATGTAATATGCATATTTGCTGTAATATAAATAATCAAAGCTGGGTATATTTAATAACGCTGTTAAATGGTTAAACAGTTAAGGACGATATCTATCGTCGTTTATATTTATCCATCGTCTTTCAGATAAGATTCTCAGCCAGGGATACCTTTGAAAACGACTGAAATCGTCACTGAGGAAGTTATACGTTCAATACACTATGATGTCCCCCTGTCCAGAATGGTGGATGATATTCTGTCTTAGATCATGTGTACCATCCAACCACAAAATGTACTTGTATCTTCTGAAATAAAAGTAACCGAATGTGACAATTCTGCAGAATTGAAGCGACGGGTGTTGCTTACTCCTCCCGGGCACCTGATCCCACCTCTGGCTCATTGGGGGTCCGTCAGTGCTCAATTTGGTACTCTTTATAGTGAGTGCTGTTGAGATTATCGTCAGGATCTTCTTTAACTCATTTGCATACAGGCAGAAGATGCTGACTCTTCCTGGGCTACTGGTGTCACTCCCATATTGGGGATTCGCTTCTGTTCATGTGATGGAGGCTTTTGTTTGTTTGTTTGTTTTGGTTCCTGATTGATGTTTTTATGAATAATGGATTTTGTAATGTGTATTGGGATATGGTCATTATCCATATTTGTCATCGAGATCAAAATCGCTTTACAAATCGGTTCTCCCCAGTCATTCGTGTTTCATGTTTCGACGTGACTGTCTTCATTCTTTGTTTGAACTGTTGGTGTGTGTGTGTGTGTCCTTGTCACAAAAAATAGTGTTGCTAGCAAGTATAAGATGCTTATTCTACCCGTCACCTCATATCATCTCCATTAGTGATCCACAAATGTTCCCAGCAGAATATTTTCGTTTATTTCTGTCGCTTGAAAGAAGCTTTGTCTCGGCACTTTATAGATTGTCATCATACATTATATTTGGCTATTTCGGAAACTTGTCATTTCATCGAAAAATATTATCGAAATAAGAGGAGGTTAACATCTTAGCACAACCCCTCAGATGCTATTTTAAACATATATTCTATGTGGATATGCTACTGAATCGACCGGGAAATTTGGAACCGTGTACTCTCTATAAAGTAAATGCACAAATTCAAATTCTATAAATAAAACCAGACGGCGCTAGTGAAATGAATTTGGGCGGCTTATGAAAAGCACTTTGGCTGGAAGCATCACTTATGAGAATTTAATATTCGAATCACGTGTCTGGTGCATAATAAATTGGTTTGAAAATTTCTTTAGGGAAATATAGAGTTCGAACCCTTCCGCATTATTATTTGGGGATTCCTTTTTATTGCTGGTAGAATTTAGAATTTTGTGTTTGACATTTACTTACTCTAGTTGCTAAATGTTAAAAAAGAAATGTATTTTTAAAGTGGTTGTTTGATTTTTCCAATGAAATGAAGAACCGACTGCCAGCATGAAGAGTTGAATTTAGACAAACTAGTCTGATGAATGTCGTACGTAGGGTGATTCGAAATCCTTCTAACCGTTTGACATACGAGATAAAAAATTCATCAAGTAATAGACGATTTTTCACATTACCGCAGTTGACTTGCATTTTACACATACTAAGACCCGACGTCACAAGATCTGACCTAACTTATTAACTGGGACGTCGTAGCAGATTTATGACGTTACAGTTGAAATAATAACACGGAAGTATAAGGAAATAACGTCAAAAGAAGTGATGTTGGGTCTTGGCGTGTCTAAAATGCAAGATAACATGAAGAAGGTCTGGCACTTGAGTCATTGTCGGTTTTAAATAACGAAAAGCATAGGTTAAAATGTCGAAGGGTTCCAACTCTATACCTTCTTGAAGAAAATTCCAAACCAATTTCCATGCACATAACAGAGAGTGCGCGGTTCCAAATTTCCTGTAGGGTCGATTCAGTAGCATATCCAAATAAAATTAAAGCATTATGATAAAGGAAAAACGACAAATCATGCGAAACATTAAGAAAATAAGAAAAGCTTAAGGTGCGAAAATATATTTCTTTGAACGAAAAAAAGATCTTTTGCAATATAATTTCGCGCACTCAGTCTTATCGTGTTCTAACTACCATTTGGCAGTTTTCGATAAAATCGACTTTGGGGTTTTAGGTGCCTGGAAATGATAACTATACTCTTCGTACAACCATCAAAAGATTTAAACATATGACATATAATAAGAAACTTCCTATAATAGGACGCAATGGCGGCAGACACGAACTATTACATCCTCTGTCGACCATTCCAGTACTTCAACTAAAATCTTTGAATGAAGCAGAGGTTGCATTCTTAAGAAACACAGACTGATTCAAACTTAATATTATTGTATCATTCGCACAAATAAACTTTATCCCGTTGTAAAAAAAAAACACCTCCCCTAAAAGACGATTCATCAAACCGTTTATTAACAAAGATTTTGGTCTTCTAAACATTCTTAATATTTTCAGGGATCACCGCGTACAAAGTACAATTCCTCAATTTTTTTGAGAATCTGGAACCTCCTCTTATTTGTTATAAGTATAAGAAACCTGTTCGTAATTTCATTTTTAACTACAATAAAGTTACATCAGATCCTAAAATTCTTTAATCATGTCCTGCTTCCTGAAAATGTGCAACTTCTGGTTATATATACAAACCATCTGGTCATATTGTTACAGGTGTCTTTTTAATTATCAAAGACAGACAGCTCCGTGGTCTTCTCAGAATAGGACCTAAGTATAGAATCCCATCCAAGATAGATTTCTTTAGATACCGCGAAGTGCTGAATGAAGCCTTAGATAACTATACCAAAAGATGGTGTAAATCGGAAGGAGTCGAATCGCATGCTCTGAATGACTGGAAAAAAACTAATTTTAGATATAACGGATATTCGTAAAGATAACTTTCATAAAAACCCTCATCTCTTTCAAAATCCACGATTCAAATCTGAAAGATACCTCAAATCGAAGTTAAGTAAGTTACATGAAAAATATGTTTTGGCACTTGCAGTTAAAACAGCCAACAATACCATTATCATTTGAAAACGTTACTACATATCAACTTTAGTTTCGGAAGTTTCGTCTACAAATACTTATATCAAAAGCGATGAAAGTGTCTCTAATATTTTGCACAAGCATAATAATGAACAACTGTCCTCATCCAACATCTCTATTTCAAAATTGGATCTTCCGACCATGTATTGCATACCTAATCTGCACAAGTCTCCTTACAAATTTCGATTCATTGCTAAATCTAGCAACTGTTCCACTACAGTTTTGTCTATAAATCTTACACCAGCACTTACGGCGATAAAGGAACACATAACAAAATATTTTGAAACTGTTCTGAACAGGAACGATGTTAATTTCTTTTGGTCTATTAAAAATTCAGGGGATGTGATTGACAAAATAAAAACTAAATATTTCCTAGCCAAAACCATTTCTTCATTTGACTTCTCTAATATGTACACCACGCTTCCTCATGACAAAATTAATGATCGGATGTCTAAACTAATTGAATGTTGTTTTGATCGAGAGGGGAAAACTTTCATTTCTACATCTGAATTGTCATTTAAGGGTTTCTTTTCCTCAAAAGACTACAAATCATTTAAATCATGGACACGTAGCGACCTGTGTAATGCATTGTCTTTCCTCTTGGACTATATTCATGTTAGATTTGGTGGGGATCTTTACAAACAGGTTGTAGGGATTCCTATGGGTTCCAACTGTGCGCCTTTTGTTGCACATTTATTTTTATACACTTATGAAAAAGAATTTGTCCAAAATCTCCAAAAGAACAGAAAATTTGATGATTTGAAATCCTTTACTTATACGTCTAGGTACCTGGATGATATTCTCACTATTGACAATCCTGTTTTTTATACATATAAGAATGAAATTTATCCACAGGAATTGACACTCAACAAGGCAAACGTTAAAAAAAACCAGAGACACCATTTTTGGACCAAAATAACAAACTAAGAAATTCATACAACTATTTATGACAAAAGAGATGATTTTGGATTTTCCCCAGGCTTGACGGTGACGTTCCCATACTACCGTCATACGGCATTTACGTATCACAGCTCATCCGGTATGCTATAGAGCATGCACCAATGTTTTGGATTTTCATAGTAGAAATTTACATTATCCAAGAAACTTTTAGGTCAAGGTTTCCGATTTCGTAAACTAGTAAAGACTTTTTGGAAATTTTAAAACAATTACAGTCAGCTTATTTTTAAGTTCGGACCTATACAAGCAACAGAGTATATTTCTTTGGGTATTTCACAGCCTTTATTTTATGGTGACATAATGAACAAAATTAGAAGGAACAAAGGCAGACAGCATAACCATCGAAAATGCGTCAGAATCATCAAACGCCTTTTATACCGTGGATATGATCCTAATATACTTTTTTCACCGTGACGAACTTCGCACGTCGCACTTCGAACTTCGCACTTCAATTTCATAAGTTGGTTGCCGAAAAAAAGCGAACCAGTTGTACAGAAAGTTCAATATACCATTCCATTGAGTATACTAATCAAAATGTAGATGACTCCGCTTATGAGTTTATACGCGAACGGCAGCTACGCCACTTTTTCTTCAATGTTCGAAGTGCAAAGTACGAAGCTCGAAGTGCGAAGTTCGTCACGATGAAAAATGTCTAATGTCACCAGACGGGCACTCGGCATGGTACTTGACCAATCTACAGCCATGTACCAGCGCATCCTAAAGACTTGCACTCTGACCGACTGTGCCGACGGGACTCCATGACGGGCCCTGTCCAAACCTCTTTAGAGAAGACAGGGCCCCGACCACCTGTCCTCTCTGAATGTCGGTCGGACTCCTCGGATGATAAGATACAGGAGCTCGCTACAGCCGGCAAAGCACGGACTGCATTTCGTACGCCCCTACCGTATTTTTATATAATTATGTAATATATGATTTACATATTTAGTGCTGTCTTGTTTGTATGGTCATCTTACAGTGAGGAGGTTATTTTACACAACAATTGTGCGTTCGTCTATACCTTTGGGTAACCGGAAAAGTGGGAGGGTTGTACGCACGTAATCCAGGATAACCACACCATCTGTTACTAACGTGACTAATGGCCGTCCTAAGTCAGCACCGATTGCCCATGGGTCTCGTTCGTTTATGTGTTGTCTTTTATGTCTTTCTTATAAATTTAAAGTCCTAAAAACTTTGTACTTTCTTCAATCGAGATTGCCAAAAATGGAATTAGAACACTTCTTACTGACAACTTACAAGAATGTCGGCTTCCTTTGATCTCTTGGAAATGGAACACTTATTGTCATTACAAAGACATAGAACATTTACTGATCCCTGATGAAAAAGATAAAAATTCGATGGCTTAAAATTGCGCCTCACATTCTTGAATTAGGTTATTTTAGGAGATAGAACAAGTCATGACGGTTCCAATGATATGTTCAACTCAAGTTTGACAAAAATGGAGTAAGAACAGTATACGCCTTGGTGCGCGATTTATCGAAGAGCTCGATGTGAAATTGTGAAACAGTTAATCATTCAGAGATTGTATATATTGGATACTTACACAAGATCTTTTTAATCATCTTCATTCATTATTTCGGAGGGATATAAAAAGAAGGAAAGTAAACGTTTTCCACTTCTGTGGAAGTATGAGCACTTCTGTTTGTGCCACTCAGTCAAAGAAAACGACAAAACAGGTGAATATTAATAAAGATTTGAATAATAGCTTTTGGGGGAAGATCCCAAAAGTATCCATAAGTACAAATCGCCAACGGAAGTAATGTGTATCTTTATTTAATATAATTAATCACTTTAGATAAAAATGAAATGATTTACCTGATCAAATTTATTAAAATCCAATTTATCTCCAGAAATACGGAAAAATTAGACGTGATATATTTGTGACGTAACTGACAGTATTTAAAATTAGATAGTTGTAAAAATTGCATTATGCGTGTTATGTTCAAAACAGAGCCGCGATCTTATCATTTTAATGCATTAGGGGTATAATACACTACTTCCGGTTGTTCTGATAACAGAAAATTTAAATACCACGAAGTTGGCCGAAGACGCACGACTTCGGCAATGCTCGGAACCATACATTTTTATGGTGAGTTGAATGAAACATTAAAAAAATATCAAATATCCAAATATATGTTAGATATGAATGAACATAATCTGTAGCTTTTCGACAACATTGCTATTATACCCCTAATACCTTAATTAAGAAATTCAAGAATGATACTGATCACTATGCGTCGCTTAAAAATGAAGAACAAATCTCTATGTCTTCGTCTTAAACATATATCGCTTATGTCATTATATATATATATATTTATGTTATTGCTCCAAAACCTATCAAGCAGAAGAAATGAAAATGTAAGGAATATGTACTCTTGCTCAAAATTCTTTTGTTTTTAGTCTCTATTGAAGACAATATATTTATATGATAAATATTGAAAATGACTTTGTTTTAGATTTTTAATGAAAGCATAATTATTTATTTCGAATTCCCTATTTTGAATAACAGAAAAATGATTAATTCCTATCGCTCATTCGTCTGATGGTTTTGTTTTCTTAATTACAAAAAAACGAAATATCTGTATCATCTATTTTGAAAATAGGAGTCAAGATAGATAAAAAGGAACTGCTGTATCAAAGATATTCTAAACAACTTTTGATATTATCCCTAATGCATTATTATAGCTTTTTACGCAAATGTTATTCGTTTTGCATAGCAGTTTCCAGTTGTGTCAGTTAAACTGATTGACAAGTGACAAAAGAGTAACGGATCAGAGCAAATCCTGGCTGAATTGTTTTTCTTTCTGCGTAAATGATACCAAATAATCTGTTAAATTACCAAAACAGACATCTGAGAAAACAGTTCATCTATCAGTTTGAAGCAATACGTCTTACAGCAAAATATTCACAAATCAAGTTTGAAGGGTGGAAACAGGTATTACTGATGAAGATTCAATTAGAGAGAGAGAGAGAGAGAGAGAGAGAGAGAGAGAGAGAGAGAGAGAGAGAGAGAGAGAGAGAGAAAATTATGACTAACACATTTTGTCGTCAAACGCTATGCGTCCGGTTGGCTGACCGATACGACTGTAGTTACATGCTTTCTTTCTCCGAAATGGCGCCAAGACCGACCGTTATGACTCGGTAAATTACAACCGCCTTCCAACATATGACCTTTGGTACGACAAGATGTTTAGTGATAATAATTGTTTGATATAATTCGGGACAGTAATGGATGGAAATGCGGCTTTACGTGTACTACCACCTACTAGGATGTCTTTTTACTTGTTTGATGCAAAATACGTTGTACTTTTATTATTTGTAGGCCGCTATCGGACCTCGATCGGCATACCTCGATGATTCTACGCTCACATTGCAGTCAGGCCTTCTGTCACGTCAAAGCTTTTCTAGCAGATCCGTATCTGAGCAGTGACGCTTTGATTTGTCGTTTGCGACTCATTGTTGTTTTTTTTTTTCATTTTCAAACAAAAGAATATGGAATAAGATTGTGATAAAATAGAATTGACGATTCAGCAATATAACTATGATCTGATTCAAAGTCAAAGTTTACACATTGTTATATATTGTTATTTTTTCTATAGATTGAACTGATTATCATCCTGTACAATAAAATGCTTTATTTAACATTTTTGTATGAGAGAGTACCAGTTTATTTATTTTCGTATTATCGTCGTATTTTGTATTTTCTGTGTGTATTTGTAAAAATTATGCAAGTTTAACTGTACCGATGACTGCCATTTGCTTGTTCAGAGGACATCTGTATTCCATGGGATGCTGTGTGATAATTTTTTTTTTCAAATAGTTAAACTATGGTCTCAATTTTTACCAATCCTAAACGAAGAATCTATCAACACAAACTAAATGGATTATTATAAAGATCGATTTCTTCATTGAGACTTACAGATGTTTTAAGTGTGATTAATGTGTGTACATGTATGTATTAAAATTATACATGTGTACACGAATGATGTACAAAATTCATGAAATAAAATTTTAAAAAGTAGCATTTCTAGAGGTGAATTCCACGATGTGAAACGTTCCATAACGATCTCGTTCTTATAATAGAACGAAAATGGTACCAGAATGACTAGACTGGATGTAGGTAAATTTTGAATGTAGTGAAATCGAAAATAATGATGTTGAAATCGTCGCAGTTTTACTAATTTCGTCATATGTTGGTTGTTTTTTGTGACATCCATGCCAAAATTACCTGTCACAGTAACATCTCAAGCATACGTAAGGATATCGTAGTTTCGTCCACCATTTTAGACGTAACAGACTACCCGAACCGTTTATACTGTTCGACGCTTTATATTTACAGAAATAACCGGAACAACCGGAACGTTGGTGCTTTGCTATTGGTGCTGCAGCCGAGTGTTGCTGGAGATCCCCTCCATTCTTCCATAAGGAATGCACATCAGGTTTCTTGTGGTGACATGATAAACGAAATAATAAGGATCAAAGGGAGACAGAATCACCGTGGAAATTTGTGTTAAAATTATCAAACGCCTTTTATACCTTCAGTCATCAGACGGACACTTGGCATGGTACTGGACCAATCTACAGCCTTGTACCAGCGCATTCTTAAAAATTGCACTCCGACAGACTTTGACGACAGGACTTCTTAACGGGACCTGTCCAAACCTCTCTAGAGAAGACGGCCCCGACCACCTGTCTTCTCTGAATGTCAGTCGGACTCCTCGGGTGAAAACATACATGAGCTTGCTACAGCCGATAGAGCACGAACTGTATAACGCAAGCCCTCTTCTTACATTAATTTACATATGCATCTGTGTTGCTTGGGCCCCTGCATTTTGCGGTCTTGTTTATGTGTGTTTATCTAACAATGAGGAGGTATTTAACACCACAATCGTTCGTTCTTTGAGACGTCTGGGTAATCGGAATAGTGGACGGGTTGTGCGCACGTAATCCAGAATACACACCGTCTTGTACTGAAGTTTGCGTTTGCATTTGCGTTTCATTCTCTGCGTGTCTGCTTGTGTGAGTGTTTGGGGGGTTTCCTATCGGTACTGCAACTAGGTGTTGTTGGAGATCCCCACCTTGCTTTTTCATTCTGAAACCTCGAAGAAGTTGAGTAAAATAGTATTGGAATGACGGTGTTAGGATGTTAATTCCCTTTAATTTCGATGATATTTTAAAATGAAATGACAAGTTTTCATAAAAGCAAAGTATTGTATGATGCCACATTGGTAAAGGGCCAAATCTAAGCTTCTTTCAGACGACAGAGAAGGAATGAAAGTATCACAGGGAACATGTTTAACTGGCCCACACTGCAAAACAAAAGCAGATAATCAGAAAAGTGAAGTGTTCAAACTCGTTACCTACTTGAATAAAATTTCTCACGAATTTTAATTCACCAGACATGTGTTTAGGATAGTAAATCATCATACCAAGAATGGTCTTTTATCTTTGACAATATCTATATTAGATTAAGTGTAAATATCTACAGATAGATTGTAAGGATCCCTATGGGTACTTGCTATACGCCTTATGTTGCAGAAGTATTTCTATACACTAATGAAAAAGAATTTAATCACAATCTTCAAATGGAAATGTTTGATGATTTGAAATGTGTTCATTGTATTATAGGTATTTGTTTGATATTCTGACTGTTCACAACCCTGTTATTGACAAATATAAAAATGCTATTTATACACAATAAAATGAAGCAAGCGTTACAAACACAGAAACACCATTTTATCAAAATTGTAAACAGAAATTCACACCAACGTATTTGACGAAAGAGATAATTTTGGGTTCAACAAATTAAACTTTCCCTGGCTTGACAGTGATGCTCCTATTCAACCGCCATGCGGTATTCACATATCTCAACTCACCATGTACATTGTACGCTAGGGCATGTACTGCAACTTATATTTCGGATTTTACAAGTTACCAAGAAAATTTTCGTTCAGTCAAGTTTTCATAAGCCGTTAAGACTTTCTGGAAATTGCAAAAACAATCTCGGTTCTTCTGAAATTCGCATCTGTACCAGCAACAGAGTGTATTACGCTGGAAATTTCACATCGTGGAGACAAATAAACCAAAGGAGGAGAATCAAAAGTAAAGACAGCATTTCCATCAAAAAGGCGCTAGAATGTCACTAAAAGGGCAATCTACATGAGACTTGACCTACAGACATCCTTTTAACTCATTTCTATCATGAGAAGCAAACATAGCGGGTAACAAAGCCATAGTTTCTTATTTTCTTGTTTTCGACACTGATGATGGACATGTACTTGAATTTGAAATACGGCCTTTATCGCTAAAGGTTATTAGATGAATTTTTAAACCAATTTGGAAACGCTAAAAGATACTCCTCTCTTACGTCACATTATCTTTTTTACTGCAATTTTTACACAAAATTGAAATAGCTCTTCTCATCGAGAGAATCTATATCGGAACGACATTTTTGGTGAGAACAAATTGCTGATCGCAAAAGACAAAAAGCTGGTCATGTTAGAGAGGTGTAAATGCATGTTTACGCAAAGATTGGTATGAACTTATTTTGTTCCTTTTGCTAGAAACATGTCTTTTACATGTGTCATGAAGGCTTATCTCCGAATTCTGTCTACGTTACATTATCACCCCGGGAAGAACGTTAGAAAACTGTAACTGTCAAATTGTGTAATAGTAGGAGATGAGAGATAAGCTTGATGTAACTTGTGAATGTCGTTGTTTGAAGATAGGAATAGTGTGACGGAGTTTTCTTTGTCATTCAGTACCGGGAACGTATCAATTGTTGTTTACACTTACGTTATCATCTAGCATTTCGGAAAGTGCTTTTCGTTGGCGTAACGGAAAATACTCTTTAGATTAAATTTTATCATAATTTGATTAAAACTGACTACAACGAAAATCGGTGCATTTTGTTGTAAATTTGAACTAGATTCTTTGTTTTATTGACTGCCTTAGTAGCACTTGATCGACCAGAAAAGTAAGATTGAGGTTCCATCTCCATTGATAACAATACACATTCGGATATTGAAATATGGACTTATGTTAAAGGCGTTTAGCTGTTAAAAATAAACCTACTTCATATGTTTTCCTCTGTGATTCTGTAGTGCTTTGTTATTGTGTCCAATAGTCCGATTTTATTCTATCCTCGTGAAAAAGATCTGTAATATATTTTTTTTTCAGGAATTTGTAAGCCTTTTGATTGTATTTTTTTTTAAATTCTGATTTCGGATTTTGTGTTTGAAATTCATCAGTATCAATGGTATTATTGACGGTAGATTTAATGGTTGAAAATTGAACTATCATTCCTATCACCGCTTTATCTTCAAAACTTACGCTATACATTGCATGTATAAGTTTCAGAAAGTTCAAGTTCAATTTATGTTTATGTCATAAAACATCATTTATCAATTCTTTTTTTCATCTAGGAAATGAAAGTTCCAAAGCTGCCATCCAACAGTCGTCTCGCTTTATTTATATTTTGTCGCTAACTTATACATAGCAGATGGCCGTCCTAAGTCGGCACCGGTTGCCCATTGGTCTCGTTGGTTTATGTGTGGTCTTTTATGTTTAATGTTTCTATGGTGTGAGTTGATGTTCCTTGTCCCTTTTGCGTCTCCTTCTGTGGGTGTCTGTTCGTTGTTTTTTGCATTGGGTGTTTTGGCGTTTTGCTGAGGGTGCTGCAACCTAGTGTTGTTGGAGATCCCCCCTTTCTTTTTTGGTGCAAGTGTTTATGAAGATGTTTTTTTTTTAAATAAATTTTTGTGTGGTTGGCTTTGACCATTGCCAATTTAACCTTCTAGGATATGAGTTCCGTATTGTTCCATATGAGGAGAATACATGTTTTCTATGATGAATTTTGATAGGGTTATGTTACTCTAAAGCTGTAAAGAGAAAGAAATCTGATATTTTATGTTTTCCGTTGTTTCTTGAATTAACGGATGTAACAATATACCGATATAATGTGATATTTCATAAATTTGTATCGCATCACGATACAAAATGCATATCGTAATGTATCGCACCCTTATAGATTATATGAATTAATTATTGAATCACTTAATCAGTTTAATTGAATATAAGCGACCCATGGCCCACATCGCTCACAATTAATATGAATTGACATGAATTATGACAAACGCAAACAAAATTATTCAATGACTTGCGTGTGTTTCTTACAAGCAAATGACATTGACAATGTGAAATTCAATCAGAAAATATGAACATTGTGGACAAACATACATGCACAAAGAGGAACCCGATTTTATATAAAGAAAATGATAAAAACGAAAAGAAACAATGTATCGAAATACAGTTAATGAATATCGCAATATATCGCGATTAACTTTTTGAGTATCGTTTCACCCCTATTCAATATATCGCAATGCAAAGACTATTGACATTAAACAAGTGCTCGTCCTCTTCACTAGGTTTAAGAATAAATATCACAAAAAGCTTGCGCTGGATTGCCAGGGAGAACCTTTGTATTGATTCAGTACCTTTATTATATCATTGTTTTTCCTTTAGTACCCAGGCTTGTTTACAGAAATTCCCACAAATATTGAGAGCTGTATAGCAATACTCGATACATTAACGATTTCTGCGTCTTTATTACCTCTGATCGTCATTTGAAATCAACCCCAGTTGATTAAAATAGGAAACAAACATAGGGTTGATTTAGCGTTAATTTTAATTTAATATGTCCATTCCTTTAATAATCTGTCGTTCAGCGTTTGAAGTTAGAGAGGAAATTATGTTCGAGCAATCGTGTTCTTGAATAAAAATCAAGGATCAAGTGAATTAAAATCAATATTTATTCCAAAGATTTTATTTGTGCATAAGATGCGCGTCAACACGGGGATAAGCAGACTCGTGAAAGTAGAAATAATTTTGTTTGAGTAGTTGTAATGGGGCTCTAATTAACTCCGGGAATAAATAAATATGTTTTCAAAATACATTGCATAATATTTACCAAAATTGTCTGGATGGTTGATAGTAAATCAGGGAAACAATATGTGAACTTCAATAAATATTAACCCTTTTTACGTTTTTTGGGGTGGTTTTTTTTGTTTTTGTTTTTTTTCTTTTTGTTTTTTGTTTTTTGTTTTTTTGTTTTTTTTTAGGAGATGAGAGTCAGCATGTTCTTTTTCAACATAAAGCAATATTTGTCCAGTCCTCCTTGCAATTATTTTGAAGCGATTTTCTACCAATATGTGTTTTCCATTGAGGGGGTATATGAGGTATTTTAGGCAACCTCTTTATCATTTAGAACGCCATTTTCTGAAAGAAATTTAAAATTGTTCTTTTTTCAATAGAGACTTTGGAAAAAATGTAAATGTTGTTTAATATCATGATAAAGGTCATAATACAGATTAATCTGATGATCTTTTTCATTTATGATAACATTAGAATATCAACGTACCAAAAAGAAATCCCTATACTTTTGTCAAATTTGACTATACTAGAAAAAAATATCACGTCTGCAAATTCAAAGCATCATTCAATAATAGACAAATATGCAGCATGGACCAGACATGAACGTTTCGGGTAGTGAACCCTCGTCAGTGATCCTCAATCCAAATAATGAAATATGGCCAAAGATTGCGAAAGCTATGTCCAAAAATACCGAAAGGCGTAGCAGGATGAGTGATGCTTCAGGACCCACTGTTTTAGCTACTATCAACAATGCAAAGCAGCCGACGACTATTCCATTCACGATGCCATTTGTTGTTACTTCATGAATTATATCTGCCTACTTCATATGTTTTACAACTCTTTGCACTTTCATGTCCACTCTGTGTTTTTGCATGTGTATATAGGTGTTTTGCTGTGAGTGCTGCACATGAATCCTTGATTGATTCACGTTTGGGTTTTTGGTGTTTTGCTGTTGGAGTTGCAAACGAGTTTGTTTGGATACTCTTGGATGTTTTGGTAGTTTGCTTTGGGTGCTGCAGCCGAGTTTTGTTGGAGATCCCTTCCTTTCTTCTTTTTGATTCATTGATGTTTTTGCAGTATAGGTGCTGCAACCCATTTCTGTTTGATACTCCCTTTCTTCTTTTCTTCTTTGATTAAATTTTAATAGACGAATTATATGGAAAGATCATCACGTAGTTTTATCTTAACAGGACATCTGAAGCCGCTCACGAAAAAAAGTACCTAAAATCTAGAATTTTAATGAGGGGAGGTAAATTAATGTGGTTTCATTTTCCCTGAAAATGGAGGATTCATTATTCAAATATGTGCGAAAAGTTTTGCCCAGAAGGCTAAACTATGGAGTTTGGACACTTAGGCTTTTTTATTTTGGTTTCCAGTCGATGATTAAAAAAGAAATGGAAACATTCACATCTTAAGCAAGAGGGACCAGTCCATGTATTGCAAACATTGAAAGCAAAATTTGCACCTTTAATTTTTCTAGTGGTGTTGTCTTGGTCGAGATTTGTATCCTCTTCTTTGGATTTCAAGTATCATCGAACGCATTCAATCGAAAATTTTGATTATTTTACAATTCAATAACAGCCGTAAAAGGTAATAAAATCTAACGGAGAGAATTAAATACACTGTTAATTGATATTATTAAATGAATCAAACCCTAAAGCCAATTTGCCGATGACAAAGTTCACGAACCATGGATATTTCCGTTCCAAAATGGCGAGTAACATCCGGGTAACGCAGCATGATTTTCAATACAACAATATTGTTTCATGCGTGCCAATATTTTGGGTCATGCCAAACAGCGAATACCGGGTGTTATAAAAAAATTCCAATAAGGATTTTCAGGAAATGGTCTACCCTGGTGTTAGATGTAGATTTCATTTCGAAAACAAGATTAATTAGGTTTCACTTTGTCGAATATCAGTCATGCGTATTCCAATATATTGAACACCTTTTTGCATTAAGTTTTACATTAATTGTAACGTAGGGCTGAGTGAGACTAATACATATGTAAAACTACCATTATACAAATTGTATTAAGGTCTGTAACCTTAATTAAGACTAGAGCGACAAGTTGCGGCATTCTTTGATGTGTGCGAACAATAAATCTTAATTTCCTCTCAAACGTCAGTAAATGTGTAATAATAATTCTTGAGAGAGCAACTCGCCGTGCAAAGTGATGGAAAGTCGAAGAGTTTTAATAAAATCTCATCAAGCGAAATATGTATAACATGGTAGAAACGGGTGCCTGCTTCATTAAGCAGTGATCCATTGACTCTTGGAGCGAAATTAAACACTGCAAGCAAGTGCAAAAGACTTAGAAACTTATGCTAATCTCCGTAGATGCTGTTGTTTTGTAATGCAAGATAATTCAAGAACAGTTGAGATGAAATGTCTCCGATAAGATTTATGCGAGGTAACTCTTGTGATATCCTTTTAACGTACTCTTATTATAAAATCGAACTTTAGTATCTACTATCAGAAAAAAGAATTGGACAATCAGAAGTAGAAGGGTGACAAAGTAGAAGAGTATCATCGCTTTTTTGAACGTTCTCATCGAAAATGTTACTCAGAATTTATAATATATGTTTCATTATTTACTATTTCTAAGGCATTTCTAGCTCTTCAGAGAAAAGCTTTTAAAACACTGCGTTATGGCTTTTTGTTTTTACAACAGCTTTGGGTAATGGACTTCCTCTGTGTATCCGAATGAGCATAAGGGTTGAATGTACTCGATCCGCATATTCACACCGTTTGTTCTGAAGAAAGCAATCGGCTGGTCATAATCGACTCGGAATGCCTGTTGGTCTCTATTTTTATATTGTTTTCGTTTTTGTTTCAGCGGAATCTTTTCTGGTTTATCCTTTCAGTGGAGAGGTTCTAATTTGTCTGGTTGACTCTGGTCCGTGTGGTAATTTTGCGTGAGTGGCGCTAAATATTTGTCGCAAAATTTGTGTGTAAGTGTTCCGCTGTAATCGTTATTTTGTCGGATATTTATTTCCTTATCCTTGGACTGCCAAAGAGTTTTGATTGAATTCCAGGCAAATTTGAGAAAGGAGAAATTCTCCATCAAGACTTGATTGCAGCACCCGCAGTAAAACAGTTCTATCTCCCTATGCAATGTTAAACGTCTTCAAATTCATTAGCATCATTTAAGAACAGATGAATTGCAGCATGGAACAGACATGCAAGTTTCGGGTACTTAAACCTCGTCAGTGATCCTTAATCTAAACATTGTAGTATGGCCAAAGAGTATGAAAATTATGATGTCCAAAACTGTACCGAAAGAAGTAGCAGGATGGGTTGGATATGATGCTACAGGACCCACGTTTTAGAAATTCCAAGAAATTTAGTAACAGAAATTTTTGAATGCGTTGAAAAGACAGACGATCAACCGAAGTTGATCGAATTTGGCTGCATGTGCCCTCGGGGACTCCTGGGCAACCAGCAGTGACACTCACCAAGTAGTTCAAATGTTAACAAATGTTAAACGTCTTCAAATTCAACAGCATCATTTGAGAACAGATGAATTTGCAGCATGGACCAGACATGCCCGTTTCGGGTAACATTGATGCTACAGGACCCACGTTTTAGAAATTCCAAGAAATTTGGTAACAGAAATTATCGAACACACAAAAGGACAAGGAACACAAAATACGACATAGAAACATAAAACACTTAACACCACATATAATCCAAAGAAACCAACAGTAACGGGTAATCGGTGCCAACTAAGAATGTCCTTCTGCCACGCCAAGTACCAACTTGTGTGGTTATCCGGATTGCGTTTTACATTGTGATCTTTGAAATTTGAATACATACGTTGCCTTTACATTCAAGAGAAGCGAATCCAGATGCAAGATCGTTCCAAATCTGATAATGGAAAGAATATAGCCCTACAATAGATTTTTTACCACAGCAACACTAAGCATAAAAGATCTTTGAAATTCTATACGAATGTCTTTAACTAAGTGTTTTGTTTGGTCATTGCAAGATATGTTTCCTGGAGAATACATATCCTTTCACAGTTGCTTCGAGATGCTGCGAGAGATCGGTAACACGATTCCCTTCGACTGGATGTTTGAAGTGGTATTTTTGATACGAGGTTTTCTATCTTGTCAGCGGTATTACCTGTTTACCTTACTTCCATTTTCAATGGCACTGTCACGACGGGTTTCAATGGCACTGTCACAAACGAGATGATTTTGGATTCAATATAGTAAATTTCCCCTGGAATGACGGTGATGTCCCTAGATTACCGTCATACGGTATCTACATTTCACAGCTCATCCGGTTTGCTAGAGCATGTACTGATGTTTTGGATTTTCATAATAGAAATCTACAAATTACAAAGAAACTTTTAGGTCAAGGTTTTCGTTTCACAAACTAGTAAAGACTTTCTGGAAATTTTACAAAAATTATGATCAACTTCATTTGAAATTCGGGCCCATACAAGCAACGGAGTATATTACTTAAGGTATTTCACAACCTGCATTTTATGATGACATAATTAACAAAATAAGAAGGATCAAAGGTAGACAGCATATGTATCGAAAATGCGTCAGAGTCATCAAACGCCTTTTATACCGTGGATATGATCCTAATGTCACCAGACGGACACTAAGCTTGGCACTTGACCAATATGCAGTCTTGTACGAGCGCATTCTTAAGACTTGTACTCTGACTGACTGTGACGACGGGACTCCATGACGGGCCCTGTCCAAACCTCCTTAGAGAAGACAGGGCCCCGACCACCTGTCCTCTCTGAATGTCAGTCGGACTCCTTGGGTGATAACATATATGAGCTCGCTACAGCCGGCAGAGCACGGACTGTATAACGCATGTCCTCTTTTTCTGTGTTGCTTGGACCCCTGTGTTTTACGGTCTTGTTTGTGTGTGGTCATCTAACAGTGAGGAGGTTGTTTTACACCATAATTGTGCGTTCTTCGAGACCTCTGGGAAATCGGAATAGTGGGAGGGTTGTGCGCACGTAATCCAGGATAACCACACCGTCTGCTATTTACGTGGCAGATGGCCGTCCTAAGTCGGCACCGGTTGCCCATTGGTCTCGTTGGTTTATGTGTAGTCTTTTTTGTTTCATGTTTCTATGTTGTGCGTTGGTGTTCCTTGTCCCTTTTGCGTCTCTTTCTGTGGGTATCTGTTCTGTGTTTTTTGCATGGATGTTTTGGGATTTTGCTGTGGGTGCTGCAACCTAGTGTTGTTGGAGATCCCCTCCTTTCTTGTATGCAAACAGGAGACACTGACTATCCACTGACACCTGGTTTCACTTCGGAATATTGTTTATTCAGCAACTTTTTAAATGGACATTCTAAATTCTGTCTTACCTTCTCGACTTTGAGACTGATTATCTCATTGGTACTTCCTCAATGTTTATTCTACCATGCCCGCTGTATGTTGAAGATGTTTTGTGTAATGCTCATTGTCTGTTGCAAGCAATCGGTCGTGTTGTGATACGATTAATGCAATCAGTGATTTAAAGTCAAATAGGAAACACATAATGATAATCATCAATGAAGTACGTTTCAGTTATTCAGTCTCAAAGTCGAAAGGGCAATGCAAAAGCATAAGAATTTCTTTGGAACGGTTGCGAACCTCAGAATGCATAACATTCCGAAGTGAGAATAGGTGCCCGGGAGAGTCATAATCAAAATCGAAAATTCACAATCAGTCAATAGGCATACCAATTCCTGAAAAAACATCAGAACAAAGACAGAGAGGAAATCATTGGCAATGAAAAGGGTGGAATGTTTTCTTACGAGAAAAGCGAACAAACAGACGCAGCTGCATGGTCTTGGGGTATCTGTTCCATGTTAAACGTCTTCAAATTCAATAGCATCATTTAAGAACAGATAAAGTTGCAGCATGGGCAGACATGCACGTTATGGGTACTTAACCCTCGTCAGTGATCATCAATCTAAAAAATGTAATATGGACAAAGGGTGTATAAATTATTATGTCCAAAAATATACCGAAAAACGTAGCAGGATGGGTGGGATATGATACCACAGGGTCATTTGTGGCCTTGGGTATATAAATATATATATCCTAATCAAGCATGTCCTTTGCACTGTGCAGTTTTCCTTTTGTCATACAAATTCAACGATATAAACAATCTATTATTGCTGTAAATTTATCAGGTCTTAAATGATGCTATTGAATTTGAAGACGTTTAACATTTGAACCACTTGGTGGGTGTCACTGCTGGATGACCGGGAGTCTCCGAGGGCGCATGTAGCCAAGTTTGATCAACTTCGGTAGATCGTCTGTCTCTTAAACGCATTTGAAATTTTCTGTTACAAAATTTCTTGAAATTTCTAAAACGTGGGTCCTGTAGCATCATATCCCACCCATTCTGCTACGTCTTTTGGTACATTTTTGGACAAAATAATTTTCATATTTTTTGGACATTTTACATTGTTTAGACTGAGGATCCCTGACGAGGGTTTAGTACCCGAAACGTGCATGTCTGGTCCATGCTATAAATTTATCAGGTCTTAAATGATGCTATTGAATTTGAAGACGTTTAACAATTGAATCATTCATCACGAACCAATAGCTGCTTTTCCAATAGATTAGGCGGACTGACACCAGACATTACAAAATTTGGCGATATTTTCATTGTGACGTCATAATAGAAGACATGACAACGCTTAAAGTCAGTGCGATTAAATATGACGTCACAATTAAAAATGTTGCCAAATGATGTGATGTCAGGTGTCTGTGCATATAAAATCAAGGTTTAAAACGGTCATAAATATTTTCTGGAAAATGGACTATTCATTGATTTTAAACCATGAGAGAGGCAAAGAACAAAAACGTAATGATAACAAATTGTTTACTTTGATTGTAAATGTCACATGTAACAAGACAACCACACCATTTGCTACTTGCGTGACAAATGGCCGTCCAAAGTCGGCACCGGTTACCCATTGGTCTCGTCGGTTTATGTGTAGTCTTTTGTGTTTGATGTTTACATGTCGTGTGTCTCTTTTCCGTCTCGTGCTGTACTCGTCTTTTGTGTTTTTGCATCGGGTGTTTTGGTGTTTTACTGTTGATTCTGCAACGGGGTCTTGTTGGAGATCTCCTCCCTTCTCTTTATCTAGCTAAAATGATACAAAATGAAAGTCAGTTTTAACCTACCCTCATAATATTGAATGTTAACCTCCCTTGTTAGGAAATTTAATGACGTGTTTCTTGTCATGTATGCTTGTTTGAGCATTTAAACTGGACTTATTTTGATAAGGAATGCCTTATACTATAAAAACTCATCATTTGCATTAAAGTATGTTATTGTGCTATCTATATTAATGTGAATTTGTATTGTCGAAGACCAAACGTTGCTTGACCAGCTATACTGTGCAAGACTTTGCTCGATGATGCAGGGATTTTGGTGCTTGGGGCTTTTTGTATCAATATTTGAATATATTACGGGTTCCGTGACGGCTTTAGATTCTTAAAATTATCAAATATAACTTACAGCATTCCAGTAGTATATTTCCGCCATTTTTGTCATTAACCTGGACTGTTAGTTTCGTTTAACCCCCCCCCCCCCCCAACAAATCAAACCTTTTACCAGTGTAAAAATGCTATCGCTTTATTGTTTTGCTGTTGGTTAAATTTTAGTTGTTTATTTTTTTATGTTTCCTAGATATTTTTTTTACTTTCATACTGGTTGTAAAGTCATTGTATTTTGTTTTTTATATTAATCTTCCTCAATTTCAAAATCGTTGTCTCGGAGAGAATTTCATCAATTTTTTGAAAATAAAATATCAAAGACTTTCAACATGTAGACATTTTTTCAGGATTGTGCAACACAAACAAGATACCCACCCTTAGGATTTTATCATGTTATCTAACCATTTTCACAACTGATAGCAATATCAAAGGAAAATAATTGTAATGTTGAATTTTAATGAGTTTAGAAATGCAGTGGCTTCCGTTGCTTAACTTCTTTTGCCTTCCAGAGCTCTTTTGTAATGTGTCTTTATGATAGCCTTACTCATAAGGTTGATGAATGCTTTATTTGAACTCCGAATTTACGAAATAATCTGACAACAATTTTCTTCATTTCGAATCGCCTCTGATTAATATTCTAGACTCCTTTGGCAAATCTCTAGCAACATTAAAAGAATTCTTGTTGTCAATTAGGACTAAATTGCATATAATTGCAGATGATTTGTATTTTTACGAAAATGGCAAGTTAAAAAGAGGATGGGCTAATGTTTTGTGTAATAAAACATATGACTTAAGGGACATAAACTATTAGATAGGCCCCATGATAAAATGTTTAGTGAAATAAAAAAAAGGTAGAATTGACATAACATTATTCACATTTTCTCCCTTTTTTTGAACGGGTAATCATTTGAATACCAAGTTTTGTAGTCCCTTTGAAGAATGATTCAGAAAGAAAACTATGTTTTTTTCCACTTTGACAAATTTTAGACAAAATATATTCTGTATTTTATGAAAATGGAACAAATCGTAAACAAATGTTCTCTTTTGAGCAATATATTAAAATATTTTCCTTGTCCTTTAGTTTTTCGTAAAAGTACGAAGAGTTCATTTATTTTACGTTTGCCGGTTCTGGATTTTTGCAACGAAAGAAATACAAAATAAACAAAAGAATAAAAAAGTTCCTTTACGTTTCAATGTTACTTTTGTGTGTTGCTCTTCGTTTATGCGAGTTGGATTGAGTCTTGTGATTTTGAGCGTTTGTTTCTGTGTACGTTCCTTGTTCTGAATGAAGTTGTAATGTGTTAAATAAGTCTTGCATGACAACTCAAGAAGAAAATCTCACTTGCAACATGTAGGATCTGGTTAATAAAAACAGGTAACGAAAATGAAAGAAATCCGGATACCTTGCAGACAAAAGGATCCCAGAAGGAAAAAACAATTAGAGGTCTGTATTCCTTGGACTTTAAAATGGAAAAGAGCGACGACTTCATATTTGTTGTCTGATCTGTCCAGCAAATAATTGTCCTTGAATAACAAGAGAGATTTCCATACCTTAACCAGGAAAATGAAAAGTTAATTCATCAAAATTTGTCGGTTGCGACTGTTTTTTAATGAGTGCTATAACAATACAATCATGATTGATCGTCCCTATCTACACCGGGCATGCCGCCATCTTTGTTTGTCTTCAATTGAATGACGGCGTAAGAAAACAATTAATCCGCAATAAAGTAGTTCTGCGTAGAGCGATACCAATAAAGAGGCAAAAAGACTGCTGCCTCGGCACCCAGGGGTACTGTATGCTGTGATTATTATAACACAGTATTCCTTTTATTAAAGATTATCGCCTTTCTTTTTAACACTTCTTTTCAAAATTAGATATTGCTACAATGTAAATTAGAAAATTGCATGGTTAACAAAAATGTTATTGCAGTAATCTTGTAAAGTCAGAGAAATTAATTACCTCCAATCCGAGGGTTCACGCGTAGGTATTTGTCCGTGACGTGAAGTACAAAGAGACTCCGAATGATGGATGTTTCTCGGATGGCTAATCGATGCGCTTGGAATTTTTTCAACAAGGTTCTACCTCTAATGAAGTTTATATTGTACAATTCTTCATAGCTGATCCCCGTTTTATTGCGGCACGCAAAATTTCTCTCTTTTCGATCCATCACCATGTCAAACAAATTTAATCGTTGTTTGCTTGGTATTACGCGGAGAAAATTCCCCTTTTCTTTAATCAAAAGAAGATGGAAGACTCCTCAAACAAGGGACTATGCAAAACGTCCCCATTATGCAAATTACATTCTTTTAGAGATGAAATCAACAATACAGTCAAGAGTATGATGTCCCAACGTCCTTTTATTTCAATTTGAATCTTGCAGATATATACAGATAAAGGGACGATGTCGTGTAACATCTTCTTTTGGCATTGAAAATATTGTTCAAAGATCGTCTACCAAAGTTTCCGTAATTCTAGTCCTGTTCCCTCGGGAATTCTACGGAACAAGTGCAATACTTTTGAAGTTGAATAGAAAATCTTGGTATTGTACAAGATGAAGATGTTCTTAAGGTCTAGTGACACACGGCTATTCGTGTCTGAAAGAAGTCTTTCCTTTTTGTTTCACGGGGTTTGAACGTTTGCGATGATTTCTTTCTCTTTTGTAAAACAAATCAGGTTCAAAACAATTAAATCAGAACAACAGTAATTCTGACAGACATTCTTAATGATTTGAATGAAGACATATTCTTTGTCGTTATTCTAAGGGACTTCTATAGTGCATAAGGATTATACCATCTCTAACATTTTAAAGTATTAAAGGGCACGAAAAATTACAAGAAAACAGTTGCGATATCGTTGTGTATTTAACATGAATCTTTCAGGAAACTGCCTTTGATTTAAGTTAAAAGAGAAACTGAAGGTGCAGTTAAATTACAATCATTTGGATAAAGATGAAAAGGATAAAACTTTATTCCCTAAATTAAATTAAAATAATTGAAAAAAGGAAGAAAAAATATTTCCATCTCACGATTTGACTGCAAGAAAAGTACACTTACACAAAATTAAGCAACAGAAAGAATAAGGAGAAATTATGGTTGTGAAAATTGCTTGGGTCCGAGAGAAAATTCTGATTTTACAGAGGATAGTTGAAGATTTCTACGATTGGTTTCACTCAGCCTTTTTTTGCGAGATATTTCAATTAGAAGAAAGAAAATTGGCGAATAGCGAGTTGACAATTGATGACACTATCTAAGACAAGTGTTAATCTGGGAGAAAAATTTAATTTGGAAGTTAATCAAAGATCCATGTAAACACTTGATAGGTTAAAATACGGAAATGAAGGGACTTGTAATCCGCCAATCACAGTCCCTGTTCCGGAAAATTAACGGCGAAGGTTCTGACATTTGTTATACCCCCGGGAGCATCACGTGATACATGTGACGAACAGTGTTTGGGTTACAATAACATATTGTCAAAGTACGAATAGATCAAATATCCGGATAAAGATATTTTTTGCTATTTCCCCTGAAATTAAAAAAAAAAAAAAAAGAATTCGTGGTGAGCATATTGTCACATAATCGTAATCTATTTCAAAGGAAGAACATTGAATAGTTTCGAATCTTATAATTTTAGAATTAGAAATGTCTTATTTTGTTAATCAATACAGAAGAACATAAATCCGGTGCCTAGGTTCCCCGAATAGTTAGAAAATAAACATGTATGTGTAGTTTTACGAAAGCTTATCTTTCTACTTGACTGTAATAATTGATTTCAAATTGCCAATAGATCATTAAGACATAAATTAATGTATACATTTTTGCATATCAAAATAAAAGTGAAATTTAACCGAATATCACGCATGCAAGCAGGATGTTCCCACTTCCCCCTGGAATATGTCTCACTTCCCCTGTTGGATGCTCATTTCTGTACACACGTTCCCTTAAGTTTGTATGTCTGCGCATCTTAATTTTTGTGTCGCCTGCGAAGCATAGCGACACTTAGGGATCACTTTGTCCGTTGTCCGTCTGTCCGTCCGTCCGTCCGTCCGTCCGTCAGTCAGTCCGTCTGTCTGTCTGTCACACTTTGGGTGTCACAGCCCATAACTTTTGAATGGTAAGTGATAGGGCTTTGATATTTCACATGTGTATTCCTTGTGACAAGACCTTTCTACACATACCATAATTTTTGACCTAGTGACCTTGACCTACATATTTGACCTACTTTTCAAAAATAATAAGATTGCTTATATCTTTTGATTGGTAAGGGATAGGGCTTTGATATTTCACATATGTATTCCTTGTGACTAGACCTTTGTAAACATACCATAATTTTTGACCTTGTGACCTTGACCTAGATATTTGACCTACTTTTCAAAAAAGTTAAAATTTGCTTTATCTTTTGAATGGTTAGTGATAGGGCTTTGATATTTCACTTGTGTATTGATTGTAACAAGACCTTTCTACACATACCATAATTTTAACCTAGTGACCTTGACCTATATATTTGACCTACTTTAACAAAAAATTAAGATTGTATATATCTTTTGATTGGTAAGGGATAAGGCTCTGAAATTTCACTTGTGTATTCCTTGTAACAAGACCTTTCTGCACATACCATGATTTTTGACTTTGTGACCTTGACATAGATATTTGACCTATTTTTCAAAAAAGTTGGGATTCGCTATATCATTTGATAGGTTAGTGATAGGTCTTTGATATTTCACATGTGTATTCTTTGTGACAAGACTTTTTTAAACATACCATAATTTTTTACCTAGTGACCTTGACCTACATATTTGACCTTTTTTCTAAGGATTGCGTATATCTTTTGATTGCTAAGTGATATAAGGCTTTAATACTTCACACATATATTTCTTATGATGTGACCTTTGTTTTGTTACCAAAGTATTTAGGTAGTGACCTTGACCTAGTTGATTGACACTATTTTCTGAAAATTTGAGATTGACCATATCTTTCAATTGGTAAATAAGAGGTCTGATATTTCACATATGAATTTCATCAGACAAGACTTTTATAGTGATACCAGTAATTTTGAACCATGTGATTTACCTCCTAGAATAGGCCGCTTCGCAGGCGACACAAGCATTCCTTGGATTGCTATTTTTATTTTTATTCATGGTTTCATATTCAGTTTTACACCAATTTAAATTCGATTAATACTTCACAAATGTATTCGTTGTTCGTGAAAAAAAATCACAAAGAAGACATACTAACTTATATCTATTTATTTAATCATTTTAATTGAAAATTGCATTATAAAAGACCTGCAAAAGGTCGTCGTATTTATTTCAAAAAGCTTGTTCTCCCTCTTTATTTGGTTTAACATGCGAGTATCGAAATGAGTGTTTATGCTTTAAATTTATGAAAACAAATTGAATACAGAAGAAAATGGCATGAATAGTAGTAGTAAGGCAGTATACTGTATTTTGCATTATTTATTTTCTTTATGAAAATGTTGGTATTATTTTAGTATCCATCCTTGACTTTTGAAACCAAAACGAAACATTTATATTTTTTTGCAACCTGACGAAGGTCGAAGTATTCATTGAAAATAAAAAAAAATCATCTGTCACCTAGTTCAATTTTTGTTCTTTTACAAGTTCAGCAAGTGTATACATTCTACCATTACTATTAGCTTTTGCAGTACCTCGAAAATACCACTCTAATCTTCTCTTACTAATAAAGTATCTACTTTAGGTAACACCAACTATATGAGTTTTAAGGTGTATTCTATCTTCCAAGGGAGGCAAACATCCGGTTGAAGACAAAGTAGAAGGTGAGATTTAGTTGTTTGTAGTCTAAGCCAGAGACAATGTTATCCGACAAATACAATTGGGATACTGGAACTAAATTGACGTTCTTTTCATTACTCAACATGTAATAGGATTATACATTCTCCTTCAAATCTTACTGCGATACTCCGCATAACTAATTTCAATTAATACGGACCTAATCAGCCACCCAAAGTTAAGTGGGTCTATAGAAACATTGATCCCATCCTATGCTATCCATTAAACGGTATCAAATCTATGTATCTTAGCACGTAGGGATTACACAAATTAACCCTAGTTCCTTTAATATTTTTATTTAAGTAATGTGTAGCCTTTTTGGGGACTTTGGATCAGTAATCCTAGAATTTTCATGTAAATATCATCCCTTACATTAATGTAGTTTTCGTGTAATCGGCTCAGCCGGCTTGATTCGGTGTCTATAGATGTTCCTGGTTGTAAGACTTCGGATTTTGGCCCCTGTCAAGCCATTTCTCATTTCTCTGCAAAGAAGTGAAAAGTGTCCATTAACAGCAATTTGGCAAATTGAGAACACTTCAGTGTCAATTTCATTTTGCTTGATTTAATTAATCGTTGTATTTAAGCGCTGACATCGACACGTCTAACATCCGTGCACACAGTGAGCGTGCTGCTTTCATGGAGCTGAAAAGATGATGGATTTATTATTGTACTTTTAAAGAATTCAATATATAAATGTAAACCATAATATTCTATGTTGCATCCATATCTTATCTGGGTTTCAATGATGAAATTAGCCATAAGTATGTAGATTTAAATTTTGAAGTAGTATAACCACGAGCAGAAGAATAAAAATTATTGAACTCTTGAACGCCAAATTCAAATGTTCAGAAATGACAGTTTACTTGCCTGCCTTTTATTCCACAAGTTATACTTTTTCTAATCTTAACTAGTTTGTGAAAGCGATAACATTGACCTAAAGGTTTCTTGGTTATATGTTAAAGAAAAGAGGGTATCTCCAACCAGATAAGGTTGCAGTACCAACTGCAGAACATCCGATGCGAAAACAGGAAGACGAGAACAGCAAGAGACGAGAAAAAGACATATGACATAGAAACATTAAACACAAAATACTACACTTCAGATATTACATGTTAGAACAATCCAAAAAGACTGTGTTTAACGAGCTCATGGTTTTTTTGCATTTTGGGGAGTGTTGCTAGCAAGAAGTTGGTTGCTTCTTCTCATCCGGTACCTGTTTTTTTTTTAATATAAGAACGCTATTTATCCAGTAGAATTTACACTGAGCATGGCAAACGTTGCAACGTTAAACGTCTTCAAATTCAATAGCATAATTTAAGAAAAGATACATTTGCAGCATGGACCAGACATGCACGTTCCCTCATCAGTGATCCTAAATCTAAACAATGTAATAATGCAAAATAGTGTGAAACACAGAAACATGTGCACCATTTTTGGACCTAAATATCAAAATTGTAAATGGAGATATTCATACGAGTTTGTATGACAAAAGAGATGATTTTGGATGCAACATAATAAATTTCCTCTGGCTTGACGGTGATGCTCCCATATAACCATCATACGGTGCGTACATTCACAGCTCATCCGGTACGCTAGAACATGCACTTATGTTTTGAATTTTCAAAATAGAAATTTACAAATTACCAAGAAATCTTTAGGTCAAGGTTTTTGCTTTCACACACTAGTTTAAAAGACTTTCTGGAAATTTTACAGAGAATATAAATATTGTAAGCTTCTTATGAAATCCGCGCCCATTTCAGCAACAGAGTATATTTCTATCGGTATTTCAAAACTGCCTTTTCTGATGCCATTATAAGCAAACCTAGAAGGATCAAAGGTAGACATCAATACTTTGGGTATTTCACAACCTGCATTTTATGGTGGCATAATTAGCAAGATAAGAAGGATTAAAGATAGATAACATAACTATCGAAATGCACCAGAATCATCAAACGCCTTTTATACCGTGGACATGATCATGCTGTCACCAGAAGGACACTTGGTTTTATACTTCATCTATCTACAGTCTTGTATCAACGAATTCATAAGAATTACACTATGACTGACTGTGACGACAGGATTCCATCTTTTAGAGAAGACAGGACCCCGACCAACTGCCCTCTCGGAATGGCGGTAGGACTCCTTTCTTATAAGGTATCTTGATAATATTTTGAATATTAATAACCCACATTTTGACCATTACAAAAATCAAATTTATCCGCCAGAGTTGACATTGAATAGAGCAAACACAGATGATATGGCTACATGTACACTATTTTCGGATCTTGATATCAAAATCAATAACGGAGAAATTCAGAAGATATACGACAAAAGAGAAGACTTTGGCTTCAATATAGTAAATTTTCCTTGGTTTTGATGGCGATTTTCCAAGATTGCCATCGTAGGGTATTTACATCTCTCAGCTCATCAGAGCGTGTTCCCATGTTTCGGACTTTCATGATAAATATAAACAAATTACAAAAAAACCCTTATCAGTCAAGGATTTAGATATCATAAACTTGATAAATCTTTTTTGAAATTCTACAATAACTATATATTCTGAACTTCTTTCAAAATTTGGGACAACTCCAGCGTCAGAGTATGTATCATTGCTAATTTTATTGCCATCAATTTACGGTGGTCACCTAATAAACAAAATCAGAAGGATCAAAGGCAGATCAAACTTCAACCACAAATGTAAGAAAAAAAAGTCGGTCGCCTGCTTTATCGAGGATATGATCCTTAAGTCATCAAAGAAAAATAAAATCACTGGGCATAGTACTGGACGAATCCAAAGTTTTGTACCAGTGTCTTTCCCAACCTTGCATTGCCCAACCGTGATGACGGGACTCCATGACAGGCCTTGTTTAAATCTCGTCAGATAAGACTGGATCCTGATTCTGTCCTATCTGACAGATGGTCAGACTTCTCGAGTGATTGATCTTGAGCTCGTTTCAGCGAGCAGAGCACATACTGTTATACATATGCCATAGAATTTGTTTTAGATCTATTTACGTAGAATCTGTACATGTATAATTACAAAAGGCCGCCGCGTTTAACTTTCTCGTCTGTGATGTAACCTTACAGTGCGAAGTTTTATAATTATACAGCAAATCTGCGTTTATGGAGACCTCTGTGTATACGGATAAGTGGGAGGGTTGTGCGCACATAATCCGGATAACCACACCATTATAAAAATATGGACTGGGTATGAGTTCAATATGAAATATATATTGCACGGCTACGACATATTATATAGACCGATATCAATATACTGTGTCGTAGCCCGCCAATATTTTTGCCTATTGAACTCATGCCCAGTCAATCTAATCACAATCCATCTGTTGAAATCTAAATCTTATTAGAGGCCTATGCTACTATCCAAACTATAATCACTTAAACTATTTTACCACAAGATCTACATGTACCTATGTTTTTTTTATATAGTGTAAAAATGAATCACATAACCATCTTCATTCGGCATTTTTAGAGACTTCATATCTAAACATGCATTAGATTCTTCTCGTAACGTCGCTTCTAATTTGGCACCGCATATGACGACATTGATGTTAAATTACGACGTCATTGATCATATGACGTCAAGTACACATCATTATCTTCCTATTGTACGAATCATGATTTATCGGAATCGTTACCCAATCGTGAGTAATTCCCGAATCTAGATGCAGAATTGAAAGCGAGGTGCACAGCTGTGCAATATTATACAATTATTGACTGGGAATGAGGGCAATGTATGATTTGTTGGACCTGAAGATAAAATATTGCCCGAGACCGAAGGACGAGGGCTATATTATGTCTGAAGGTCCAACCAATTATATACCGGTATTGCCCGAATTCCCAGTCAATAATTGTTTTGTTATACCTTACATCAATTAATGTTTGGTGTTTCTATAAGCCTGTTTCGATTACTTGGTATGATGTTCTAGTGAGGATTGCGTCTTTTCGCGGTTTGTACTTTCGTCTGATGTCATTTACGTGTCAATTTCGAGTGGGTTTGTTTCGCTGGGTGAGTGCAGGATGATCATGCTGGGTATCCTTCCCTCTTCTTCGGGTGATAACACGCAAAGTAGAAAAAGAAAGGAGGGGATTTCCAACAAAACTCGATTGCAGCACCAACAGCAACACATCAAACACCCCAAGTGAAAACACAGAGAAGACACACACAGCAAGATACCAGGAACAGCAAACGAGACATCAAACATCGAACATAAAAGACAACACATAAACCAACGAGAGCCATGGGCAATCGGTGACGACTTATGAAGGCCATCAGCCACGTTAGTAACAGATGGTGTTGTTATCCTAGATTACGTGCGCACAACCCTCCCACTTTTCCGGTTACCCAAAGGTCTCGAAGAACGCACAATTGTTGTGTAAAGCACGGACAGTATTTCGTACGCCCTTTTTTATATTCATCTGTGTGTTGTTCGCGAACCTGTGTCATGCTGTCTTGTATGTAAAGTCATCTTACAGTAAGTTTGTTATTTTACACCTCTATCGTACTTCTTCAAAATTTCTAGGTATCCAGAAAAGTTGAAGCGTGTGTGCACGTAATCCGGATAGCCACACCATTTTCTTATGGTGAGGCAGATGGCCGTCCAATGTCGGCATCGGTTGCCATTTGGTCTCGTTGGTTTATGTGTGGCCTTTTGTGTTTGATGTTTCAGTCTTGTATTGGGTGCTCCTTGTCCCTTTTGTGTATCATGCTATGCGTGTGTTCTCTGTTTTGGTTTTTTTTTTGCATGGGTTGTTTTTGTGTTTTGCTGTGGATGCTACAACAGAGGGTCCCCTCTTCCCTTCTTTTCTGATCTGATCACATATCGATGATCACTATTATCTCCTTTACAGACTGTTTAATGGTTTGGGTTGCCCCGAAAAATTTGGGGATTTTTATTTTGTGCTCGGTTTTCACTCACCGATTTCATTTTTTTTCTCTTTGTTTGAACTCATCCCTCCAGCGATTGTAAGTCGAACAACAGGACCCCCAATAATAATAAATGAAGGTATTAGGGGTATAATAACAATATCGGGGGAAATCTAGAAATAATGAACTTCCATATCTTACATATCTTTATATATTTGATATCTTTTAATGTCTCATTCAACTCGCCATGAAAATGTATGGTCCCGAACATTGCCGAAGTCGTGAATCTTCGTCCAACTTCGTGGTGTTTAATTCTTCTGTTATCAACACAACCGGAAGTAGAGTATTATACCCCTAATGCCACAACAAGAAAGGATGGGATCCCAAGCAAGACTCGATTGCACCAACAGCAAAAAACCGAAATACGACAAATGTGAAGACACAGTGGACAAGCACAACTAGAGACATATGTAATACAACATACCGGAGACGACATCGAAACACTGAGCACAAATGACTACACAAACGAAACCAATCCGGTTGACTACACCATTTGCTTATAGCAGATGCCCGTCCAACGTCGGCGCCGGATGCATATTGGTATCTTTCCATTTGTGTAAGTCTGTTTCGACTATTTTTTTTCTGTTTTGTATCAAAAGTTAAAACAAAGTCACAATTAAATCATCCGACTCTAGTTTCACTGATCAATGATTCTGATTTTGATTCTAACAATGTTTCCCAACTATGTGTTATTATTTTAAAATTCATGTATTCTAAGTCAAATGCTTATTATACAGACCAAGAATAGACCTAAGCTATATTTAGTTTTCGTCTGGGAAATTTTAAGAAATTACGACGAGACAAACCTTTCGTTAGCACATAAATGTTGTTTCCTTTTTTTCTTCTGTGTTTACAATGTTCTATGATTTTTTGGGGGCCATCAAATATTATATAAAATATTTGGCCTTTTCTGGAATTAAGACTTGAGAAAAGCGAGATAAATCGAACATTTTTTCTTTTTTAATCGATGTCTATCTTTTATAAATATGAAAGAAGGAGAAATATGTCAGAAAGGAAATATTTTCATATAATGTTGACAAAGAACTGAAGCTAAGAAAAGCTTTCTCTATAACTTGCTGGACTACGCGATGGTACTATCTTGGAGTATCCTTCACTCATATGTGTAGCAATTCTAACCTTGGGTCGAGAATAAGATGCATCAGATATACAATAACTTTAATCTCTAGATATTTGAGAAAGTGCACCACAATAAAGAAAATTTCAAGACATTAATGTCAACAAACGAATATTAAACTGTTAATCGAATTTCTTTAAAGAAGTGAAATTTGAAAAGGAACAGACCATTGATATCAACATTCAGAATCATGTACTTTAATATTCAAAATATAACACGGTTGAATGAACAGTGATTGATGAAGTATGATACCACTTTTCGTCATTTTTAGCCTATGAACATAAAGATAAATTCTAAGGAAATGAAGTCGTAAATTCTAGGTTCGGAAATGAAACATTAAGCTATGTTGCGTGTGTGAGGCATTCATTTGGTCCTGTAGAGTCTAAAAGGTCATATTGTAGGAAGTCTTTATTTAATTTTAATCCAAAAGCTGCGTGACGTTTATCTATACACGAAGAAAAGAATCGTAAGTTTACTTATAATACACTAAATTGAGGTAAACATCAGCTTTACATTCATTCCAACTTCCCGTAGGCAGAAATCAAACAAACAAATAATGTAGAACATGTTGTAAAATGTTGATTGCCTCTATGAAGCTCTGAGTGCCTTATTTGTACATTATTCCCATAGATAAATTGTCTGTTTTCTCAATTAGATCAATTATACCTGGAAATTCGACGAATCTTCAAAGTTGCCAGCTTTTTTCAACCCATTAGGTAAATTATCTGCATTGTTCCACTTCAGGGAAACAGCGCGTGCCGGACGCCATTACCGGAAGTGCCTGGATCTTCTGCAACTGTCTAGCTCGTTAGTTTCATGATAAAAGGGAAATAATAAACGATATCTCCAATCACAGATTATTGTATTATTTATTGTTCTACGGTCTCAAAGACTAGTTTACTAAAATGTAAAAATGCATGAAAAGAAATAAGAAAACTGCAGCTTATTTCATGCATCAATTTAGGATTGACTGATCTGGTAATTTTTTTTAAATCCACACTATATTATGAATGTCCTTAGTCAGAGTTTATTCACAAATAGCTAAAATGAAGTGATGTATTGAAATATTGTATATTTGTTTAATCACTTCACATATCAACATACATTGTGTATAAAATATTTTCGATTATTAATTTGTATAGGGAAAATCTTTCCCTTGAATTCATTGAAGGTGCACAAAAATTGTAAATTATTGCTTTTGATTTGCAACTCACGTGCAGGAAGTGCATGTTTGTAACTCAATGTGTGGCGTGCGGCTAGCCAACAGGGGATGCTTACTCCTACCGGCCACCTGGTCCCACCTCTAGCTTGCTAGGGGTCCGTCGATGCTCAGTTTTGTGCTCTATTGTGAGTGCTATTGAGATAATAGTCAGGATCTTGTTTACCTCATTTGTGTCACACTTATGCCCTTAAAAAAGTTTCCCGCGAGGGTTTGGACAAACAGTAAGTGTTTTGAATATTTTTTTCCTGACATGGTCGCCTTAACACTTTCTATGTAGACATAACCTCAGACAGTCCATGCATTTTATATATCGTTTTCATTTTCGTGCATGAACCTCGACGGCGGGTGCGGCTAGCCAACAGAGGATGCTTACTTTTCCCGGGCACCTGGTCCCACCTCTAGCTTGCTAGGCGTCCCTCGATGCTCAATTTTGTGCTCTATTGTGAGTGCTATTGAGATTATAGTCAGTATCTTGTTTATCTCATTTGTGTCACATTTATGCCCTTTGCCGTGTGGAGCTTGTAAGAAAGTTCCCCGCGAGGGTTGAGACAAACACTAAGTGTTTTGAATAATTTTCCCTGGCATGGTCGCCATAACACTTTCTATATAGACATAGCTTCAGACATTCCATGCATTTTATATATTGTATTCATTTTCGTGCATGAACCTCGACGGCGGGTGCGGCTAGCCAACATTGATGCTTACTCCTCCCGGGCACCTGGTCCCACATCTAGCTTGCTAGGGGTCCGTCGATGCTCAATTTTGTGCTCTATTTTGAGTGCTATTGAAACTATAATCAGGATCTTATCTCATTTGTGCGTGCATATTACATTTTGTTTTTACTCTCTGTAGCTTACAATGTCCACCGTTATAGCAAATTAAAAGAATGAGGGGATTTCGAACATGATTGTATTACAGCAGCTTCAGCAAAAAGCCAAAATGCGGAAGCTCAGAGTGAATAAGCACAATAAGTGACACCAAAGCTGTCGTTAATTTGTTTTATGTCTAGTCTGTTTTGAGATCCCTCTTTCAGTGACACTCTGTATTGCGATTAAATGGCTGTCAAAGCCTCTAAATATGATATCTTTACCTGATATGTACAGCGAGACAATCACCGATTTTGACAGGTGTTCATGGAATTGTTGTGACGGGTGTTGTATGCAAACAGGAGACGCTGACTATTCCCGGGCACTTTCAGACACAGCCAAACATATTTTCGTGGCGTCCTCTAGTTTAATTTTTTGAATTTCAATTTATGCATTTTGCAAAGAATGCGCTGCTCCAAATTTCCTGTAAAGTCGATTCAGTAGCATAGTTACATAAAGCCTCAGTCCAAAATAGCAGCATTGAACAATGGTGCTAGGATATTAATCTTCTTATATTACGATGATATTTATATATGAAATGAAAAGTTTCCGAAATAGCAAAATAAAATATCAAAAGAGAAAAGGGCCAAAACAAAGTAGTAACATACCTTCATCCCCTGGCTATGGTGTATTCATTTCGCAATTGATACGCAAACTCACATTATAACGACTTAGTTCTGATGGCAAGGAGACTAAACGAAAAACTACTGAATCAAGGGTACATTTGTGAGCGATTGACTTACTCACTGCAATAGAATTTAGAACGATACAATGACAATATTCGTTGTCCTCCATGCTGTAAGATATTTTAGGTTAGCACCATCCAAAACACTGAATTTACCAAAGGAGCTCTTACGATAAGGGCCGTATTTAGCCCTAAATCTCAGACTGATTTCTTTGGTATGACGGATCGTATACAGAAACATATTCATCATTATTGAAATTTAATGACTTTGCAGATCTTTTATTTGCTTTACATTTCTTTGAAGAACTCTTAAGGTTCTAAAATTAAGGTCGAAAAGGGTAGGGGTGTTGGGATAGAAAAAACGATTACATAAATAAAAACGTAGAAATTTTATAACATTTTACCGATTAAATCGATTAATGATATGAATGATGGCAAAGCCATAGTGAGGACGCAGCTAGGGTGACATTGCTGAAATTACTACTTTTTCAAAAATTATTATATTTTTGAAATATTAGTATTTTTAGCAATGTCACCCTCTGAATTATAGAGAAGATAAATGAGCATGTAAATATAATAACAGTGATAGATAAACAAATAAAAATTATAATTAAAAAAAAAAACGAAATAAAAAGGAGAAATAAAAATATCATACTTCAAGATCCGAATATGGAGTATTAAACGAGGATTTCAAGGTATATTTCTTCAGGAATTTAAACCTTTTAGGGAGTACTAGCTTCTGATGTCATGTTTGCGGATGGTAAATGCTGATTTTACGGTCACAAACTGAGTTTTTCTGGCGATGCGTTAGCGGATCAAGAAAAACGGATGTTTGCACCGTAAAATCAGCAATTACTGTCCGCAAACGTAACGTTAGTACCGTATCTAGTTATTCCCATTCTAATGCAATCTCTATTTTTGTGAATAAAATGAGAAATGTGACGTTAGCAACGTTTTACAGCCGTTACCAAGGAGCAAGCAACCAATAAAATTCGACGAGTGCATTAGAATTAATTTTTTATGGGGTGAGGTAGATACTTTCAACCTCCTCTACATCAAATTTTCAGTATTTTTCACATATATATACTCCTTCAACTTCACCCAAGCGGCAAAAACAAAAAACAAAACAAAAAACTCCGGTATTTTTTCACAAAAATTAATGCCTCCTACTTCTTTGAAATAGTGTATTGTTCGCTCTTCTTATAAATCTGCGATGTGTTTAGGAATTCGTGGTTGAAAACGGTCATTTCAATAATCCTCCGTCCATGTAGACCGGAAGTGATCCGAAAATATATGGGTTGAGTAGTGAGCCCCGAGACCCTGGTGAAACCACACGGCTGAATTGGTAGGTTATACAGAATTTCTTTCTTCTGAATCGAAGGGTTTCTTTTCCGCCACTTATTACAAATTATACAAATCATGGACATGTGGTGACCTGTGTATTGTCTTGTCCTTCCTTTTGGACAATATTTATGTAAGGTTTGGTGAGAAACTCTACAAGCAGGTTGTAGGGATTCGAATGGGTACTGATTGTGCGCCTCTTGTTGCAGGTTTATTTTTATACACGTATGAAAAGGAATTTATACAAAATCTTCAAAAGCAAAGAAAAAATGATGATGTGAAATGTTTCATTGGTACTTCTAGGTACCTGGATGATATTCTTACTATCGACACTCCTGTTTTTGAAAAGTGTAAAAATGTTATTTATCCACAAGAATTGATTCTAAAGAAGGCAAACGTTTCAAACACAGAAACACCATTTTTGGACCTAAATATCAAAATTGTTAATGGAGAGATCCATACAAGTGTGTATGACAAAAGAGATTATTCTGGATTAAACATAGTAAATTTCCCCTGGCTTGACGGTGATGTTCCTAGATTACCGTCCTATGGTATCTATATTTCACAGCTCATCCGGTATGTTAGAGCATGTACTGATGTTTTGGATTTTCATAGAAGAAATTAACAAATTACCAAGAAACTTTTAGGACAAGGTTTTCGCTATCACAAACTAGTAAAGACTTTCTGAAAATTTTACAAAAATTATTGTCAACTTCATACTTTTTGGCCATATTACATTGTTTAGACTGAGGATCACTGACGAGGGTTTAGTACCCGAAACGTGCATGTCTGGTCCATGCTGTAAATTTATCAGGTTTTAAATGATGCTATTGAATTTAAAGACGTTTAACATTTGAACTACTTGGTGAGTGTCACTGCTGGTGGACCAAGAGTCCCCGAGGGCACATGTAGCCAGGTTCGATCAACTTCGGTTGATCGTCTGTCTCTTTCACGCATTTGAAATTTTCTGTTACAAAATTTTTTGAAATTTCTAAAACGTGGGTTCTGTAGCATCATATCCCACCCATTCTGCTACATCGTTTGGTACATTTTCGGACGATCATAATAATGTTCATACTTTTTGGCCATATTACATTGTTTAGACTGAGGATCACTGACGAGGGTTTAGTACCCGAAACGTGCATGTCTGGTCCATGCTGTAAATTTATAAGGGTTTAAATGATGCTATTGAATTTAAAGACGTTTAACATTTGAACTACTTGGTGAGTGTCACTGCTGGTGGACCAAGAGTCCCCGAGGGCACATGTAGCCAAATTCGATCAACTTCGGTTGATCGTCTGTCTCTTTCACGCATTTGAAATTTTCTGTTACAAAATTTCTTGAAATTTCTAAAACGTGGGTTCTGTAGCATCATATCCCACCCATTCTGCTACATCGTTTGGTACATTTTCGGACAATCATTATAATGTTCATACTTTTTGGCCATATTACATTGTTTAGACTGAGGATCACTGACGAGGGTTTAGTAACCGAAACGTGCATGTCTGGTCCATGCTGTAAATTTATCAGGTTTTAAATGATGCTATTGAATTTAAAGACGTTTAACATTCTTCTGAAATTCGGACCAATACAGGCAACAGAATATATTACTTTGGGTATTTTACAACCTGCATTTAATGTTGACATTATTAACAAGATAAGAAGGATCAAAGATCGACAACATCCCTATCGAATATGCGTCAGTCTCATCAAACGACTTTTATACCGTGGATATAATCCGAATGTCACCAGACGGACACTAGGCTTTGTACTTGACCAATCTACAGTCTTGTACAAGCGCATTCTTAAAACTTGCACTCTAACTGACTGTGACGACGGGACTCCATGACGTGCCCTGTCCAAACTTCTTTAGAGAAGACAGGGCCCCGACCACCTGTCCTCTCTGAATGTCAGTCGGACTCCTCGGGTGATAACATACATGAGCTCGCAGTGGCAGATCACGGATTGTATTACGTACGCCCTCTTTTTATATCCATTTACATATTCATCTGTGTTGCTTGGGCCCCTGCGTTTTGCGGTCTTGTTTGTGTGTGGTCATCTGACAGTGAGGAGGTTGTTTTACACCACAATTGTACGTTCTTCGAGACCTCTGGGTAATCGGAAAAGTGTGAGGGTTGTGCGCACGTAATCCAGGATACCCACACCTTCTGCTATTTCCGTGGCAGATGGCCGTCCTAAGTCGGCACCGGTTGCCCATTGGTCTCGTTGGTTTATGTGTAGTCCTTTGTGTTTGATGTTTCTGTGTTGTGCGTTGACGTTCCTTGTCCCTTATGCGTCTCTTTCTGTGCTTGTCTGATTTATGTTTTTGCATTGAGTGTTTTGGGGTTTTGCTCTGGGTGCTGCAACCTGGTGTTGTTGGAGATCCCTCCTTTGCTTTGTACAGAATTAACATTGGAAACCGGTATTTTTCCTATTTATTTACACGTGTTATCTTCAAGAGGACTACACCAGCGCCTGCGGTGCGGACTGCGTCCTCTATAAGCTAAAAGTCATCAAATATTCGAACGTTCTATCTCCTTTGATTGGTAAATAATGAAATCGGTCTCATTTTGTATTCAGTGGCTACAATGTAAGCCTTTTAACGCGAAATGAATATCGCTCTTGCTTATTTCGTTCCGAGTTCTTTTATGTTTCATTCAATTATATTTAGTATACATCTTTTTTTTTTGGATGGATTAAAAAGGGGAAAAAAGTCAAATGTGCTATATCTTACGGTTTAAAAGATTGATTCCTAAAAGTGCAACCCCCTTTCCTGTTTGGCTTTTCGTCTCTTGGATAGTCTTCCCCCGGAGATACAGAACCCCACTTCACAAAAAAAATTGTATCATGGATATACATTCCCAGTCAAGTGGCGATCTGTATATCCGGGGGGACAATGTTCAATAAAACTTTTCCGTTTTCTATTGATTGCTATTGGAAAAGACCCAAAAATTAGCAATCTGATGCAAAAGAGATAAAAATAACATGATTGTGTGATAATGTGTGAATATGTTGAACTTAACTAAATAGCATGGCGCGTTTCTTACGGTGCCATCTACATCTTTTTTCAAACATTTTAAGCTTTTTGATTGTAATTTTATGGATTCTGATTTCTCGGGTTTTGTATTTGACTATCAAATGCTTGTTGAGGTGTATAATAATGTATCATCTTGTAAACAATATTTGAATATTTCTAACAAACAATTACTTAGCATTGATATTGGCACCAATTTGCCATCTATTTTCATGTATTTTGTTCAGTCTTCATGTATATATGTGGTTTTCGGAAGGGTTTTAAATTATGATAAAGGAACTTAAATTTGAAGTAAACTCATTCCAACTGTGACCTTGACCTATGACCCATTGATAGGAATAATTATCTATAGACCGGAATTGCTTTGCAATCCGGCAAAAAACTTCTTAACATTGATACCAAAATCTCCCTAACATGTGCACTCAAGCGGAAAAGGTAGGTCATGATTTACTTTTGTTATCTTCTCATAAAGACGCATCATCTGTGCAAGTTTGGACTTCCTAGCACTTATAATAAATAAACCTAGTGCGGACGCCGTCGACAGGGTGATAGCATAAGCCCCCCCCCCCTCCTATCACTTCGTGAGGTGAGCTAAAAATCACGTGTAATTGTAATTTTTCACGATGGTCCGGATATCTGGTGTATTTTCATGTGTTCATAAGGCATTTAAGCTTACCGATTTTTGGTCAACGTGGAAAATTAATAGTGACAAAACTAACTGCGAATGAAATGATTTCTCACTTCTTTTTTACTTCAAACATACAAGGCATATGGACGAAATACATTTGTACATGTAGATCTGTAAGCACAATTAACTCAGAATAAATTAGACATATATTTTGAGGAAAATAAAAATGTACATATGTAAACAGTTTTAACAATATAAATGCACTCTAAACTGGAATAACTAGCTTTACGTCACGTGTCCGGCAACTTTCATCATTGAGAAAGATTTCACAGCACGATAAGCGATAAAATACATGAACAATCATCTTATACATGTATATAAATGTATATATAAAGCACAAAAATATAAATATGTAAATAAATAAGCCGGTGTCAATTTGATTGTTGAGGTTTGGATCACATGCACTCCGATGTTGTTCTTGTCCCTTTTCAGCCAAAGTCAGGGTATATGCATACATTTTGTACCTATTAAAAGACGATCAAATAAATCCTAAAGAAGTCGTTTATATAAATAGACGAAATTGATTGTCAACAACAATATTTCACAATGTTTCTATTCATTGAAACGACGATCTAACAATCCTATCGTTGAGTGGTTGCACAGGCCGGAAGTTGTCTAGTAATCTCCCTTCTGCTCCGCCAGGTGGCGTCTCGCCTTTTTGGTACAAATACAAACGTCTGAAATCGTCAACCTGAAAAAAAAAAAGAATAAAACACCGCTAAAGACGGTATGGCCGGATTGCAAAGTAAGTTTTTGTCACCAACTGGGTCTAGGTCACTAAGTCAAATATTACAGCATACATTGAGAGGTCTTGTCAGAGGCAACCTACATGTATAATATAAAGTTTCTACTGTATACAGTTCCTTAGATTTTGCTTAAACCAGGAACTTTAACCAAAGTCTTTAACTAGGTCAAAGTCCAAGGTCAAGGTCACTAGGTCCAATGTTACGGCATAAATTGAAAGGTCTCATCATGGGCAACCTAAATGTATAATATAAGGTTTCTACTGCATACAGTTCCTTAGATTTTGCTTAAACCAAGAACTTTAATCAAAATCTTTAACTAGGTCAAAGTTCAAGGTCACTGGGTCACTGGGTCAAATGTTACGGCATAAATTGAAAGGTTTCATCATGGGCAACCTACATGTATGATATAAAGTTTCTATTGCATACAGTTCCTTAGATTTTGCTTAAACCAGAAACTTTAACCAAAATCTTTCACTAGGTCAAAGTCCAAGGTCAAAGTCACTAGGTCCAATGTTACGGCATAAATTGAAAGGTCTCATCATGGGCAACCTAAATGTATAATATAAGGTTTCTACTGCATACAGTTCCTTAGATTTTGCTTAAACCAGAAACTTTAACCAACATATTTAACTAGGTCAAAGTCCAAGGTCAAGGTCTCTAGGTCCAATGTTACGGCATAAATCGAAAGGTCTCGTCATGGGCAATCTAAATGTATAATATAAGGTTTCTACTGCATACAGTTCCTTAGATTTTGCTTAAACCAAGAACTTTAACCAAAATCTTTAACTAGGTCAAAGTTCAAGGTCAAGGTCACTGGGTCAAATGTTACGGCATAAATTGAAAGGTCTCATCATGGGCAACCTACATGTATAATATAAAGTTTCTTCTGCATACAGTTCCTTAGATTTTGCTAAAACCAAACTTTAACCAAAATCTTTAACTAGGTCAAAGTTCAAGGTCAAGGTCACTGGGTCAAATGTTACGGCATACATTGAAAGGTCTCATCATGGGCAACCTACATGTATAATATAAAGTTTCTTCTGCATACAGTTCCTTAGATTTTGCTTAAACCAGAAACTTTAACCAAAATCTTTCACTAGGTCAAAGTCCAAGGTCAAAGTCACTAGGTCCAATGTTACGGCATAAATTGAAAGGTCTCATCATGGGCAACCTAAATGTATAATATAAGGTTTCTACTGCATACAGTTCCTTAGATTTTGCTTAAACCAGAAACTTTAACCAAAATCTTTAACTAGGTCAAAGTCCAAGGTCAAGGTCACTAGGTCCAATGTTATGGCATAAATTGAAAGGTCTTGTCATGGGCAATCTAAATGTATAATATAAGGTTTCTACTGCATACAGTTCCTTAGATTTTGCTTAAACCAAGAACTTTAACCAAAATCTTTAACTAGGTCAAAGTTCAAGGTCAAAGTCACTAGGTCCAATGTTACGGCATAAATTGAAAGGTCTCATCATGGGCAACCTAAATGTATAATATAAGGTTTCTACTGCATACAGTTCCTTAGATTTTGCTTAAACCAGAAACTTTAACCAACATATTTAACTAGGTCAAAGTCCAAGGTCAAGGTCTCTAGGTCCAATGTTACGGCATAAATCGAAAGGTCTCGTCATGGGCAATCTAAATGTATAATATAAGGTTTCTACTGCATACAGTTCCTTAGATTTTGCTTAAACCAAGAACTTTAACCAAAATCTTTAACTAGGTCAAAGTTCAAGGTCAAGGTCACTGGGTCAAATGTTACGGCATAAATTGAAAGGTCTCATCATGGGCAACCTACATGTATAATATAAAGTTTCTTCTGCATACAGTTCCTTAGATTTTGCTTAAACCAAACTTTAACCAAAATCTTTAACTAGGTCAAAGTTCAAGGTCAAAGTCACTAGGTCCAATGTTACGGCATAAATTGAAAGGTCTCATCATGGGCAACCTACATGTATAATATAAAGTTTCTTCTGCATACAGTTCCTTAGATTTTGCTTAAACCAGAAACTTTAACCAAAATCTTTCACTAGGTCAAAGTCCAAGGTCAAAGTCACTAGGTCCAATGTTATGGCATAAATTGAAAGGTCTCATCATGGGCAACCTAAATGTATAATATAAGGTTTCTACTGCATACAGTTCCTTAGATTTTGCTTAAACCAGAAACTTTAACCAAAATCTTTAACTAGGTCAAAGTCCAAGGTCAAGGTCACTAGGTCCAATGTTATGGCATAAATTGAAAGGTCTTGTCATGGGCAACCTATATGTATAATATAAGGTTTCTACTGCGTACAGTTCCTTAGATTTTGCTTAAACCAGGAACTTTAACCAAAATCTTTAACTAGGTCAAAGCCCAAGGTCAAAGTCACTAGGTCCAATGTTACGGCATAAATTGAAAGGTCTCATCATGGGCAACCTAAATGTATAATATAAGGTTTCTACTGCATACAGTTCCTTAGATTTTGCTTAAACCAGAAACTTTAACCAAAATCTTTAACTAGGTCAAAGTCCAAGGTCAAGGTCACTAGGTCCAATGTTATGGCATAAATTGAAAGGTCTTGTCATGGGCAACCTATATGTATAATATAAGGTTTCTACTGCGTACAGTTCCTTAGATTTTGCTTAAACCAGGAACTTTAACCAAAATCTTTAACTAGGTCAAAGCCCAAGGTCAAGGTCACTAGGTCAAATGTTACGGCATAAATTGAAAGGTCTTGTCATGGGCAACCTTCATGTATAATATAAAGTTTCTACTGCATATAGTTCCTTAGATTTTGCCTCAACCAGAAACTTTAACCAAAATGTTGACGGCAGACGGACAGACGGACGGACAGACGGACGGACGGACATCGTCAATCTATAGACTGGAATTGCTTTGCAATCCGGCCAAAAATTGAATTAATGTAATCTTTTATGAAAAAGAAACACTATAGAAGACATGTTGGAGTAGAAATGCAGTCTGTATCATTCAAACGTAAACACTACTACATGTAAAAGTACCCGGCGAACTTAATTAACTTAAAATATGGAAAACATAGTAGAGAAGAACTAACCTGATCTCCTGACAACATTAATGGATACCGAAATATAATCCACGTGACTTTTTCTGAACATGGCGGAATGGTTATCGAGCCTTCATACGTCCAATAATCCCGTAACTCAATATCTGGATGAATAAACAATTTGGTTTAAAATGCTACTAGCCGCAGAAACGGCCAACGACACTTGGATATTTGGTTGGTAGGGGTGTGTTGGCCGCAGGAATCTACATTGAACAAATCCGATTCACATCGACTAACACTGTTTCAAAAGCTTCGCATAATAAATGAGATAACTATAGGTAAACTTCTGTTTGGTGATCCCGATCTTCCCAATGATTTAAATTGCACTATAATGCTTTCTGTTCAGAAATATATTTCGGATACTAAACGGTTTTAGTACAGTACTAGGTTAGATATGCTTATTGTTTATTTTCACATTTTTAGCATAGACATGTTCTCTCTCTCTCTCTCTCCATTTTTTGTCTACATGACTTTCTGCACTCCTCTTCCATTATATTTTGTATATATGTTCATAAGCTTTATTCATATATTATATACTTACATCTATCAACACCAGTCATAATCTATATGTAAGCCATTCTTGATCCATGTATTTCTATGTGTTGTAAATTTTAGGGAGAGGGCATTAATAATGTTGTTGTCAACTGAAGCCCAATCCCTTTTCAATTTATTGAAATAAGATAAGTTTAAACAAAACAACAAATCCGGAATCCAAATTCAGGATACGGCCGGCACGAATCGGCAAATTTTCCAGGGGATTATTGACTGTGTCTCACTCGAATAAAATAAAACTAAACGATCGGCAATCATATTTTACCTTGTTAAGCTTTAATATCAGCAATACGGCCGAGATTCTACTTGCCTCCGTTTCGTCTCTTCGAATTCAAGCGCCATGTTTATAGTTTACACTCATGCGTCAGGTCAAACATGTGACACCGCGAGGTTGTTACCATAACAAAGTCCATACATATGGGTCGAGGTGTCACGTGTTTGACCTGACGCATGAGTGTAAACTATAAACATGGCGCTTGAATTCGAAGAGACGAAGCGGAGGCAAGTAGAATCTCGGCCGTATTGCTGATATTAAAGCTTAACAAGGTAAAATATGATTGCCGATCGTTTAGTTTTATTTTATTCGAGTGAGACACAGTCAATAATCCCCTGGAAAATTTGCCGATTCGTGCCGGCCGTATCCTGAATTTGGATTCCGGATTTGTTCAATGTAGATTCCTGCGGCCAACACACCCCTACCAACCAAATATCCGAGTGTCGTTGGCCGTTTCTGCGGCTAAAATGCTACATGTAGGTAATTAAAAACAATAAGTATTTATTGACTATTAGGAAAATTGAATATTCTACTTGATTTATAGTTCAACATTAACCTTACCTGGTAAAAGGCATGAAGGGTTGAACGGAGCATTGGTGGTCTTCTGTCGACCCTGAAATAAAACGGTCAAAGCGGGATAACTCAAATCGATATAAAGTTGTTGCAAAATTTGCAAAATAAAATGTAGTAATACAATCCATTATGTCAGAGCCAAGATCAGTTCTTTCTCTGACATAATGGATAGTTTGAGGATTATCTCCAACTTATGATAAAACATGACATCTTTTGTTTTAATAATGGACAGTCACAGGATTGTAACTTTGTTGTTTATTTCTTCCTGTCTATGTAATGTATATATAACGTTGTTTTTACCTTGTATGCGATTTCATTCAAGGAATCTGGAAATAAAGATCTCAGCCCAGAATTGTCTTTTCCGATCTGTAATTTAAAATACAACAATTTACGAAAAGAAAATTATCACTCAATAGATATTCCATAAACACAGCATATATATCAAATATATGACCGAGAAAAAATACAGAAAAGCACGTACTATTTGGGTCGTAAGAATTACGGGATGATTTAATATAAACATAAAAAGCTGATTTGGAATAAGAGCATGCTCTTGGACATTCGGGGATTGTATTAAGGGGTCAGGATCCAACAAATTAAAAAACCAATAACAAATCATGTACGTCTCTGATTTAATGTGTACGTCCCTGATTTAAGTCATTTTACAGATAGTATTTTCTTACTCATGTGCTTGTATCCCTTTGCCGAGCTGATCGAGCCATCTCACCAACTTGAATAGATCATAGATACCAAATGTACTTTAAGACTAGAAATACGTGTAATATTTATTACCTGGACAAATAAAGATAGAATCACAACACCAGAGTCTTTCCCTAGAGCAGTCTCATATGACTGGTACTGACTGGAGTTCCAGTGCACCAACTGAACCTGTCAAATAAAGGGACTATTCTGTTAAACCAAATATGAAATCAAATATAACAGCATTTTAGCAAATGAATGTAAATTTTGAATGAATTTAAATTCCGATCAAGCCGGAAAAGGAAACCGAGGGGCCAAGTGGGTCTAAATCGCTCATTTAGTATCATACAATACGTGTATCATGTGTATGTACATGTAGCAAGTTTGCTTTCAATTTCTATATCAGTCGTGAAAGAGTCAGAAACATGTTATTATGGTTTAAAATTTTATGAGTGCACGAAATGAAATTATAATTTTATGAGCAAACTTCAGTAAGGTATAACAGTGTATTTCTCCCTTTTGTGAAATAAAATCCACTAATACAAGTTTGGCAGAGAACCACGATCATTACTTTGCAGAGATTGTGGATTTTGGTATAAGAGGGATGGGAAATAAACATAAATTGTCAAAGGTCACTAGGTCATGGTCACTAGATTAAATGTCATAGTATCAAGTGAAAGCTGATATCACAAGAAATCAACATGTGAAATATCAAATCTCTTATAGATATAGATTTATTGCCAAAGTTTCTTTTAAGTATTTCAAACTTCAAGGTCAAGGTCACTACTTCAAAGGTCATAATGATTGTATCAAATAAAAACTCGTGTCACAAGGAATCTACACACACAATAACGCAGCCCCATACTCTTTAGTTAAAGGGACATACATAAAAAGTTTAAGTTTTATAAAAGGAGATCAAAGTCCAAGGCGAAGGTCACTAGGTCAAATGTTAAGGTAAAATTTAAAGGTCTCGTCATGGGCAACATACATCAAGGGCGGATCCAGAAGGGGGGGGTCGGTCCGGAACACCCCCCCCTGGAATTTTCGAAGGATAATTAATTTTTTTTTATAGATATACATATTTCGTAAGATTAAGTCCCGACTCCCATTTTGCTGTCATAATATTTGAAAAATATAACATGAATTTGTATTGGAAATCTTTCATTCTGCCGTCAGCATTTCAAAAATTTTCTGTGGTTCGCTTCCGCTTGCCAGAATTTATTACATACATTATTTTCAAATGATGCTGTATTTTCCTTTATACAACGGGTTACCCATTTATACATTACACCTTGGTCAATAAACAAGGGCACTTTAAGAGTAATGAAACTGAAAAAGACAAGAATAGAGTATTTCATTCTAATTCTGGGAAAAAATATCGCAGGCTCGCTATCGCTCGCCATTTGTTGTAATTACATATTATCAAGTACTAAGATGTGAAATTTCAAGATTTAAGCTCTTTGCTCGCCAGTCATCTGTTTTTATTATGATTAGAAACAGAACTGACAATTATTAATCATACTTTATTTTCTGGTGTGTGCTTTTTCTTTTTTTTTTTTTTGCTCTTCAATAAAATCGGACTCTAGCCTCCCCCCCCCCCCCCTGGATCCTGGATCCGACCATGTAATGTCTATTATGATTCTTCTCCATACATCTCCTTAGATTTTGCTTCAACATGAAACTTTAACCAAATTCATTAACCAGGTCAAAGTCCAAGATCAAGGATACTAGGTCAGATGTTGCGGCAGAATTTGAAAGTTCTTGTCACGGGCAACTATCAAGTTTTATTTTGTCTTTCTACTACATGTAGTACTTTACTTTAGATTTTGCTTCAACTGAAACTTTGATTAACTAGGTCAAGGTCAGTATGTCAATTGTTACAAAATGAATTAAAAGGTTTTGTCATGGCCACAACGTACATGTATATTATTATGTTTCTATTGCATTTAGTTCTTCAGATTTTGCTTCAACTAGAAACTTTGACCAAAATGGTGACGATAGACGGACAGACAGACATCGTCGATCCATCGACCGGAATTGCTTTGCGATCCGGCCAAACATTTTATTTGAATACCAAACACACGAATGGATGTAAGAAACTTACCTCCATAGGAAAGGCTTTCCCGTTGACTTTGTGCTCCGATCCTCGGGTACTGTAACGTCCCCAATGGAAGCGAATTTCACTCAATTCAAATTCGTAACCACTCGGCAAAGGTCCCCCTGATATCACTGAAAATAATATTATCTTTATGACATTGTATGAGATTCTACTGTCCGAGCAGCTCACTTTGGAAATCGAAAAATTGAAGTTTTGTCTCATATGTCGGCATGTTCAAACCGACGGATAGATCTCGAGCTCTCGTACGACCAGTGGCGTAAATACATTGTATGCTTTCATGCTAAAACTTTTTTCTTCAAAATTTCATAAATTTGGCATTAAAGCGCCCCCCCCCCAAAAAAAAACCAAACAAATTTTGTCGATATACCGGAAGCAAATTCCTTAATCGGCCTCTATGATACATGTAATTCCTTTTAAAGCAGCTTTTGGCTTTCCGCAACTCCTGAGCCATAAATGCATCCATTTAATTTTGCTCTAGCTACGCCACTGATGACCAGTACTACGCTCACAGTGAACGAAAACAGTTCAAAATGAGGGGGGGGGGGGGGGGGGGGGTGTTCAACGTTAATGTTACCGCATGTTTTACATCTTGAACATTCAATAAATTATCTGAAGTATCTGAATTTTCAACTTACTGAATTTACTGCATTATGAATTCAATATAACGAATTTTTAAGATACGATGTAGTATCTTAAATTTTTAATTTAAAATTGTGTTGAATTGACAAGTTTCTCAGTATTATACTACCTTGAACTCACTGTAAACAAACATACAGACAGACGGACATGCCACAATTTTTATGACACCAAATATTATTATAGATGCATGCATAAAATGACTTGAATTTTCAGACATAAGCTCATAGAAATATACTTATATACAAACCTCCTTTGTATCTTGGGTATATTATCACATTCTGGCCGTCATTCAAAATATCAGTCTCGCGAGATGTTGTGTAGTTCACGGAGAGCGGATGTTTGAGTAATTGTTGGTCGAAGCATGCGCACTCTGATACCAAGTTGATAGGAGACTGACATTTGCCGTTTGCTTCCGGAAAGTGTTTATCCCATTCCGATGCTCCTTAAAAAAACAATGTGAAAGATGAACTGTGAGCCATATCTAAACAGTTTGAATTGAAATTGAATTTCGAGGAATTATTAAGCATGTGCGTTAATAAATCATACATGTCATTCATGTAACATTTCATTTAAACGGCATTTACGTTTCTTTGTAACAGACGGAAAAACAGACACTTGGACAGCCTATGACAAATAGACAAAAATGTACTTACTAGCGTACATGTACCCATCTAAGCACTCTTGTACTTTGACGGTGCGCACGGAGCAGATCATCCGGGTATTTCTCTGAGCGAGGGAAGCTTGCCTCCTTAACAAATTGGCGATACGTCCATCTGGGTTGATAGCTACAGAGGAAGGGAGAAATGTCGTCATAGCTTATCGTGATAACAAGGTACACTCGATCAATGAATTAAAACAAAAAATATGATTTAATATTATGGCTTGTTGATATTGTCATGTAAACGAATATGTAATACGCTGTAATGAGTCTCAGTTCACTTCATTGTTTTTTGGATCGACAATAAGAGAAGACCGAGTAACTTGTTAAATATGACTAGCAACTCAGTGAACTGAAATAATGCCTAAGGAAACAGCGAGTCAGCTATCGATAAGCAAATAAAAGTTATTTGTTTTGGGCCAAAAAGAATGATGATGATGATGACGATGATGATGACGATGACGATGATGATGACGAAGACGACGATGATGATGACGACGATGATGATGATGGTGATTGTGGCGTTTCTTGATTTTATTTGAAATCATAAGCGAATGAAAGTGATTTTATTTTTGGCCAAAAAAATAAAAAAAATAAAAAAAAAATAAGTAAATAAAAATAAAGATGATGACGACGACGGCGGCGACGATTTATCCGATATATGATCATCCAATTTTACTATCCATCATCTTTTGCTGACATTTACTCATTATGTCGATACACAAACGAAATTTCAATAACATGTAAACATGCAATCCATTATGGATAAATCAGAAGAAATAGTCAGTAAAATGGTCACATTGGTCAGCTGAAAGCTGAGTATAAGTATCTGTTGACAATCAAATACTTATTATTAGGATGAACAGAAAATCTGAAGTGAATATGTGTTCTTTGTACTTTATACAATATCCGTGATGGTATCACTCGTATTTAATAATTTGCTCTCCTATACCCAATTAGTCTTTCTTTCTATTGTGTTCAGATGATATAAATACGAGTCCTACATACTGTATTGTTGTTGTATTTACTAATTGTGAAAGGGTAGGTCGTTTATGAATATCATCATAATACATGTATCGGTATTTGCAATATTCTGTTTGATGAACGTTTTTTTTTCTATTAGATTTTGTACTGTATTCAAAGAGACTCAGAGTATAAAACACCTGTGAACCAAAGAGTCTTTTTTCATTTTTGCATATTATGCATCGGAGAAATCATGCGTATAGTCTTTATTACATGTAGTTTCAAATATATGAGAAAATAATGTAATATTACAAAACGATGTTAAGATTAGCTCAAACCAATATTAAATTCTAAATATGCAAACAAACTGAGCGCATAAATATGGGAACATATGGTTATGTGTCATTATACTTTTAGTGTAAAAAACACGCATTTTACGCGTCATTTTCCGTAATAAGTCATGTCCTCCATTTTCAATATAGTATATACCACTCGAAGTCCTTGTTTTTAAAATGATTTTAATTTGAATTAAGTTTGAAAAATATAATCAAGCACAGCATGGTATGCTTAACATCGACGTCGGAGACCCACACTCAGCTGCAATCTTTGTGAAACTGGGCGGGAACCTCCGACGATAACTTGACATCATAGCGATAACGACAATACTACAACTTGCGGAACAGTTTTGTGTTAATGACGTCATTTCCTCTATTTGTGATGTTCTCTTCTAAACAAAGACAATTCAGGCTTTTATAATTCAGCCTCTGTTGAAAGTCAAAGGCGTATCTTTTTACGAACACTTCTACATGTACATGTAAGCGCCGCATAACTATTTTTTTCAGTTTGTATTCGAATTCTGTGCACAGAAATATTCCGATGCATAGTGCATGAGACATAAAAAGCATATTAGAACATTATGAATTTCGCTTTTAAATAATACACATTGTAAATCATGGGTGGATCCAGGGGTTTAACTGTAAGACCCCTCCTCCATTTTTTAAATAGGATAATTCATTTTCAACTAAATCTCTCTTTAAACTCGTGTTAACCACCCACGAGAAAATTAAATGCAGTGAAAACGAAATTTAGTTTTTCTCAACAACTGTATTTGGATATTAAGAAAATATGCTGACATACATTTTTAACTTCAATCACTTGGTGAGGGTTAACAATTACCCCTTTGTATATTTATTGTATGTACATATATATGTTTATGATGGTGACATTATAACTTTAATCACATACCTACTTTGTGATGGGTAAAATCCACTTAATTAAGCTCGATCGTGCATTCCTTGCTGCAGGTCACTTGGATCACAATACAAGAGAAAGACATCATCCCGGTTTATATCTTTCTTATATGCATTTATAAGTTCAATCTTTGTTAAACATACTTATTTGTGTGCACTGGTCCATGTAAACACGAGGGAAAATTTGAGAGAGAAAGTATAATAAAAATGGGGTTCACGACAGGGGAGGTAAACACAATTATCGGCACTTACCTTAAAACAAGGTACTTAGTTGCCCATCAAAGACGGTTTATTACACATAATGGTAAACAATTTGTTGCTGTGGAGTACGACTTAATCGCCATGCGATACGGCTACAGAGACGCTGCTAACAGTTTCGTTTTACATAAGTACTTTTATATGTGAAATAGACACCCAAGGCCAAGATATTTGTATGATTTCACGATATGTTACATATATTATAACTAGTGTAAAAAATGATAAAGAAGTTTGGCTGAAACGTAGCTCATGTATAAGGAAGTATATTTTATAATTAAGCCTGTTACAATACTTGAACTCCACTTTAAAACTGTGAAATGATATGGTCTTAAAACAAGTTTTACATTCTCTTGGCCTTGTGATGAGAACTGTAAGTGAAAGAAACATGATAGTTTGACGATGTTTTGGGGCGTATTGGTATTGATTCTGTAATATACTGTAAAAGCTAGATTCTCCTGATGAATAGTTGAGAATTTTTTGTGTATTTTCGATTGTTTTGCAGTAATTGAGAAAAAAATTCCTGAAATATCAAAGCTATGAAAATAAATTAATAAATGTTCGCTTTATAGGAGATTGATTATAACTGACTACGTCTATGCAACATTCAAAAGAAGATATAGTCATAGATACATTTTGTATGTATGAAAAAAAATGAGGCACAGGGGCTATTTTGTCAAAAGGGAGGTTTCTAGACATACGACTGGAAAGTGTGAGATACGGTCTCAACATTCCATACAATTTCTATTCCAAAACTTTTTACACGAGATATTTATATATACATTTCATATACAGAGACATTTCGAGTCCCCAATCTGATCGAATCCCGACATTCAAAATACTAGTAGTGAAGAATTGAGGGAGGTAACTCGAGCATTCGGTTTTTAACTGACCAAGGTTTTTTTTCATTTCTAAATGCATGAAAAGAAGACAAACGGAATACGATTAAGAAATAAAAAAAGTATTTTACAAATCAGAGTTATAAGGGAAAGCAAAGAAATGTCTATTTGGATGCTTTTAGAAGACCTGAACATTCCCAACGAAGTAGTTTTGATTATAATGTAAAATATATATATATATATATAGATATGCGTAAGGCAACTTTTCCATGTTTGTATCGAAAATATTATATTATCAGCAGTCCAGAGAGAGAGAGAGAGAGAGAGAGAGAACATTTTCATCTTACCTTTCAGTTCTATTATCTATTCATTTGAATGTATTTACCACTAGTACATTTGAACCTTTTCAAGAGGATTAGACTAAAAATAAATATTTGTCGTATTTACTAATGCTCAAACGTGTATTTCATGTGATGAAAGAATCTCAAATGATGTTTTTATTTCATACGGTATTTATGAAATTAATCCCCTCGCTTAGCCATGAGGATTTAAAACCACACAGCTCATTTCATAAATACCATATTAAATAGATAGTCATTTCGGAGCCTCTATAAATGCAATTTAGTAATCAAACCAAGGCTCACATCACCCTGTACACACCACATTAAGTTTCATGCTCAATTATTCATCATTACCAAACGTGTTTCTTTCTCTGATTATGCACTGTAAAAACCGTCCTTGGTGTCTTTTATAAGTTTTGTCAAGAGACCACCAAACATGACCAACTAGTCCATCTTCTGCATTTCCCTACACGATAGTCAACTCTGCTTAGGTAATGCTGAACTGCGACCTCTCTCGATCGTTCGCGAGACGTCATTTGAGATCATACGTTCTGGCTAAGGCCTTGTATATGTCCGACGAAAGAATTGGCTTCTTTTGGCTTTTTTATATTCAAAGCACTGTTAAGAAACAAAAAAAAAAAAAAAAAACTGGAGGAAATGGACTAGGAAAGGGGAAACAAAGGGAAAGCAAAATCTTTTCGAAGTCCGCCACCCCAACATCAAGTAGAAGATGCAGAAACCAATGGACGATTCTGTTGCTCTATCTGTAACATCACCTCCTGAAGGTTCTGAAATTATACAGCAATTTGTTCTCAGCCCTCCAAGAAGCCAAAGATTGTTACAAATCCCACTGACGAAGAAGAGGAGGCGCAGATAGAATGACTGTCAGAACATCCGTATAAGGATAAGTAGCTTAATCATTCTGAACATAGACACAAAACTGTTGTGTGGGAAACGTTGATTAATACAGTACATTTATTTAACAAACTATGCAATTATTATTTGCATGTATAATTGCGTTTGAACGACTATAATGAACATCAAATTATCAATTCACTTAAGCCTTTTTGGAATGATTTGCAGGTCTTGGCATACAAAGATGGTATAAATTTGTACAGACCAGGTACGGGAAACTGAAAACGATAAAATATTTGAAAGAGGCTCTAGAACTGACAGAGTCAAGAAATTTTGCACCTGCAGAAGTGTTTCTGGATGAGCTTTCAGCGAGTGTTCAAATATTGTATGGAGATATCAGAACCAGAGTGAACAACTGAACTCTGCTCATCTTCCTCAGACATCTATTTGAACAACTAAACAACGAAACAAGAACAAGAGTCAATGATCTGAAGCTCAAAGAGAACATTTCCAGATTAGAATTAATGAAATGACAAATATGGACAATGACCATATCCCAATACACAGTACACAATCGATAATTCAGAAAATCATAAACCGATGGAATACAAAATCAGTGTTCATTTGAATTTAAAATTGACACGGGAACGTGGAAACGGACGTTCTAATTGGTTAATAAAACCTTATGAATATTCCGGTCAAAAGTTCATTGAACACGACCCTTAACGGGTGTACTCCAGACCCTGACGACGTAGGAGAAGGGGGGGGGGGCTGGTTTTAATCAGACTGCCATGAATAATGCTGAAAGTCAGGAACATTTCTCTTTGCAGATAATGTTTCATATCAAACATTTCATACCGTCAGTGAATGAAATAAACATCAAAGAAGTATCTATCAGTTATTCAGTCTCAAAGTCGAGAGGGCAAGGCAAAATCGTTAGAATGTCCAATGGCACTGTTGCGAACCTCGGAATGAACAACATTCCGAAGTGAGACAAAGTGCCCGGAGAGAGTCAACGTCTTCTGATTGCCTGCTACCCATCGCAACAGCTCCATGAAAACTTGTCAAATTCGATGATTGTCTCGATGTACATATTGATGTATATATCAGGTACATATTTCTTGTTTGGTGATGATGACAGCTATTCAATCGCAATCCAGAATGTCACTGATCACCTGATATGCTTTTATCATATTCCCAAAGAACTTCCTCAATGATGAGCCGTCGTGTAAAATCGATTGCAGAAACGAAATCATCATTGAGGAAGTTCTTCGGGGATATAATAAAGCATATCAGATGCCCCTTTCCAGAATGATCAGTGACATTCTGGATTGCAACTGAATGGCTGTTATCATCACCAAACAAACAAATATTTACATGATGGTTTCTTCAACGCATCGACCAGGTTGATCGATTTTTCAACGCATGCAAAAATTTCTGTTATCGAAATTTCTTGATATTTCTAAAACGCGGGTCCTGTAGCATCATATCCCACCCATCCTGCGAAGTCTTTTGGTTCATTTTTGGAGATAATAACTTCACACTCTTTGGCCATATTAGATTGTTTAGGATCACTAACGAGGGTTAAGTAACCGAAAGGTGCATGTCTGGTCCATGATGCTTTATCTTTATTTTCTTAAAATTTATATACTTTCAAGATAGAGCAGAGAGACCATCTGTTGTAATAAATCTTGAAATATATACATTGAATGCGTTAAAAACTAAATTCTTCATTGAAATTGTGTAAGGATTTACTTCTGATTTGTACCTCTCCATCTCCTTTTACAGAATTTATCTATTTAAGATTATAAGTTGCTTCAGATACCATCTTCTATCATGAAATGATTTTGTTTGTCTCCTTTTCCCTATAATTAAACGAACCATGAGCATACCTGTTTCTATCTCATTAACATGCACTATAGCAAAACCAGGTTTTCATAAAATTTCTTTAATATTTTTTACATCTTCATAAGTTTGAAAATTATTTCTTTTAGGTGTATTAAATTTTTTTGAAATTGTCATATCGCGCCTTGTACGTAGCAAGATCATATTGGCGACTCCCGATGCTTTCATGGGATCGTATAGCGGTCTTGAATGGTTAAGCCGTCTTGGTGAGGACTACTGTAGAATAGCATTGACGTAGTGGAAACGATGTACATGTAGTCTTATATCAATATCATACTAAGAACGTGGTAAGGACCACAAGAAACATGGTGTGTGGGAGTCTAGCAGTACTCACTTCGTTTCTAATATGTTCTTAAAAATTGTTTATACTTTCTATATAGATATAACCTCAGACAGTGCAATGCATGTATATTATGTATTGTTTTTTTATTTTTGTGCATGAACATCGACGACGGCGGGTGCGGCTAGTCAACAGGGGATGCTTACTCCTCCCGGGCACCTGGTCCGACCTCTGGCTTGCTAGGGGTCCGTCGATGCTCAATTTGGTGCTCTATTGTGAGTGCTGTTGAGATTATCGTCAGGATCTTCTTTAACTCTTCCATGAAGTTCGAATCTCATTCATAGTAAATTCTCTCTCTCTCTCTCTCTCTCTCTCTCTCTCTCTCTCTCTCTCTCTCTCTCTTCTTTCACTAAAACCATTCTAATTATACATTATGATATTATATTATGTAATTTTTATGTAGAATGAAAAACATAATAAATAATAAAACAAAACTTCACAAGAAGTCCTTATCACTGCTATGGCCTGATTACGTTCGCAGGACGACGGAGTCGGAATCGAGCAGGTCCCTATAATATATCCCCTGCGTTCTCTCTACGTTCACGTCGCGAGTGCTGATATTTTGGCTGTCGTGGTACGAACACAAAGCTAGAGCGTGAGTGTTAGACAGGAGCTTTATTACCCAAAATAGATCTCTTGGATATGCCCATTTCATAGATGAACTAAAAGGTCCTTTCAAATTATCTATGGTATTGCTCTTTATATTGTGTGATGCCCTGACAATTGTATTCGTACTGTGTGTCCTTGTCATGAGTATCATTGACGTATGTCCTGGGATTTTGTTTACCCCTTTGTAGGTAGCCTTGATGTTCGTGATAGTAAATTTTGTAAGCATGAATTGCATACAATTTAATCAAATTAAATCAAAATAGAAGAAGATCAAATGTTAGTTACAAGAAGAGCTGGAACACAACCAGACAAACAGTATATATATCATTCTATGGTTTGTAACAATGTCCGAGTGTTATTTGTTCGCTTTCCTTCAGGATGCTTGTATAATCATTTAATCTCCATTGTCATTTTCAAGAAACGAAGATTCTGATTGGCTGAGAAATTTTGTTGATACATCGATCAACACAATTTTTCACGGAAATCTATTTTTCTATTTTTAGAACTGGGGGTTCCCTCAAACACGAATTAACTCGTTGCTAAAATACAATTTGTTGATGTTTGCTTATCATTTCAAGGGTACCATTTCTTTTCTACTAACTCAAAAATTAACAGTGCATGTAGAATTGTTCAAACTGGTCCTTATTCCAAGATACAGAGAGACGATCGTTCGCTGTTTGAATTATGGCGGCTGCCATAACTTGTTTTGGCAGACGTATCACTGCGAAACCTTCCGACTTACGAAATAAAGTGCGGTCATTGATTGTTTTTAGATCCAAGAAAACAGTCTAATTTCCATAATTAAATGATAAGAAATGAATCTTATATTTTTTCTGTTGATGCAGGTATCACCCGAAAAATTGGACAGAAAACTGCATCAATGCGCGTAGGATTCATTTCTTAAAGCCTTTTTCACATAACTGCGTGACTAGCATTTTGTGGACGGCAAGTACCCTTGTTACGCCACAATTAAAAATCGATTGCCCTTGACGTCATATTGCGGGGTACATATTTTGCCGTAAAAAACAATTGGACCGCACTTATGTGAAAAGGGCTTTTTTTTTTTTTTTAGACATTTTCCCTTCCTTAAGAATTTTGTGGGTTGTTATATCCACTTGGAAAAAAATCCAAGTTATTCTTTGCATTCTTTATAGAAACTAAACTCGGATAATAAATTTGAAGCTCAATTTTGGAATTTTCATAATATAATGTGAACCATGAGAGGAATTGAGGATTTCCCTACCAAAATACCGGTTTACACCGGTACTGAACTCATTGAAAAAAAAATAAAACTATAGCTTAAAAATTGTTATCATGAAGGTTGTCCAACAACCTTCGGTTGCAACAGAGTTAGTTTTTGTTTTCTATAATATATACATTTAAAAAGTTTGATCATTAAGTATGGGTTTGGTGCTGGGAAGGGTCGACACAATCCATGCTATATTAATACCAGTACGTAGGCGTATTAATCCCTTCAACTTACAATTATTAGAACGACTATTCCTGCCTTTTTACTTCAAGAATGTCGATGTTTTGCTCATTTTATTTGGATCCAATAAGGCTCAAATATAACAATTTTTTCTATACAGCATATTTTTTTTATCATCCCTCCTATCCAGCATATTTTCTGATCACCCGTCCTATCGATAGTTTTTCCTCATTCCACAGTTATTACATACAAACCTGATTCATAACAATCTTCGTCTCTATCTAGATCCCCGTTTGTCCATAGACTCTCCTTGTGCAGCATCATTTATACGTAATGCAACTTCCTTTTTACTATTTAGTTTTTAATCCGACAAAAATTAAATGAAACTGAAACTTGGTTTCCGGCTGCCTACATTAATGAACAGAATCTACGGTATATCAGGAAAATCCGTGAGAAATTGACATTACCATGGTTATCATCGGAAAAATCTCATATTACAACAATCTGATATGTGAATGTATAGACATCTGAATTCATATAGTTTCTTCCCATCTTTCTTTACCTTTTCATGCATATTTCAATATACCTCAATTTCTTAGTAGCTATTCTGTTCTTTACCTCAAGTCAGTTAATAAGTGAATAGCGTTTGTTTTCCATCATTCATGTATTCAAAATAATTTTCAAATATAAATGCAGTATAAGGCATATTTTCATTAACATTTATGTTTAATATATATATGCTCATAACGTTGTTCAGAATGCAACACAGAAATTCAAGGAATCCTCTCATTTCTGTCTCGATCCTATTCTGTTGTAAAACAGCACTAACGATTGCTAGATTAATAAATAATCATCATTGCAGCTATACTTGGAATCGCACAAAAGACACTACTTATTTCACTCCCCCCCCCGTCTACTCTTGGCAATAGTGGGATATATTATCTATTTTTACGAAAATTTCAAATATTAAAGTTGATAAAATTCCATATCAAAATATCATATAGTCAAAGTATACCATTGAGGGAGTTAACACGATTCTTGTTATTTAGACTAGAGAAACGAGTTACCGAGACTAGTCAAGTTTTATTATACCGTTACTGTGACGTCACCAGCGTCGCGCAAAGAAGCTCCACCCCATTTCGAAACTAATCCCCTGGGGAAATAGTCTTCCCAACTAACGCACCCTTTGCAGGGAAATAGCCCAATCAGACGAATTACAGCTAGATTTAAAGAGTGACTGTTTGTTAAGGAAAATGGAGGGAGAGGTATAATAATACTACAAAGAAAGCCCTTTTGTTCAAGAGTGGGTATCTGAATACAAAATATATAAAAAAACTTACGTGGTACTGATTTAGATTTCAATAATGTTCTTGCTGAAGCTGAAAATCGATCCATTTTCGTTTGGTTTTTAATAAATAAGTATAAATAAGGAAGTGACACAGGGATGGAACGGATTAAGGGCAAATAAATACTATCATTTTCTATTATGTTTACACAGACATGTATACAGACGGACGTATGCTTTTTATACGTCCGTCATTTGACGGGATGTATTATGGTATGGCGACGTCTGTCTGTCTGTCTGACCGCTTATGGAACGTCATATATTGTACATACGCAAACGGATTTTGATGATATTTATTCACTGTAATCAGACTGTGTAGAGAAAGCCGCCTTTCGATTTCTAAGTCCATCCTATTTGTCGTAACTTTAGAGAAAACCGCCTTTCGATCTTCAAGTTCATAATTTTTGTCGTTACAGAGTTATGGGACTTAGATTTTTTAAATACAGTGAAAATATTCTAAAATCGTAAATACTTATTTAAAAATATATTTTTAGGTAAATGTTTTTAAAATTTGTATACTAAGAAGAAAGGATGTTCTTTTACATATGTAATGATGTTCTCTTTTTTTTTTGTCGCTTAATTGAGAAATAATTTGTAATGGGAGGGGGTTATATGTACATTTATTATACCTCTACTGATTTTTCCTATATAAAAAGAGACTCATTAAATTTAACTAAATCCCTGAAAATCGCCTGATAAGACTATTTCCCTGCAAAGGGGTGCGTTAGTTGAGAAGACTATTTCCCTGGGGAGTTAGTTTCAAAATGGGGCGGAGCTTCTTTGGGGGTCTGTCAGTATCAGCCAATCAGCGCCGTTGAAGGTTGATCGGATGATGTGAAGATTGATCGGATGACGCTATCAATACGCGAGCAGAGTAATCCGCCTCCTATCCGCTTAGCACATAAATTAATCCGAAATGAAATAAAACAATCAAAAATTAAACATGTATTAGTATGATAAATGATGTTTCTGTTTATCTTATCATCAAAAATTAATATTTTCCGTTACTCAGTCATTCAGTCGAAAAGGCAAGGCAAAATCATTAGAATTTCCATTTGAACCCTGTGAACCTAAGAGATATGTTCGTTTCAGTATAATGTTTGTTTCTGTATACCTAAGACATATGTTTGTTTCAGTATAATGTTTGTTTCGGTATAATAAAACAGTTAAAGTATACCATTGAGGGAGTTAGCACGATTCTGGTTCCCCGAGACCAGACCTATTTCCCTCGGCTTCGCCTCGGGAAATAGGTCTGGTCTCGGGGAACCAGAATCGTGCTAACTCCCTCAATGGTATACTTTAACTGTATAATATGTTACGCTAAGGGCAAAGTACAAAAAATGTATATATGCGCATGGAACGCAACAACTTGTATATGCGTCTAAGCATTTTCATCATATCTATGCAGTGTGATCAGACTGTGACGAGGAAGCATCCTTTCGATTTTCAGGTTCATCCGATGTGCTGTTACAGAGTTATTGGAATTTGATTTTCTTTAATACTGCTTAAATATACAAAAAGTAGTTAGAAATTCTCTAAAAATCTATTTCTGGTTCATTAGTATTATTTTTAGGGGGGGGGGTGTATACACCAAGAAGAAAGGATGTTCTTTTACATATCTAATGGGTTTTTTTTTCTTGTCGTACAATTAAACATTTATGTGTAATGTGAGGGGGTTATATGCATATGTACATGTTAAGCTTAGGTTTAGTGTTAAACGTCTTCAAGTACCCGAAACGTGCATGTCTGGTCTATGCTGTAAATGTATCTTATCTTAAATGATGCTATTGAATTTGAAGTCGTTTAACATTCGGGTAACTTATAGGCGCATTGAACGCAATTACTTGAATACACCTCGTAGGATCGAAACGAATGATGTTGTGATTTCTTACGGAGATTTTTTTTTTGTTTTTCATCAATTAAGTGACAAATATGGATCATGAACATATCCCTGTATACAGCACAAAATCGATAATTCAGAAAATCAGAAACCGAAGGCATACAAAATCAGGATAAAACAGAAACCAAAGCAAACTAACAAAAACCTCCACCATATGAAAAGAAGCGAACTCCCGATATGGGAGTGAGACCAGGTGCCCAGGAAGAGTAAGCATCTCCTGCTTGCATGCAACACCCGCCGCTTCAATTCGGTAGATCTGTCACATCCGGTTACTTCCATTTCGGAAGACAAAGAGTACAATCTTTGGTTGGATTGTTCAATTTGTCTATGACAGAATATCATCGTTTACATTTACATTTATACCACTTGCTGACGTTTACATTTACATTTATACCATTTGGTGACGTTTACATTTATACCACTTGGTGAGTGTCACTGCTGGTGGGCCAGGAGTCCCCGAGGGCACATGTAGCCAAGTTCGATCAATTTCGGTTGATCGTTTCTTCAACGCATTCTTAATTTATGTTATCAAAATTTCTTGAAATTTCTAAAAAGTGGGTCCTGTAGCATCATATCCCACCTATCCTGCTACGTCTTTCGGTACGCTTTTTTGACATAGTAACTTTCATACTTTTTGGCATATTACATTGTTTAGATTTTAGGATCACTGATGAGGGTTAAGTACCCGAAACGTGCATGTCTGGTCTACGTTGCCAATTTATCTGTTCTTAAATGATGCTATTCAATTTGAAGACGTTTACATCATCCACCATTCTGGAGAGTGGGACCTCATAGTGTATGACGAGTTCCCCATATCGACCGTAGAACTTCCTCAGTGACGATGTTAGTCGGTCACAAACATATCCCTGACTGAGAGGCTTATCTGAAAGACGCCTAGCTCTCAGAACAAAATTCTTATATTTGGTACTTGCTCTGGCATAGCGTATCAACTGAGATATGAACACGCCATAAGCAGGCGATGAAGGGATGTTGCTACTCAGAAAAGGAAAGTTTGTAATGCTGAAAATGAAGTAGTCACGATTGTCAAGGAGTGAAGTGTTCATGTGACCATCAGTGTTATAGCACAACATTATGTCAAAATAGGATGCTGAATTATTTGTCTCTGTAGTTTCTTTGACTTCAAGCTCCGATCCGCGAATTTTGGATTATTGATGGACAACACATCTCTATGTATCTGTAAGTGAAGTTGAAGTCAGAAGCTAAGTATCTTTTCCCTCCAGAGACCAAAGATTGAATGAATTCAGCTTCGCACGATTAAAGGAAAATGTCGGCAAGGAGTGGGGCCCAATTGGTACCCATTGGAATTCCGACAATTTGCTGGAAGACGTTTCCTCCAAACACCACAAAAATGTTGTCGATCAGATCTGAATAATATCTGTTTAAGTGTACTTATTTTTAGATTCGGACTTTTCTTTTACAAAGTAGGTTTTGTCATAGTTAACTTCGTTTTGCATCCCTATTTCTAAATTGGATCTCCCTACAATATACTGTATACCAAAACTTCACAAGTATCCTTACAAGTTTCGATACATTGCTAATTCTAGCAAATGCTCAACTACAATTTTGTCTAAAAAGCTGACGTCAGCACTCATGGCTATTGAGGAACACGTGGCAAAATACTGTGAAACTGTCATGAACAGGAATGGTGTAAACTTCTTTTGGTCTATTAAAAATTCAGGGGATGTAATTGACAAAATGAAATCAAGAAATTTTGAAGCAAATACAAAATCTTCATACGACTTTTCTAATATGTACACCACGCTTCCTCACGACAAAATAAATTATCGACTGTCCAAATTCATTAAATGGTGTTTTGATCGAGAGGGGAAAACTTAATATATTTGTACATCTGAATCGAAGGGTTTCTTTTCCGCCACAGATAACAAATCATCGACATGTGGTGACCTGTGTATTGCCTTTTCCTTCCTTTTGGACAGTATTTATGTAAGATTTGGTGAGAAACTCTACAAGCAGGTTGTAGGGATTCCTATGGGTACTAATTGTGCGCCTCTTGTTGCAGATTTATTTTTTATACACGTATGAAAAGGAATTTATCCAAAATCTTCAAAAGCAAAGAAAAAATGATGATGTGAAATGTTTCATTGGTACTTCTAGGTACCTGGATGATATTCCTTCTATCGACAATCCTGTATTTGAAAAGTATAAAAATGTTATTTATCCACAAGAATTGATTCTAAACAAGGCAAACGTTTCAAACACAGAAACACTATTTTTGGACCTAAATATCAAATTGTTAATGGAGGGATCCATACGAAAGACAAAATGACAACAGAGATTATTTTGGATTTAACATAGTAAATTTCCCCTGGCTTGACGGGGATGTTCCTAGATAACCGCCCTATTGTATCTATATTTCACAGCTCATCCGGTATGCTAGAGCATGTACTGATGTTTTGGATTTTCAGTGTAGAAATTTACAAATTACAAAGAAACTTTTGGGACAAGGTTTTCGCTTTCACAAACTAGTAAAGACTTTCTGGAAATTTTACAAAAATTATCATCAACTTCTTCTGAAATTCGGACCAATACAGGCAACAGAGTATATTACTTTGGGTATTTCACAACCTGCATTTTATGGTGACATAATGAACAAGATAAGAAGGATCTTGGTGAGTGTCACTGCTGAGTGGCCCGACCACCTGTCCTCTCTGAATGTCAGTCGGACTCGTAGGGTGATAACATATATGAGCTTGCTACAGCCGGCAGATCGCGGACTGTATTACGCCCGTCCTCTTTTTATATTCATTTACATGTTCATCTGTGTTGCTTGGACCCCTGTGTTTTACGGTCTTGTTTGTGTGTGGTCATCTAACAGTGAGGAGGTTGCTTTACACCATAATTGTGCGTTCTTCGAGACCTCTGGGAAATCGGAATAGTGGGAGGGTTGTGCGCACGTAATCCAGGGTAACCACACCGTCTGCTATTTACGTGGCAGATGGCCGTCCTAAGTGGGCACCGGTTGCCCATTGGTCTCGTTGGTTTATGTGTGGTCTTTTATGTTTAATGTTTCTATGGTATGAGTTGGTGTTCCTTGTCTCGTTTGCGTCTCTTTCTGTGGGTGTCTGTTCTGTGTTTTTGCATTGGGTATTTTGGGATTTGGCTGTGGGTGCTGCAACCTAGTGTCGTTGGAGATCCCCTCCTTTCTTGAAAATGTGCTGTCTTATGCCCATTGATGCGTTTCTATTTAATCACAGAAAGATGGCATTTAGCTGGATAGTTTTTTTCCATATCCAAATAAATATCTCTCTAAAGTCTTCATATCTAGCTGCAGTGTACTAGTATTGCTTTCTGGTGAACGGTTGGTTTGCTAGGGTTACCATTTCTCCTCGGCATATTTATGTTTTGTCTTAACCTGTTTTCGTAGTAATAAGAATCCGTTGTATTTCACTTCCTTTTCTTTAATGTCTGAATGTGATTCCAAACAGCACATCTACTTCATTAGATAAAATCATCCGAAAATGATGTTAAACGTCTTTAAATTCAATAGCATTTTTTAAGAACAGATAAATTTGCAGCATGGACCAGACATGCACGTTTCGGAATTAACCCTCGTCAGTGATCCTCAATCTACACAATGTAATATGGCCAAAGAGTGTGAAAATCATTATGTCCAAAAATGTACCGAAAGAGGTAGCAGGATGGGTGGGGTATGATGCTACAGGATCCATGCATTAGAAATTTCAAGAAATTTTGATAGCAGAAATTTCTTAATGTGTTGAAGAAACGATCAACCAAAGTTGATCGAACTTGGCTACATGTGCCGTCGGGACTCCTAGTCCACCAGCAGTGACACTGATGGATCATTGCCTCAAACGACCAAATAAGTGCTCACTTTTACCTTTGATTTGTTTTGAATTAAAATTTTCTTCTCTTATATATCGTGTTCATATTGTTTTTAAATGTTGTTGTTTCAACCCATTCTTTGTAAAGTTCTTCCTTAACATTTTTTCCCAGTTGAAATATTCACGTGTTGGAGTTACATCTCTTTGGACAAGAAATTCTAAACATTTAAATTTTACAAATATGTAGGAGTTCTTGTTCTTTGAATGTCAACCCTACATTTAATATAAGAGTTATATGAAACAAAATCTGATAATTCTCTAAGAAATTTTATAAGGTCTCTGAGTGGAGTCAATGTGAACTAAATCCATAGGAATATATACTTCTATTCAGAAGTGAATAATCAATCTTACAATATATGTAACTATAAAAGATACAGAAGAGACCCATATAACTAAGTATCCGATATCCCAAACATGTAAAACCATTAATTGTTATTAGGAAAAGTGGTGAGTGTTGTCGTTGTTTTTGGACAGTTTTGGTAAAGCAACTCAGGATTTTAAATCTGCGATAGTTATCTTTTCCTTCTTTTTCTGTAAGATTTTCAATTTGAAATACATGTATAATTCTGTTGTATGGTAATGACTTAAATGCACCATATTTTTATGTCTCGTAAGTGATACTATGGAAATCTTAATATGAAATATATGATTTAATTTAGCCTCAACTTTATCCAAAACCTCCAGTTAAAGACAGATCTATGGAACTTCTATTGTTGTTACAAAGAACCTATTGCAAATTTCGATATTTACCTATCAAAGATGATTAACGATATTCTTGAGTACGACCTTTCCAATTTATCGTCTTTCACCTATTTGGACGTTACCGGATTTAACACCTTTACTTGGCATTTCTCGGGCACTTGGTCCTGCCTCCGTTCAGGGGCTCGTGAAATTTTTCAATGCTCGCCACATGTTACGATATGGTGCACGGACAGATACAAAATTTTCTGTTTAAGTGTTCTCCAAATATACGCCTTTTCTTGACCAGAATAAATTACCATCATATAATCTATGAAAATGACCATATGATAGGCCTAAAATAAATTCATATAAAGTAGATTTAGACAGTTTTTACTTGGTTATATCAAAGGGGATTCCCGTGGAACATATCATTTGTGTATCACGTGATACCCCACGGTGATCATTTGGATTAACTCTATTTCGACATTGAACTTCACTGATAAGACATTACTTAAAGAATAACTGTCATTTGGAATGTGATTATACTGTGATAACCTACAATGGATCCAGGAATTATGTTCCATAATGCGCGTTTGCGCATTATGAGAAACATAATTCCTGGATCCATTGTAGGTTATCACAGTATAATCACATTCCAAATGACAGTTATTATATATATCTACATTCCAATTTTTCACGCTTTAATGACGTTAAAATACGTTTACAACTACGTTGCTAAGGCTCTGTTACTACGTACCGTCAAAGTTCAAATCAAGCCAACTTACTATGACGTCATAGTTAAAATCATGCCACTGCGGTTATACTCCTAATATGAATTATGGAAAAGCCATTGTGAGGACGCAGATAAAATATAATTTCAATGAATTAATACCCAATTTTCACCATACATCATTGAATATTTTTTTTACTAAGTTAATAAGAATAAAATATGTCATACAATATGTGTTCTTGTTATTTTTTCCAGCATCATTTTTACCGTCTTTATCAGCCTTACATTAGTTTTTTTCTTGATATCCAGAATCATCAACAGGAGAGGGGATATCATAGACAATTTCTAGATCGACAGCATGCACATAACTCGTAAATGCGGGGAAACAATTCTCAATGTCACAAAACAATCAGCCTGTTAAAACATGAAATCGCAATGCATAATTTTGAAACATAATTGACAGATAAGAAAAGATCAAGTGATGTCATCTTAATCTATACATTTTAATTCCTTGGGCCTTGACGAAAACCAAGGAAAAGAGAACTCGGGCAAGAAAACTGTGGGCACAAACCATTAAAATTAAGAAAAAAATTTTTTTTTTTTTTTTTTTACTGTTTTCTGAAGTATTTATATATTATATAAGATTAACATGTATCTTGATTATTCAATGAATTCAATTAAACTTTTAAATGTTTACTTTTTAAATTTCATTGGGTGATCAAATGTCAGTTGTCGTATCAGGAATATGTATCCCCCTTGCACCCATCCACCCCCCTCTCCCCTTTTACTTTCACCGGAAAAATAAGCATTCAAAATGTAGAAGAGAGAGAAAACTTCCTTTTCGGCGCCGTCTATAGTGTTATCAGCAATATATAGTTTTATGGGATGATCTGGAGAAGGGAGTTAAAACTTACAAATTAAGTACAGTATAACATTAGTATTACAGGATTTTCCCTTCTAAATAATGTAAATGATTTTCCAATGTAATATCTGAAGACAAAATTCTTGCTCATTCCTTTACTTTAAAAGAGGGTGAAAGAGAGGGGGAGGGGCGGGAGGAAGGAGAGAGCCGGAGAGGGAGGGGTAAAAAGGAAGGGTGTGGGAGGGGAGATAAGGGGGCGGAGAGAGTGGGTACCCCATGTCTGCTCCCCAACCCCTTAAAAGGCAAGGATGAATGGGAGGGGGGAGGAGGCAGCTGGAGGGAGGCAGAAGGGAGGGAGAAGTTAGGAGGTGGGAGAAGGGAGCGGAACAGGGGAGAGAAGGAGAGAAGTTAGCAGAAATCTACCCCCTGTCCGCCCCCTCCCCTTTGAATACAATCAACCCCCCCCCCCCTTTGTAAAAAAAATCTGAAGCCTTCATCCCTCTACCTTGGATCCGCTTATGATTTACTACCTCCAAGGGAAAAAATACCCAGCCTTATTCAGACATCGCGAAAGTTTTAACAACTTACCAGACATTTTTGAATTTTTGTAGAAATTCAAACATGTTAGAAAAAGTTGAAATATATAACCAGACGGAAGCAAATTTTACCAGGTTTGTCTGGTATGTCTGATTACTTTCGGATTGTCTGCTTATTTCTGACAGAAAAGCTTTGAACAGAGCCCCAGTTGTGTTGACCTATTTGTACTAAATACTGTAAATGATGACGTAAGTTGTGACGCGTTGTAAACCAAAGGCAGCAGACATTTAGAAGTTTGTGTTGGGACTTACACTGCATAGATTTCCTGTATATTCTACATGTAGATCTTATATATGTGGAGAGAAACCACATTATTCGATCTACAGGTATCAAAATATCAGCTGCAAATCATCCTCGAAAGCAGAATGAAGTTCGGTAAGTCGCTGATCGCGCTGATATTTTGTTTGTTTTTTTCTCCCAGCATTATGAGTTTATCCATGGATTTTTCTGAGGGAGCTGTCGATGAAAGAAAGTCCGCGAAACAAAGTTGTATGCTGACGTCGCGTCGCATGCTGACGTCACGTTGTAGTTTTCAAAGAGGATATTCGGACTAAACATGATATATGTTGGAAATGATGATGCAATGTCAGTATTACGTGAAGCAAAGTACAAATCATACATTGGGACACTGGAGGAGTAAGCCAAACGAAGAATATTCAAAGGAGATCGAGAAATCTTGGTCATCGATGGGTTTCGTTCTGTCGTCAAGTGACATTGTCAAAAAAATAAGCTTGCGCTTCACGCCGATCAAATGGGCAATGGGGAGAATGACGTCATTGACCACGGTTTTGGAACCTATAGGTATAGCATAGAATTCAATTGAAAAACACCTTTTTTCCTATATATATACACGTGTTACCTTGATGAGGACTACGTCCGCGCCTGCGGCGCGGACTGCGTCCTCTATAATCACAGTGTAAATTCTATACAAATGATTGGGCATATGTAAATATTTGTTGATACGCTCATATGGAGCACAGAAATTTCAGGGATACGTTTGTGACCGACTAACATCGTCACTGATGAAGTTCTACGGTCGATATGGGGAACTCGTCATACACTATGATGTCCCACTCTCCAGAATGGTGGATGATATCCTGTCATAGACAATTTGAACCATCCAACCACAGACTATACTTGTATCTTCCGAAATGAAAGTAACCGAATGTGACTGTTGCGTGCAAACAGGAAATGCTGATTCTTGCTGGACACCTGATGGTCTCACTCCCATCTTAGGAGTTCGCTTCTTTTCATATGGTGGAGGTTTTTATTCGCTTGCTTTGGTTCCTGTTTTATCCTGATTTTGTATGCCTTTGGTTTCTGATTTTCTGAATTATCGATTGTGTATTAAGTATAGGGATATGGTCATTCTCCATAATTGTCATTTAGCAGTCGTATATATATTTCAATATTTGCAATTTCTTACAATGATTACCTTTGAATGTTATAATCTTATACAAATATAGAAATGAAGAAAACCACAAATGCTTTACTTTACTTCACTTAGTCAGCCTAGTGTTGCTTTTCATGCCGTGTGTTGCTGAAAGCCGTTTCGTTAAAGCAGCATTGTTCATTTGTTTTGAAACCTTAAGCTTTCCTTCGTACATGTAATAAAATGGTATTTTGAAAACTATAAAAGTCAAATTGTATTACACAAATATTCCGTAATGATCTAGACTCTGTCAAATACATTTATTGTACATTTACATAATATTCAAATGCTGGTGTTACTGTTGCCCTTTGTCGCAACTGAAAATGTAATTTCATTACACCCAATCCTAAGTTATGATTTGCATTTCACTTTATTAAACTGACAACGACTTTATTATGTGTAAGTATGATTGAAAGTCGAAGAAAAACAAGTCTAAAATCAATTCTTAGTGGCACCCTCCAATGTAAGAAACATCAAGATATTCAGCAAACATCCATAAAGGAGAAATAGAGTGAAACACAGTCGTACACAAAGAGTAACCTACGGATAGACAAACAAACATACAAAATTAGATCTCACTTTCAATTTCTATGATCGTCTTGAAAAAGTACTAAATAGTATTACATTTTAGGTTGTTATTACATTTCTGGTTTGGAAGGTCAACCTAAAATGTAATAAATCATGTAGTCTAAGTTTTGATTTGAATCTGATATAGACCTTAATGAGTGTAAATATGAATGAAAGTCAAAGAAATACAAGTGTAAAATAAATTCTTAGAGGCACCCTAAAATGCAAGGAATATTAAGATTTATCCATAAAGGAGAAAAAGAGAGTAACACAGTCTTATACATAGAGTCACCTATGATACACAAACAAACATACAAACTTAGATCTCACGTTTATTTTCTATGGTCCTCTCGAAAACGTATTACATTTTAGGTTATTATTACATTATAGGTTTGAATGGTCAACCTAAAATGTATTACAACCTAAACCCTGAAACGAAAATTATGATGGTCAACCTAAAATGTAATAACCTAAAACAAAAATTATGATAATTAATCTCTTAATAGCATTACATTATTATATTTCATTATAATTCACTAGAAACGCAATTATATTAAATCTGTGATGATATGTAGCGTAAAAATGTAATAAATCCAGTTTATTACATTTTAGGTTGTTATTGCATTTTGAGTTGCGACAGCCTTTGTTGTGTGTATAACAGTTGGACTTGCTGTTTGTATATATACATGTAGCTTATGGACTTGCATTTTATATGCTGTACTTTTTTGTGTGTGTCGGTATTGGTCTTAATACGATGTAGTATGTGTATCACTTCTGGACTTGTTGTTATTGTTGGTCCTGATATTTGTGTTGCTATTTAGATACCCATATTATTCGATCGATATTATTTTCAAACGAATTTTGTTATAGGTAGCGCCACTCGAATGATTTTTTTTCTTGTTGATGAAATACAGTGGTGCATCTAGATGTGAAGATTCTCTTTACAGTCAGTAAAAAATATAGGTTATTCGGGGGGGGGGGGGATTCCATAAGAGTACACCCCATGCTTTTATATTCATTTACATCTCACAGTATAAGGAGGATTGTGGGTTCTTTGACACTGTACACAGTGGAATAGGAAAATACTAGTAGCACGATTTATGAAGTCCGATTCAGTGTCGTGCTTGACTGCCGAGCGGACGGTCGGGGCTCTAGTCCCGGCGTGGGGACTCACTCTCCTTCCCGGGAATTATTACCAAAACATCAAGGGAGAACCGGAAAGGATGGTGGGTTGTGTGCACGTAGTCTAGATAATACGCCATTTGCTACTAATGTGGCGTGTAGGTCGGCACCAATTACCTATTGGTCTCGTTGGTTTATGTAAATTATTTTCTGCTTATTGTAAAGAGTTTTGATGACGTATTTGGTGTTCCTTGTCCCTTTTTTGTCTCTTTTTGTGCTTGTCTTCTCTTTGTTTTCGTATAGAGGATGTTTTGATGTGGGATACTACCACCGATTAGAGGCCCTGTATGTAATAGCAAAGTTCGATCATTCACTTTTGTACCATAGTTGGAATTATTTTTGTAGGTCAAGCGCCAATGTAATTAAAGGACATAAAGTTCAAACACCAATTGTATGTAGATGTACAATACATCAAACCAAGTTTTTCAACATTTTAGACATTGTCTTTAATTAGCACCTACAGAAATCTAATCAAGATTTAAAATACATCGGCACGCGTAGTGGTTTTTCAAGACCACCTGTTGAGGGACCCTACCGAGATTTCAACTCTAACAAGATTTTAATTTCAATAACAATCATCAGTATGTTTAACAATGCTTAATTGATGTTTATTGGCGAATTCACGGATATCGGATGCTAAATCTAATATAAGCATTTAAATGGATCGTGAGCTCGATAATTACTACTGAATTTATTTAATTCGGCCACCTCTTAGTTCGACCCCTGGCCATTTCGGTGGTGGCTTTCTTTTGTATTTGCACCTGTGTATCAAAAAGATGTAAATTACATTCTACTATGGCATAGAACAAACTATGTTCCTTGCAAGTAAACACATAAAATCATGCCTCTGCATTTCACGTTTTATTAGTTTGCAATTGATTTTCAACTTGTAAAATCATGCCCACGACAAATTAATTAAAACTTAAGTACACCGTTCATGACAAGGCAAATTTTGGTACACATAAAGACGATGATTAGGAATAAATTTATCTTGTCTGCATGCATTTTTCATGTCCGATGCATATTCTATTACTGAAAATAAGGGATGAAATTTTACCTGTTTGATGTGAACCGTACATTAAAAGTTTGACCGATTTTCATACTGTTAAATCGATCTAAATTAATGAGAAATTAATCTTGATTCCAGACCCTCCCTATCTTCTCCCTTTTTATTGTCCATTTTAAGACACTCGGGTATGTTATTCTACATTTTAGGGGGTCTTTATTTCACAGATAAACCATATGCATTTTTAATCATTATGTTGTACCTTATGTATATATAATTATTTGAACATTATAAAATCAAGTCTTCCCAATGGTGTTATCAAACTACAGAAAAAAAGCTTCCTTTGTTCAAAGCATTTTAACAAAATAGAACTGAAAAATATAAGACAGATACATGTACTATTTTTCGCCATTCATCTGTTTAATTTATAATTATGAACTGAAACAGAACTGACAATCATCAATCAAGGACTTTATTTTCCGGTGTGTGCTTTTATTATTTTTTTCTTCTTTTTTGTTCCTCCTAAAAAATTCGGACTTTAGGACCACCCCTGAAAAAAATCCCGGATCCGCCTATGAAACTAAAGGGGTCTAGCTTGACGAGGAGTTAGCGTAAAAATCAAAGAAAGGATTTGCTCCTTATGACGACGGATGGATGGACAGACACGTAGACAAAACAAAAGCTGTCATGGTCCGGTCCTTTCTGTTTGTAGACCAAATGCGCGTAAAATGTTGAGTGCATTAGTCATAATCATGTGTGAAAATGGTCCAAATTCGAAAATATTTGAACGATTTTGTCATAATACCTTAAAAGCATCAAATTTAATAAATGTTGATGAATGTTTTAAGTATGTGAATGAGCAGCCTTACGGAAATACCAGCGATATTTTCTCATATTGTGTAGAACCGCTCGAACGGATTCCTCACCTATCGTTTGATCTCCCCGAGAATATTCATTCAGCTGTCAGTTTCGATAAAACTCTTGTTGAACCATAAGGGGACATGTTTATCAGTGTTTGTGCGTGTTTACCAACCCGGTTTGGTTTTTCATTTAAGAAGCTACACGGGTCAAGATCGTGTTGGTGTTTGAAGCAACGGATGTATTAACACAACAAGTACGTGTTCGAGATGCGTTTATATTTATGTACTTCGGTGTCAAAATAACTCTTCAAAATAAAACAATGAAATTTGGTCGGCTTACAGTTGCCCATGTCCCACCGAGGGGGTACCCGATAGTTATTGGTTATCAGAGCTCGTTGCAGTGCTTTCCCACTCGTGTTGAAAATGTTTGGTGACTTCTTATCAATTTTCTTACATTGTAGCGTCTACCGACATGAGTTAAGGGTCCTCGATGTCACTTCTAAATCACCGTGTTTTCATATCAACTGATAATAGATAGATTTGTTCAATTTACGATAAAGAATGTTGATCTAGTGAATAACATCACTAATTCCTCCATAAAATTACCTTTCCAACTCTTCAATTTCAACATGAAAATAAATTTCAGGAATTAGATTTAATGAATTTTGAGTAGTTTGTGATGTTTATTGCGATCTATCGCGACGTCGCATTCACGCCAACACAAAATTGTCAAGATTCGATCGAGTGCAGTATAATTTTTTTTTTTTTTTTTTGTTTCATAAAATAAATTTGTATAGCTCTCCTTTCCTTGGTGTGTATTTGTAAATGTGTATTCTTTCCTTCCCGTTCTCTCATTTCTGAATGTTTTATCATAAAAAACTTCAATAAATTCTATATTTTCATACAAGGTGAATATTTATAAATGATAGTGTATTAATAATAAGAAAAATCTCTCTCTGAAAAAAATATTTTTGAGCAAATGAGAAAAATTTCAATTGTAGTCTTAAAAACATAGAGACAGCATTGGAAAGAAAAGATTTAAAAAAAAAATAAAATCACTTAATATATAACTTATCATAAATAAAATAACATGTGTTTTTATTTTTTCATCAGGGTAAAAGAAATACAGTATACAACTACATAAGCGCTACATACAATTTATGTTGAAATAAGGATAGTTAGAAAGTTAACAAGGTCAAGATACCCTTTTAATCTAAATTTGCTTTAAATACCGAGTACACGTAAAATAGCAGGTACACGTACATGACTTTACCAGGGAAATGGTGTGTAAAATTGACCTACTCCATCTAAGAACTATACGATTCATTTCTTTTGCTTGCTTGATTTTTTTTTTACATTTCATTTTGTTTATTTGTTTTTATCTTTCTTGATATTTTTGTAATCGTTTGTTATTTCAGGCTATATATAACCACGGTAAAATATTTTCGGAAGGGGGCGGATAAATTATTTTAGAGGTTTTTTTTATCTTTGTTCAAAATATTTAGAATTTGTAAGTCAATTCATTTGGAAATAAATATTTATTTTTGAAATCTTCCGTTTCAAATACTTTTCCGTTTACTTACATCTTTCCCACACCTTGCTTGTTAATGTTTCAAACAATTAGAGAAACAATACGATTAAAATGTTTGCTCTCCGATTCCTGTTTGACCAAATAATTCGCGCATGATTGATATATAATGATATACACTGCTGATAATGTAAATCTCGTTGTATACGAGAATCGGCGATAACATAACCAATGATGACGGAGGGCAGCCATTGGCATGTGTCAAAGATCGTGGTGAGATGCCAAAGTTAAGATTTTACACGAACCAGATTAAAATATGTCATATTCTCTGTGGAAATTTATTCCATTGGATTAGTGATTTTTGGCCTTGTGTTCCATTGTACATAATAAATTCGCTTGGATTTTTTTCTACATCTGTTTCCTATGCTCTCTCTAGATAAACGCTTAGTACTTGTATCACCACCTACAATAATTTCGTTTTTAGTCTGTTCAGTGACGTCATTACATGGTCCCCTTACTTTATATGTGATGTACTTGGCTTTTCCTCTTTCTGATGGTGTCTTGGTATGATTGTTCTCGATGTCTCTGTCTGTGTCATGATGTTGTTGTTTTACGTGCTGTTACCTCTGTTCTCGTCTCACCCGTGTGTTGTCCGCTGTGACCACTGTAACGTTGTTATGTTTGGGATCTTCAAAGTCTCGTATTGTGCTTATTTGATTATTTCTGGCCTATTACAAAAATAATACAACAATGTCCGTTGTGTTGGTAACAACGCATGGTAACGAGTTCATACTAACTGTAAAAGCATGACTTCAGACGACCCTAAATTTCACAGGAAAGCACCATTGTATAAAACTTATGATTTAAGCAAGAAAGGGAACTGTAAGAGTTCATGATCAATTAAAAAAAATACACTAAACTAAAACCAATAACTGATGGAAAAATGAAACAAATTGAAAGAATACACAAGAGTAACACCTGTTAAAACGAAACATTATCTTTTAGTTTACCCGGTGTGATTTCAAACAAGTGTTTATTCGATTTCTGAAAAATTATCTATTTTGTTTCGCGTTCGAATCAATGTTATCCCTATATCATTCAGGTTTCTTCACCAAATGTTACATGTAATTTCAAACTTGTATAAATCACATAATAATTTGATCAAAGAAATACGACTCTGAAGGGGAGATAGACAAGTGTCGACTTTGATATCGCTGAATGAAAAAAAGAACGAAATGTTTTGAAGTCGATACGACTCCCTCAGATCGTCTGCAAGCATTTTATGTTCATAAAACACAATGTAAGTGCAATTATTCAAATTTATTCGAAAAGAATCTAAGATATAAGTAGTAATGACATGTTTTCGCCTTAATATAACTGCAGGGTTTGTTCTATCACACAAAGCAGGGGCATTGTAAATTTTGAATTTGCGACATATTGCATAAACTTCACTGTCTAGTGTCATTGTGGTTTAAGTTACACGAGACGGGGTACCGGAGCTTTTATTTGGGAGATGTAGCCAAATGTCACTGATTTAAAAGATGTAACACATACGAATGCAGATTTTTTTCGCTCCCAGAGGCGGTATGAGCTTTGTATATCATTCCAAATCGACGCGCTAATTGCCGGTTTCGTCTATCCGTACACCATGGTTTCCCTTCTTTCTCATGATGTATGATCCGTTTCTATTTGGGGTCAAATTTTTTGTCCATAACTTCAGAGCTTTAACATGCATGAAAACTGTTATCGTCTGGCGTAGTAGGCTGTCATTATATAAATGATCCATTTTCACAAGTTGTAAAAGGCGTTCTGACAAAATAGTGTATCATTTAACACAGTGGTCCCTTTTCAATAGATTGTATGTTTTCCGTAAATAACCGAGTGTGATTTTTCCTACCACTGTCGCAAATTGTGTTTACTTAATCAGGCGGTTGCTAGAGAACGTATTGTTTCCATGACAATAAAGCCGGCTTGCTTTCCCGTTTCTGATACATTGAAAATCGCAAATATGGCATAGTGTTACCTTGTTATTTTGCAATTAAATGGATAATTAGCATACAAATTATCCCTCTTGATTCAAATTATTACAATTCAAAAGTCGAAACGTTTCCTCCTTTTTAATTCAACAAATTGGAAATTATACATCTCTCCGGAAATTTTTACGAATGTACAAAAACGACTGCATTCAGCGACAAAAGCAATAAAATGATTTTATTTCCCTCGCAATTTGCATATTTAATCTTTTCTTTCGTTCGTTACTCCACATTATATGCAAATCCAAATTATTTCTGATTTTTAGTCCTTTTGTAGGAAAAATAGTGTCATTCTCCTTATGTTAATGTTTCGTTTAGTATAAGAAATCTGAAGAGATATTGTATTTTTAAGGGGTTATACTTGAGGAAACCTAAGTTCTGGCCTTGAACATTTTTTATTCAACTTTTGCTCCCTAATATCGCACATGTACTTGACATTAATTCTTTTTCTCGTGATTATACTGAAAAAAGGTATTTTATATTTTTATGAATGTGCTTGTGTATTTCACCTTGTCCATTGTAAATGTTATATCTAGAGCTTTGAAATCGGACGAATGAACGGGTGGATGTACTTTTACATGCAGAATTTAAAACCGTAGATAAACTGCAAAATTATGCAAATCGGCAAATAAATGTCGTATGTACGAGCATCTTTTGATAATGGTTGAATTGTTTACACCGATATCGTGGGTAAAAGTGCAAATTACATGTACCTTAGCATGGATTTATTTATACTAAGTCACGAGCATTTATCTTGTCTGAATTTTTATGAAAAGAGTGCCCTGCTTTGAGAATAAACGACGATTAACACTCTCATTTCATACTCCTTTTGTAATTTTTCTTAATTCAACGCTTAAAAACGATGTTCTTGATTAGGCCATTTCTTTGTTATTTTCTGTTTTGCGTCCTCGTGCTGGTAGGTTTTGAGCTCAAAGTCTTAAAACACAACAAAATTAAAATAATAGAATATTTTGCAAATTGAGTGTGTTTTCTACAAATATTAAAGAGAAGTTCTTTAATTTTTCATATATCCTGTAGAAATGTAAAAGTACTGCAGTGATTATCTATAATTCTTCTGTTGACTTAAATGAATTAACGATGAAGCAAATATCAGTCAGATTTCACATAGTCACATGATATGAAACTGAAACTGCTTGTTTGTTTTTCCTCCTGGCTGAATGGTAGGTTTCTCAATTTCGAAAGGACGCAAAACAGAATAAAAACAAGAAATGACCTTATGATATTTTTTATAGAATAAACACTTTGTGTTCTATTAAGAAATCACATGTATCTCGTGACTTTGTCCATGTAAATAGTGAAATGCAAATTTTCAACATTGATAGTTAAAGGGTGAACGAGAAAAGGCTACGTAAACCCATGCGATAAAAAAGAATATTGTTTAATTTGTTTCTCGTAGCACCACATACAGCAAATTTTGTTCAGCAAATTTGTTTTTTCTTTGAACTGTTGTTCTCATTATCTGTACTATTTATTAACACCGGGCACGAGCCCAGCGTTTGTTAGTGATCGTTTTGCGCTTCCGCACAAGGTCTTGAAGTGAAGTCCAAAATGGGCATTTCATTCGTGAAAGTTATTTTATTTATTTAGAGATTTACTCGGTATAGACTGCTTACAATGTCATATGGTTTTAACATTTTAGAAAATAGGTTTTGATATTTCAACTGGTTGACCAAATGCAGTTTTTAACAAAAGTCCGGAATAACTTGTACGATACGCAAGCACAAATAAGTCACACGAAACGATTTCTATTTCAAAGAGAAGAAGATCTAAACATTTTCATCGATGACATCATTTAAGGGGGCGTGAAGGCAGTGGACCAATCATTTGTAACACAGGCTTGATGCAACATACTAAATCAAAACAGAGAAAAGTTTAATTCAAACACAAAAATTGAACGATGTATGGAAAAAATGCTCCAGTTAATCGACGTACGAAACGTATGCACACAGGATGAAAGAAACACGCTTGTCGTTTTGGTAATCATAATGTAAACATACTCCTGTGTATTCTGAGAAAAAATTCTCTTAAAAAGTACTATGCTATCAAAAGTTACGAAAATTCCTACAATTTGCTTTGCATCCCAATATTGATTTTTACTGTGTATTTTTTGTACGTTTTCCCAATATATCTTGTTTTACAAAAAAAAAAAAAAAAAATGCTGGGTGGAAGAAACCATGCATACATTCTGCAGACTAGATATTTCTTATACACTAAAAATCGCAGTGAATTTTTCCTGAATTTATATTTACTATGTAGAAATAATATAAGAACGCACGATAAAATCTAAATTGAAAAACAATTTAAGCTTTATTTGATGATGAAAGTCACGAAAATTCCAATGTTTTTTTCTTGAGAAGTTTCGTGAAACTGGGCACTGGCACCAATACTCAAGTCGACCTTAATTAAGGATTACATATCGTCGCCGGTTGTTTAATTTCAAAGGAGTAATTTTCCCTGTTTATACGATGTTGTAGGTGCCGCCACTGAACTTCTACACCACAATACTTCTTGACAGGCACACTTATATCATATTAATAAAGAAAACATACATTGATTAACTAATTAATTTTATGTTAACATATCATATTAATAAAGAAGAACATACATTGATTAACTAATTAATTTTATGTTAACTTTGAGACAAATCATTCCTAAGCTTATCTGCATAATAACAATATTGACCTAGTTTTCTCAATTCCTTGACATTATTGCTGCTTAAAAGTTGTATCAATTTGAAAACACTCGGACGTCTAATGTAATATTTCGTTATATATTTCAATCTAATTTCATTGTAATAAGGACAAATAAGTATAAAATGAAATTCATCTTCAACGTCGTTTAGAGAGCATCTTGTACAAAATCTATTATGTCTATCAATATTATATCGTCTTCCCACTTCTACATTTAGTTTATGTGCTGAGATACGAATTTTAGTGATACACTTTCTGTATATAAATTCTATAGGTTTCTTTAGATAAAACTGTAATGTGAAACTATCAATGATATGTCTATACAATAAAGACTTCGATGAACTTGTAATATTACTCATTAAATGTTGTTTATAAATGTCGTACAGTCTCTGTTCAAAAATACTATATGCTTTTTTGCTGTCCATATCCTGATCCCAAAGATATCCTAACCCACATAAATGTAGTTCTCTCTTTATGTTATTTATCCATTCATCATTATTATTAATTCTATCTTGATAACAAGCTCTTAAGATAAAATTTTCACTTCTTTTTATTTTATACCAATATTTAAATATTCTTAATTTCCTCGAAATGCTAAGCGGATATCTACCTAATTCACAATAAACCAAATCGTTTGTCGCATATTTGTTAACTCCAAGCAGATTTTTACAAAATTGTATGTGTAACTTTTCAATATCTGGTGCCTTATGAAACCCCCATATCTCACTCCCATATAGCAAAATACTAGCAACATATGTATCAAACACTTCTATACGAGTTGTTACATTTAAATTAAGCTTTTTCATAGATGCTGAAATTGCAAATAATGCTTTCCTTCCTTGATCTGAAAAGTGCTTTTGTGTTTTTGCAAATTTTCCGTTATAGTTTAAAAGAAGACCAAGATATTTAAATTCATCCACTATTTCTAAATCTCTACCTGCATATGTAAAGCGTTCGTTTTGGCGTACTCTTCCTGAATTTCTGAAAATTATAATTTTAGTTTTTTCTACATTTACTGTTAGTCCCCATTCATTGGAATATCTATATAATGATGATAATAACGAATTAAGCCCTTCTACTGATTCACTTACAAGTACCATGTCGTCAGCAAACATCAAAAGAAATATATTTAACATATCTAAATCATAGAATGGACAATTATCTTTGATAAATTGACTTTCAAAGTCATTTACATAGATTGTAAATAAAATGGATGAGAGTACCTCCCCTTGTAAAAGCCCGAAATCATTCGAGAAGTAGTTACTCAGAATACCTTCATATTTTACACAACACTTTATATTACAATATAGTGATTTGATAATTTTTAACATTTTACCTGTTACACCAACACTGATGAGTTTAGTCCATAATTTAATCCTATCAACATAATCGAACGCCTTTTGAAAGTCGATAAAACAGCAATATAGCCTTTTCTTCTTTTTCAGAGTTTTGTTAATGAATGTTTGGAGAGCAAATATTGCGTCTATTGTTGACACACCATTTCTAAACCCAAATTGCGCATCAGTTAATATACTATACTTTTGTTCACATAGTTTTATTCTTCTGTTTAAAACCGATGTGAAAAGCTTGCCAAAACAACTTACTAAAGAAATGCCTCTATAGTTATTCGTATCATTCATATTTCCTTTTTTAAAAATAGGTACAATACATCCTTGTGTCCAAGTACTAGGAAAATATCCAGATTTAAATATTGAATTAAAAAGTTTAAACAACATAGGTAACATCAAAATTTTTCCTTTTATGAAAATTTCATTGATAATACAATCCTCGCTACTACTTTTGTTACTTTTTAAGTTATCTATAGCATTTTTAATTTCGTCTTCAGAAATTTCTTCATCTAATTCCTCATAAATCGTATCTATTTCTTCATGTGGAATCTCATTCGCATTACTACTGTTAGAAGACAAAAGTGACTGAAAATGCTCAACAAAATCATCGATAGAGAGATCTGATAGCTTACGTGATGTCCCCTTTTTCTTAAAGATGTCATAAAATTTCTTAGAATTGTTTTTTTTTCAAATAGTCTAACATATTTCCTTCATATCTTTCGTACTTTCTTTTTGTTTTTCTCTCATATATCTTATATTTTCTTTTAGCATTAATTAAATTTTGATGGTGCAAATCAGATTTCACTCGACTAAACTTACGTAACGCATCTTTATACTCTTTCAATAATTTATGACAATTATCATCAAACCATGGTTTGTTGTAATCGATTTTCCTATGCTTATCTGATTCTTTTCTATCATAACATTTCGGTTTGGTAACATAACATAATGGTATAAAACAGTCCTTAAGTACTGTGCTAAAATTCTCAATACAACTATCAACCTGCCCTTGATTTTCAAAATTAACATTAATACTGTCATTCAATTCACTCAAATTATTTTCTAACTTTTGTAAAATATTTTCAGTTTCATCATCATTCCATTTGATATTTAGTACCTCTTGTCTACCCTGTATATTCAATTGTGACCTTGGTAAATTATTTATACATGTATCCGATATTTTAACTCTAAAAATAATAGGTGAATGATCTGAGTATACATTAAAAATTCCGGTTTCAAAATGAGATACATTTTCAAAACAAGCTGATTCAGCTAAAACATAATCAATCGTACTTTTACCATTGGCGTTATAGAACGTGAAATTACCCGCTTTATCATTAAAATGACGTCCATTCAAAATTCTAAAGCCCGTAGCTTTACATACATTCAATAACTTTCTACCAAATGTATTCACATGACCATCCATATTATTTCTTTTAGTAATAGCTGTTTCGTTATCATTTTCATATACAATCAAAGGTGAAATAATATCATTCAACTCATTGGTCATTACATCATTTGCAATAAAATCATCATTAGTGCCTGTTCTGGCGTTCAAGTCACCCGTTATAATTATATTTGCCTCCGATTTATACTTGGCAATAGAGTCTTGTAAGCACTGAAACAAATCTACATCAAAAATGTTATAAAAATGACTGTTTTCAGGTGGTATATAGCAAAATGCAAACATGTAGTCGTTTCCCTCGCCGGACCAACCAACACCTTTGTATCTAATCCATATAATACTATCATGAATACTTTCAACAAAACTTATCTTATCTCCCAGTCTTTCACGATAAAATATGACGATACCACCCCCCTTGACATTTTCTCTGGTAAATATAAATTTGTCATATCCCTGTAGCTCAAAATCGTCTTGAGTATCAACCCAACATTCATACAGACATACAAAATCATATTTCGAAATAATATCAACAAAGTTACTATCAGACAATTTTTCACATAACTTTCTACTCACATTCCATGAGATAAGAGTCAATTGCTCTGAACCGTCAAGGCCACGGCCTCTATAGTCCGTTTCAATGGAGCCACTCTCCGTGACCGCGTCCCCCTATCTGCTGTGGGCGCCTCCCTGTGTCTCACTACCGGTACCACCATGTACGATACGCGCGAAGTCCATAGGTTCCTCGGCACCCGCGTAATCATCGCAGTCATCGACATCTAGATAATCATCTGGTTCGAACCTCTCACCGTTGACGTAGAGTCGGTCGCGCACTAGTCTCACGTGAGCACCTTCATCGCGATATTGCCTCATGATCGGGAAAAGAACGCGCCTTCGCTCCTCCATCGCAGCCGGATACTGCCTGTGAACACCGTATCTGGTCCTCCAAAGCCATTTAGCACGCATAAGTACTGCATCGAGATCGGCCTGATAAAGGAATCGTGCTACTATCGGTCGATCCTTGTTCCGTTGAAAACGCCCAAATCGATGTACGTTACCAAACTCGATACGATTTGTAATCTGCAGCTCGTTTTCTAGGAAGTAACGTAATTTCTGTAACGTGTCCTCGTCCCTGGTTTCACCACCTAGCCCGGTAAATACTAAGTTCATTTTCATGGACCGAAATTGGAGGTCCGTGATTTTGTCATCCATTTCCGTCTTTTCTCGCCTTATATTCGACATATTTTTCGACATTCCTTCAATCATTGTACTGTGACGTTTGATCTCTGTGTTGACCTTTGTGATATCAGTCTGTGTTTTTTGTGCATCTCTCGTACTAGCATCCTTCATTGTACTGAACTGTATCTGTAAATCTTTGATACTATTCTCCTGTTCACGCATTTTCTTTTGTACACTTTCAGTTAGTTCACTTAATTTCTTTGCCTCGGTGTCGTACTTGCTTGACAAAAAATCGACAGACTGTTCCATGCCCTGGTTCTTTTCCTCGACATTTTCCACTCTTTTCCTTAACTCATAAACTGAGCTTTCAAGCCTCGACAGTTTTTTCTCAATGGAATCCAGTTTACTTAGTTTATTGGCAATCATATCCAGCTTTTGGTTTGTTTCTGTATGCTGTCTCTGTAGTATGTTCAGTTTAGTCCTTATTTCTGATGTAACCTGTACTCTAGGTGTTGATGTTGTCACCCCATTCTGGTCTGTAATTGGCTCATATAACACATCGTTAGCTTGTCCGATCACCGCACTAATTAGGTCTTCCGACTTCCGTCGGAAGACCTATTGTTTTCGTAACCGTGGAAAATTGGATCAGCGATTTCTCAAGAACCCTGTAAGCTAGGACAATGAAAGTTCTCCAACGTTACGTTTGGAGTAAAAGCTAGATTGGTCTTTTTTATTTTTGGTCTCTGTTATTTTTTTATCATGTTTTTAGTAGATTGAAATATTTGACGAGAGCGTCGAATTACTCAAAAGGACCGAAAATTTCATGTTTTGCTATTTGTAAGCTTAAATATCTCGTATTTTGCTATCTACAATTTCCATTCTTTTTGAAAGTCGACAGCCATGCAAGATATGAAATGCTAGATGCACACTGTAACGATTTATTACGATGACGTCCTTCACCGTCCTTCATTTTTCCAAATTCAGAAGTTCATAGGAGGAAGACACTTTTTTGCTTATAATAGTAGACAAAAATTAAGCTTATGAAGTTTCCTAAAAATTTCAATATTATTATTTTTTATCCATATATCTGTCTTATTTAGTCTTTCTGATTTTTCCTATCTCTTACTGTTGAAAAGATATGAGCATCGAAATTTTGAGTTGGGTATTTCGATACACCTTCACGCCAACAGATCGGGCGCACACTAAAATTGGTAGTCCGAGTCCGACCCGAGAAAAGCAGTGTTGAGATTTTCAAATTCCGATTTCACGGCAATGATGAATATGCATTTCATAAATACATTTCGATATACACAATTTGATTTTAAAACAGTTGATTAATTTAGAAGAGATCAGCTACAAACCAGAATTTACACACAAAAAGTGGTAGTTTGATTCCGATTTCTAACCTACAAACCTGTTTCTAAACTTCAATAACTATATTTTGAACATCAAGGTTAAATTTCTAATTCTAGCAAACGTTCGAACATAATTTTCGGTTGGTTTATTTACAAATTGATGAACAATTTCTCCAACATTCTTCCCTCCCCTCGTTTTTCGAAAACAGTTCTGTTTATATTGAACGATGTCGCCATGATGGAAATTCAAAATAAACTTTGAAAAAAGGGAAAGGGGGGGGGGGTCCAAATTTGAACCTGCACAGCGAGAACCTCATGGTATTTATATATATATATATTGAACGTAACTTGTTATTACCATTTCTCTTCTCAAGAAAATTGGTTCTACAGCTACGAGCTCGCCTTTTTTATGGGGGAAGGGGGCAGGAAGAATTTGCAAAAAAAAAAAAAAATCCCGGCTCTGAAAAATGCTGAAAAAAATATTCCGGCCCAAAGGGCCGGCAATTTTTTTTTTCCCGGACCATGCAAAAGTAAGGATACATTGCATGATATGGAAATTTTTGCTGGCCCTTTGTGCCAGACAATTTAAAGTCAAAAAATTAATTAATATAAATACAAACTGTTCACATAGCTGTATCTACCAGAGACCTAATACGCATAGGCACAAAAATCTAGAAAAGGTTCTATTTAAACATCATACAATCTGTCTGAAATTCGCTAATTGCAAAGAGACATCTGAAGGAACGGTTATTAACTCATACTCTGTAACAGCGGGGAGTTTAACTTACACAGACATTCACAACATTTGACAATTTGTTTAAATCCGGCCCGAAGAACCGGCGAAAATTTTTCTCCGACTCTGGTAATGGCTGAAAAAAATGGCCTGCTCAGAAAATTGCTGAACAAATTTTAGCGGCTGGCAATAGAATTCCTGCCCCCCCCCCCAAATCAAATGGTTGCTCACCAACAATTATCGGTTTGAAAATTTAATGTTACTGCTATTTGAAAACTTAAATATATAATATAAATACATGTAATGTGACGTCCTTCATATTTCCAAACCAAAAATTGTATAGGAGGAAGACACTCTTGTTGCAACCGCAACAAGAAACCTTTCTAGTCTGTTGTATATTTTCCTCGTCACCTGCATGTATATGTTGTCCACTACTATCGAAGCTTGATGAATTATTGCCTTTTTTACGCTTATTTTTACCCATTTTACTTTATTTCATCGTCCATGTTTTATAAATCCTTTGTTTCTCACAAAAAAACAATGTCAAAAATGGTATTTAATGACTTTTAAAATCCAAACTTTGATATTTTTCGGAGAGCGATTAAATGTACGTCCACACACCTGAGCGACTACTCACTCCTGATTTGTACAGCAGATTTAAGTAAAACGTCTTTTCTTTTTTTCTCGTATATCGCTACCTTATTAAGTTAGATAGAAAAAAAATCAGATAAACCTTTTAAAAACAATATAAGTTTTTATTTGATGATGAAAGTTACGAAAATCCCCCCCCCTTTTTTTTCGTAAGAATTTTTGTAAAACTGGGCACTGGCACCAATAGTCAACTCGACCTTGAAATAATTGAGGATTACACTAATTTGATGCCAAATATCACCTTACACATCTTCTTTAACTCATTATCAATAAGAACGGATTTTTCGCAATGCATCACTATTTTTAGTGGCGCCACCTTCAATCTGTTTTACATATAAACACTACATTATAAGGATTACTCATCTTCAGACAGTTAGTAGTAAAAAAAAAGTTCAGCCACATGACTCTAAGGCCACACCCATTTGATTTGCAGTTCTTCGGGAATTTTTATGCAAAAATAGGACCGAGCGAACGAATTTTTTTTAATAAAAAATTTTGAATTTTGAAAATCCAGGACCGGTACCCATTGACAGAGGACCCAACGAGTGAAAATAAGTTTTCCCATGGATTTTCATGTACATTTCATAAACAGTGATATCAAACTATCATGTATAATAGTTACTACATGTTTAACTAATTAAAGATTTATCCTTGTAATTCAAGGAAACAACAACTGAGTAAATGAATAAAACATTCAAGAAATAGCAGATAACTAGAATTTTATTTTGCTGAAATGTGATGAAAATGAGTATTCTGAAAGAAGTTACATATCAAACATGACACACAATAGGGCATATATCATCTGATTGACTAAAAGGTATTGACTTTGACAAAAAAAAATTCATTTGAGGATGCCACATGAAAAGCATGTAAAATAAATTTCTGCTGGTACTGAATATTACATTTAAACAATTTAAACAGTCTAGGAAAACTTGTGTCAGTGGCTTGTACTTGATGTACATTACTCTTATACTCTACATCTACTAGACCTTTGAAATTCAAGTGAATGTACTAGTTATATGAAAGATAATGATACATTTTCTAACTTCTTAACTAGAATGTTTGAACCACTTGGCGAGTGTCGGGACTCCCCGAGGGCACATGTAGCCAAGTTCGATCAACTTCGGTTGATCGTCTGTCTCTTCAACGCATTCGAAAATTTCTGTTATCAAAAAATCATGAAATTACTTCATTTAAAACGTGGATCCTGTAGCATCATATCCCACCCATCCTGCTGCGTTTTTCGGTACATCTAGGACATAATAATTCCCACACTCCTTGGCCATATAACATTGTTTAGATTGAGGATCACCGACGAGGGTTAATAATGTCGAAGTACCCGAAACGTCCATGTCTTGTCCATGCTGCAAATTTACCTACTATTGATTTTGAAGACGTTTAACATTTGTACTACTTGGTGAGCGTCACTGCTGGTGGACCAGGAGTCCCGAGGGCACATGTAGCCAAGTTCGATCAACTTCGGTTGATCGTCTGTCTCTCCAACGCATTCGAAAATTTCTGTTATCAAAAAATCTTGAAATTTCTAAAACGTGGGTCCTGTAGCATCATATCCCACCCATCCTGCTACGTCTTTCGGTACATTTTTGAACATGATAATTTTCACACTTTTTGGCCATATATCATTGTTTAGATTGAGGATCACTGACGAGGGTTAAGTACCGAAAGTTCCATGTCCGGTAAATGCTGCAAATTTATCTGCTTTTAAATGATGCTATTGATTTTGAAAACGTCTAACATAAATATATTTATGTTTGTACATTTCAATTTTAAATTTGAGGAAAACCCTTTTTTTTCATACAAAAAAAAATCTGGGTATTTTTGTTAAACATTCATAATTCTTTCAGCTGGTTATGGAAAATATTTTTTCTAAATAATTCCACATTTGTGATGATTTTAAACGTCTTCAAATTCGATAGCATCATTTTAGAGCAGATGAATTTACAGCATGGACCAGACATGCACGTTTCGGGTACTTAACCCTCGTCAGTGATCCTTAATCTAAACAATGATGACATATGGCAAAATAGCGCTCAATTTCCTAATTTGCATAGCGGCCATATTGGATTCCATAGGCTTCATATTCTTACTATAGGAGTCTATGGGGAGCAAATAATAAATTGATAATACTCACGATTTCATGAAACCAATCAAATTTGTCCACATATAGGAAGAAACTTTATAAGAATCTGAATTCATAAATCCACATCTTTAATAAATTAACGAATTTTTACTTCTGTCATTTTTGATGTGAAAATTCGAGGCGATACTGCCCATACCCTCAATGTTAAGAAAGTCCAAAACTTGTCACTAGCCGCACTTTAACTTTGTCAGTAGGAAATCATTGGAGCTTTGTATTTGTCCACATCGTATCGCATATATCTCGATATCAAATTCCGGATTTGGTCAACTTGAGAATCATAAAATGAAATTAAGTTCTGTCAACTTTGGGTTGAAAAATCGATATTTTGAGAAATAGGCCTGTCATATTGATGGAATAACTTTATCGGCTTTTATAGGAAAAAGATAATCTTGTGTTCATACGTAGAGTGGGTACATTTTTTGGTAATTAATAAGATAAATTGGATTTATTTAAAAACAGTTTTATTTTGCTGCAAGGGCGCATTCTGCTCTTTGTATTTATTTGATCTGATGCATTTAAAATGTATTGCATTTCCTGGCGTGTCGGGTCATTCTTGTTTGAGATTTGGCGCGTTTCAAACATAGGTATATGACGTAATGTAATCGTCATATGAATACATTTGCATATATGAATAAATTGAGCGCTATTTTGCCATATGAAATAGGCGCCCTGTATTACAAAAAAGTGATTGAAATTACCTTATATTTTGGTCAAATAAGTGTCTTATATCCGGTTATTTCTATTTCGGAAGATGGAAATATATTCGGTGGTTTGATGGTTCATAGACCAAGAACAACACAAAGCATTTTCAATGAAACAAAATTCTAGCACAAAGAAAGGAGGGGATCTCCAACAACACTAGGTTGCAGCACCCACAGCAAAATCCCAAAACACCCATGCAAAAAACACAGAACAGATACCCACAGAAAGAGACGCAAAAGGGACAAGGAACACCAACTCACAACATAGAAACATAAAAGACTACACATAAACCAACGAGACCAATGGGCAACCGGTGCCGACTTAAGACGGTCATCTGCCAAGTAAATAGCAGACGGTGTGGTTATCCTGGATTACGTGCGCACAACCCTCTCACTTCTCCAGTTACCTAGAGGTCTCGAAGAACGTACAAATGTGGTGTAAAACAACCTCCTCACTGTAAGATAACGTCACACAAACAAGACCGCGAAACGCAGAGGCCCCAGAGACACAGATGAATATGTAAATGGATATAAAAAGAGGGCATGCGTAATACAGTCCGTGCTCTGCCGGCTGTAGCGAGCTCATGTATGTAATCACCCGAGGAGTCCGACTGACATTCAGAGAGGACAGGTGGTCGGGGCCCTGTCTTCTCTAAAGAGGTTTGGACAGGGCCCGTCATGGAGTCCCGTCGTCACAGTCAGTCAGAGTGCAAGTCTTAAGAATGCGCTCGTACAAGACTGTATATTGGTCAAGTACCAAGCTTAGTGTCCGTCTGGTGACATTAGGATCATATCCACGGTATAAAAGGCGTTTGATGACTCTGACGCATTTTCGATACATATGCTGTCTACCTTTGATCCTTCTTATTTTGTTAATTATGTCACCATAAAATGCAGGTTGTGAAATACCTAAAGTAATATACTCCGTTGCTTTTATGGGTCCGAATTTCAAAAGAAGTTGATCATAATTTTTGTAAAATTTCCAGAAAGTCTTTACTAGTTTGTGAAAGCGAAAACCTTGACCTAAAAGTTTCTTTGTAATTTGTAGATTTCTATTATGAAAATCCAAAACATCAGTACATGCTCTAGCATACCGGATGAGCTGTGAAATGTAGATACCGTATGACGGTAATCTAGGGACATCACCGTCAATTTGAGATGTTAAGAAGATCGAATCCTTTGTTAAAAAGATACACATTGAACATATAACATTAAATAAGATCTAACAGAACTTTAAATCTTTCTTGAGAGCACATCTGGCTCCATAGCTTCGTTGGTTAGAGCGCCAGTCTAGTAAACTGGAGGTCGAGGGTTCGAATCCCTCTGGAGCCTAGTTTGATCAATGTATTGATTTGAGAAATTATCGTTTCTTCCTCATTTTGTTTAGGCCGTTTCTTTGTTATTTTCTGTTTTGCGTCCTCGTGCTGTTAAGTTTTGAGCCCATAGTCATAAAACAAAACAAAATTAGAATAATAAAATCTTTTGCAAATTAAATGTATTTTCTACAAAAATAATGAGAAATTGGTCAATTTTTCATATTTGATGGAAAAGTAATGCAATGATTCAAGACAGTGCTTTGTTTATCATTCTTTTGTTGACTGAAATCTGTTACATGAAATAATGAAATGACACAAGTTTCTTTCAGATTTCACATAGTCATATTATATGAAATTGTGATTTTGTTTTATATGCTTGTTTGTTTTTTTCCCTGGCTGGCTGGTAGCTTTCTCAATCTTAAAAGGATGCAAAACAGAATAAAAACAAGAAATGGCCTAAACGGGAAAATATTGAATTGAGGACAAACTCCAATATAGTGTAAGTGTTCCGTATGATTTTCCATAGTAACTACTTTAAAAATTACCAAGCAGCCACTGGTCTGGCATAAAATTGATTGTTCCGCTAGTGAGCTATAGTGAATCCTCAAAGCTGGTCACTTTATAATTTGCAGTTTACTTAATTAACATCTCAAATATTAAGAAACGAAGTAACTGATAAACTAGATGAATGGTGAATTGAAAAATTTATCATTGGATTGGTAAACGACAAAGAAAAACAGAAAAGGCAAGCCAAAATGGAAAATTCAGCAAAGAGTCCAGCAACACTAGGTTGCAGCACCCACAGCAAAACCCGAAAACACCCAATGCAAAAAAAAACACACAGAACAGACACCCACAGAAAGAGACGCAAAAGTGACAAGGAGCACCAACTCACACCATAGAAACATTGATATAAAAGACCACAAATAAACCAACGAGACCAATGGGCATCCGGTGCCGACTTTGGACGGCCATCTGCCACGTAAATAGCAGACGGTGTGGTTATCCTAGATTATGTGCGAACAACCATCCCACCATTCCGATTTCCCAGACGTCTCGAAGAACGTACAATTGTGGTGTACAACAACCTCCTCCTCACTGTTAGATGACAGCACACAAACAATAAATTAAGACCGTAAAACACAGGGGTCCAAGCAACACAGATGAATATGTAAATGGATATAAAAAGAGAACGTGCGTAATACAGTCCGTGCTCTGCCGGCTGTAGCGAGCTCATATATGTTATCACCCGAAGAGTACAACTGACATTCAGAGAGGACAGGTGGTCGGGGCCCCGTCTCCTCTTAAGAGGTTTGGACAGGGCCCGTCATGGAGTCCCGTCGTCACAGGCAGGCAGAGGGCAAGTCTAAAGAATGCACTCGTACAAGACTGTAGATTGGTCAAGTACCAAGCTTAGTGTCAGTCTGGTGACATTAGATTATCGTCAGGATCTTCTTAAACTCATATCCACGGTTTATAAGGCGTTTGATGAACATCTATTGCTTGCATGCTATATCCGTTAACTCAGATGGGTAGAAAAATGACAAATTAAGTATATGTAGATCTTTTCCTTCAAATGAAGTCAATCAAAATATTCCATGCTGAAAATACCTGACTCAAATAAATGGTAGTTTTAAAGACTTCAGTTCGCTATGATTCTAGAAAACAAATATTTTCTTGGTTAATTCATTGCACTCTGACTGACTGTGACGACAGGACTCCGTGATGGGCCCTGTCCAAACGTCTATAGAGAAGTCAAGGCCCCGACCACCTGTCCTCTCTGAATTTAAGTCGGACTACTGGGGTGATTACATGTATGAGCTCGGTACAGCTGGCAGAGCACGGACTGCATTTCGTATGCCTTTTTAGCTCACCTCGACGAAGTTGAGTGAGCTTATGCTATAACCCCACGCGTCCGCGTCCGCGTCCGCGTCCGCGTCCGTGTCCGCGTCCGTGTCCGCGTCCGCGTCCGGTTAAGAAGTTTGGGGTAGCTCAGTATCTGACAAAGTACTAATGCTACAGTAACCAAACTGGCACAAGTGATTCATCTTTGGATGCTGAGGTGAACCCATGCATCGGATGCAGCATCTGACCTACATTTTCCGCTTGAGTGACTTGGTTAAGAAGTTTGGGGTAGCTCAGTATCTGACAAAGTACTAATGCTACAGTAACCAAACTGGCACAAGTGATTCATCTTTGGATGCTGAGGTGAACCCATGCATCGTATGCAGCATCTGACCTACATTTTCTGCTTGAGTGACTTGGTTAAGAAGTTTGGGGTAGCTCAGTATCTGACAAAGTACTGATGCTACAGTAACCAAACTTGCACAAGTGATTCATCTTTGGATGCTGAGGTGAACCCATGCATGGGATGCAGCATCTGACCTACATTTTCCGCTTGAGTGACTTGGTTAAGAAGTTTGGGGTAGCTCAGTATCTGACAAAGTGCAAATGCTACAGTAACCAAATTGGCACAAGTGATTCATCTTTGGATGCTGAGGTGAACCCATGCATCGGATGCAGCATCTGACCTACATTTTCCGCTTGAGTGACTTGGTTAAGAAGTTTGGGGTAGCTCAGTATCTGACAAAGTACTGATGCTACAGTAACCAAACTTGCACAAGTGATTCATCTTTGGATGCTGAGGTGAACCCATGCATCGGATGCAGCATCTGACCTACATTTTCCGCTTGAGTGACTTGGTTAAGAAGTTTGGGGTAGCTCAGTATCTGACAAAGTACTGATGCTACAGTAACCAAACTTGCATAAGTGATTCATCTTTGGATGCTGAGGTGAACCCATGCACCGGATGCAGCATCTGACCTACATTTTACGCTTGAGTGATTTGGATAAGAAGTTTTGGGTAGCTCAGTATCTAACAAAGTACTAATGCTACACTTACCAAACTTGCACAAGTGATTCATCTTTGGATGCCGAGATGGACCCATGCATCGGATGCAGCATCTGACCTACTTTTTCCACTTGAGTGATTTCGCTTTTAAAAGCCAATATTGAGCAAAGTATAAGTGCTACATGTACCAAACTTGCATATTGGATGTACCTTTGATCAAACTTTCATAAAATGACCTTGACCTACTTTTTCCGCTTGAGTGATTTTGTCTTTAAAAGCCAATATTGAGCAAAGTATAAGTGCTAGATGTTCCAAACTTGCATATTAGATGTATCTTTGATCAAACTTTCATAAAATGACCTCGACCTACTTTTTCCGCTTGAGTGATTTTGCCTTTAAAAGCCAATATTGAGCAAAGTATAAGTGATACATGTACCAAACTTGCATATTGGATGTATCTTTGATCAAACTTTCATAAAATGACCTCGACCTACTTTTTCCGCTTGAGTGATTTTGCCTTTAAAAGCCAATATTAAGCAAAGTATAAGTGATACATGTACCAAACTTGCATATTGGATGTATCTTTGATCAATCTTTCATAAAATGATCTTGACCTACTTTTTCCGCTTGAGTGATTTTGCTCTATAAAGCCAATATTGAGCAAAGTATAACTGCTACATGTACCAAACTTGCATATTGGATGTATCTTTGATCAAACTTTCATAAAATGACCTTGACCTACTTTTTCTGCTTGAGTGGTTTTGCCTTTAAAAGCCAATATACATGTACTAAGAAATATGTTTGAATTGAATTTTGCTGTCACGAGGTGAGCTTTGTAATCTGTGATTACCTATGTTTTTACATCCATTTACAAATCAATGTGTTTATTTCTTGGGACCCTATGTCACGCTGTCTGTTTGTATGTTCATCTTACAGCGAGGAGGTTATACACCACAATTGTGCGTTCGTAGAGACCTTTGGGTAATTGGAAAAGTGGGAGGGTTGTGCGCACGTAATCCAGGATAACAACACCGTTTGCGACTTACGTGGCAGATGGCCGTCCAAAGTCGGCACCGGTTGCCCGTTGGTCTCGTTGGTTTATGTTTAGTCCTTTGTGTTTGATGTTTCGGTGTTGTGCGTTGACGTTCATTTTCCCTTTTGCGTCTCTTTCTGTGCTTTTCTGCTCTGTGGTTTTGCATATGGGGTTTTGCTGTGGGTGCTGCAACCTGGTGTTAATGGAGATCCCCTCCTTCGTTTCATGTTCCTTGTCCCTTTGCTTCGGTTTCTGTGCTTTTCTGCTTTGTGTCTTTTGCATTTGATGTTGTGGAGTTTTGTTGTGGTTGCTGTAGCCTACTGTTGTTGGACATCCCCTCTTTTGTTTCATGCAATTGTCAAGTTTATTTGATGACTAAAACGTAATTATATCGCCAATAATTGTCCGCACAAGACATTTGTTTCACGAAACAAATATTAGTATAGCAAGCGTTATTGTGTGACGTGCATCATATAGCATCTTTTCGTATCTTATCATATCGTGTATCAGGTATATCGTATTTGGTCGTGTATCCTGTCGTATAATGCGTGCATCCTATCGTATCATGAATCTTGTAAATCTCACTCTGTATGGACTGTGCGTCTTTCGGTTCATTTTGGACTTGTAAGCTTTCACATTCTTTGGCCATATTACATTGTTTATATTGATGATCACCGACAAGGTTTAAGTATCCGAAACGTGCATGTCTGGTCCATGCTGCAAATTTATCTGTTCTTTTGAAAATTTGAAGACGTTTAGCATTTCGATAAATTGCTCTGTTACCATCACTACTTTATATTCATAGTTATTGGTTAATAAAGACACATCTTCTTACCCAAGAAGTAATAAGGATATTATATTTGTAAAATCAATATCGTAGTCTTGCCACGTATTGATCAACAAAGCAGCCCATCTTATCTGTCTGAATTATAATGCATTATCTTTCTTTCAACCGGCTCCATAGCTCAGTTGGTTAGAGCGCCAGTCTAGTAAACTGGAGGTCGAGGGTTCGAATCCCTCTGGAGCCTTTTATACGATATTTTCAGATTCTTTCTGTACTTTAAACAATACAACCTCAAATAGGCTTCATAGTCGATTTTTTTTCCATTTTTGATCGATGAAAAGCATGACTTTTTAAGGATAATGGTATATTATTTATTGTACGATGTGATACCTATCATTTCTATTTTGTAGACATTTCCGACACAATTCTAGCCTCATGTATCAATATAATCGTTATACCGTAAATACTAAGAAACTCAATGACGGCTACATATCTTCGTCTCTTTTCCTTGTCCAATCCGATTAGACCTCTCTTGGGATTGATTATGGCTGCACTTCAGCCTGAAAAGCACGGCCTGTTTTCAATATGCTCTCTTCTTTTTATATTAATTTGTTGCAGTATTTTCATTATTTGTAAAATTAATGTAGTAATTGTCCATTATTTGATGCCCTATTAATGGCCCGAAAGTCTCAAGTCCTCAGAGTTCACTAAGTACATGTAAAGAATATGTTTAAAGGTTTGACCAGCAATGCAAATGTTATTTTTCACATATCCAGATATTCAGTTGTAATATTATTCATCGACAGGATTCCACCTTTAGATTTATTCCAAGAAAGAAAGGAGGGGATCTCCATAAGTGAGTTAAAGAAGATCCTGACGATAATCTCAACAGCACTCACAATAGAGTACAAAATTAAGCGTCGACGGACCCCTAGCAAGCTAGAGGTGGGACCAGGTGCCCGGGAGGAGTAAGCATCCCCTGTTGGCTAGCCGCACCCGCCGTCGATCTTTAAGCACGAGCATAACACTCGCTTGCAGCAGCATCCACAGCAAAATCCCAAACACCCAAAATTACAGAGTAGACACGCACAGCAAGAGACACAAAAGGGACATAGAACACCAACTCACATCACAGAAATATTAAACACAATAGACTACACAAACACCTTCGAGACCAATGTACAATCAGTGCCGACTTAGGACGCCAGGAGCAGAGAATACGTGCGCACAACCTTCCCACTTGTCCGATTTCCTAGAGGTCTCGAAGAACGCACAATTGTGGTGTAAAATATCCTCCTCATTGTAAGATGAACATACAGACAGCATGACGCATTAAGATTTTATTTCTATTGTTCTAATTTTGAATTTTGAACACATATGTGGGTCAGAATATTTATTTCTGCAACAAAGAGGGTCAGATAATTTATTTTCAACATTTTCTGGGTCAGAATATTTATTTCCAAAACCTGCCAACCCCCCCCCCCCCTCCCCTCCAGGATTGAATGGTCGTCCCCTGATTGAGTCTTCCGCATTAATCACTGATTCGTAATAAATTTAGAATTTCCACCTTTTTAATTGGTATTTGCGTAGCTTTTTGCATTAAATCAGAGGACGGTCACTCCTCCCGGAAACATGGTCCTGCCTTCATTTGGGGGTTCGATTGCCATGTTAATGGATACTTACACAATGATGTTTTATTCCCCCTAATTATTAGACTCCTGAACTACGATACGTCTTTCGGTACATTTTTGGACATAATAACTTTCACACTTTTGGCTATATAATACTGTTAAGATTGAGGATAATTACCCAAAACGTGGATATCTGGTCCATGCTGCAAATTTATATGTTCTTCAATTATGCTATTAAATTTTTAAAAGACGTTTAACATTGAAACTTCTTCTCTGGTACATGTAAAGATTAGTGCCCAGGAAGAGTAAGCATCTCCTGCTTGCATGCAATACCCGCCGCTTCAATTCGGTAGAACTGTCACAATATTAGCAAAGTTTCATTCCTCGACAACAAGGCCATGTACCCTTACCACTTAACGCCGATATATGCACAACCAATGTAATTCCCTGAGATGAAACTATTGAAATGGCACGTGTTGCATTTCTGAATGTTAACACTAATGACGTCACAATGCTTAACATTACAGAAACATGCCACGGCAGCTGTTCTAACCTGCAAACTGAACCTGCGACGACCTGAATTTTAACGTCAGTGGTTTTACCTGGACAACAACGCGATTTCATCCCCTCCTTTGTTTCAGAAAACAGGAATGAAACTGACAATTATGGTGCATATCATATAGGCTGAATGTCATAATTTGTGTTTCTTACGGGTATGAAAGTGCATTTATCACACGATAAATACGTTTCCTGTCTTTTGCAACTTAAGACACTTATTCTCTATATACAGACATGCAACTATTCTTTAACTTATTGTATAACAAATCTGTAAGATGACGTCACAAACAACGAACACCAGTGTAAAGAGAGAATAAATAATAACTTAATAAAACAAAGACAACGTGAAATTTGACAATACTTTCATTTTTAATCCTTTTCAGGTCAAAAAGTCATCAGGTTATTCCCGTTAAAACACAAGCTGTGCAAAAAGGTACTTGAACCTCCTATGTGCTTAAGGTGTATATCGTAAACTATCTTATTGGCGATGTACAGCAAAGTAATCATCCAATGGAGACAGTATAAAAGGCTCCAGAGGGATTCGAACCCTCGACCTCCAGTTTACTAGACTGGCGCTCTAACCAACTGAGCTATGGAGCCAGATTAGTGATATAAATAGAATACTCTTCAGGTAGGTAAGTATTACCTGTGTGTAATCATGTTTAAGAATAGAACTTTAAAAGTCCCATGGGTTACGCACCGACTGAATATTACTGTTTAAACTCCTATACACATAGCAAATGTTGAAAAAAACCCGAAACTTTATCAAATTTAATACGTTGATTTCAGTCAAATAATATCAAGTCCTGAGATATATAATATATCTTTTCGTATCTGTTCAGGTAAATATTTTATCCGAATGACGTAATCGTTCCGCATTTTGAATTGTCGGCTCCATAGCTCAGTTGGTTAGAGCGCCAGTCTAGTAAACTGGAGGTCGAGGGTTCGAATCCCTCTGGAGCCTACCGTAAAGTCATTGTACATGTATGTTTTATTTTTGTCTAACTTAATTCCAAAACAGGGGTCCTGTAGCATCATATCCCACCCACCCTGCTACGTCTTTCGGTACATTTTTGGACATAATAACGTTCACACTCTTTGGCCATATTACATTGTTTAGAATGAAGATCACTGACGAGGATTTAGTAACTAAAACGTGTATGTCTGGTCCATGCTGAAAATTTACCTGTTCTTAAATTATGCTATGGAATTTGAAGACGTTTAACATTGCTACAACATCCATATTGTCTGCTATCATCATTAATTCACTTTGAACGAGGTATTGTTGGTTCATGCTTCTAGTTCTTTCAATTGACATTTGAACGGACTTCCCGGATGATTGAGTAAGAATGAGCATGATAGGCTTTTTGTTCTTAAAATAACTGTAAGTCATATACATGTATCTGGGTAAGTGGGAGAGTTGAGTACACGTAATGACTTTACTCGCACCATCTGCTTTATATGGAGAAGATGGTCGTCTGAAGTCGGCCCTGGAAACAAATTGATCTCACGCCCGCTTTCTTATGTCACTGAAAACTATTTGCGTTGTGTCTTAGTCCTTTATGTTGGGGGATATTCTTTGTCTCTTAGTGATCGTTGATGTGATAGTTGTATGTCCATTATTTACCGCTATGTTTATGAATTAACAGTCAAACGTCTTCAGTGATCACTTTAACCAACTTCTATTTAAATTTTACTATTCTTTTTTCTCACATCGAGATACAAAGTTGTATTGTATGGACAACATTCTTTTTTTTTTCATGAAGACAGAATATTTTGTTGAAGCTTTAATAAATAAGATACGATAAAATAACTTTACTACTACAGCCTTTGACATTCCTGTTTGTGATGTCTCTATTTCTTTTATATAACTGAACATTGAGGTCATATTTATAACTTCGCTTTTCATACATATAAATTATTTTGATTTTCCCCCTCACGACCTCGAGCATCACTGATAACAACATCGACATTATTTGTATAAATGCTCATATGGTGCACTGAAATTTTACAGAAGAACATATTATGTAATATTCTAATATGACTTGATTCTTTTCCCTATTAAGACAACAGACGCGAGTCGGGCTCTATTCTCCAATATAGGCCCTATAGCGATAAGCCACGCCTACCCATTTTCTGAAAGCAGATAAACCGACAGGAACTGGTTTTTACCAAGAATCAAAAGGTCTAAGTTTGGTCATCATTAGAATAGAAATAAAAAATGACAAGCCGGGCTCTATTGTCTCATAATGCCCTCGCGTCCTCAGCCAATCACATTTATCACCTCGCCGCTGACGCGGCTCTGTAATAAATGTGATTGGCTGAGGACGCTCGGGCATTATGAGACAATAGAACCCGGCTTGTCATTTTTTATTTCTTAATTGATAATCTAACATTACCTTTGTGTATCCGTGTAAGTGGAGGATTTTGGATAACAAAATCAGATAATTAGAAACAGATAACAATGAACCTTAGATCCGTCCAAAGTCGGATGTAACTTTGCCATCCTCAGTTTATGTACTGTCTTCTTTGTTTTAGTAGGTCTTCTCATGTTTGTTTGTTGGAACGTTCGGCCTGTTATGTCTTTCATTGATGTTGTTTTTAGTTCTTCATTGTTTGTTGCAATTCAGCTGATGCGTTTTGTGCAGAGATGTAGCACCGGAGATGATTTCATTTCTTTTTTCGATAATTTTTTTTTATTTCCATATACAAGTATTCACCCTTATTCGACCTTGAACACTAACGGTGAGTTAAGTTGAAATGTGTTTATCGTGCACTTTTTATGTTTTAATATTGTTGAATGAAATCAGGAAGAAATTGACCTTCAAAACTAAAATAAAACTCTGAAAAATTATAAATTATAGAACGGAAAGAGAAAGCCAGAAAATTAAAGTGGTTAATTAGACTGCTCATCGCTACTTTTTCAAATGTGTTAACTGTTAACCGTTTTAGATGTGTTAATTTGTCTGGTGAATTGAAATTGGTTTAAGATTTTCTTCAAGAAGGTAAAGAGATTAGACACTTCCGTACTATTAATTTAACTTATTTCTTGTTGCAGTGTGGAGCAATTAAACACGTTCCCCGTGGCTTGATATTTAAAGCGTAATGATTACTTTTTTCCAACTCTGTCGCTTGGAAGAATCTTTGTTTTGTCCCTTTATCGATTTGATATCATATATATTATCTTGCTATTTTGGAAACTTGTCATTTCATCCAAAATGACATCGAAATTATAGGAGGTTAACATCTGAGCACCATCCCTCGAATGCTATTTTGATTTTATTTAATTATGCTACTGAATTGACCCTACATGAAATTTGGAGCCCCGCACTCTCTGTAAAATAATTGCACAAATTTAAATTCAAAGAATAAAACCAGAGGGCGCTACTGAAATGTATTTTACCTGTGTCTAACAATCACTTTGGCTGGAAGCTTCACTGATGATGATTTACTATCCGAAACACGTGTCTGGTGCATTAAAATTGGTTTAAATTTTTTACAAGAAGGTAAAGAGTTGGAACACTTCCATATTTTAATACTGCAAGAAAGGCTGTAAGAACATATATTCATATACATATTTTAAAAAGAAATTAAAAAAGGATTGGTGAATTGTTACTTGATTTATGATTAATAGTGCAGTGCTGGATTAGCATAACATATAAGCATCCATGACACCATTTTCAACGGATTGTCTGGATTTATTAGCCTTTTCATCATAGCACTTTTTTTTCTTTCAGTGTTTATTTAATTTTTCTATTCACTTTCTACAATATGTAATTGAAAAATAATTTGACGAACATGTAATGCAATGCGGAATGGAGTTAGTATGTGTGCCTTCATGCGTGTCTAATTTATTTGATTTAAAAAGTTGAGTAGTCTTTTAAAAATCTTAACTTTCATATATTTCTTAATTTGAATCCTTATCTCTAATTCATTTTTAATATATTTGTAACAGAGGAAGTTTTCGTTTTTCTTTCACTTTTGTGATTAAATTTATAAACTATACAAAACCAATCAAAGAGAGAAGTAAATTGCACTCATCATAAACAATCTTGTCAAGCGATTTCATGTTTAAATTGAATCCCAAACTAGCAAAGAATGATTGGATTAGTTCCCAAAAGGATAACAATTCTTTACATGTAATAAAATAATGTTGATAATCCTCCGTTACTTTGCATTTTGTACATACATTCGATGTAATTAAATTCCATTTTTTCAATAAAACCCCATTTGGCAGGATATTGTGTAATGATTTCCATCGGAGCATCCTCTCACTGTTAACAACTATTTTATTTGAAAGGAAATAGAATGCATGTATTATTTTACTTTCATTTGATAAATTAAATTTTCTCCTCCAAATTTCTATCGAATTACTTTTTATTTTACGACTATTAAGAAGTATTCTATAGGCATGATAGGAAGAATTATTCTCTTAATCTTTTATACATATTTCTTTTTTATTCTCATCCAAAACGCACACTTCTTCGGAATGTTCGTATGTATACCAAAAATACGCAACTTTCGTCGAAATGATTTCAATGTGTCCTTCCAATTTTTGGGAATAGAACGCTCTATTATATTTAGTTCAGAAATCCAGTTTGTTTTATTGTTCAGTGATTGCAAGACTACATTTTGGTCAAAATCTCCATTAACATTCAACATATCTCTTATGTAAATTATTCCAGAATTTATCCAATTTTTAAAAAAATAATGATTTTCCCTGGAACGTTATGTTATCATTTCCCCATATTATTTGATTTTGAATTTTCCTACTTGTATTTTCGAAAGGAAGATTCGTTTTTAACTTAACCCATGACTTCCGGGGTATCTGTTCTGTGTTTTTTGCATGGGTTTTTGGGGATTTTGCTGTGGGTGCTGCAACCTAGTGTTGTTGGAGATCCCCTCCTTTCTTTTAAAAACATAGAAGTAAAATTCTGGTAGATCTTTGACATATGGTATCTTATTTATGTTCTTTATAATCAATTTAATAATTAATGAGTTTTCACCAAATTGATTAAAATACAATTTTGGAAGCTGTACCCAGCTAGCTTCACTTTCAGAGATTATTCTTTTTATCCACATTATTCGAAGCATATCAATATGTGACGTCACATCTCTAATTTTTAAACCTCCTTGTTCGTAATCGTTTATTAATACCTTTCTTTTCACCTTGTCTATTTTGTCATCCCATATAAATCGGAAAATCATTTTATCTAATTCATTTTTTTGTAAATCACTTATTGGTTGTACGCTGCTGATAAAAGTTATTTTCGGAATGATAAAATTTTGTATCACCACATTTTTACCAATGATTGTGAGTATTCGTTTTTCCCAGTTTTTTATCAATCTATCGATCATGAATCATTAAACTTATTGCCATACCAAATAGATACAGAAACCTTCCTTTTCGGAAATCCCCCGTACGATATAGGTGTTAATGGAGAAATATTTTATCCTGTATTTCAATTCATTATGAAAAGTGAACATCTTAGTAATAGTGTGTATATATACATTTTATTTTGCATGTTTATTACTGGTAACTTCCTATTACATGTTTCAGTTACATATGCTTTTAAATCAATTATTATCATATACGTATGTGCACATATCATCTTTTTTCAAAATTATTTTCTTAGCACTCCTAGTTTTTTTTTAATTTTTTTTTTTTTTTTTTTTTGCATTTTGCTGTTTTCAAATATTGCACTTGTAAAATCTATTTAATTTAACAGTATTGTCGTTACATCCTGTCGACCGATTCATTCCATAAAACCAAAACAGATGCTTTTTGGGAGAGTGTTTTACATAAGGTGCTCATCTTGTTACGTTACTCAATCCTTATTTATAACATTGTAATGCATAAACGAATTGTAATTTCATTTACAATTATTTAATTTTTCTTCAAGAAGGTAAAGGGTTGGAGCACTTCCGTATTATAAATATAAACACTTATTTCTTGTTGCAGTGTGGAACACTTAAAATCTTTCCCGTGACTTGATATTTGTTAAGTGTATTAATGACTTATTTCCAGCTTTGTCGCCTGAAAGAAGCATTGTTTTGGCCTTTTTATCAATTTGACATGATATTTATTTTTTTGCTATTTCGGAAACTTACCACTTCATCGAAATTAAAGGAGGTTAACACCATCCCCCCAATGCTATTTTGAACATAGATTTTATTTGGATATGAATCGACCCTACAGGAAATTTGGAGCTGAGCACTCGCTGTGAAGTAAATGCAGAAACTTAAATTCTAAAAATAAAACCAGAGGGCGCTAGTGAAATTAACTTTGACGGCTTATGAAAAGCACTTTGACTGGAAGCATCACTGATGAGATTAAATATTCGAAACACGTGTCTGGTACATGAAAATTGGTTTTGAAATTTTCTTCATGAAGGTGTAGAGTTGGAACACTTCCGTATTTGTAATGAATAAATACCGTTTAAACTAAGTATTGCGATCATTCATTTCATTTTCAAGAATATTTTCTTCCGATAATAGACAACACACATGTCGTCTTGAAGGCTAATTCAAGAACATGATATTAACTACCGTATTCAGTATGTGACTAACCGATATATTGTTGGCTTTTCTGATGGACTGCAAATCCTCGAGGATATGTTGAACAGCTGAAATCATCTTTGAGGAAGTTCTTCGGTCGTTACGGGGAAATAATAAAAGAATATCAGATCCCCTTTGAAGATTGATCAGTGATATTCGGGATTGCTATTGAATGGCTGTCATCATCCCCAAACAAGGAATATTTACCTGATATGTACATGAATATGTACATCGAGACAATCACCGAATTTGAAAAGTTTTCATAGGCTGTTGCGACGGGTGTTGCATGGAATCAGGAGACGCTGACTCTCCCCGGGCACCTGGTCTCACTTCGAAATGTTATTAATTCCGAGGTTCGCAACCGTTCCTATGGAAATTCTAGTGATTTTGCCTTGCCTTCTCGACTTTGAGACTGAATGACTGATAGGTGCTTCTTTGACGTTAATTTACCTCGTATCACAGTGTATCGGCACTTGACTTGTTAATTCTCTCTAGGGGGTATCACAAGTAAGTTTAAGTAAGGGTTATTCTACTGTCTCCGAGGGCGTAGCCCGAGGAGCAGTTGAATAACCCATTTGTTGCACGATAATTGTTAGGCCATCAAACAATTATCACCAATGATTGGATAATTCTTCATTGCCAGCTAAAGAAAACTAATCCTGGTAGTCAGTCCACGACTCCTTCAATCATTAATCTAATCATTGCTTCACAATGAAAATTATTGCACCGTCTGGAAAGGTGTTAATTACCGTCTACAACGTAGACCTTGCAACAAATACATGTATTAAGTTGATTTTATTTGTGGCGTAAAGGAACTTCGTTTCTATAGAACGAAATATCTGCAAAAAATATATCTGAAATTTATATATAGAGTCTACAGGCAGAATCCCTTGCTCTATTTTGAAGAACAGCATAGTAATGATCCAATGTGAACCGTGTTAAAGGCTCCAGAGGGATTCGAACCCTCGACCTCCAGTTTACTAGACTGGCGCTCTAACCAACTGTGCAGCCGGATAAGTGATAAAATTAGCAGTCGTTTTAGAAAGATAAATATTATCTTTGCATTATTGACAATGACATAAAGGTAACGCGTCAACTGAACTTTACTATTCTTTTCTCCTTTGAATACCTTGTACAAATAACCCTACTCAGGCAATTTTGAAAAAATTATCATTTTTATTTTAATAGTTACGCCCATGGATATATACCTATGAACATGCTATATCAAGGTAAATGCTTGTTCCGAATGATATAATCATTCGGCACTACCATCCATCGGCTCCAATGCTCAGTTAGTTCGAGCGCCAGTCTAGTAAACTGGAGGTCGAGGGTTCGAATCCCTCTGGAGCCTAGAAGCAAGTCAAAAGACTATTTTTCATCGAACATGTTTCAAACAAACACCTAAATGTTTACAGCCTCATTTTGGATGTCACATAAGAATTGACTGTTCAATTTTGACAGTTTAATGGAGTATGAACTTTGGTTTGTCGCATCACAAATTGTAGGCCTTTCAACTATATTTTCAAATCCAAGAATATTTCTTTAAAAGTGCTTCACGACATTTGAATCTGTGTCTGAATAACATTAAAGAGCTTTGAATTGATAAAGACATGCGAATTTTCGAAAATTAATAAATTTTAAATACCAAATTCTAAATAAAATCTGCTTCAGAAGGGAAACTATTAAAACTGTACTATTTGACAAACTCTTGCTCTTGATAAACCGAGTTTGACGGGCTCCTTTTATTTATAAAAAGCACAAGAAAAGAAATGAAAAGTAACGAAAAGAATTTTTTTCTTTGGCAAAGAAAATATTTATACAGATTTATATAATTGGAAATTCAAAACGTAGAAAAGGAGGAAATGTTACCGGATTATTTAGGTATGGTATCCATGAGTTCAACCTACATACAAATAATTTGAAAGGTCCGGTACATTTTCTGTCAGTTTCGTTGTAAGCCCCAGGAATACCAAGAATAGGATCCGGATTCTCCTCAAGATTTTTTTTGATACGACAAACGAAGTTCCCTGACCCCAACTCGAGATGCGCAACGGAAAAAAAAGTTACGCGGACCAAACGCTTCGTAGAATGTAAAGAATACATGTAGGTCATTGATGTTCATTTGCTCTTTCCATTCAAGTGACAGCAGATCAGTCTTCAGATTGTCATCCAAAAGGTCATTGGGATTTAAAAGACCAATATCTTGGTAGGGAGAGGGGTTTGCTGATTTCATTTTGGTTTTTATGTTCATCTTTGTCTCTTCATCCTTTTTCTGGATATCCCTCTCAGGTTTTGAAACAGACTCCGACTTGCCGGCCACTGAAAAGAAATCTTTCGCGCTCCGGACATTTTGTTCACTTTATTTATAAAAGGAAAGGTGTAAATACGCGATACATATAGAAGGAAAGACGGGTAATCCTTAGCCGGATTTCAAAACATGCCTCATTGCAAATGTCTATCATTTTTATTTTTCTATAAGCATGATATTGAGAACCTTCTAACGAAAATGATGTGATAAATTAGTGAAAATTTATTGTATTTCAAAGAAGAATTTTTTTTTGTCGAAATGATGTGTATGTTGTGTAATGATGTGTGAGCATACAAGCATATATGGTAGCTACGCCACTGAACTGTGTCGGTATAGCAAGTTTATATCTCAAGACTCTGTTAAAACGCGGAAGTCTCTGAAAAACAATCAAACAAGTGAAAATAACCAGAGAACTAACCGACCCTCAGATATAGAAAATCCAGTCTTTTCAGTTTAGTATGAAAAGAAGTAAAATCATTCTTTCATTTTGTTTTTGTTTTGTTTTGTTTATATGCTTTTATTTGTTTTTATTTGTTTTTTTTTTAAGAAAATGAGAGGAACCAAGCCCCATATGCATATGCCTTGAGAAAATAAATATATATAAATAAGTTAAACCTGATTCTTTTTTTTCAGAGAAAGTGTATTTCAACATTAAGCCTTTAAATGTATCAATACTAGCACATCTGTACTTGTACTCAATGTTCCATTATGAAGGCTCATTAAAGTTTTTACTGTCATACCTATGATTTTGAAATAAACATCTAGAAAAGTCTCTTCTTTTTTTGCAAATTTCACGGCGGATGGTGTGGAGGTGGTTCAGACTTACCCCTCCCCAACCCATCACACTCTTGATCCACGATTGCAAGTTAAGGTGACATGTTTTGAGTATACGTTTATTCAATTCAAACTTATAAAAATGTATATAGCGTTCTTTAAATCTATAAAGTATTGAAACAAGAAAATATGACAAAATGAATGTTAGAAAAAGACAATGAATATCATAAATATTCGTAGATTTGATCATTTATCACAGGATGGGGGCGGGGGGTTACACCCTACATTTTTAATTAGCAAGGGTTAAATTACAAAATATTTTGATAAGAAGATTTGTAATATTGAAATATTTTCAAATACCATAACACATTATCGTATGCTTGCACCGTAAAATCAGCATTTGACGTCCTCAAACAATACGTCAGCATCTACTGTCCACGCAGCTCACAAATCAGAAAAAAATGAAGTTTTTTTTTTCTACTTCGTCGGCAGATGTTCTGATAAAATCATGTAGGGGATAAATCTCGAAGTCTTGCAACTAACAGTGTAAGTCTGTACGACCGATACTTTTTATTATTATTTTTTTAAATTATTTTTTTTAATTTGACTCGCTACTTTCCGATCACTATTGATGCTGTCTTCGTTATGCATACTTATCGACACATTTCATGTATTTTTCTTTAATCCCATGTCAATGACATATATCTAGATACATACATGTGTATCTGCCAAATTATATTTTTAATGTTTATATTTCGTTTGTGCACCTTTTGCCATCATTTTCCTATATATATTTGATCATAAAACGAATGATTTAACGGTAAAATTTATATATATTTTTTTCGTTTCATTTCGTTTCTTTTCCTTTCGTTTTTTAGCTTAAAGGCCCCCGAGTTTTACAGATATTATTAGGAGTTACGTCCCTCCAAATGTTTTACCATAAGGAATTTTTTTTGGGGGGGGGGCTAAAAATCGAATGTGCAAATTTGTGCTTTCTTTTTTTGTCCATTAATTTTTAGTACATGAAAGAAATCAAGTCCTACAACCAAAAAGAGATAAATAAATGAGAAATTTCATGATTTGAAGTGATTTTTGCCCCATATATGAAGAAGCTCGAAATGTCCCGATTTCTGACACTTTGAATTCGAGTTGTCGTTACTCTTAGTCGAAACCTAGCGGTCGTTGAAAGGCCTAAAAACTGTGTAAAACCGCGTAGCGTAGCGAAGCAAAATTTGTGATGCGACAAACAAAAGTTCATACCCCAATAAACTGTGAAAATTGAACAGTCAATATTCATAATTTCCAAACTCAAATTTCACAAATATACTCAAGAAATTAGTAATTTAATACATTGCGTATGAAAATATCAACTAATATCAAGTAGGGCCAGTAGGCGAACTAGTTCCCAAACGAAATAGAAATAATGTATACGTTGCTAGTTAAAGGCAGCAAATGTGTCAATCAAAATATTCGTTCCCCATCTGGAGCCCCATTTTACCAATTATTACATCATCCCATGATATGACGTAGCATTTCGATGACGCGTTCTGCAGTTCAAGTTCAAGGTCGCCGATATGGCAGTTATGTGTTTAGATTGTAAACGCAGGAGCTGGATTCAGACAGATTCTCTGTACTTATAGATCTAATACTTGCAGAAAACGGCATGATTATTTGATCTATTGGTATCAGAATACCTTCCTGGGATTTAGTTATTTCATAAGTGACGAGTTAATTGTGAAAATTCATTACGATACTGTATCCTGATTGAGGCCGAGGTTGGTCGCCGTCTTTTGATCTCTCATATTCGCTGTTAATATTTTCTTCTAAATTTTTCATCTCGCCGAAAATATATCATTAGAAAAGTTTCTAGTTTCAATACTTCATAGGTTCAGAACGATTGTACCTCATAGAAATCATTTAAGAAGAAGGGAGGAGATCTCCAACAAAACCCCGTTGCAGCATCAATAGTAAAACACCAAAACACCCGATGCAAAAACACAAAAGACGAGTACAGCACGAGATGGAAAAGAGACACACGACATGTAAACATCAAACATAAAAGACTACACATAAACCGACGAGACCAATGGGTAACCGGTGCCGACTTTGGACGGCCATCTGTCACGCAAGTAGCAAATGGTGTGGTTATCCTGGATTACGTGCGCACAACCCTCTCACTTCTCCAATTACCCAGAGGTCTCGAAGAACGTACAATTGTGGTGTAAAACAACCTCCTCATTGTAAGATGACATCACACAAACAAGACCGCGAAACGCAGAGGCCCCATAGACACAGATGAATATGTAAATGGATATAAAAAGAGGGCATGCGTAATACAGTCCGTGCTCTGCCGGCTGTAGCGAGCTCATGTATGTTATCACCCGAGGAGGCCGACTGACATTCAGAGAGGACAGGTGGTCGGGGCCCTGTCTTCTTCACAAACTTGTCAAGACATTCTGGAAATTTTACAAAAATTATTGTCAAATACTTTTGAAATTCGGACCCATACAAGCAACAGAGTATATTACTTTGGGTATTTCGCAACCTGCATTTTATGGTGACATGATCAACAAAATTAGAAGGATCAAAGGTAGACAGAATTACTATCGAAAATGCGTCAGAATCATCAAACGCCTCTTATACCGTGGATATGATCCCAATGTCACCAGACGGACACTAGGCTTGGTACTTGACCAATCTACAGTCTTGTACCAGCGCATCCTTAATACTTGCACGCTGACTGACTGTGACGACGGGACTCCATGACGGGCCCTGTCCAAACCTCTTTAGAGAAGACAGGGCCCCGACCACCTGTCCTCTCTGAATGTCAGTCGGACTCCTCGGGTGATAACATACATTAGCTCGCTACAGCCGGCAGAGCACAGGTCGTATCACGCATGCCCTCTTTTTATATCAATTTACATATTCATCTGTGTTGCTTGGGCCCCTGCGTCTTGCGGTCTTGTTTGTGTGTGGTCATCTGACAGTGAGGAGGTTGTTTTACACCACAATTGTACGTTCTTCGAGACCTCTGGGTAATCGGAATAGTGGGAGGGTTGTGCGCACGTAATCCAGGATAACCACACCGTCTGCTACTGACGAGGCAGATGGCCGTCCTAAGTCGGCACCGTTTGCCCATTGGTCTCGTTGGTTTATGTGTAGTCATTTGTGTTTTATGTTTTTCTGTGATTTGACGTTCATTGTACTACTGCGTCTCTTTCTGTGCGTGTCATTTTTGTGTTTTACAGTGGGTGTTTTGGGAGGTTGCTGTTGATGCTGCAACTAGGTGTTGTTGGAGATCCCCTCCTTTCCTCTAAAGAGGTTTGGACAGGGCCCGTCATGGAGTCCCGTCGTCACAGTCAGTCAGAGTGCAAGTCTCAAGGATGCGCTTGTACAAGACTGTAGATTGGTCTAGTACCAAGCCTAGTGTCCGTCTGGTGACATTAGGATCATACCCACGGTATAAAAGGCGTTTGATGATTCTGACGCATTTTCGATGGTTATGCTGCCTACCTTTGATCCTTTTTATTTTGTTTATCATATCACCATAAAAGACAGGTTGTGTAATACCAATAGTAATGTACTCTGTTGCATGTATAGATCCGAATTTTAAAAGAAGTTGACTGTAATTTTTGTAAAATTTCCAGAAAGTCTTAACTAGTCTATGAAAGCGGAAACCTTGACCTAAAAGTTTTTTGGTAATTTGTAAATTTCTACTGTGAAAATCCAAAATATCAGTACATGCTCTAGCGTACCGGATGAGCTGTGATATGTAAATGTCGTATGACGGTAATCTTGGAACATCACCGTCAAGCCAAAGGAAATTTACTATGTTGAATCCAAAATCATCCCTTTTCAATTAAGGTATCCGTTGTACAATAGAGTCATTTTACATAGCGTTTCAATCATCTCCATTGTAAAGTAAGGTAAATTTTATGCCTGGTAAGGTACAATAAACTATATATCTTCTGAAAGGTAATGATGCTCTGAATACAGATAGAAGACTCCTAGGTCTTAAAAATCAAAGGGAAAAAACTCTTGTACAACTTCGTCATTTTGCATAGGTTATATAGAGAAAATAGACAATTTAAATGCTTCACCAGTTATTCCCCTTTATTTTTCTGACCCCAAAATTATTATTTTTGAGCAGTGGGCATTATAACCTTTCAGAAAATATATAGTTTTTAGTACCTTACCAGGCATTCAAAAATGCCAAATTGTACATCGGATACCTTAATTGAAACAATGATCTTCGGTCCCTTTGAAGTTGTCAATCAAATCTTTTGCACGTTGCCGTTGACAGTCGTCAGTCATTGGAGAATTTCAAACGCAGGTACTTGCTACTGTTACGACGGGAATGTAATTTTGAAGAAAATAGCTGGGAGTTTCTGTTTTTCTCGTCATTTACTGCATTTTCTGTCTTTTATCAAAATTTAAGGACAGGAAATGGTCTAAGGAACTTCAAAAACAGGAGCATAGCAACCGAACAACGCTGTTAAAACCACGTATACCGATACATTATCGAAATTGTCATAAAATTTTCATTAATTCTGATATCGTATTTATATCTAAGGGCTACTGTTAACAAAACTATTTTTTCTTTGCATAATTATCATTCGAAAGCGGATCTTAGCAACATAATTAATGATTTTGATGGAAGTAGTTCCGGCTCTTCCTGTATTTTTTCGTGTTCATAGGGGTATGAAGGTGTATTTCGCCATTTTATGACGATCAATTAACCAATCAAAATGCATAAATTCGTTCAAACAAACTTATTTGGAAATTATATAACAGTGAGATTTTGTTTAACCATAACGACTGTTGTTTCTTCTTTAAAATCCCTTTTGTATCCGGGAGGAAAAAAATCTTTTATGGGCATGGATCCCTTGGAGATTATCAAGTATTATTCAAAACGAAGGTTAAGTCTTGAAAAATTGATTTGAAGAGGTTTGACATTTGAACTACTCGGTGAGTGTCACTGCTGGTGGACCAAGAGTCCCCGAGGGCACATGTAGCCAAGTTCGATCAACATCGGTTGATCGTCTGTCTCTTTAACGCATTCGAAATTTTCTGGTACAAAATTTCTTGAAATTTCTAAAACGTGGGTCCTGTAGCATCATATCCCACCCATTCTGCTACGTCTTTTGGTACATTTTTTGGACATAACAATTTTCATACGTTTGGGCAATTGTACATTATTTAGACTGAGGATCACTGACGAGGGTTTTAGTACCCGAAACGTGCATGTCTGGTCCATGCTGTAAATTTATCAGGTCTTAAATGATGCTATTGAATTTGAAGACGTTTAACATTTCAACAATGACCGTTTCAGCAGCCATCCCGATGCCGAAGAACACGCCAGAGTAAAACAGTGCAAGGAGGGTACCTATTCTTAAGATGATGTACTTTTGCCATAGCACTTTCTATAGACTTAACCTCAGACAGTGCATGTTTTAGATATTGTTTACATTTTCGTGCATGAACATCGATGGCGGGTGCGGCTAGCCAAAAAAGGGGATGCTTACTCCTCCCGGGCACCTGGCCCAATCTTGAGCTTGCTAGGGGTCCGTCGATGCTCCGTTTGGTGCTCTATTGTGAGTGATGTCGAAATTGTCGTCAGGATATCTTTATCTCATTTAATTGACTGAATAAAACACTTTCTTGGCTGCCGTTGTAACTGCAGCCAAGATACTGGATTATTCAGTCTAGTACTACATATGTACAACCTGTTCTTATGCTTAGTCATATGTGTTATCAAAAAGCTCAACACTACGTTTCAGGTGAGTTCAATTCTAAGAACAAGAAAAATAAGAATGTTTGGTAATTTCTAAGGAGCGAATGCTGAACACCCCAGCACCAACCCTTGAGATCCGCGCTAACAAATACAACAGCTAAATTGACCTCTCTCTGTTTCATTCTAATTCACAACCATCAAAAATCGGCACGATTTGCACTTTTGTATCTTCTTTAACTCTCGGTTGATGAATTGTCATTCATGCTTTTAGTTTTAGTATCAGTGAGTGAAAGCAAAACACAAAGTCCAATGGTAATAAAGGAGCTGTTAAGATAAGGGCCGTATTTAGCCCTGAATCCCGTGACTTATTTCTTCCGCATGGCGAATCGTACACAGAAAAACATGAATCATTATTGAAATATAATGTATTTGCAGACCTTTTACATGTTTTACATTATGTTAAGGAACTCTTAAGGTTGTAAAATTAAGGTTGAAAGAGGTAGGGGTGCTCGGATAGAAAATCCGATAATATCGACAACAAACGTATAGATTTTTGAATATTTTATCTAAAATGGATAAATATAAGCTAAAAGACATCAAATATCTCTACATTGTGTATCAGAAATAGATTTCGAACGTTCTACCTCCTTTAATCGGTAAATAATGAAATCCGGAACTTAAAATACGGTCTTATTCTTCATTCAATGGCTACAATGTAAGCCTTTTAGCGCGAAATACACATTGACGGAGAAATGAACATCACTCTGGCTTATTTCGTTTCTAATTCTTGTATCTTTCATTAAATCATATTGAGTACACAATGTTTGATGGATTAAAGAGGAAAAATAGTCAAATGTGCTATATTTTATGGTCAAAAAGATCGATTCTTATAAAATGCACCCCCTTTCCATTTTTAGTTTTTCGTCTCTGGGGTAGTGTTCCCCCCGGAGATACAGAACCCCACTTTGCCAAAAAATTTGTTTCATGGATACACATCTCCAGCAAAAGTGGCTTTCTGTATATCCGGGGGGAACAATGTTCAATAAAACTTTTCCGTTTTCTATTGATTTCTATGAGAAAAAGATAAGTTTTGACCTAAGAATCAGCAATATTATGCAAAACAGACAAAAAATAACTTCATATTCTAGTGGGATGCCGTATAGGTACACATTTTACCAAAAAAGGTTCTTGAAATTTCAATTTTCAAAATTCCACTTTTCAGGGCTGATTTTACGCCTTATCTTAACAGCTCCTTTGCCTGCATTGATTTTTGTTTGGCCATTTAAGACGGGTGTCTGTATGCGTCTTGTTGTAACTGGTTGATTTAATTGTGCCTCACTCCTTGCCGACATTTTCCTTTACTTGTACGAAGCTGAATTCATTCAATCTTTGGTCTCTGAAGGGAAAAGATACTAAGCATCTGACTTCAACGTCACTTACACATACTTAGACGATGTAATCCAAAATTCGCGGATTACCTGAGCAGTATCTATCCTTCAGAGCTTGAAATCAAAGAAACTACAGAGACAAATAATTCAGCATCCTATTTGGACATAATTTTGTCCTACGACACTGATGGTCACATGAACACCTCACTCTATGACAAACGTGACGACTTCAATTTTAGCATTACAAACTTTCCTTTTCTGAGTAGCAACATCCCTTTATCGCCTGCTTATGGCGTGTTCATATCTCAGTTGATACGCTATGCCAGAGCAAGTACCAAATATACGGATTTTGTTCTGAGAGCTAGGCGTCTTTAAGATAAGCTTCTCAGTCAGGGATATGTTTGTGACCGACTAACATCGTCACTGAGGAAATTCTACGGTCGATATGGGGAACTCATGATACACCATGATGTCCCACTCTCCAGAATGGTGGATGATATTCTGTCATAGACCATTTGAACCATCCAACCAATGATTGTACTCTGTGTCTTCCGAAATGGAAGTAACCGGATGTGACAGTTCTACCGAATTGAAGCGGCGGGTGTTGCATGCAAGCAGGAGATGCTTACTCTTCCTGGGCATCTGGTCTCACTCCCATATCGGGAGTTCGCTTCTTTTCATGTGGTGGTTTTTATTCGTTTGCTTTGGTTCCTGTTTTATCCTGATTTTGTATGCCTTCGGTTTCTGATTTACTGAATAATCGATTTAGTGCTGTAAAAAACAGGGATATGGTCATTATCCATATTTGACATTTTATGATAAATTATTGTCTTATGTTCGCTGTCTGTTGTAATCCTATGGATGTGATTGGTAGGTCTTGTTGAAGATCTTTTTCATGTTGCATTGAAAAATGTTAATATTATTCCGGTACTCGACTTGAAATATATTTGTAAAGTCTCTGTTACCAAACTTGATAAATTCTAAAATTGAGGCATTACTCTCTGAAGATATAGTTCTGTTTTTAACTGTGGGGGTTTTTTTTTGTTTGTTTGTTTGTTGATTTTTTTTTGCACATTCCGCTTTTTTTAGTCCTTATTGGGATATCCTTTGATTTCGGCCTTGGGTATAACTGATAGAATATCTCTGAGAGTGTCTATGGTCGCTACAAAGAATTTATTACACATTTCGAAATTTTTCTATCGAGGATGAATAAGGACATTCTATAGTGCCACCTCTCCAAATGGACCGTCTTTTACACGTTTGGACATTACCGGATTTGACACATTTCTATTTGACATTCTCAGCGGGTGCTGCCTGCAATCAGAGGACGCTCCCGGGCACCTGGTCCTGCCTACATTCTAGGGGTTCACGATTGCCTTGTTAATGGAGACTTACACAGTTCCGCCATATTCCCCTGGATCTTTGACTCCTAAACTACGATGTTTACTTCTTATCTGGTATACTTCTTAGTGAAATGCGCATGTGATGCACTGAAAGAAGAATAGACCATATATTTCAAGGATTCTAAATTTAGATAATTTGAGAGGAACTATCCTTTTTACTAACCATTGCAAATAAGTGTGATTACTGAAAAGAATCGAAGTACTGAGTCCGTAAAAAAAACAAACTCAAACAAGACAACTTAGCAAAGCACGAAGAAGAGTACAACCAATGAGTCAAAGAAGATCCTGACGATAATCTCAACAGCACTCACAATAGAGCACCAAATTGAGCATCGACGGACCCCCAGCAAGCTAGAGGTGGGACCAGGTGCCCGGGAGGAGTAAGCATCCCCTGTTGGCTAGCCGCACCCGCCGTCGATGTTCACGCACGAAAATGAAAAGAATATATGCACTGTCTGAGGCCATGTCTATATAGGAAGTGCTATGGCGACAATACACGTTAAAAGATCTCACCAACTGACATTCACAGACATTGAGACAAGAGAAAGAATCGAAACAACAGAGAACTAACACAACATTGGAACAAGAAACAGAATAAGTGATAACAATTGTCAAAATTCAAATATATGTCCATAGTACCAATTCTATTGTACTAGACACATGTTTCGGATATTGAATCCTCGTCAGTATTACTTAATGTCAAACATGTTGAACAAAGCCAAAGTTAATATTCCTGGCGCCGTTAACGTTTTAATTTCCAATGGTCAAAAATGAGTGGCACCAAATTTTGATATCCACATTCAGATATCCAAAACACTTTCGGATATCTAGTTTCGAGTTCTTTTTTTTCTCTCTCAAAATTTTCAATTTTCATCCGAACACAATCTCCTTATAACAAACTACTTGAACTTCGAATAACTTCATGGTTTCAGCATGACTCCCGTGTTCTAAATTGTAGAATTTTTACAGCAAAGTTATGATCCAATGTCATCGGTATAAAAGGCTCCAGAGGGATTCGAACCCTCGACCTCCAGTTTACTAGACTGGCGCTCTAACCAACTGAGCTATGGAGCCGTCTAAGTAATGTAAGTAGAAGTCGTTTCAGGTAGATAAGTATTATCTGTGCATAATTGAGACATTTAAAATTATTTATCTATCAGAATAGAACTTTAAAAGCGACTATACCGAATATTGCTATTCAAATATCTATTTACTTTTAATAGCTTACTCAAATTACTAATCGTAAATGCAAAACAAAATGTTGATTATCAGTCAAATCATGTAAAGTTCCGAGATGTATACCTATGAACATAATTTGCAAACTGATCTGTTCATGTAAATACTTTATCCGATGACGTTATCGTTTCGAATTTATATCTGTCGGCTCCATAGCTCAGTTGGTTAGAGCGCCAGTCTAGTAAACTGGAGGTCGAGAGTTCGAATCTCTCTGGAGCCTACTATATTATTCGGGTTTTTTCATCTATCATGCTCGGAACATTTCTTTTCTTTCTGGAAACAGTTCTAAATCAAATAAGCATATTTTATCTTTTCATATAATTTCGTCTGGGCCTGACTGGATTATACTTCAACGTCGTTTACTCAGTATAAAGTAGATTATTATCTTCTTTACTTCATATACCGCCGACTGAACGCTGAATATTTTTGTATAAGGATTTCAAGGTTTACAGAGATTAGTTATATCCAGATATATCATAATAAATTTGAATACTTTATTAAAATCTTATCATCGTAGAAAATTACTGCGCCACCTGTATTACGACAAACAAGTTTTTGCTAGCAAAACAGGAGGGTATATTCAGCCAGATTTTGCTGCAAAAGAAAGGAGTCGAAATTTGTAAGGTGACATATGTGTGTATGTATGTTGTATGTGTGTAAAATATAAATCGTACAAATCATGGACTCGACCAGTGTCTTTCCCAACGTTGCACACTGGTCAACCGTAGCGACGGGACTCCCTGATGGACCTTGTTGAAATCTCGTCAGAGAAGAATTGGTCTTGATTTTCTGTCCTATCTGAAAGTTTGTCAGACTTATCGGGTGATTGATCTTGAGCTCGCTTCAGCGGAGTACAGACTGTTAAACGCATGCCATATAATTGTTTAGATCCATTTACATAGAATCTGTTTTGCAAGAGGCCGCTGCGTTTAACTATCTTGTTTGTGATGTCAACTTACAGTGAGAAGTTTTATGTTTATTAAACAATTGTGTGTCTATGGAGAAATCTCTGTATCCGGATAAGCGGGAGGGTTGTGCGCACGTTATCTGGATAACTACACCATTTGCTTAAAGCAGATGGCCTTCCAAAGTCGGCGCCGGATGCACATTGGTCTCCTTCCTTTTATGTATTGGCATCAGTGTTTAAATAGTGTTTCTGTGCGTCTGTTACGATTATTTTGTATGATGCGCTAGTGAATATCGTGTCTTTTTGCGATTTAGAGATTGAATGATGTCATTTATGTGTCACTTTCTTGAGGGTTTATTTCGCAGGGTGTATGCAGGGTGGTCATGCTGGAGATCATTCCCTTTTCTTTTGGTATACAATGGCAAATATGGATAATGACCACATCCCAATATACAGCACAAAATCGATAATTCAGAAAATCACAAACCGAATGCATACAAAATCTGGATGAAACAGGAACCAAAGCAAACAAACAAAACCTTCACTACATAAAAAAAAGCGAAGTCCCAATATGGGAGTGAAACTAGGTGCCCAGGAAGAGTCAGCATCTCCTGCTTGCATGCAACAACGTCGCTTCAATTCGGTAGAATTGTCACATCTGGTTACTTTCCTTTCGGAAGATACAACTACATTCAGTGGTTGGATGGTTCAAATGGTCTACGACAGAATATCATTCACTATTCTGGACAGTGGGAAATCATAGTGTATGTCGAGTTCCCCATATCGGCCGTAGAACTTCCTCAGTGACGATGCTCATGACGATGACAAAGAATTCATGCAGAATCTGCAAAAACTCAAGCAATTTGACGACTTGAAATGTTTCAGCGGCATCTCACGGTATCTTGATGATATTTTGAATATTGATAACCCACATTTTGAACATTACAAAAATCAAATTTATCCACCTAAATTAACTTTGAATAAAACAAACAAAGATGATATAGCTACACCATTTTTGGATCTTGATATCAAAATCAATAATGGAGAAATTCAGACAAAGATATGCGATAAAAGAGAAGACTTTGGCTTCAACATAGTTAATTTTCCTTGGCTTGATGGCAATTTTCCAAGATTGCCATCATACGGCATTTACATCTCTCAACTCATCAGATACGTTAGAGCTTGCTCACTTGTTTCGGAATTCCATGATAAAAATAAATAAATTACTAGGAAACTTATATGTCAAGGATTTAGATATCACAAACTCGTTAAATCTTTTTGGAAGTTTTACAATAACTATTCTGAACTCCTCTCAAAATTTGGGACAACTTCAGCATCAGAGTATGTATCATTGGGAATTTCATTAACTTCGTTTTATGGTGACTTAATAAACAAAATCAGAAGGATCGAAGGCAGATCAAACTTCAACCAAAAATGTTAGAAAATAGTCGGTCGCCTGCTTTACCGCGGATATGATCCTAAATGCATCAAAAGAACACTGGGCATGGTACCGGACCAATCTACAGTTTTGTACCACTGTCTTTTCCAACGTTACACACTGACCAACCGTGATGACCGGACTCCATGACGGGTCTTGTTTAAATCCCATCAGAGAAGACTGGGTCCTGAGTATCTGTCCTATCTGAAAGTTGATCAGACTTCTCGGGTGATGATCTTAAGCTCGCTTCAGCCAGCAGATTACAGACTGTTAAACGCATGCCATAGACTTTTTGTTAGATACATTTACATAGAATATGTGTTACTAGAGGCCACTGCGTTTAATTTTCTCGTTTGTGATGTCATCTTACAGTGAAAAGTTTAATGTTTATACAACAATTGTGCGTCTATGAAGACCTCTGTGTATCCGGATAAGTAGGAGGGTTGTGCGCACGTAATCCGGATAAATACACCATCTGCTACATTTTGTAATAGCAGATGGCCGTCCAAAGTCGGCGCCGGGTGCACATTGGTCTCCGTTACCATAAAATGTAGGTTGTGAAATACCCAAAGTAATATACTCTGTTGCTTGTATGGGTTCGAATTTCTAAGGAAGTTGACAATAATTTTTGTTAAATTTCCAGAAAGTCTTTACTAGTTTGTGAAAACAAAAACCTTGACCTAAAAGTTTCTTCGTACTTTGTAAATTTCTACTACGAAAATCCAAAACATCAGTACATGCTCTAGCATTCCGGATGAGCTGTGAAAAGTATATACCGTACGACGGTAAGGCCATTTCTTATTTTTATTCTGTTTTGCGTCTTTTGAAATTGAGAAATCTACCAGCCAGCCAGGGAGAAAAACAAACAAGCATATAAAACAAAGTTGCAATTTCATATTATGTGACTGTGTGCTTGTTTCATTTGATCATCTTGACATATTTTAGTGAACAAAAGAATGATAGACAATTAGTCATTGTAGTACTTTTACATTTTTTTATGAAATATAAAGAAATATACAATTTGTCCTTAATTTTTGTAAAAACACACATTTAATTTGCAAAACATCTTATATGACAAACATGGATAATGACCATATCCCTGTGTACAGCACAAAATCGATAATTCAGAAAATCAGAAACCGAAGGCATACAAAATCAGGATAAAACAGGAACCAAAGCAAACAAAGAAAAACCTCCACCATATGAAAAGAAGCGAACTCCCGATATGGGAGTGAGACCAGGTGCCCAGGAAGAGTAAGCATCTCCTGCTTGCATGCAACACCCGCCGCTTCAATTCGGTAGAACTGTCACATCCGGTTACTTCCATTTCGGAAGACATAGAGTACAATCATTGGTCGGATGGTTCAAATGGTCTATGACACAATATCATCCACCATTCTGGAGAGTTTTGTTTTATGACTTTGGGCTCAAAACCTACCAGCATGAGGACGCAAAACAGAAAATAACAAAGAAATGGCCTAATCTAGGAACATCACCGTCAAGCCATAAAATTCACTATGTTAATCCAAAATCATCTCTTTTGTAATACACTTGTATGAATCTCTTTATTCACAATTTTGATACTTAGGTCCAAAAATGATGTTCTGTGTTTGTAACCTTTGCCTTGTTTAGAATCAATTCTTAAGGATAAATAACGTTTTTATACTTTTCAAAAACAGGATTCCCGATAGTAAGAGTATCATCCAGGTACCTAGAAGTACCAATGAAACATTTCACATCATTGTTTTCTTTGCCAAAATATTTAATTTGTATAAATGATTTTGTGTAAAAGATTTTGTATAAACGTTAGTCACAACCAATGCCCATACAAAATAACTAACGAAAATAGTCGACAAGACACATGGCAAATAACATCAAAGAAAATTACATATCAGTTATTCAGTCTCAAAGTCGAAAAGGCAATGCAAAATCATTAGAATTCCCATTGGAATATTTTCTTTTACTTCTTTATAAAACACATTTTTGAATATAAAAGTGCATGATCAAGGTCACTCGGACAAATGTCTGGGTATCAAAATGTAATACATATTATGGTTAGTAATACGAATGCCCTGTCATCTATACTATCTGCTTTAAGGACTTCTTAACCGGCCAAATCGACATGATGTTTTCTATATACCAATAAAACGCCGCTTGGGGACTATAATGAGATGAAGGAAATAAGAATGAAATTGTGAAGAAAGAAATCAACGATGAATGATACATAACATCTCTGTCCTTTATGCTCTGTCCTTAGCTGGGTTTCGGCATATTTTTTCGGTCATGTTTAGAATTAAGCTCCTTGCGCCTACCCTTCAACGATTTTTGGCCATATTTTTCACTTAAATACGCTTCTGAATAAACCCTACACAACATTTGGAGCCGCTCATTTTGGCAAGAGGAAATTTAAGCTCTGTATTGTAGATGGCGCCAGGAAAATTCACTTTGGCTTTTTATAAACTGTTTGGCATGAAGTACTACTGACGAGGATTAAAATATCCGAAACACGTGTCGAGTACAACAAAATTGGTACTATAGAACATATATATAGGATCTCAAATGAATTTCATTTCATACGATGTATCATGAAACGAGCTGTGTGTTTATATCCCCGAGCCTTGGCGAAGGCTCGGAGATATAAAACGCACGAGTTTCATAATACATCGTATGAAATGAAAATTCATTTGAGATTCTTTTTATCACATGATATCGCCTAAAAATGTGTATTTCTAACGTGAAATCAACGTTTCCGAGAACTGTAGAGGCGAATCACGCCGTGATCTAGAAGTCGTCTGCTACGCCATGAGAAGTAGTGTCCCCATCGTATAGATATTCTGTGCGTAAGAGAAAAGTATTTCAATTTTGAATAGTATTTTAATGCAAGAATTAATTCAACAACAACAATTTTAATCATTGATTTTGACTCCGGGTCTGAATTAAACAGTTGACCGATATTTGAAAGGTCACATTTGTCAAGGTTTAAGTGATTAGGTTCCAAACTTGACCAATCGCATTCAAGCAGAGCGATATGTAACGTGTTATCATATCATATATTTATGAAATGGCTTCATGAAACTGCATAACGGGTGTATCATGTGATAAATTTCAATATTGACAATGGATACAATCGTACAGTAGTAATAATAATTAAAATCGCAAATACACGGAATATAAATGCAAAGGCAATAAAATAAAAACCAATGCGATTTTGAAAAAAAAAATACCCTAAAATGATTCGTCATCTATGTTGCCTTCTAGAGATTGTATTCATTGGATAAATTGTCCATCGTGTCTCTGTGGAGCTGGTGTCGTGTCCGTCTGTCATATTTTCTTTTCGCGTTGGGGAGTTTTGTTTTGTATTTTTCCCCAAATTCGTAAGCCTTTTGATTATGTAAATAACAATGAACACTCTATATCCACAAATTTTCGGCCACTCGGCCTTTATCAAGTGGAAAAGCACGAACACAAAAGAATTCTACGTAATATCCATAACTGCTGGTAAACAAAGCCCAGCGCAAAATGAACAAGGTATGACGTCACACATAACAATCAACAATGCGTAAAGCGCCAAAACGACGTTACATAAAACCGCTAAAACTGCGTACCGTTATCGAACGTAAATAAGTTAGAAAAGAGTTCATTTAAGTTGTACCGTTAATAAAATTATATGATTAATGATTAACAAATAGAAAGTCAGAAGGTTAGAGACTGGCACGTCCCCCACCGCCGTCCTTTCTAACATCTACAAAACTAGTAAGTCATATCAAATTAAGTGACAAGATACATGTATGAACTATGAATATGAAAACTAGACTAGATCCAAATATATAGAAAAACGATAATAGAACAAATAAATAAATAACTAAATAAACGATTAAATAAAAAAAAAAATTCCTATAAATTAATAAATATTTATCAAGCGGAAGGGGAGAAATTATAGATAGATAAATAATTTATTAAATAAATAAATAAATAAACAAAAGAAAAAGACAGATAAATAAATAGACAAAAGAAAAAATTAAATAGATAAATAAACAGATAAATAAATATATAGATAAATAAATAAGTTAATAAATAAATAAAGGGGAGGGGGTTGTTGCCTAACCAATACCGAATTAGTCCGAATCATCCAGACGCCCCACTCCGCTTGAGTGAGCGGAGCAAAGCGTCCGGACGATTCAGACTAATACCGAATAAAAGACATGAAGACAAAATGAAACCTTTAGAAAGTCAAGACAATGACACTTACACATTCTCACTTACACTAGCACGCAATCAGAAAAAAAAGAAAAAAAGAAAATTAATATTATTAATAATTTAATATTAAATTAATTAATATTAATAATAATACGCCGTATTTATTATATCAAACTTCCGAATTTATTAAATTAATTAATATTAATAATAATACGCCGTATTTATTATATCAAACTTCCCTACGGAGGACACTACTTCATCTTTTGATTATGGTTTTTGGAATATGGTTTCGGCTTTGGTGTTTGACTTTTATTTACTGATTGATGTTCTTCCAGTATTTTATTATTCAGAAATTCATTAATGAACGCTGTAATTCCCAAGAATCCAGCTAAGATCATACAAAACATAATGTATTAAAATATGTCTAATTTATAAAACAGGATTAGAGATGGAGTGAGAAGTTTAAATTTTCAAAGTATTTGCTCTTATAGCCTGTAATCTGCTGTTCTTACATGTAACGTCCTGTCATACACATTTCACACGTGGTTGACTTTGTTGTCATTTTACGAAAACATCTCATTATTTCAAATGTATCAGTATAGGGTTACCACGAGGGGCGATATTATGCCCGTATCTATTTCTTATATAAACATGACCTTATGCTCGACTGGTGTGAACTTGAGACTTGTCAATGTCTTTGGTTTAGATTTCTGTCTGCGCCATTAATCTATCACGAGGCCCATGGGCAGGGTCATTTTCTATAATTAGGTGTTTTCTCGCAAATATACCTGCACATATGTTGTTTTTCTTTTGTGCACAAAATTGAATTCTGCTCATATTTATCTCTCAGTTTTGAATTTCACAACTTTGTAGACATTTTGTCGCTCAAATGAGCCCATAAATTTCAAAAGAGACGGAAATTTTTGGACTAAAATATTTTTGGAAAATGAATATTTATATTTCAATTTTCTTTTTACGTGCTTCGACCATCTTCCTCTTGTCGCCTTATGCCAATCAAAGAGGATTTTATGTGAGTGTTAAAAGATGGAAAACCGACAACATTTTTGCGTATTTAAAAAATTATATACTGTCACATACAGCCCGTAAAATAATCTATAATCATATATGAAAGAACATAGTATACGACATTTCATGAATCATTCGGAATATTAGGTAAAGAATTACAATAAATTCATTGAAATTTTAAAAACAATATCAATTTTATGGTTTTAGCTCGTCAAAACACAAATCCACTATTCTTATACTGTAAAACGAGAATATTTAGCACTAGATTTATTTTAGCGCCATTAGCGCAATTAGCGCCAATATGCAACATGAAATTTTTAATAAGAAAATTTATGGATAAAGTATTAATTTTCCAAATTCTTACTCTCGATCTTCATTATGAAATTTTACAAAAATTCTGGGTCTCCGTCTACATAAATATGTCCAAAAATGAATTTCATACCGTTTTATGAAACTTTACAAGAACCAATGTTAAACGTCTTCAAATTCAATAGCATCATTTAAGAACAGATAAATTTGCAGCATGGACCAGACATGCACGCATATCTCGTTGTCAGTAAAGTTGAAATATGTTTAAGGTAAGCACCGGATGTGATATATTTACCGGTTCTGCCGTGTAATACACGTCATATATTGGAGGGGATCTCCAACAAATGAGTTAAGAAGATCCTGACGATAATCTCAACAGCACTTACAAAAGAGTACCAAATTGAGCATCGACGGACCCCTAGCAAGCTAGAGATGGGACCAGGTACCAGCAGACAGCTAACGCAGGGGCCCAAGAAACACGCCGAATTGAAGCGGCGGGTGTTGCATGCAAGCAGGAGATGCTTACTCTTCCTGGGTACCTGGTCTCACTCTCATATCGGGAGTCCGCTTCTTTTCATGTGGTGGAGGTTTTTGTTTCTTTGCTTTGGTACCTGTTTTATCCTGATTTTGTATGCCTTCGGTTTCTGATTTCTGAATTATCGATTTTGTGCTGTATACAGGGATATGGTCATTATCGATATTTGTCATAAATGGATTTGTAAATGGATATGAAAAAAAAACAGAAGGCATACAAAATACAGCCCGTGCTCTGCCGGCTGTAGCGAGCTCATGCATGTAAACACCCGAGGAGTCCGACTGACATTCAGAGAGTACCTGTGGTCGTGGCCTTGACCTCTCTAAAGAGGTTTCGACAGAGCCAACGTGGAGTCCTGACGTCACAGTCAGTTAGAGTGCAATTCTTAAAAATGCGCTGGTACAAGTGTCAAACGTTTTCAAACCCAATAGCATCATTTCAGAACAGATAAATTTGCAGCATGTACCTGACATGCGGGTACTTAACCCTCGTCAGTCGGATCGTCTGGGGGATATAAGATTTTAATGACAATATACACAGGGGCCGGATAGTCTTGGGTACTTTTGGCCGGATCAACTAGGGCCGCATCGTCTAGGGCCAGTTCCTTTTTTCATAGTGGTCGGATTGGTTTGTGGCCGGGTCGTCCTGTTACCTCGTCAGTGATCCTCAATCTAAACAAAGTAATATCGCCAAAGAGTGTGAAAGTTAAGCTGTAGATTGGTCCAGTACCAAGCCAAGTGTCCGTTTGGTGACAGAAGGATCATATCCACGGTATAAAAGGCGTTTGATGATTCGAAGACAATTTCGATGGTAATTCTATCTACCTTTGATCCTTCTTATTTTGCTAACCATGTCACGGCTAAGTGGCGGTTTTTACAAGCAAGCAGGGGATGGTACAATGTACCCGGCACCTTTTCCAAACTGGAAGGGAATTACCTTTGCTCCTTTACAGAATGTTTAGTTGTTTTTGTTTTTCGTTTATTTTTTTCCAATGATTATGATTTTGGGCTTGTATATGACCTTTACTCACTGATTATACATATATATCAAAATGTTAAACGTCTTTAAATTCAATAGCATCATTTAAAACCTGATAAATTTGCAGCATGGACCAGACATGCACGTTTCGGGTACTAATCCCTCGTCAGTGATCAAATACCTATTTGTGCTTCTTTATGCAACTTTTTATATGGGCAAGCATACCCCGTGACTAACTTTTTAAATGTGACAGTATCTTTTACATAGAGTATAGATGATGCTGCATTTGTATATTTTGTGTATGTTTAGGCTGAACACCACTACCACCTGTTGGCTACGCCATGTATGTATCTGCTATTAATTTCAGCTAACAAGGGTGTTTTCTACTTCTCACTGTCCAAAAAAAAAAAAAGAAAAAAAATTCAGAATTTTATCGGGATTGATCTTTAAGCGTGTAGGGGATTAATGGCTACCAGTTACGGGCCATGAACTTCCTTTATGTTTAATCAAAGTCCAGAAAGTTTATAATGTGCTAATACGAGCTTTAGTGGAAGTGATGAAGAGATAAGATTTTCTCTTTTGGTATATAGAAATCGTAAACTTAACGTGATCGAAATATAATATTCACAACATTTTATTTCTTGACAATACGCTAAGACCACCGGGGTACGTCCATAAAAACATTGTTCCGTCTAGGTAATGCAATTCGTTGTTTGGTGTGCGAGCTTGTAATTAAACACTGATCCTCATCGTAAAAACGTGGATGACAGATTTAAATATCGAATTTAAAGACATCATTCCCTTGTTAACAGTGGGGGTTTAAGCGATGTTTTAGGGGCTGGTGATAATTATATGAAATTCTAGTATTGCTAGATAATTACAAGGAGTGATGAACAAAAAACAGATTTTCTTTATTTGCGGTTTATATGAAGGTGTGATCACGATACAGACGGTCTATCGATTACCTTGTTTGCATTAGATTCATACAAAATCGGTGACAATTTTCAGAATTAACAAAGAACATGCTACGGCACAGAAAACGTAGCCTGTCATAAACCATGGCAGAATAGAATAAATTTTATTGGTAGAAATTATTTGCAGATAACCGAGCTGACGATTCTGAAATTTATGGTAGATAAATATTAGTTAAATACCGTCGTTCAATCTTGTCGTCAACTACACTTTTATTCCGACAAACGATAAAATTAAAAGATGTGCAACAATGTAAGTTGCAAAATATATAGAAGTTGTCTAAATTTGTCGTCAATGTATTACAAATTACATTAACAATAATCTTGTTCATGCAGATGGTCTATCTTGCCTTCCCGACTTTGAGACTGCATAACTAATAGGTACTTCTTCAATGTTTATTTTATAAAACCATGCAATTATCATCAGTCCACAGTCAACTGAGTAACCTTGTTCATGCAGATGGTCTATCTTGCCTTCCCGACTTTGAGACTGAATAACTAATAGGTACTTCTCTACCGTTCATTTCATAAAACTATGCAATCAAGAAGAATGGCCGAACGTTAGACGGTCTTCTTGGCCAATCCTTTGGGAATCTGAATAACTTCCTCTAAGACTTTTAGTTGGTTCTTTGGACAGGTTAATGGTTGTTTATAACCTGGCTCTTTAAATAAAACAGATAAAATTCTTCTTTTAGACATTTTTCTGTCGACATAATTATGTGTGATTGGATGATTGGTAAGAAGAAGGTATCTTGGTCATGCAGTGAATGAAAGTCGAACACAAAACCAAAATCAAGATTCCAATCAAAAGACTTGCAAATTCTTGAGAAAATATATATCATAACTTTATATGAAAAGGATTTATACAAGTATTGTATTTTTTTTTCCTTATTCTGCATGATCTTATATAACTTATATTGAATATGGAATTGACATAAATACCAGTTTAAACTAACTTACTCTAGAAAAAAGAAAATACGACAAACAGACGGAGACAACAATACAGTTTCGTAGAAACATGAATGACAACTTAATATAACTTAATACAGAGTATACGGTGCAAGTATGAATTTATGTGGCACTTTAAACGAGTACAGTATAAACATATCAAAATAGCACATGAATCGTGTTTCATATGTGAGATAAAGAATATCCTGACGACAATCTCAACATCACTCACAACAGAGCACCAAATTTAGCATCGACGGACTGAGCTACAGGTGCTCGGAAGGAGTAAGCATCCCCTGTTTGGCTAGCCGCACCCGCTATTGATGTTCACGCAAGAAAATGAAAAACAATATGCGATGCAAGTTATAATTTCTAAGTGGGACCAAAAGGGAAGCTTATGGCATTATTTAAAAATAGGGGGGTCGTTTCGCCGATGGGTTTCTGGATGAGAACCTTGAACAAATAACATTGTAATCAGCGACGCCCCCCCCCCCCCCCCCCCCCCAATAAACTTAATGCTGGAAGGAATTAGATGTATATGCAATTACAAAAGCTTGCCAAACATAATAATTTCTTATGATTCATACGAGTGTGTATAACAAAAGAGATGATTTTAGATTCAACATAGTAAATTTTCCCTGGCTTGACGGTGATGTTCCTAGGTTACCGTCATGCGGTATCTACATTTCACTGCTCATCCTGTATGCTAGAGCATGTACTGATGTTTTGGATTTTCATAGTAGAAATTTACAAATTACGAAGAAACTTTTAGGTCAAGGTTTTTGCTTTCATAAACTACTAAAGTCTTTCTTGAAATTTTACAAAAAAAAAAATATCGTCAACTTCGTTTCAAATTCGGACCTATACAAGCAACAGAGTACATTACTTTTGGTAATTCACAACCTGCATTTGATGGTATTAAAATTAACAAAATAAGAAGGACCGAAGGTAGACGGAATTTCCATCGAAATTGTGTTAGAATTATCAAACGCCTTTAATACCGTGGATATAATCATTCTGTCACTAGACGGACTCTTGGCGTGGGAGTGGACCAATCTAAAGCCTTGTACTATAGCGCATTCTTAATTGCACTCTGACTGACTGTGACGATAGGACTCCATGACGGACACTGTCCAAATCTCTTTAGAGAAGACAGTGCCCCGACCACCTGTCCTCTCAGAATCTCAGTCGGACTCCTCGGGTGATAACAGTTTATGTCCAAACCTCTTAAGAGAAGACAGGAACCCGACCACCAGTCCTCTCAGAATCTCAGTCGGACTCCTCGGGTGATAACATACATTAGCTCGCTACAGTCAGTAGAGCACGGACTGTGTTTCGTACGCCTTCTGTATTATATCCATTCACATTACTTTACATATATGTGTGTTTCTTGGGGCCCCTTCATCGTGCTGTCTGCTTGTATGGTCATCTTACAGCAAGGAGGTTATTTTACACCACTATTGTGCGTTCTTCGAGACATCTGGGTAATCGGAAAAGTTGGAAGGTTGTGCGCACGTGATCCGGATAACAACACCGTCTGCTACTTGCGTGACAGATTACCGTCCTAAGTCGGCACCGATTGTACATTGGTCTCGTTAGTTTATGTGTAGTCTTTTGTATGTGATGTTTCTTTGTGATTTTGTGTTCCTTGTACTTTTTGCGTCTCCTTATGTGTGTATCTGCTCTGTGTTTTACAGCTCTGTCACCTGAAAGAAGCTTTGTTTTGGCCTTTTATCAATGAGACATAAAATATATTTTTTTGCTAATTCGGATACTAGCCAATTCACCGATAAATATCATCGAAATTAAAGGAGTTTAACATTTTAGCACCATCCCTCCAATGCTATTTTGAACATAGATTTTATTTGGATATGCTACTGAATCGACCCTACAGGAAATTTGGAGCCGCGCGCTCCCTGTAATGTAAATATCTAACATCAAAAAAGTGATCCCTAAGTGTCGCTATGCTTCGCAGGCGACACAAAAATTAAAGAGGGCGCTACTGAAACTATTTATGGTGGCGCCGCTGAAAGCATCACTGATGAGAATTTAATATTCGAAACACGTGTCTGGTGCATGTAAATTAAGTCGCTTTCGCAAACTAGTAAAGACTTTCTGGAAATTTTACAAAAATTATTGTCAACTTCTTCTGAAATTCGGACCAATACAGGCAACAGAGTATATTACTTTAGGTATTTCACAACCTGCATTTTATGGTGACATTATTAACAAGATAAGAAGGATCAAAAACAGACAACATCACTATCGAAAATGCGTCAGAATCATCAAACGCCTTTTATACCGTGGATATGATCCTAATGTCACCAGACGGACACTAGGCTTGGTACTTGACCAATCTACAGTCTTGTACAAGCGCATTCTTAAAACTTGCACTCTGACTGACTGTGACGACGGGACTCCATGACGGGCCCTGTCCAAACCTCTTTAGAGAAGACAGTGCCCCGATCACCTGTCCTCTCAGAATCTCAGTCGAACTCCTCGGGTGATAACATACATGAGCTCGCGGCGGCAGAGCACGGATTGTATTACGTACGCCCTCTTTTTATATCCATTTACATATTCATCTGTGTTGTTTGGGCCCCTGCGTTTTGCGGTCTTGTTTGTGTGTGGTCATCTGACAGTGAGGAGGTTGTTTTACACCACAATTGTACGTTCTTCGAGACCTCTGGGTAATCGGAAAAGTGGGAGGGTTGTGCGCACGTAATCCAGGATAACCACACCTTTTGCTGTTTCCGTTGCAGATGGCCGTCCTAAGTCGGCACCGGTTGCCCTTTGGCTTCGTTGGTTTATGTGTAGTCCTTTGTGTTTGATGTTTCTGTGTTGTGCGTTGACGTTCCTTGTCCCTTATGCGTCTCTTTCCGTGCTTGTCTGCTTTGTGTTTTTGCATTGGGTGTTTTGGGGTTTTTCTGTGGGTGCTACAACCGGGTGTTGTTGGAGATCCCCTCCTTTGTTTTGGAATTTTCTTCAAGAAGGTAGAGAGTTGGAACCCTTCGACATTATTGCATTGGATGTTTTTGGGGGGTTTGCTGTGTCCTGCAACCGGGTGTTGTTGGAGATCCCCTTTCTTTTATGGAATCTCAGTGACATTACAAAATGTTCCTAGAACATATTTCCACAACAAATAATACAATCAACTTAAACATTGTTTGTTTAAATATATTTCTAAACTAAATTTTAAAAAGTCCGACTAATTAGAAAGGAGTTATATATGCAGCGGTGTACACAATCTTAACAGCCACACAAATTAATTTAAATAGCGCAACCTACTATGAATTAATTTTCCATTTTACAAAAACTTCTATAGAAATTCAAATAATATAACCAACTTAAACATTCTGCAATAAGCAAGAGTGAATTCCCAATGGAGATGAATTTAGATGCATTTCATGTTTACTATGGCTTATATACTATACACTTAGGCCGTCCAGAAAAAGATGTTCATACCCTTTAAATTGGTTAAATTCCGTGATTTTGGGTGGTTCTAACATGAGGAAACGTCAGTCGGTGTTTGTTTACCGAATAATTATACTAACTCCTTTAGGGGTAGATGTCCATCTAAGTCTGCACTTCGTGTCTGTTATACTTTCAAATTTTAGTTTTTTGTATGTGTTGCTCTGGATGTTGCTAGAGATTTTCGTGAATCTTACTACGTATAATTTTCTTTTTTTTCTGAAAGTGTCAGGTGTTTTTTCGTTTCTAAGAAGGAGATGTTCGATCTAACCTCCATTCTGGATTCACTTAATGTTATAGCTGTTTGGTTTGGTTTTGCATTTTTATGAATTTGTTTTATTTCAATTTAAAAAAAAAATCTGTCGGGGTTTTGTGTTAGACTTCCATTTACTGAATCATACAACTATCAATGTTACATGTTTATTCACAAAATAAGTATATCCAGGGAACATCAACTATCAGCTCGTTAATATGCTTTTTCGCATATAAATATACAACATAGATCACGTCCCTGAATGTATCATACTAGATAATCACGATTTTCAGTGATTTTCTGTGATACCTCATCAAATCCTCTGGTTTATATTTTACGACTATGATGCATAGCCACGTTTATGTGTTAAAGATGCATGTTTACAGTAGATAAAGTAGTAACTTGGTTTGCGACATCATCTTTTCCAGCCTTTTAGGGATAACCTTGGGTTTTTATGTTAATCTACTGGCCTTTAGAGTATATATCCGAATTACATTATATTACACTCCTTTAATTTTACGTTCACTTTTGAATGACATAATTATATTTTACATCTATGATGCACAGCCACGTTTATGTGTAAAAGATTGATTCTTATACAGCAGATAAAGTGGTGACTTGGTTTTAGACATCATCTTTTAAAGCTTTTTAGGGATAACCTTGGGTGTTGATCTACTGGCCTTTAGAGTATGTCTCCGAATTAGATTACATGTATTATACACTTATTTTACGTTCCCTTTCGAATGGCATTTATCCCACCAATCTTGCAACGTCTTTCGGTACATTTTTGGACACAATAACTCAGTCATATAAATCAAAATATTCAGTTTTCTTGGATCGTTTACACTATCAAAGTTTGCGTCAAAAACTTTGACGAAGTTTAGATACAGTCAGTGGTGCGCTGTTCAATAACTAAAGCCCTGTTTACCGTATCAAAGTTTTTTTTGTACAGATTGGCCAATCAGAATAGAGATTCATAATGACACATGAAGTATAAAAGTATCGAAGAAAGAAATAAGAGCAATTTAGAACGTTAAAAGTAAAAATATAGCGACAAAAACAAATGATGCAATTCAGTGAATTCCATCTGCAATTTTTTTTTCAAATCACGGGAAAGTTTCCTTGAACTCGTCCTTAATTTTTCAATATGATGCAATAACTCCAATGAACAACCACAAACAAAACCTATAGAGTTGTCATGAGAAATACTTTATCCAAGAAAACTTTGACCAATTAAGTTTTTTGACGGACTTTGACCAAGAAAACTTTGATAGTGAAAACGCGGCTTAAGAAACATATTATTTGTGATAAAAATTGTATGTTTGAAAATGAGATTCGTTTGTCCGTAATTTTAGAAGAAAGGAGGGGATCTCCAACAATACTAGGTTGCAGCACCCACAGCAAAACCCCAAAACACCCAATGCAAAAAAAGAAAAAAACGTAGCAGACACCCACAGAAAGAGACGCAAAAGGGACAAGGAACACCAACTCACACCATAAAAACATTAAACATAAAAGACCACATATAAACCAATGAGACAAATGGGCAACCGGTGCCGACTTAGGACGGCCATCTGCCACGTAAGTAGCAGACGATGTGGTTATCCTGGATTACGTGCGCACAACCCTCCCACTATTCCGATTTCCCAGAGGTCTCGAAGAACGCACAATTATGGTGTAAAAGAAGCTCCTCACTGTTAGATGACCACCTTAGAGATCAGAAAATAATGTAATAAGACTCGTGATTGGCGTCTAGATAACGAGACTTATTTCTGGTCATATAAGAACTTTTTCCACGATGGTACACATGCACGTGACTTTGAAATAATTCAAGACTGTCCACAACTAGTCTACAACATCAACACCGTTATTTAAGAAATAAAAACGACAAACGTATATTACTAACAGTAAAGCACTCTTGAAAGCTCTTACTTATAAACACTTTCAACATACGGGTATGAAACAGTACATTTATAAACGAAAGTATCAATAGGCGAACGTCGCCTACCGAAGAGGTTTATTCACCACGTTACTCGCATATAGCTTAAAAGTATACCAACGAACTTGGGAAATTATACCTGTGAACTGACCACAGTGGATCAAACCCGGAGTATCAACAAACACAACATCAATAGACAACAGGGGACAGAAAGAAACACAATAACACACGCAAAGCAAATGGTTAAAAACAAAGTTAAACCTAAACATGAGACACAAATGAAAATATCTTAATTGTACCTATACCTTATTCGTTGTGGTCACTGCAATGCATTCTTACATGTAAGTGACATAAATGTTGAATTAGATTGCTTGTTGTCAAAATAAACATTGCTTTAAACGACTCTTAAAACATTGATGATTAGAATGCTTCGCAAAGCTCAATTTATTTAACTATTGCTCAGCATTTTTGTTCTTTGGAAAAATACATTGCAATTCCGTTCGGTTTGTTGGACAGTACAAGTATTATTACATTACAAAATATGTTACTTCATTATCGTATCTTATCTACCTATATATTACTCATTTTCTTCTCCAGGGAGCTTTGACCTGTTCCCTACTTACTCCATAAAACGTGCAGTCTTAAGACAATGGAATATGTCATGGTTTTATCATTGCATTACAATTCCTATGTACCTCTAGTTATCGAACGGCGGGAAGGCACGAATTAATCATCAAGCTTGTCCGGTTTGAGAGGGTGGGTCTTCGTGTAAAGTAATTGAAATCATAAATTCTCAAGCTTAGTGATGGTTGAAAACTTGGAGGGAAGTTTAGACACTCTCCTCTATTAATCATGACATGACAAGCATGTTTGTCGCTGTGTTGCGACATCCCCGTGTTACGAGAGACCCTTTCGAACACTCGCATGTGGTTTACCTGGCAATAGGAACAATTGGTCGATATTTGCAGTCAATTTGTGAAAACATCCATAAATGTTTACATTTACTGGGATTAAGTTAACGACTCTTCGATATTTGGGAATAATCTACTAGACCAACGGATACTAAGTTTTATATACGTGACTCGAATGTTTTCAATTTTCGTGTTTCGCCTATCGATTAATCTCCGTAACTACATTGATTTTTATTTAATGTGAGTTTACTTGAACCTTTTAGAGGATTTTTCTCTTCTAGGTGTGTGATGATGCAGTGATTTGTGGATTTCTATACTCTATTTGAAATACAAATGATGACTTGGCACAAATGTTAGACATCTTTGTATACTTTATTTTGTACATGTGTTATTTAGATATTTTAAATGTATATTTGTCTTGTTGTTGTCTATTCAAGTAAAAACTGTGCTCTCATGTATTTGGATTGAATTTTACAATGCTCTTATTTGCAATAATAACCATTTATAGCGTTATTGTGCAACGAAGGGTCATGCGTCTGTTTGCGACTTTTGTTTTTTGATAGTCACCTCGCATGTAATTTTCGTAGATTAAAAGAAGTGTCTAAAGTCAGTTCCATTGTCTATAAATAGATAGATCAGTAAGTGCTTTCAGTAAATTGGAAATACATCTATGAATGTAATGGTTTAATACAAACAGTAAAAAAAGCACATTAAATGATATAAACAATAGAAATCACGAAAACAACAGCACGAAAAAAAGACACTTCGCTTTCTTTCTGTTCATACGTATTGTAGGTGGCGCCTGAATTATCAGGTAGATACAATGTAATATTTCAATATTTATGCTTTTTCTCTTCTATCCTGTTGTAATTTTGTATTGGAGCTTATTATACATACATGTAGCAAACTATATATACCTACATCTTAATTAGGCCAAATAAGAAATTCAAACATCTAAGAGTCATCAGAAGGGAGATGTCACCGTTTAGATGAGATATTAAAATTTTAGTTGCGCTACCTACAACGAACTTCGTTGTTATAGGAAGCGCAACCTACAATAGAGTTTTTACAATAGAGATCTATGGAGATTTTAATCACTTTCATCTTCGCCTGATTCTCGTTTATAACTGATTATTTCGTCATGAAAAATTCCAGGGTTCTTTCTATTTTAAAATAACAAAATTAAGGAGTTTGTTTTGAGGCCCTAGTAGAACGTGCTACTTAAAATTTCTTAAATTTTCTCTTTGTTGAATAAGTTCCATTTTAGCCATGATTAAGAGGAGAAATATGTTGGTATCCTCTGAAAATAAGATTTTTTTATGAATGGTATATTCAGACTTCGGTCGCCTGTAGTTTTCCGCATATTCGATTATATCAAATATTATTTTAATATTTTCGAGGTCCATGTGTGTTTAGCTTTTAGTGTTTGGGATACACATGTGCCCTGCTTTTATTGGTAAAGATCTTTAGAAAGAAAAACCTCGACTATAAATTGAATGGCTTAATTTTTTAAACATTTCATTCGTATCATTTCATCGTTTGTTAATTTTGTTATATTACAGTCAGAAGATGTTTTGGAAGCTCATCGTATCCGAGTTTCGATACCAAATTACGACAGGGTTTATTTGTTTATTTGTATTCATTGAACCATGTTGTATTTGTGTGGTGCAGCATTAATTGATTTGAGTGGCGCCGCCTATAATGTTTACAATTGGAATAAAAGATTATAGTATTGTCCTTTTTGTATCTGTATTGTGATATTATTGTTCTCATTGTTTCTTTCATTTTATTATTTTCTCTCGTTTCATGCGTATGTGTTGGTACAGTAATCATTATGTCTGTTGTTTATCAGTTGTGATCACTGCAGAGCAATCTTATCCTTATCTTTCTCTACTAACTGAATGGATAAATAATACAAATTTGCATCTCTTAATTGAGAGCTGCATGGCACATTGGCGAGTCATAAGGCTCATTATTGACAGGGGCTTGCCTAGGTATGCTCCCTTCTCGTCCCAATTCTTAACTATAAGAAAACAAACACAACAAAATAAAGCAACAAAGATCATAATGATCTTCAAAGGGGAACGGCAGAATAAAGCGTGAGACCATTTTTTTTCATGAAATCATTTCTTTTCTCTAGCATGACAAAATTATAAATTAAGAAAAAGTGATCCCTAAGTGTCGCTATGCTACGGTGTTATCTGTTTTTTCATCTTCGGTCTGACTGCTATGCATAGGCAAAACTTGAGAATTTCGGTGCGAGAAAAATTTCGGCAAGTGATCCCTTTTTTGACAAATTCCAGTCCCTCCAACCAAAAAATAAGTCATCCAGTCCACCTGCCCATAAAAATCCCCTCTAGGCCTGGTTTCACCTCTGTGCGCATGACAAAATATTGTTGATCAGAGGAAAATCGGAAGAGAAGAAGAGGTGAAACCAGGCTTAGAGGGGATTTTTTAGGGGCAGGAGGACTAGGTGAGTTATTTTTTGGTTGAAGAGACCGGATTTTGTCCAAAAAAAGGACGATTTGCCAATTTTTTTTTTGCACAGAAATTCTCAAGTTTTGCCTATGCATAGCAGTCAGACCGAAGACGAAAAAACAGATAACACCGTCGTAGGTCTGCAAGTCGGACTATGCTTCGCAGGCGACACAAAAATTAGCTCCACCACACCCGCGTCCCATCATTTCCTCCTTAGACATTTTACTCTTTGGATAATAAGTCCTATCACCGATTTTGGTACATGTATATATTATTCATAGAATAATGTAAGGCATTTTTAATAATTTACCCAACTTATGACAATTCGTAAATATTATCCTTAACTGTGTCACTTTAATGGTTGTTTTATATGATATTGAATTTTATAGAAACACTCTCAACATAGACTATCTCACGGTGGTAGGTATAGGTATCAATAAAACTGTCATCTGATGTATAGTGTAATGAATTATTTGTAAGCATTTGATCATTGGATTGGGACTAGGAATACGTATAGTAAAATTAACCTTGATGGACAAAAGACGAAGTGGGTGTGGTTGACTTCAAACTGCCTCGTTCCGTTCCATATTCGGGTGAAATTATTCTAAGTCATTTTGAGTGTTCGCTTCTTACAGAAAGAATAAATCAACAATAGAATTTTAAAAACGTATAATATTTGAGTTCTGTCTTTATATTCTCATTCAAAGATTCTTTTTATTTGTTTTATTTATTTTATTCATTTTACTTTTTTATTTTATGTTTCATTTTATTTATTACAATATTTTTATTTTGATAATTAATTTTATTTCACCTTTTACTTTTTTAAAGTATTTTGCATATTGAATGAATGAAAGTTTTTAACTGTGTGTTCGTGATACAAAATACGCTTCCATGATACATGAACTTTCATTTCTTTAAAAAAAAAAGGGGGGGGGGAGTCTGAAAACATTGGTCCGAGATGTTTAAAAGTATACAATTGCCATGCAACGAATAGGTTCGAAAATTTATAACTTGTAAACAGAGAATTAAGCTCAATAATGTAAATATAAATGATATCATTTACACGTACAACAATGCGCATGACTCTCTCGTTATGGGGACCGAACATGTAGCAAAAAGCCAAAATCATCACATAGTATAAATACACATTTTGACAGTGACTAATATTTTTAAAAGTAGTATATAGTTATTTACATTTGTAATGTGTGTAGATACCTATATATGTATCTTGCATGTGTTTACGCATACACACATGAAAAATCATAAATGATGGTCTTACAGCAATGTTTCATTCATTTCACTAGATTTTCCTATGAAGAACATCTTTGAGAGATATGATTGAAATAAGGTTTTCTTGATTCTTTTCTTTTTTATTATTTTCTTTTGTTGATATCTATTCTATATATCTTTCAAATGCAAGTGAAAATCATGCAATTTCAATGTGCAAGAAAAACACCCACTTAAAGAATCAATACATTATTATTCGTAGTAGCAGGTCCTGTGTAACACTCGACAAGCTGAAAACATTAAGATATTATTCAAGGTTGTACGTACATCTGTATAAACAGTATTTTTAATTGGAGATTTTTTTTCTAACTATGATATTGGTCGAAATTTACAAATAAAAAATCGAGCTCCTAACCAAATAGTCGTGATTAAATACTGAAGAAAAGCGGGGGAAAACAATAATAAGGGAGAAATGAAATGAGAAAAACGCCTGTTTTTGTACTAACATAATATGTCTCTCAAAATAGAAAATTTAGCCATGTTAATTTCATTTTATATGTAGGTGTACTTTATTTTCAAACTTTGTAGTAAATATTTGTTTTTCTATTTAAAATAATGCGAGGAAAGATTTCACTTTAAATTTCAAAACACGAAACTAGTTCTAAGATACCAAATTTAATAATTAAATGAATGACTGGGTAAGCTTTTTTATTTTTTATCCCCTAATCGTGCAGAATTTCTGACCTTTTTTGCTTTTTAAAGAAAAAAATGTTACAATTTTTTGTCAAATTCAAATCGCTCAAGCATTATATCTTCTCGCCGTTATTTTTTTTTTCTTTTTTACAAATTCATATTCTCTTTTAATGAAATCACAAAAGAAAAACTTGCTAGAATATATAAATGTTTATGAATGAAAATATTTCAAATGGATATTTGTGTCAGGTTTCGGACAGAATATTGCGAGAAAAGAGAGAGAAAATTTTGTGAAAATAATAAATTACTTTAAAAGACAGTTATGGCAGAAACAAATGTTTCTATGTTATAAAAATGTCTTATCTACCCGAAAGTTGTAAAAGTTAATTATTCAATTCAAGTGTCAAAATTTTGATACATTAAGAAAAGAAATAAACTAATTATCAACAAGCATAGAACGGTTGTTTCCCAATATATCAAAAGTAGATACATAACAAGTTTTATCGTAATCTACATCAGTTTACATATAGATTTTCACACTGTTTACTGTTCTAACAAGGTTTGGATTCTCATAGATATATAAGGATAATGTTATCAGGCAAATCAATTTCATTTTCATTGTACTCATAATCCCTAATGGGTGATTTTGAATCTTATCTGATATAACTGACCAGTTTGACTCCTTAAGCCATGTTATGTATCTGACCACAAAATCAGAATGTTTAAATATCATTTTACAACTGCAATTTGGTCCCAGGTTAGTTGACACACGTACCCTGAGGGCATGGATTGGAATTAAACATGCATGCACACACCGTTCGGGTTTGGTAATTTCCGATATAGGTTCACGTAACTACAATTTCCATTCTGTAGAACTTCGAGCCCGAAGCCATTTTTATTGATCAATGATTATTTTAGATATCAATTTCATGCCTTTTACAATTGGCAGATGCAAGCGTATCGAGTCGTTTATAACAAGGCACCGCCCCAAATCTGTCGTAAATCGAGCGCGCTTCGATCTGCTTTTACAATTGGGTGGTTCTACCCTGTTTTGCCGAGGGGTGGAGCCTAGCCTTATCATCGTTTTCCGCAATTTTGATTATCAAAAGCCGTTGTAGGTTCGCGTTAAACCTATTTACACCATACGATTTCACGGCCAATGATTGAGCCAGTATTTAAACCAATAACTACTGTATGAAAAGTCACACTGTACTAGATAAGAAAATAAACAGGTGTGAATCCCATTTCACTGTCTGTCGCATTTGACCACAGCAGATTCTGATACTGGACTTTAGATATACCCAACATTATATAGTATTATTACTCATCAAAACTATGGATTTTGTTAACTTTTGAGAGTCAAAAACTGAATTTGTGATAGTGCTACCGATTGCATCCAGAGAAAAATACCGTTTCAATAATTAATGAAATTGAAATAGAATGATGAATTTGAAAGAGCAACTTGCAGCCTCGCTGTCCACTTCACCTCAGGTATGTACGATATTTTTCTTTTATATCTTTTCTATTTCCTTTTTTTATTGCATAAGTTACAATGTACATTTAAATGACATAACATAATTTCATGTTCAAAAATAATAATCATATCAATGTCGTGTATGATTTGTTTTATTTTACCAATTCAAATTATCCTTTATATATATACTTTTTTTTTTACAATTTCTTTGAATGAAATATAGAATGTTAAAGAATCTTTTAATGAATAAGCAATTTTGAATAATGAAGAAATAGAATAACAAGTTAATTATCAAATTATTCTTTGAATTTTCGCAAATTTAAAATTATATTTTATTATCACACACTTTCATTGCCATTATATACATAGAAGTTTCAAAATATTGTTCGCAACAATTGCCCTGAAAAAAAAAACCCTTTTTCTTGGTAGACAAAAAATGCAAATTATATACAATTGATTTCCTTTGACAATATAGTGATACAATCATCTTTATGTAATGAAAGAGCATTTATAGTATCTGGTATTTAAAATCAAACTATATTTTCTTTCAGCTTGTACTGCCCGCAAAGGCCCACCAGGCATCCTCTCCCCCGTGTGTGGATACTGCCCGGGCCATACTCCATGACAGTCCGTTTGCGGGGTCAGGACCCGCCGGGCCTCTGTTCTCGCAGTTCAGCCGGATGGGTCAATCTATCTATGCAACAAGTCCGATGACCCCGAATGGCCTCGGCGTGGAACCCTCTGCCTTTTACCCACTGGTATGTATCAGCTTTCAAAAGTAGGATACTTTAGATTCAAGAGTATCGAATTATAGATGATGATCATTTTTAAAAAAAGAATGAAACTTTAGTTAACCGAAACATATTTCCACCTGTCTCGGTTTGATTTATGTGACATTGTCCGTAGCTCTGCTCGCGTCCGATGACAATATTCAAACTGAGTTTAAAAGGGACAGAGTAGTTTTAGCTATAGAAACCACGATGCCGAGAGCCTCGGTATGTTTTTTTCCATTCAACTTTGATCAAAAAGTAAACATTACCAAAATGAGTTAAGAAATTGTGAGCCTTTATTGTATAGTCCTTTTTGGCATAAGTTACAGGTACATTCAATTCATCTCTTCTCCATCAGAAATCAGTGCGCCAGTTATATATGTATTTAAGATTTAGTATTTTTTCCTTTATATTAATTTGCTTATTGTATAATATTTCCATAAATTGTTAACTTCTCCTATGTACATGTATGTATGTGCACCCCTGAAAGTGTTCTTATAAAATTATATTCGTTTTTACGCAGGGTGGCGTCTTCCCATCTTTAAATTACGAGAGATCAGCGGAAATGTGGAAGAACATGGATCACCCGGCTTTTGCCTTTCCTGGACCAATAGATCCTATGTTAGCATCCGTCCATCCCTACGGAGCATTGTAAGTCTATAATTTTTTTTCCCTTTGTTTTGATGACGTCTTTGGTGTTCCTTGTCCCTCCTCCTTGTCCCTCTGGTGTCTCTTACTGTGTTTGTCCACTCTGTGTTTGGTGTTCCTTGTCCCTCCTCCTTGTCCACTCTGTGTTTGGTGTTCCTTGTCCCTCCTCTTTGTCCCTCTGGTGTCTCTTACTGTGTTTGTCCACTCTGTGTTTGTAATGTTTGGGTGCTACGGCGTTTGTTGTGGGTGCGGTAACCGAGTCTTGTTGGAGATCCCCTTTCTTTTAATGGGAAAGGAGGTGATATAAATATGAAAGGGTAGATGGTTTAAGAAAAATCGGAATTTGCGTAAGAATAAAGATATTTCTTCGTCTTTGCATCTCCATGAAAATAACGGAAGATGGATTTAATCTTCGAGAGTGATGTCAAGAACACTTTTTGGAAAGAAGATATTTGTCTAGATGAAGTACTGGGTATCTTTATTTTATTCAGAACTGCACTGTATTTGCCAATTCTTTAGCAATGATATAATAAGAGTCATGCATGTTAAAACCAGTTTATTGATTACTCTTGCCTACATTCTTTTTTTAAGTATACAAAAGTGAAAAATATAAGTAAAAAATGAGAACAAAATGTAAATATTAAGAAAAAAATCATTTTCGAGTAAGAAAAAAAAAGGGGGGGGGGAATAAATTAGGTAAGAATAGAATAGAAAACTATATAAAAAAGGAAACTCTCTTTTATCTCTTTTTTTTTTATTTTGAGTACATAAAAATAATGGATTGGAAAGACATGAAATAAAATAAAATTATAGGAATGATAAATACAATTGAAAACAAAATTAATCCTCAGTTTTTACCAGATTTATATCTACTGTCCAGAATTAACAAAAGTTTCTGATTTTATTTATTTATTGAATTCCATTCATTTATTTATGTATTGACGGCTAGATTGATTTTTAAAAATGTCACCAATAATGTTGATACATTGGTAATGGTGGCAGAAATGATTTCTGTTGAAAATAATCAGTTTTTCATCAGCATTCTAATGGTATATTGACAGATATATTTTGATTGATAAAGCCAATAATATTTTTAATGATTTTATTGTATCTGAAATATCAATTACTAGTAGTATTTTTCAATGATATTTTTTTCTCTTTAATTATTTTTCTCTGTCATTTTTTTTTTATCTAAAATCAAATTGTTTAATTAATTTAATTTAATAAGATTATTAGATTAATAAGAAATAATAAAAATCAGAAAAGGAAAGCAATATAAGCTAAAAAAAACCCGGTTAGAGAGAAATTTATTAAATCAAAATATAAAATGAAACATTAAAAAGGATGATTAATTACTAGTAATGTGAAAGAAATGTTCCAATAATTCTCTTTTTCGATTGAGATGAAAATTAACATCAGAAGTTGCAATGAGACTTTTTTTCGAATCAAAAAAGTTGGTTGAGAATTGAAATGCTTTATGGAATCAAACATCAGTACAAATCAGAATCTTGTATATATTTTTTTTCCAAAATCACTGATAATAATATTTCCTCACAGCTATGGCGGTCTAGATCCTAACAATGCAGCAAGACGGAAAAATGCAACACGGGAGACAACAAGCGCCCTCAAGGCATGGCTGTACGAGCACAGAAAGAACCCCTACCCAACCAAAGGAGAGAAGATCATGCTGGCTATCATTACAAAAATGACCTTGACACAAGTTTCTACTTGGTTTGCGAATGCGAGACGGCGGCTGAAAAAAGAAAGCAAGTTGGGTTATAAGGACAGAGACGCAGACGACAGCGATCTGGAATCGATTGGCTCCCGCAAAGACGAAGGTATAAGATTCTTTTCCTTTTTGTAAAATTTATATCTCCTGATTGCTTTTTATGTTGATTTTCTGTTTTAAATGGCATTTGTGTACATTTATTCCAATACGATTCATATTCCTCAACCAAATATTATTACGTGGAAATGAAGCTTATCGTATATTTAGGCGCAGTTCTTAAAATTGTTCTTATAACAAAGCAAAGTTTAGTAAATAAGCAAGTTTTGCTAGTTTTATTTATGATTTAATTTTAGCCACTAATTAGATTTTATCCAAATTGATCTTTTTTTTTTCTTTTTTTTTCTTCTGAAATCATGTATTGAAATCTATAGAATTTTTATCCAATGCAATATGAAAAAAAAAGATATGAAAAGTGCAATGTATTTCGAATATATATCGGATTAATGAGAAAACAAGTTGTACCGCATTTAGAAAATTCTGTATAGAAGGCTGCTAGCTTTCTGTCAGCAAGTTGAACTCTAAATACTCTTACAAATTGATTTAGAAAATAAAAAATCCTTGAAATGAACTGCATTTATTACTGAGGGAATTATATGACAACATGTTTGAATTCAAACCATATAGATTTTGATTTTTTCCATTATGTATCTGAATAAATGGATAACAAAGCAACAAAAAAACAAAACCATATTTAAAAACAAACACATAACAACTTCTATAAATCTTAACAAGTCATAACTTTTTCAAACTTAATTCCTAATACCGACATTAAAAATGATAAAAAGTTCTGGCTAGACGAACTAATGTCTTTTGTTTGAGCAAAATGCGGTACGTGTATCGAGTGACACCATGGGACATTTACATTTAATGTAAAGTGAAGACAAGATAAAAACTTAAAAAATAACATCTACTCCGTATGTATACGAGAACACGACACCCAGTGTGATGTAGAGTGATTCTTAGACCCTCCCCTCCGGCATTCAAAACATTTTATGACGGGCATTAATCTAGTGTAAGATTATATTACAACAAATTATGCGATAAATATCGGGAGAAGGTGAAGCACCCTGAATAAATTGACTATCTGTCATTTTTATTTGTCAGTGTAAGACTTTAAACCATCCCTTTTAATGGGTCATGTTTGAAAACGCCAAAACTCGCGCATCTATGCTATAATTTCAATATTTACAAAACGCGTCTTTGATAGATTGTTAATTCTGTTATGCAAAAGACTATTAAACGGTATAAAAGAGCTATTTAACAGGACATGAAAATAGTTTTGTGAGGATAATGAACACTGTGTTAAATTGATTATCTTTTATTAATGAGACTCTAAATAGTTTTGTAAATGAAATTTGATACGTTAATTAGAGAGGGGTGTCAGAATCGAGAATTTATATAAACGCCCGTTTAGTACTGACGCCGGAGCCCTTTGTATGTAAAATGTTCTTTCTGTGTTTCGGTCGCCAATGAATGATGGTGGTGACAATAATAAGAAATTACTGAAAATGATAGATAAATCTAGAACAAAGTGAAAATTATCCAATACACCCCCTCCCCGACAAAAGGATTTGTTATGACTTCGGTTGTGTACTTTATGTAATCTACTGGCGATGAGACGAAATGCAGAGCTTTTGTCATCTCAGTTTTTCATTTTCTTTGTAAACAAGATGACAAGGGATTTTCCTGATAGAATATTTGACAAGAATTTCGATTTACCACTATTCCGTCTTTCTTCACTTTCCCCTTAAGTTACAATTTAGGGGGAGGGTGAAAAAAAAGAAAGAAGGAAAATTAAAATGACGAAAAATGAAGATAGATGACGAGTGCATATTCTTCAGCTTGTGAGGTAGAAAAAATGTAGATTTATTCGGTACCGCTCGCTCCCCTTCACCTCTAATCAGATATGCATATTTGATGTATTAAAAGGAAGGACAACTGACAAGCTAGGTAACACCAGATAATTTGTTATCTTTCTTCCTAAATATCATCTCAACTTAATTTACATTTTTAATAGGGGAAATATTACTCTCGATATTGTCAGAGACGGGATTAGATAAAATCTAGATCGAAAACGGCGACCGAACAATTAATAGAAATTGCGGAATCTCAGTTTTCACCCGTGTTTGGTTTCGGCATTTACATCAGATATGATTTTTAAGGGTAATAGATCAAGATATTCGCCTGACATTATTTGATACCTTTTAATAATTTCCGTGTCAGAGCACGCATTTAACAATAGACAACATTGCGATTTTCCTTGCTAGAGCGCTTCTTATTTTGCGGATATAGAATGACAGTCTATAAATCCCAGATACCAATACGGTAAATGCAAATTACGCAACGAGATATCTAAACAGCGACGTCCCCGATAGAATTCAATGTTTTATCCATAATGAATGTTTAAGTCTTTTAGCAAATTGAAAATGACAGGTTTTTAAAACATATGTTCTTTGTGCGTTTGTGTAAAAATTCTATAGAACACTGTTTGCTTTATATTTTTCGCGCTTAAATTTCACATTAAGAGAAGAAAAAAAAAACGATCGCATTAAATACAGCAAAACATTCTTTGTTACAGAAAATGAGAGAAAGGGATCGCTTTCATCCGGGGCTCTTGATGACGACGACGAGGACATAGATATCAAAGTGACGTCAGATATCTCCGATATTTCTGACGTAGAATCGGACAGAGAAGAAGACGTACGGGACAGTAACAGCCGCGCAGAACCGGAAAGAGACACAATTAGAGACGAAAGCATATCACAACCCACAGCTTCAAATAATATACAATGTCAAAGTATCGAATCTAGACTCTCCCCAAATAGTGACAATACTGCCAGCTCGCAAGGGTCAGCTTCAGGTTCCGGTTCAAACCGTCCTAAAATATGGTCAATCGATGAAATAATGAGTAAATCTGCTTCGTCACCAAAAACTGAAGCGTCATCAAATCACAGAGTACCACCACTGGGGCTCAACCTCTCTCCAATTCAAAACAGAATGGGTGCGCATGCGCTAACTCTACCAAACACTGGTGTGCATGCTCAAGAGGCAAGTTTCAGTGGATCAGTAACAGACAATCAGAGTATTAGCGAAGCGTCGATTATCAAGTTGTCTTATCGTAGGCACTGTGCAGATCAAGTTGCACTGAACTTAGCGATGGGAGACAGAGAGAGTTTATCCCCGAAACGAACAGAAGCTGTCGGAAAGACTTTAATCCTTGGTAAGATTCCTATATCAATATGCTAGCTTTCTCATAGTCAATATTTGTATCTACGAGTCAATAAGTTAAAGCAATCTTAATCTGTACTGACACCTTGAGTTCTTTATCTAACTTTTGTTTGCAATAACTGTAAAATCATTGATAGTGTCACAGAACAGGTTGCTTCTACTGGGAAACTACTGGCAATATTGTATGAAAAATTATTAAACTGTAAGTTGACCAACAAATGTCTAATATTTTTTTATACATTTCATTATGTAACTAATAGTATCTCATTGTCACAATCTTTTGTTTTCAGCATCTAATGAAGATTCAACATCGTGATGAGTAGTTCCACAGGGCGACATATTGACAGTATTATTATTTTCAATAACTTTATCAACGAGTGCCTTGACCAATATTTTTTACAGATGTTTGACTTTTTAAAAAATTCTTGACTTACAGAAATATGATACTTTAACATACAATTTCCCATCATGTTCTCGATGTTTAATTGATTTCAAATTATCATTGCTAGTATCCAAAAATACTGAAAATAGTGCTCAACTTTGTGTTTATACAATCGCAATTTGAATTTTGATTTTTCACGATGTACTGCAGATGAAATAATTTAATAATTTTGTAATTATATTTTGCGCCTTTGAATCATGTCTTATTTTGTTCGCAGTCTATGCAAAGTATTTGATTGCATTTATACTTATCAAGTGAAAAACTTGTATTTATTTTAATTAAATCTTGTATTTAAATTGTTGGTTCTATTTGTTGTTATTCAATATCTAATCTAAAAAGTATGGAAAGGGGAGATATAACTAACGTGCTCTTTGGCAATTACAATGTATATTTTAATTTAGCAGATGTACATTCGTAATACTATTCTCAGCAACTATATTAATCACGTGACCATTCTTTGTCGCTCCATTTTCAATTAAGTTCTTATTTTTGCATGTTTTTGGCAAAATTTATTTAACAATTTCAATTTTTTTAACAAAATAGGAAAAGGTAATCAAACAAGCTATCAATGCAATTATGAGGTTTAGACACAAAACTGAAAAACATCAATATTGACCATAGAGAGCGACTTGCAAAATGGACCCATGACGCCGATTCTTCAAACGAATATAACGGTGTTGTTATCCGGATTACATGTGTTTTGTGATGTTGCTTGTATCATGAATCTCGTTCTAAACAATGACAGGCCTTAGTCTTCCTTGAAGTCAACAATTTTGTACAAATTGGTCGCGCGCTTTACATAGAAATTTATGGAATTCCTATAGGTATTTACCCTGTGCCCCTTGTTTCGGATTTGTTTTATACACGTTTAAGAAAAAGAATTCATGCAAGCCATTCAAAAGCAAAAGGCATTTTTATCTTGAAATGTTTCAGTGGGACCTCTAGGTTTGTTGAGAGTGTTCCAAAAACTGATGAACCACATTTTAGTCATTAAAATTAGATTTACCCGAAAGAGTGAACATTATTTGGGGGGGGGGGGGGGGGGGTGCAGATGACTTGAAAACAACATGTAGGATCTTGACATTAATATAATCTACAAAGTTATGCAGACAACGGCGTATGATGAAATATATTATTTATGCATGATGTTGATTGAAACATACATGTAGTAATTGTTTTCCTCAATACAATATGTCCCTTGGTGGCAATGGTTCATGCTATTATATACAATTCTTAACTTATCAGAATCAGAATCATTTATTTCTCTTTTTCCATTATGGCATAGAGATAGTGAAAACAAAAAGGCCTACATAGATATCAGAAACGATAAAGCTTGCTCTCATGCTTAGGATTTTCATTGAAAAAATAAGCAAATTGCAATAACAAAAATAGGTCAAGGATTTCAATATCGCAAACCTTGTAATAAAACTTCTCGAAATACAACGGAATTTGCCTTTATCCCATCGTGACATGACATATACAATGTAAAATAAGGAGTAGTACCTGTATCATTCCAGCATAGCACACTGTCACAACCATGACGACTGGATTCCATGAAGAGCATTGCCCATGAACATGAGCTCGCTTCAGCCAGGAGAGCATGATATGCTTTCTGTACTTTCAATTTTTACAGATTTTTTGGTATATGTAACAGACAGTCATGCATTCAAAATGGTGTTTCACGTGTCACCTTACAGTGACGGGGCTTTTTCTTTATACAGCAAATGTCTTGGGATACTTCGGTGCATCCGAGTAGGAGGGTTGTGTGTACGTAATCCAGATAACCACAACATTAGTTATAATTATAGTGGATATTTTGTGTCAACTTTTTATTGCATCACGCCTTCGTGTTTTGTTGTAATTACTACTAATGACTGTGTTGGTTTTTTTCCTTATTTGTGATGAACACGAGTAGTGCTTCAAATCTTTAGGAAAAACAATTACAATGTAACAAGGGTCTTGTGTATTCCTAAGAATTTTAGGTAAAGTCTCTCATGAAGTCACATCATCGCAGTTGGCAATTGTAAACTACTTTCCAGGACATCCGTCTGTTACTATTACTATTGCAATTTTGAACATAGATTTTATTTTGGTATGCTTGGTGCTGCGCACTCTCTGTAAAAAGTAAATACACAAATTCAAATTCCAAAAATAACACAAGAGGACGGCACAGAAATGAATTTAGGCGGCTCCTGCAAAATCACTTTGACTGGAAGCATCACTGATAAGAACTGATTAGAATTTAATATTCGAAACACGTGTCTGGTTCATGAAAATTGGTTTGAAATTTTCTTCAAGAAGGTATAGAGTTGGAACACTTCCGTATTATTGTATTATTTTTTTTAAAGTTCAATCCGATCTAGTGACTTGTTTATTGAGTCTTGCTGATTTTGGTGACATTTGCTTGTAATTTTGTAAATGTTTTCATTATCTCCGTTTGTTGGTGTGGTAGTTTTACATGTAATTTATTCTCGTATCATTTAATTTGAATTGTTATTCTTAAGAAACGAAAATTCAAATTGGCTGAGAAATGTTGTTGATACCTATATCTTTTAATTTCAGTATGTAAACGTCATTTTCATTGGTTGAAAAGATGACATGATACCTGTGTCAACAGAAACCGGGATTACGCGCTTGACAACGTAAAAAAAGCAAGATTTCAAAGCTAGAAATTAAGGTTTCAATTCGTAGAAATTAAATGACTAGTAATCTTTTTGAAAAAATTTGTTTATCGAGGTATCAACACAAAAATTGAAGGAAATCTGATACATCAATCGCTACGCACATAATGCAGTTTTTCTCTCAGTTCTAATTTCTTTTTTTTTTTTGCGTTAATGTTTCGATCATCCAAAAATTATCACAAAGATTCCTTGAATTGTGCGTGCATGTTCCGCTGTGATCACCACAAATGTTGTTTGTAGGAGATTTACTCTTTCTTGTGTTGTTCTTTGGATCTTGTTTTATCTGGAATCTCGTTAATCTACTGAACTGTACCCTTTCTCGTTGTTTTGCAGGTTTGCATGGTGTAGCTTGCTTTATACCTTGCAATTCAAATGGTGTCTGTGGTCTTTATTTACCGCATTTTTATGCATTTCTTTCTATCTTGTTAATTGTGCCTTTATTAAGAAAACTAATCTACACTAAAAAATGCACATTGTTTTTTATCATTATTCATACGCTTAAGATTTATGCCTTAAGTTACTTTTTTGCCTTGAATCTTGATAGTAAAAATGTTTTGCATTTCATCATCTGTCACTGTGGTTTGTGAAGAATCTCTAGTCCTCGGCAATATTAAAATAAATCTACATTTTATAATAGAAAATAAATGTCTTGGTATTGAATACATCTATATAAAAGTTCAATAAAATTAATACGGTACAAATAGCATCTACTTTGTATATGCAATAATAAGACCTGTTAAGACTTTGCTGGCATTACCAGAATATGAATAAAACGGTCAGGTATGATAAGCTAGTCCCTGTTTCACATTCACTAAAATCCAGCCTTGAATATAATGTTCATTACGAGATTGTCCTTGAGTACTTTGCAATAACATCGTTGTATGATTTATTTTGTTATACATGTAGGTACCATTATTTCATTTATTTCGTGTCAGGATTGATTGTGTTTTATTTTTCAAATTTGTTGGTTGTTCGTGGAGTACTACATGTAGATTGTTTATTGGTTTATTTGATTATTTATTAATATTTTAGAATTAATGTAGTGGTTTTATTGTAACACAGATGTTCTCCTATTCAACATAAAACTGCTATTTGCTTATTGTATATTTCACCTCTTTTATGGTATATGAATCCATTGTGTCTTATTACTTTCACCATAGTCGGGAGGGGGTGGGGTGGTTAGGGACTTGTGTTCATCATTTTTGACTGCTCTTTTTGGATTTTTATTATATATGAAAACATTTATGTAGTAGTGTATTGGTTTGGTACATTATTTTTCGCCACGATGGTTTGTGTCTTTTGCTGTTATTTAGTCTTTTACAACAGAAAAAAGGGGTTATACAAAAGTGTGCCTCGTTGGGATTTCGTAGACATAGATAACTGACCTTCAATAAAGTGCATCTATATTTTAGAAACAATAATTATTTTAAAAATAGGACAATTTATTAGATTTACATCATGAAATACACATGAATGATGCTAATGTTTTCGACTTGTGCCAACATGGATGAACAATTAAAATCAGCAGCTCATTAACACAGATTCTCACGGTGCAGTATCGCTAATTAAAGATTAATTTATTAGTTTGCAATGTAAAATTTCTGCATTGCAATCAACCATACGTAAATTAAGCCCAAAATCTCATTTGAATCCGTCAAGATTTTTTGTCCATTTCTTAACGAAGTTTTAACAGGGGATGCATTGGGTAGACAAAGTTTGTTATTTCATACTGCCAAATCTATAAAACTGTCAAAGAGATGTAATTTCTTTTGAAGTATGATTCCTGGATAATTGAATAAATAATTGCCATGATAAAAGTTCAATTGATTTTATAGCAGTTTTTAACGAGAAACGGCAAAAGGGATAATGTTTTCAACACTTTAATTTCGTCAATTTACAACATCTATTATTGTAGTAAACAGGCTAATAAAATTACACAGAGCCACCCGCTGTTTGATGTTACAAAATTCCCGCTATTATATACAAATCGCTGAATATATAATTAAAACACGACTCCGCATTAAAAGAAACCTACCCCCGATGTTCGTTGCATGCTTACTGGTTAGTTTCATCACTTGAGACGAATTGGTCAACTGGAGTGGACAATAGACTTTCGTGTCCACAGAAAAGAAATTTAATTCTAACAACTCTTGAACATCTTTTGAAGATTTTGTTTGAAACATTCAAACTGACCACTGACACCTGTTCAAATAGAAATGACCATTGTGTCTCCGGACAATTTGACCATACCCACACGTGTCTCAATTTCAAATAAATCCTATTTCTTCAAATTAATTGCACAAGTTTCCAATTTTCGGGTACTTAAAGTGTCCGTTTTCATCAATCCATTGGACATTTGGAATGTATGGGGGTAAAATTGCATGTTATTTATGCCGTATGATAAGAAAATGTCATTCGGTATAATTTGGAATAAGCATAAACAAAAATGTCTGTGACGATGGGGAAACATTAACATTCTCGTTAATGTATCTTGTAATTTTACTTACACTTACTATTTCTATCATATACACGTACATGTTGTATAATTCGGCTCTTTGTTGTTTAGTGTTTTTGGACTTTTGTCCTGTAAATGTAACTCACTAGTTAGTCTCCACATCTGCGTGTTCGTGTCTTGGCCGTCTTCCTCGGGACTTTCCATATGGGTTCATTTGAGGTGATTTTTTTGTTTGATTTTTTTTTTGGGGGGGGGGGGGGTGTCGCCTGCAACGAAATGGCGACACATAGCGATCACTTTGACCTGTTCGTCTGTCTGGACGTCATACTGTCATATACAGGTAAATGACTTTTACTTCCATCAACCTTTCAGGAGCGGCTCAAGCATGATTGGGCTTAACACCCAATGAGGGTCAAGTTTACCTGCTGAATGTATTATAAAAAGTATCAGACAGTATATGGCATTATGTATTATGTTCTTGAACTACCTTGTTTATTCATGTTGCAACCTTTCATTTTTTGGGTATAGCTTTCTTGCATGGTGACTCGAAAATTTTTTTAAACTTTTATAACTTATATATACGGATTCGTGAAAATAAATCATTTTTAAATTAAAAAAAGGAGAAGAAACAGATATTTGAAAATATTAATATCTTTAAAAAAAAATTAGTAAGAAGCTATTTTTAAAAAGCAGCATATGAAATAAGGTAACACCTAAAAATGTTGCCTTAGATATTGAAAAATCAAGCAATTATCGTATCATTTCCTATTTTGTTAAAAAATTGCAAGTACCTAGTCGTGGTATACTGGTCAGTAATTCCCCTCGTAAAGTGTACAGAATGGACATTGTTTTCTTTATAACAGCTGATATTGCGTGTAACAGAGACACTCTTCCATAAAGCGTTATCTAAGTCACAGTACAATTAGTATAGTGTTACAAATCGTATTTCAAAATATCAATTATCAATCATAAGGGGTTATCGGATAACGTGACAAGTTTCATAAATTCTAAGGTTACATGATATACCCCTATTTGTACAAAATCGACGCTACCATCTATGCAGCGACACCTAGTATGCACGATTTTAAAGGCATCATTGTTAAATCGACTTATAAATTGTCGATAAAAATTCGATCTTATCTCCACAGAGTAACATGTTTTCATTATTTAGTTACATTTAATCAGATGTTTCGAGATCGAGCTTCTCTTTAACACCTACATTAACAGGGTGCGTAATAAAAGACGGATGGGATACGGTCATTCAGGCAGGGTGCTTATCTCGGACTATTATTTACAAAACTAATGAATTTACAGCAATGATGGATGGAGTGTTATAACAAATTGTTATCATTAAGTGGTGGGCTCCAGTTTCTCATCTTTTTTCGCAAACCTTTTGAAACAATTATTGTTCCTGATAACAGGCCGCCAGAAATATTGCAGAGATCGTAATATAAGCAAGGATAAATCCCGATTTGGTTCTCGCCATTTTCATCAATAAAATGTCAAAATCTCGACGCAGTAATTTAAGGAAGATAGATAGATACCTCAACACCCCGATAAATCTGACATCCGATTTGAAATGTAGTTCGTGTAACTCTGCCCATAGTTTTGTCCTCGTTTTAAATAATATAGAATAAAAAGTCAATTCGTATCAAATTAATCAACATCCTGACAGTTTCGGGTATTGACATTATGCTGAGCATACGGTGACACTGATTGGAACTATCGTCAGTGTTCTCTTACTTTGTGCAGCTGATGTTAAAATGTTATTCGTTAATCGTGCATTTGAATTAGACGAGCCTACAAAAAACCAAGTGGAAACTGCAATTGAAACAGTACAATCAATACAAAAACGTTTTTGTTGTTTCTGGGCTTGTCTAGTATATACATGAATATACTGGTCAGTAATGGTGAAACCACATGAAACGAAATGGCAACTACCAAAGCAACGCAACAGATATACAAAAGAAAACGTATAACGCAAATGAAAAAAAATCTTGGCTGAAATAGGGAAGTGATATACTAAAAGTTATCAATACGGCAATTACAACACAAAAACGAACAGCCAAAAAAGCATTGAGAACCAATTTTTTTCTAAAATAATTCAAGAGATCAATTTTTCACAGGAGCTGACTGAATTCAATAATTCGATGAAAGTAATTTACTTTCCTACACAGAATCTTCAAACTATACTGGAAAACCAAACGCAAGTTGACAAATTTCTTTATGATCCAGAAGGTCATCAAATGTCACTGGACCCGTCTATAGTTTTGTACCGGCATCTTTTCCTGCATTACACATTAACTAATCGTGAAGACGGGACTCCAGGACGGAGCTGTTCAAATTTATTTCAGAGAAGACGGGTCCTGATCCCTTGTCCTATCTAAGAGATGGTTTGACTTTTTGGTTGATTGCACAGACTGTTTTTCATATGCCCACCGCATAAATCAGAATCTATTTACATAACAATGTCTTACGTACTTTAAAGTTGTAAACTTTCTTGTTTTTGATTTTACCTTACAGTGAGAAAGGGTTTCTTGATATACACCAGCCGCACGTCTTGTAAGAATTTTGTGTATCCGTATAATATGAAAATTAAATTTGTGAGCATGCAATCTGGATAGGCACATCATTTGCTATTGGAAAATGATGGCCGTTCGAAGTCAGCGCCGGGTGCACATTCGTTTTTAAAAATTTATGAAGCCATTCTTTATTTTTCATTAACACACATCTTGTTTATACATAACCTCAGCATATGATACATACTCAACATAAACGTATATAATTATTATATATTATAATATACAATAATGAACTTTTAACTCGGTATATATGATGTGATATTGACTTACTGTGAAAATATTGACCGAGGCGAAAATATTGACCCAGGCGAAAATATTGACCGAGACCGAAGACTCATATATACTGAGTTTAAAGTCCATAACTGTTTTATTCTATAATTTAATATTTGATTCACAATAAATAACGTCGCCATTTGCAGAATTTAGTGGGGGTACAAGTAATCCCGGTCTATTTTTAGACTGTGGTATATGGTGAGTTATTCAAGAGCGTCGACGACGTTATCAGCCAATCAGAGCGTCGCTTTTTACAGTTTATAGAATAATATCATATCATATATATCACTTTCACAATCTGTCTATATATGTATTGTTATTCATGTTTAGTTATGTGTGTTTTGATCGTTGGTTAGACCGCTCAATGTGGGTGGTGTCATGTGTCTCGTTGTTCCCTGTTATGTATTGATGACAAATATGGACAATTACCATATCCCAATACACAGTACAAAATCGATAATTCCTGAAAATCAGAAACTGAAGGCATACAAAATCAGGATAAAACATGAACCAAAGCAAACAAACAAAAAGCTCCACCACATGAAAAGAAGCGAACTACCAATTAGGAGTGAGACTAGGTGCCCAGGAAAAGTCAGCATCTCCTGCTTGCATGCAACACCCGTCGCTTCAATTCGGCAGAAATATCACATCCGGTTACTTTCATTTCGGAAGATATAAGTATAGTCTGTGGTTCGATCGATGGTTCAAATGGTCTAAGACAGAATATCATTCACCATTCTGGACAATGGAACATCATTATAGTGTATGAAGAGTTCCCCGTATCGACCGTAGAACTTCCTCATGGACGATGTTAGTCGATCACAAACGTAGTTTAATATCTGAAAGACGCCGAGCTCTCAGAACAAAATCTGTATATTTGCTACTTGCAATTGTATCAATTGGGATATGAAAACACTATTAGCAGGCGATGAAGGGATGTTGCTACTCAGAAAAGGGAAGTTTGTGATGCTGAAACTAAAGTCGTCAAGTTTGTCATAGAGTGAGGTGTTTTGTTGATAGATGTAGTTGTTGTTTTGTCTGATGTCAGCTGTGTGTTACAATCCTGTGGGTGTGTTCCGCTGTGATCCGTGTAGGGTAGTCTTGCTCAATATTCACCACAAGACAACAATAAAGACAAGACAACTGGACACATGGACCCAAAATAACAATAATTGTGTTATTTAAAACGAGCGTGGACGTAAAATGCAAGGTACCAATGAATAAATGAACGATTGGAAACGAGATTATCCTACAGATTCAAAAAGCGGGCAAGTGGGAAAATTTACAACAAGACAAACTTTTAATATTTTTCAGCTTTACCAACATCTTCTGCTTATCCCATTTGTTCTTTGTCCGTACCATGTGAAAACAATGAATTTGGCCTGGTCTTGGTCTGCCAGAAAACAACGCGATTCCAAAGTCGGAGGTTGTACATGTAATACTAGTAATCACCCTCTCACTTGCTTGGCATCGGCAATTACTTTGTGAAATCTGCATTAAATTTGCAAGGCGGTGACATTAAGTTACATACATGTTTTTCAAATAAAAATGGAACAAGTTAACATAAGATTAGATTGACAAAATGACTGTCAGATGACTCTCTCTTTCTCTCTCTCTCTGCATACATGGGTCATTCTTGGCGATGAAAAATTCTCCTTTATGCATTTTCATTTTTTAATATTTCTACTATGAAATTCCTAGGGTAAATAGAGTTATAAAGGCTAAAGATGACGGAAACGCTGTCTGAGATTTCTGAAAAGTCCAACACGAAATCCTTTTGGCGTCAGCGACGCATGGTGTGATCGCGCCACACTCTGTGAAATCTTCCTTTTTGATTGTGGTTTGTAAACTTCTTAATCTAAATCAATTTATTTACTGCTGCATTGCTGTCAACATAATTTTCTTCCGGAACGCTGATCTGAGTCTATGAAGATGGCGTTAATAAAAGGAGGAGACAACCCGTACAAGCAACAAGCTTTCACGCGACACCGAATCTTCTGTGCGTTTACTTTTACGACCGAGTAGACATGTTGTAAATAGCACAGAACGGGACCACTCAAACAGTTTGGGAAATATTGAATTGTCGATTATAACGACGACAGTCTTTTACAAAATTGTTAATTGAACTTTTCCGGCTGTGTTCACATTATAATGAAACATTACATGATATGACAAACGTTTATATTAATAGAAGAAGATGGAACCTATTCAAACTGATTCCCGAACTAAACATTTATACGACCCCTACCGTGTTAAATAAATCTCACAGAATAACGCCTTTTACGAGATTACGCGTGGTTCATTGGCTGACACACGCTACATTAGGCACGAATGCATACAATATTAAATCGGCTATAGACAAAACGACAGAGGCTTGCTGGACAGAACTCGGCAGGATAATCAAATGAAATTCATCCAAGCATCGTGTGTTTTCATAACAAATATACTGGTACGACAGATTTTAAAGCAATGAAACGAGAAACGGGTTATCATTTAAGATGGCGCTTTATCAGAGAAAAATTGCTTTGTAAAAGGTGAAATACGATCAAACGTTGACCCGCCTGTTGGACTTGATTAAAAAGACGTAACTTCGATCTAGCTAATGATTTAGGTATTAGGTGTGTAATGAACGAAATCATATCCACAATATTGAAATCTTGTGTATGAATTATTTCATATTGCTCAATCACTTTTGATGTTGCACAAACTGTTATACTATGTTGGTAGGTAACGGAAAGGGATTTTTTAACACGGTCATTTTGAGGAGTTATCTCCCCTTGAACTGTGAGGGTCGATAATTCTTATAGGAGCTACATGTAACTTTTTTTTCAAAAACACATTGGTGAAAAATGTTCAATAAATTTTTATTTAAATTCTAAACTCAATAAATGGGTGGACCAATTGTCCCCCATTATACACCTAATGCCTTAAATGAACGATTTAGTAACAAGTATTGGAACGAATTATGCCCCCGATTCCCGTGTAATGTATTTATGAAACAACAAGTTTGAAGCTGTTTTCTCTATGTATGTGTGTCATATAGAGTTCAAACATCTGTCTTAAAAACGGGAAAAAATATGTAGGCTGAAAAATTAGTTTTTCTATAGACTTAGAACAGTGTAAACTTTGAGGGCCGATAGCTCTTATAGGAGCTACATGTAACTTTTTTTTTCAAAAACACATTGGTGAAAAATTTTCAATAAATTTTTTTATACTATACCTATGAGTTTAGAATTCTAAACTCAATAAATGGGTGAACCAATACTAAACCTATAAGTTTAGAATTCTAAACTCAATAAATGGGTGAACCAATTATTCCCCATTTTACATCTTATGCGATTTAGTAACAAGTACTGGAACGAATTATGGCCCCGATTCCCTTGTTATGTATTTATGAAACAACAGGTTTGAAGCTTTTTTCTCTCTGTATGTGTCATATAGAGTTCAAACATCTGTCTCAAAAACGAGAAAAAAAGAATTAAGAAATGAATCTTATATTTTTTCTGTTGATGCAGGTATCACCCGAAAAATTGGACAGAAAACTGCATCAATGCGCGTAGCATGCGGTGCATGTAGAATTTGCTCAAACTGGTCCTTATTCCAAAGATATACTAGTAGATAGACGATCGTTCGCTGTGTGAATCATGGCGGCTGCCATAACTTGTTTTGGCAGACGTATCACTGCGAAACCTCCCGACTTACGAAATATAGTGCGGTGATTGATTGTTTTTAGATCCAAGAAAACAGTCTGTTTTCCATAATTAAATGATAAGAAATGAATCTTATATTTTTTCTGTTGATGCAGGTATCACCCGAAAAATTGGACAGAAAACTTTTGAATTAACACGCTACGCGCATTGATGCAGTTTTCTGTCCAATTTTTCGGGTGATACCTGCATCAACAGAAAAATTATAAGATTCATTTCTTAAATGATCTACGATGACGTCATCGAGTCTTTCGTCAATTCCAAAACCAATGATGTCTCTTTGATTTTATATTTGTGAAAACCTGGGTTTAGAAAAGGAAAATAATTACACAAAAAGGAGTTTCAAAAGAACAAGGTACTTGTACAACTGCCCTCCAAGGAGAAATCAAGTTATGGCTTCCGCCATGATTCATACAGCGATCAATCGTTTCCCTTCAACTTTTGAATAAGAACCTGTTTGATTATATCGTAAATTCACAGTACATTTTTGAGTGAGTAGAAAAGAAATGGTACCCTTGAAATTTTAAAGCAAAACGTTAATGTAATTAATTAATTATTGGGTTTTTTTTCAGCTACGAGCTGATTCGTGTTAGAGGGAATCCCCGGTTCTAAAAATAGTGCTACACGTAGACTTCGAGAAAAATTTAGGTAATCGATATATATAAAAAAAATTCTCTGCCAATCAGAATCTCCGTTTCTTAAAAAATCATCTATGGAAATCAAACTATTTGGTTATATAATCGACTCAGATTTTTTTGGTCGTGTAGCAGCAATGACGTCATTTCTCCACATTAAAGACCAAGGTCAAGGTTACATATAAATGTACATTGTATAAGGTTAGATAAGAAGAGTGATCCTCTTCAAAAGTAATAAACATTCAAACACTTGTGTGTTGTACGTAGCACACACTTAAAAGTCGAATTTCTTAAAAGATGACAAAAAAGATACAGGTTTACGATTTCATCTCATTTATTTACAACAGTTTTGTCCAGCAAAGAAGAATAAAATAAATATAGTTATATACAACATCATCAACAACAAATAATTCGTTCCATGGCATTCTTTGGTATTGTATCACATGTATCATTGTTTAGGGTTGAAGTTTACATTATAGAATTTTATGTTCATTTCAATTTGTATCAGTCAAACAAAAAAGTAAATAAACAACAAAATATGAGGTCACTTTGAACCAAGATGGATCAGATCCAACCTGATATCAATTAGTCCATCAATCCTGAAAACGCTGAGCAAATCCGTATCATGTCCGAGTTCTCTTATTTCCTTAGTTTTAGTCCATGTCCAATTATAATCTCTAACCAGCGAGAGTTCCGGTGGAGTTGGTGGCGAAGAGGGAAATGGCGAAGAGGGAAGCTGAAAAGGAAAGTAATAAGAATGAATGAATAGATAAATAAATATTTTTACTGATAAATTCATCATTATTCATTAGCGAATGATATTCAGACGGTTTAATGCACGTGTTTTACATGTACCCTGAAGCAAAACAGATGTATGTGCATTTGTGTCTTTAAAAGAAATTAGAAAACAATCTTAGAATGAGCTATCCACTTTTTATAGTTCAGAAAATATGCAGAATAAAAAGAAGTAAGATGATTAATATGCGAATAGATTGATAAAATTTTTGGTCGAAAAATTTATATATAGTTGAATAAAAAAAAAAGATGCAGAATAAACTGATAAATGAATACAGAAAACTATTTTGATAAAAGATTTGACAAAAAGAAAATGAATGGATAGATAACTGAATGAATCCTTTGAATGATAATTTGAATCATAAATAAGTAGATATATATATAAATAATTCATTGATAAATCTATTGACTAATGAAATGATGAAAAAAATATCTTACCCAAGCTGACCAAAGCAGAGTTTTTGAGTCCTCTAGTTGCGGCGGTGAGTGTCTTCAGTTGTTGAGCTTGGTTGTATCTCTCCAGCTGGCTCAGGTATTGGGAGTAAGCGGAACTCTGTCCGTATCCGTATCCCACTCCGTATCCAGCGCCAGGAGCTCTGATGTACTGGGCGGATATTTCCATGGCAACGAGCGCCAAGACGCATGAAATTGCGATGAGTACGACTGGTTTGTTCATTTTCAGAATTTGCTGAGCGTTCAAGGCGAGATGGCAAGTGACACTGATCTTCCATGGGGTCCCCTCCCTATATATACTCTAGAGTTAGTTCTTAACTAAAGTTACGCAAGTGGCTAACGGTAATGCGACGTTACGTAAACGTAACACTTACACGGGTAGATCGTGTACATCTAGCATTGCGTTGTACGTATGATAGTGCCGACTTACTTCCTAAATCAGAGAAAAATAACATGATGTTACGTACTGGCTAGACGAAATCTGGTGAAACATGATATTACCAGCTTAAATAATTATTAAATTTATATCCATATGATAAAAGTAAGAAAATAAATGCCTTATATACATTTTTAATTCGTACAAAAGGGGAATGATTATTTTTTATTTAACCTTGTGAAGATTCATTCCGAAAATTTTCTTTTTTTTTCTCTATCTGTCTTTATTTATTTACCTCAAAATAAATATTGATTTTCTATATATTTTTATGACAGTTACACATAATCAAAAGAGATCCTTTGAAGTTTTGCATGGAAAAATTATTTCACTTTCCTTACAATAAACAATATATTTTTATCTTTCAATGTGGAATAAAGAATGAAGATATAAATTTGGTTTTGTTTTGTTTTTTTTTTTTTTTACAAAAGCTGTAACATGAAATACTTAAATGTATATTTTTAAATGAAAATCAAATAACTTCAAAGTAAATGTGTGTAGGGTTTTTATTCATAGTGTTACTTGAAAATCTCAGCATATATATCTTTCAAACGATGTTGATATATGGATATTTATGTTTTATGTCAAATAAGCAATCGAAAATTGAGATGGACGAAACTGCGAAATTAATAAAACGTTATTATAGAATATAAGGTGTTCGAGTATATTTTTATCTAATACTCTACACATTTCCTTGTTTGAGAAAAAATCTAGCGACTAGATTTGAAAAACTAGAAATGGAAAATACTGCATGGTGATATTTGTATGACCTTTCGCTTCGAAAACAATTCTTCACGCATTATTGTAAGTAGATTTGTGTGATTTATATAAAAGGAAAATCAGTTTTCAACTGCCATACTGAAGATTTCACTGGAATTCAATTTTTGATTGTACGATATGCATGGTCATACAAGTGCAATTGGACGAAATATACATTGAGCATGCATGATATTGTATAAATGTTAATAAATCGGACTTAAAGAAAGCTTTAATTTATCACATTCATTTTCGTTTCAAAGTGTATGTGGTATATTTTTCATGTATTGTTACAATTTGTATTTTATATTTCCCCTTTTTCAACTAAAAACATTTTTGAGATGTTATAGATCAAAAAAAAAAAAAAAAAAAAAACAAACAAAAAAAAAAAAAAAAAAAAAAAAAAAAAAAACCAGCTGAAATTGGCCACATGTACAAAAATGTACTAGTATTTTATTTTCATTTATCGTCGTACAATTCAGTGACAGTATAGATTTTCATATTTTCCTCTTTTCGACTAAAAACTTCTGAGGTTGTACAAAATTAGCTATAGAATGATCCCCCATAGCTGAAGCAAGCAGATTCGTTTGATGGCGACCTATACAAGGTTATACCTCCCTTGATTTGACTTTGATTGGAATTGAAAAAAGTACCCACCAAATAAGGGATTAACCGTAAACGAAAACAGATTAAGGTAATAGCTCCTAACACGAGGAGAACGGGATTAAAATGCCATTAAATAGAAAAATAGATAAAACAGCTGAGTTATTGAGAGATACACGAATAAAAGACCATCAACAACATTATCTATGAATAGAGATGCTCCCCAATCCCTTGTAGTGTTTATTTTTTGTTGTTGACGAAAGCCTATGAAAAGGGACAATCAAGAACATCATACGACATGGCGCCTTCCGGTATGATGCATGCTGGGTAGTCACGCTGTGACGATATAGCAGACGATCATTACCAATGAAATATTGCCCCTATGTAATTACAGATTTCTTATTCAAAGACGTCTTTTAATTTTCTTGTTAACATACGAAGAAAGATTAATAGTAGTATGAATGTAAATAAATTTCATCTCGGCAATACAGCATTTTGTTACCACAAATGATTTATGCAGACGATATTGAAAGCAACATATATGGAGCACCAGGGACGACTGATTCTTTATGCAAATATAAATGTACATTTCCTCACGTTTGTTGATTACAGGAAACTACTGTGAACAAATGTAGCAGAAGTATATTTATTGAATTTCATAAAGCGTTGCGAGGCTGATGTTGATCCTTTTGAATACATGATTATCCATCGCATGAATGAACGATTGGATAAAGGAAATATTGTATGAGTGATTGATTGGTTAAAACGTGTGATGAATGGACGAGTGATGAATGAATGAATGAATGAATGAATGAATGAATGAATGAATGAATGAATGAATGAATAAATGGATGAATGAAGTGATAAAGATGCCAATGAAAACATGCAATCCAATAATATTTCAATCTTTATAATAAGTATGTATACGCTATTTCTTTGAAAAGAGGAAACTAAATAAGCCAGACTAGATCGATCTTCCAATTAACGCCAACATAATGTCCATTTACATTGAAGAATAACAAAACTGCACCAAAATTATGAAAAATATTTATAGAATTTTTTTTTTCCGTAAGATATAATGAAGATAATGCTGAACTGTCTTCGGTTCCAATATGGCCTCAGATCGATCGTTTTCCTGTTGAAACATTACCTATTTGACCACTTTCTCTTTCTTTATATACATTTATATGTGCATTTACAATTTTTTTTAGATCTAAGGCAAATGAGAATATGAGAATTTGCACCTTATAAGGTCATTTTCCCATCATATACATCAAACAGTGGGTTTTAGTTATCTCCCCTAGCCAATGTTAACTACAGCTTGTCGTTTATTGTCAGACAAAGTGCAAACGATTCAATTTTCTGAAAGTTTCCCCTCATAAACCACACGAAACTAAATTTCTTAATGAAAATATTAAATATCGAGGTATACAATTTCATGTTCACCATAACGCGTTTCTGTTAGCTCTGCAAAGATTCGCAAATAATGTTAAGTTTGTGATTTATAGATTTAATGGATTGAACAGGTCCCATGGGGAGAGGAGGAAAGTGATACCCCTGAATTCGAATCCCCTCCCCCGGGGGAACCGTCTGATAAAGGATCAAATCAATTGTCCGTCACGATACAAGGACGCTGGGAACACAGACATCCCTTTTAAAGGTGTGTAAGATTCTTATCAATATTCTTTATGCGAACGTACATTACTCCTCAAGGTTAGAAAAAGTACATTGACTGAAGGTTCAGTGCAATATTTTTGTTGGTCTTGACTTTCAAAAATTGCGGGAAAGTGCAACATGACCCGGTGTAAGTATCAAGTACATGCATTCATATTTGAATAAAAAGGTTTTTTTTTAACACAAACACTCAATTTCACAATTTTTCGGCCCTTTGGCCTTTATCAAGTGAACCCATCATCCCTTCCCTCTGGAAGAAATATTTTGAATCAACATTCATATATGGTTATCTGCTAAGTTTTATCAATACCGTTGATCTCCAGCAATACTACACAGCAATTACCACAGCAGAACACACACATAATCTAACAAACATCAGACAACAGAAAAATAGGGGACAAAATAATCATGACAATACCCACACCAAACATTTAAAGTGGACAGACAAAATTTATATTAAATAAGTCTTCAAAGTGACTGAATCATTTATCAAGAGGTCATTTACAGAATGGACTAAACATGCACGTTTCGGGTATAGACTTTAAAGCCAAAACAATATTGGTATCCAAACAGTGAAATTATAATCAAAAGTTACAACAGAGTGGAGGAAAGGATAAGATATAATCTATTTATGGTATTTTTTCAAATTATTTAATGCACAGTGAATTTTCAATGTTTATTATATGAAGTACTAGCCGCGGAAACGGACAACGACACTTGGATATTTGGTTGGTAGGGGTGTGTTGGCCGCGGGAATCTACATCGAACAAATCCGGGATCCAAATTCAGGATATGGCCGGCACGAATCGGCAAATTTTCCAGGGGATTATCGACTGTGTCTCACTCGAATAAAATAAAACTAAACGATCGGCAATCATATTTTATCTTGTTAAGCTTTAATATCAATTATACGGCCGGGATTCTTCTTGCCTACGCTTCGAATTCAAGCGCTGTTGTTAGTTTACACCTATGCGTCAGGTCAAACACGTGACACCTCGACCCATATGTATGGACGTTGTTATGGAAACAACCTCGCGGTGTCACATGTTTCACCTGACGCATGAGTGTAAACTTACAACATGGCGCTTGAATTCGAAAAGACGAAGCGGAGGCAAGTAGAATCCTGGCCGTATCATTGACATTAAAGCTTAACAAGGTAAAATATGATTGCCGATCGTTTAGTTTTATTTCATTCGAGTGAGACACAGTCAATAATTCCCTGAAAAAATTGTCGATTCGTGCCGGCCATATCCTGAATTTGGATCCAGATTTGTTCGATGTAGATTCCCGCGGCCAACACACCCCTACCATCCAAATATCTAAGTGTCGTTGGCCGTTTCCGCGGCTAATGAAGTACACGATCAAATATATTGATCGGAACTTGATTAGGGACCTTGGGTCCACCAGCAGTTAAACTAATCAAGTAGTGCAAATATGATAATTTTTCGAAGTGATCATAGTGATTTCAGGGAAACATCAAAAACAGGTGGTCGAGACTGGACAAATCAAATATCAAAAGTTAAGGTTCCAAAATCAGTATTAAAATTGGTCAATGAACATGGGGGAGAGAATCATATTATTTTGAACTTTCAGGCTCTGTTTAAGTAACAACAATAGATATTTGAGTGTGAACAGCTGTGAAATGACATTTGAACACTTGTTAAGGCCATTAATCCAGGTACGTATAACAGACGGCATTAAACAGGTGAGAGGAACTCTGGAAAGTCACTTGGGGGACACTTTTCTGGATAAGTTGGAAGATCGAGATTTTGACAAATCTAACAATCATAACGACGAAATATACTTTTTTTGAATTTAATTCTAAATGATGAAGATCGTGTTTTGATGACAATATTGTATTGACATCATTAATTGACACATCAAACTCCATTGTACGGATACCAAGAAATGTTTTGGGGCTTAATCAGTCTGAACAAGGCAACTTCCATTTGATATATTGATTAAGGAGTATTTCTTAACCGGTTGCCCATTGGTCTCGTTGGCTTAACTAATACATAATCGATTGAAATATTTCTTCCAGAGGGAAGGGATGATAAGAAATAAAAACACAAACATTCTAAAACACACATTTTTGGCCCCTTGGCCTTTATCAAGTGATCGTCGTTTTTACACTTGATAAAGGCTAAGGGGCCGAAAATTTGTGTATTTGAGTGTTTGTGTTTTTATTTTTGAATATAAAGTCTTTTGGTTTTAGTGTTTTGATGTCGTCATTGGTTTTCCTTGTCCCTTTGGTGTCTAATGTTGTGCTTGTCCACTCTGTGTTTGGTCTACCATGTCCCTTTGGTGTCTAATGTTGAGCTTGTCCACTCTGTGTTTGGTCTACCATGTCCCTTTGGTGTTTCCTGATGTGTCTGTCCACTCTGTGTTTGGTCTTCCTTGTCCCTTTGGTGTCTAAAGTTGTGCTTGTCCACTCTGTGTTTTGTCTTTCTTGTCTTTTTGGTGTCTCCTGATGTGTTTGCCCACTCTGTGATGGGTCTACCATGTCCCTTTGGTGTCTAATGTTGTGCTTGTCCACTCTGCGTTTGGTCTACCATGCCCCTTTGGTGTCTCCTGATGTGTTTGCCCACTCTGTGTTTGGCCTTCCATGTCCCTTTGGTGTCTAATGTTGTATTTCTCCACTCTCTGTTTGGTCTTCTTTGTCCCTTTGGTGTCTTCTGATGTGTTTGCCCACTCTGTGTGTGGTCTACCATGTCCTTTGGTGTCTAATGTTGTGCTTATTCACTCTGTGTTTGGTCTACCATGTCCCTTTGGTGTCTCCTAATGTGTCTGTCTACTCTGTGTTTGGTATACCATGTCACTTTGGTGTCTCCTGATATGTCTGTCCACTCTGTGATGGGTCTTCCATGTCCCTTTGGTGTCTAATGTTGTGCTTGTCCACTCTGTGTTTGGTCTTTCTTGTCCCTTTGGTGTCTAATGTTGTGTTTGTCCACTCTGTGTTTGGTACTCCATGTCCCTTTGATGTCTCTTGATGTGTTTGTCCACTCTGTGTTTGGTCTACCATGTCACTTTGGTGTCTAATGTTGTGTTTGTCCACTCTGTGTTTGGTACTCCATGTCCCTTTGATGTCTCTTGATGTGTTTGTCCACTCTGTGTTTGGTATTCCTTGTCCCTTTGGTGTCTCTTGTTGTGTTTGTCCACTCTGTGTTTGGTACTCCATGTCCCTTTGATGTCTCTTGATGTGTTTGTCCACTCTGTGTTTGGTCTACCATGTCACTTTGGTGTCTCTTGATGTGTTTGTCCACTCTGTGTTTTCGCAACTAGGTGTTTCTGTATTTTGTTGTGCATACTGCAGCCGAGTACTGTTGTAGATCGCCTCTTTTCTTTTAATTCATGTTAAATAAACGTCTTCTTTAAAACTTGTTTGATTACTTCAACTTACGGTGCTTCTAAACTGTTTGCAAAACTACAGAACGGAACCAAAAGTATGCACCGTATTTGAAACAATGTTAAGTAAAAAGAAAATAATAACTCTCGATAATTTTTATTGCTTATCACCGGTTCACTGTATATAAATTACATGTACACAATGTAAAGTAAAAAATATAATATTTAATTTAGTTTTAACATAATAAGTGATAACATTCGTACAGTGCTGGGTTTGAACAACTTTAACGTTTTCGTTCATAGAGTAATCTAATTTTTCATAAAAACTTTTAAAAAAGCTACACAAACCTGTCGTATCTGAAAATGTCCTTTGACACTGACCTTGGCCTAGAAGACTTTGTAGAAGATCAAGAAGACCAAAACAAACTGACCACAGCGGACCACACCCACA